>JAYKKI010000062.1:2560000-3760000 GCA_039881145.1 Druceiella hillmani
CTTAAAGACTTTTTAGGTTTAATTTAAATAAAATGTAATATTGAAATTTTGGGTAGAAACTTGGATTGATAAATTATATCCAAATTAGGTCTAGCTCGAGATTTTATTAGCATCACTTCTCTATACTAAAACTATACCAACCAAGTCTCTTGCTAAGTTTAAGCGTACATGATGATGCAAAAATATATGCCACGTGTAAAAGCTTATTAAGTTTTCATTAACTTATTTTTTACGTAAATAAAAATGGAGTATGTTATTCAACTGGAAAATTAAATTACATAAGAATAAATTAAAAGCAAGTAGGACTCAAAAAACTAAGCAAATTTTTTTGGATACATTAGGTTAAATAAGATGTCAATTTGAATAAAACCAAATCTTATTTCACCGAAATTTAGTGCATTGCAAAAATGCAAAACAAATAATTGAAATAAAAAAAAATCTCAACCAATTCCGAGACTTATGCTCACAATACGAGTGTGCAAATTTAAAAAAAGTGCATCAATTTAATTAGTTTCGTTTGTATATTTAATCGTTGCGTTTTACACATATGATCTACGCCCTTTTAAATTTAAAAAAAGATATAAAATTTCACCAAAAATATCGATATTTGAATGTCCATGATAAAAGAATATTGATATATTTTTAGATATATTTAAATCTTAAATTAAAAAAAAGGCTTAGCTAATTCATTTGAATATTTGTAATCAAAAGTCTACATACGAAGATGCATTATTTGTTTCATAAATGTTAAATCAAAATTTATATATTTATATATTGGTGAAACTAAAATTTTCGATAAAATATATATGCTGACATTTTAAATAGTTAGCATGTAAATAGAATCTGAAAGCGGTAAAAATCAGTCTTAAAAAATTATTGCCAATATCCTAATGATCCAAAATATACTAAATTGGAACAAGGAAATAACGTAAATCTTTCTAATAGTTTCAATTTCAAATAGTGAACAATGTTTGTTAAATTTATTTTCACGATAGGACCTCTATCGTGAAAATAAATTTAACAAACATTCAGAAATCTGCCTTAGATTTCATTATTCTGCATTCACAATAAATTAACCGCAAACATTTAGTTACCCGTGTATCCTGCAGACATTTTAAGATTTATTATCCGTAGTTACGTCCTAAATCGACTTTGATTTATATAGATATAAGGTGGTTAATGCGGAAATATTGAATATAAAATAAAGTATCATTTCCGCTCTATTTTATAGTGAATTACCTACCTCATGTTCCAAAAGCTTTTCTCTTCGTTCCGATTTTATCACATAATATATGGCGTATCATACTTTATATTAATTAAAATCTGTAGTGAAAAATAAAGGCCACTAAATAGATCGTCAAATAATTTATTGAATTCCATTTAATTAGAAGGTAGACTGTGGAAAATAAAATAATCCCAGTACCATCTAGAAATACAGAAAGGAATATGTACTTAGATTTTTCCTATCAACCACAGTTTTTTTGGAAAAGCGCTTTGTAAGAAAAAAAACGACTAAATAAAAAAATTATTTTACAATAAAAAAACAATTTCATGTCTTTTAAAACATTATAAACATATTTAAATGACATTAATAAATAAATTAGAAATATTAAACAATTTTACGGAATCTTGATTTTTTTCATCGAAGCTCCGATTGTGAGATTTTCATTTAAAAGTCCAACTTGAATCATCTTGTTTTAGCAACCAACAATAGTTTGCCATCATTTTTTTTCCACCTTCCCTGATAGCGACGTTCTATCTCTTTCAAATCCTTGTGAGATCTTTCACCTTGCTCTTCACTTACAGCTCCCAAGTTAACAGGAAAATAATCCTAGAATTAAGTCCAGAATTAAAAAAGTGAAGTTTAGTGCTCATCAAACATCCCATTTTTCCAAAATTTTTTGGACTTTTGTTTCCTAGGAAATTGTTCACTACTTTCTTAAAATATTTCCAGGCTTCCAAGTAAGTTGACTTAATTTTTCTTCAAAAGTTGTGTCTTTCATCAATTTTCTTATATCCGGGCCAACGAAAATAATTTCTTCTACTTTAAATTCAGATAGAGACGGAAAAATTTAGTGTAGATATATAAAACCTTCTCCTTCTTTATTCAGCGCCTTTGCAAATTGTTTCATCGTTCCCAGTTTTATGTATAAAACGGGTAGCAAAACATTTTCCCGGAGGAATAAATTTTCTCTCACAATATTTTTGGTTCCAGGAACTAGTTCAATTCTTGGTGGTCAATCTTTTCGTCCAATATTGTCCTCTGTCTCGACTATCCCACTCGCAGAGAAAGCAAGGGTATTTTATGTGACCACCTTGTTGACCGAGCAACATAATTATAATTTTTAGATCTCCACAGACCATCCAACTGCGTTTTTCGTACTTTATTTTATCCAACACATTTTTCAAATTGTCGTAGCATTCTTTCAAATGAACAAAGTGGGCCACTGATAGTGAAGCGCACTTATTGCCATTATGCAAAAGGACTACTTTAAAATTTCGCTTTGACTTTCGAAAATTCGATTTTACTCTATGAACAATCTCCATTCGTTCGAGTCATATTCGATGTTAAACATTTTCACTAAGTCTTCGCTTCACTAAGCTATGTTTTTACAATACACTAGATCACGATCTTCAGCAAAATGTGGTACAATGTTGTTTTCTCTGTTGCGATACCAAGAAAATAAGTACCAATAGTCTTGATCCAAAGATATCAGCTGCATCTATAACAGGTTTATATCTCTCGTTAAGTCATTAAATTCTGACTGTGAAAATAATTGTGTTCCACTTGCACTTGGCTAAAATTGAGCTTCAGATTGAGATACCTCTTCAACATCACTGCTCACGTCTTAAGCTTGCATTGATTCTAAATGTGGCACCTCCACATTAGAGGTATGCGTTACTGATTGCACAGTTGGATATACCAACACCACATATGCGGAGCTAAGTGCAGAACGTTTCGACTGACCCAAATTAATTATTTTAAAAACGTGTAAGTAAGAAAGTTTTTCTTAATATCGTTAGAAAATGTTTCAACGACAAACTGTTTTTCTAAAGCCGAAAGTTCTTCGGTCGCGTTAAAATTTGTTGATCTTGATTATTTTGAATCAATATACCTAATTCTTTAGTTCATATTTTTTTAGATTTTTTCTGGGCAACCCTTTTGGAGAAAAATGAGTGGAAAGCAATTTTTGAAGCATTTTCACCACAAAATTCACAACATATATATATATATATATATATATATATATATATATATATATATATATATATAAATATATATATATATATATATATATACGAGTATATAATATTTTTATTGAATTCGTATTTCAGTCAATTTTCATTTGGTGACCTACGCGATAGTCCTGAAGGGAAATTTTTATTAACCAATTTACCCCCAGAATTACGGCAAAACAACTTAAAAACTAAAACTAAACAACTAAACTTCACATTTATAATTGGACTATATCCTATTTTTATGCTGAATGTCAGTCACCTGTGACCGATGTCCAATGAAGCGATTCCATTAGAGTTCCATTTGGGCAATTATGCCACCAAACACTTAAAACTGTACATATATAATGACACATATTTAAGAAAATATTCTTTATTTTATACATCATTTGAAAGAAGTAGAAACATCAGATATAAAGAAAAAAAAGATAAATGGGGGGATAACAATGCGAGAGAAATTACCAGAAATTGGTGGCTTTAAGTGATTTTAAAAACATGTATGAACAGCGCATTTCTGATACTAGAATCTTAGGAAGGCTGTTAAATATCAGTGTAAACTGAGAAGGGATATTCGTAGAACGACAAACAATGATGGACGTTTAAAAAAATCATTAGAAAACTGTATAACTGTATATACTGCGTTTATTAGCCAAGGGATTCCCAAAGTATGCAGTCAATCCTTATACGAATACAATAGTTGCGATTACGATACTCACTTTCCTGTCCTAATATATTTTTTATTTTATGATTTTACATTTACGGCGCAGGAAATCTTATCATTTTGAAGCAGAATTTTTTGCCGTGTGTTATTAAAAAGTATTTTATACTTAGTATCAATAAATTTTGAAGTTATTATATTTATCATAGTTTAAATGCAAATTTTATGGGATATCTCTAATTTTCCATTGTATTTCATATCTTAGACACCTAATCATAAATGGATCAAATTTTGTTTACGATTAATGAGAATGAGTTTATTGCAATACATATATGCTAATACAGGTAAATATTTTGCTTTTTTCAGTTCAGAAACTAATTTTCTTAATATTGTTTAAAAGTAGAGAATCGTTATATAGTTTGGTTGGTTTTTAAAATACATAAAAATGATTAAATTATGGGGGATTGTTAAGGTATAGGTTACGAATAATGGAAGTTTCCTTAATAAAAACGAAAAATAATTTCTTAGAGATGAATGCTTCGTTTTAATTTAAAAGCTGTTTACATAAATGTGTGCAGAAGATAACCAATTAGGAAACAAGTGGAAGGAATATATGTACATTGATGAAACGCCTTTAATCTCTATATGGTTTCGCATAGACTTCAAGTGATTGAGCTCTTATATTAACTGGCTTCATATTAATTAATTTTTAGTGAATAAAACGAATAGTTATGGCATAGTTAATTTCATGATCTTTTTTAAAGCTCTTTAATTAAAAAAATAATTTGAGCCGTCGATTTCATAAATAATTTTTCTTCTCATTTCAGATTTAATAAAACGTGGTGATGCTAATAAAACGATTAATTTCTCTTTACCTTCTCTTTAATTTTGTCTCTACTTTCGTATGTTGTTATGAAAATTAAAGATAAGTTAACATAATTAAAAAAAGTTAATACAATAAGCAGTGTGGGATAACATTTCAAACGGCGAATATTAAGAGCCTCAAAATTGTTTTTTTCATAATTATGGGTAGTTTATCTTCAGAGATATAATAAAAAATATAAAAAAGAATAATAAAGAGACCCAGTCCTTTTTTTGAAACTACTCAACTAAAATTAGGATTTTCGGAAAACGAAACAAATTTTTTAGGAAAACTGTACCGATTATCCTTGATCTTATAATTTTGAAAAAGTGCAACATGCTTTTACGCCTTCGGAAGATGTAGCAGCTAATATATTTACGTTGTGATCATTGATATTTGTGAATAGTTTAATAGAACCCCTAAACATGTGTAAGTGCCTAAATATGAACAGAATCCTCGTCGCGCAATTTCTGCTCGTACTTGACCAGTTTTTATTAAATGGAGGCATAATTTTTTCATGACATTTTTTTTAAAACCAATACCTCAAGAATACTTAAGAACGCAAAACTTAGTAAAATATAATGACGTTTTAGAATACGGTTAAATTAAAATGATCGTCCTTCACTATAATATTCTTACTTAACGCTTAAATCGTCTTATAGAAATACAAAAATATATATTCGTCTATGACACAAAAACTTTTCCACCAAAATTATTCTCAAATTTAATTTTTTTTTTTATCCACTTGGGAAAAGTTAGCTCATAACCAAATGAAATAGCATGTTTAAAAGATCTTACCACATAATAATGCACATCATCTAATTTCTGCTGCACTATGAGTATGACATACATCATTTACCTATTGATATGACCTATTCTTGATAATTAGGGCAACCTGAGTACTTTGTGAGACATAATAAAATAAATCTGGCGTATCATTCACTGAGCTCTTCAGCAATATTATTCATATCCTCCGCCGTGTGATAAAGTAAAAATATCCTGAAAAAATTCTATCTAGTTCCGTGTTGAAAGGAGCTTTTAATTTGAGTCGAGTTAAAAGCTTCCTATCTTTAAGTTTTTATTTTAAGCTCTATTTTTTGGCTCGCATTACCTGTTAAGTTTTGTTTTAGTCTTCACGTCTTTATAAGGAATCTAATCTTGTTATGGAAGAATATTTTATCATTATCTCAAGTTTTTAACTGCCTCGTGTACGCATTTATTTACTCGTATGTAAAAAATAAGTTTAAAATATTAACTATGCACTTTTCTTTATGGTCGTGGCACTCGCATTAACGATTGTAAAATATATTTTATGAAATAAAATTTATTAATATAATATAGAAATATATACTTTTTAATATGAACCGTAACAGAGGAGTAAATGTACGTCGAAAATATTTTTGTGGAAAATTATTCAAATATGCTGTTTGAGCTTTTCTGAAAAAAAATAAACTTTTTAGAATTTTTCTTCACTAGAGTATCACACAAAAACCATTGTACCCTTTCGATGGAACTATTCATTGAAATAAATCTTAGTGCTTAAAATAAAACTTGCTTATCTTGCGAAACAGGCTCATTTAAATAAATTTTCAGAGGAATAAATTTTCTTATGTACATTTCGTCTGTCCATTTTTTATTTACATCTTTGTATATTTGTTTAAGCATAATGTAAAACTATTAAACCAACTTCAATGAACTAAAACAATTACTAAGGTAATATTTAAATTCTGAAGTACTACTCATTAAATGGTTTTCCAAAGAAACTTGAAACTCTATTGTTTGCTCTTTGGTGTTAAGACTAAGCACGCAAGCTTAAACTGATGAAAAGGTATTGTCCAGGCTATTACAGTGATTCGGTTTAAAGTTTAAGGTGATACATAAAATACTTCTATCCAGTTCAGACGTGATCCAAGTTAAGATTTAAATTGCTTTTGTTCAGATGAATGATTATTTTATCATTACTCGAGTAAAACACCACCACAAAAATAAAAAATACACGTCTGCGGATCGACAGGCAAAAACTCGTGCATTTAATAAATTTAGTAATGTATCAATTTAAAACAATTCAGTAAATGTTATTTTGAGTGAAAACATTGTCAATGTACAATGGTATTTATAACCGTATTAAAAGTGAACTGAGTTGGAAATAAATATCCAAATATTCTTCTTACAACTCAAATTATAGGGCCGGTTTGTGTATATCGAATTTATAATTTAGTTATACTAGATTATAAATATTTCTAAGCTACACATTAGCACATAAGCTACGGATTTGTGCATTAAAACAAATATGTGAAGGTTGAATTAGACCTTTTATTTTTTTATTAACGTATCAGTTCATAAATATAATCAAGTTAATTCGAAAAAAATCTGTGGAATTAACACTGATAATTTTATGAGTAATATTAACTCATAGTTACGCTGTACGTCCATAATATCTCTTTGGCTCGAACATTCTCTATATACTTCAAATTATATAGCTGATTAAGCCACGTTCTATTTATAAGTTACATCTTAACGTTGTATATTTTTATATTAAGAAAATAGATGAAATATTTACGTGGCCTTATTATTTTCTCATTAACAAATCAGTTCAAGAACATATTTGAGTCAACTCAAAAAACGGTTGTCGAATTGATAGTAATAATTTATGAACATATTTAGTCACAGTTACACTGTACGTCCATAATATCTCTTAGGCTCAAAAATTCTCTATATGCTTCAAATTATACAGCTGATTAAGCCATGTTTTATTTATAACTTACATCTTAGCGTTGTGTATTTTTATATTAAGAAAATAGATGAAGTAGTCTTATTATTTTCTCATTAACAGATCAGTTCAAGAACAGATTTGAGTCAATTCGAAAAGACTGTCGAATTAACAGTAATAATTTATGAATATATTTAGTTATAATTGCACTGCATGCCCTTAATTTTTTTTTAGTTCAAAATATTATTTTTAGAATTCGAATTATACACCTGATTCAGCTATGTTCAATTTATAACTTAACATATTATTTCAAATATATATTTTAGTCAACTCGAAGAAAGATTATACAGACTATTTTTGAGGTTCTATACCTAAACATGCAAAAGGATATTCTTATGAAATTAGAATAATTCCATGCCTTGTCCATCGTTCCGTCAGTTAATTAAAATATAACAGCTTTTTTAATTTAAGTCAATTATATTACTTCAAAACAATAAAAAGGTATTTAATCTATCTACCGCTAAGCTATAATTTATAGCTCTTTCGAAGTTGATACAAAAGCATGAATAGTATTATATCATTAGCGGTCTTAAATCTATATTACAAGAAATAAGTATATTTAAAGAAATATTGTGTGTTTTGACGTAATTGAGGGGAACATATGGTAGAAAAAATATCGACATTGCATATTAATATTACATTAAAACCTGTTAAGTATAAAAAGAACTCGCATAATGAAGGTTTCCGAAATGTGCATATAACCATTTGAAAGTACATGTTATTTCTGTTAAATTATTTACCAATAAAAGTAGTATTTTTCACAGCGTAATTATTTTATTGGCAAATTTTTATTCGTAATTAATTCACATTTCAATTCTCCTAGTAGCCAAAAAGAATAATTCAAATTTGTCACTGACATGTTTTACATCTCTAAAATTTGTATACAAATATTTTTAAGTTTGAGCTACTGGAATGTACGCGGTGAAATTTTACCTAGTAATAAATATACTTTATTACTTGGTTACATTTATAGCACGAAACTCACAAAGATGAGATCAAATTAAAATCACACACATATACACATACACACAAAAATATTTGTGTGCATATGTGTATATATACGTAAATGTGTTTGTGTGTGTGTACACACACACACACACATATACATACATACATACATACATACATACATATATATATGTGTGTGTGTGTGTGTGTGTGTGTGTGAATACATTATACGTCTTACATATTACTATGAATTAAACTATAAATTTATCGATTTTCAAACTTATCAGTACTTTAAATAAAATATTCTCTTGTTTGGCATCGAATTGCAATAGTTGGGTTTGAAGTGAAGATCAAAGTCAAATCACATGAATGCTAAGTAACCTGATTCTTATCGGAGATATTATTAATGAGCTACTGGAATACTATGACTAATTCCAAAAATCTTATATTTAGATAGAGTTTCATTATGTGTTTCCATTTTGACCTTTCGGTATTTGATTCAAGCCAGCAAGCTATGAAACTACGACCGTATTTACATAATGGTAGTGATCTTCGCAGTCTGCTATCACTCACACTTAGATACAGGTATGCGTAGAGGTATCACACTTATGTTCTCTTAAAATTATTCAACTTTCATTATTAAAAAAATAGACAATTTATACAAAACTTTCAAGTTCTAGTCATGAGCCGCCTATTGTTAAAGAACCTATCAGCCGTTGAATGATTGAAAGCATTCCTCACTGTAAAATAGTCAAATATAATAAGCCTGCAATTGTTTGTCTGTACGCAGTAATTCATGTTATACATAAAATAGTCACTTCTAAATTTGTCCACCCAAATTGCCGTTTTATTTAAGGTCCTATAGTCAAAAAAGTTACTGTCATAACTTTGTCGAGAGGTTTGAGCGTCAGTATATCTCAATACTTCAATATCTTTAGACTTATTTGCATGAAATTTTGAACACAGTTGCTTCATGTGAAGAACTCAAGTAGCAAATGAGGATTTCAGGTAGCCAAAATGTTGAACACAATATGCCACCCTCTTACATCTTTTTCTCGCATCTCGTCAAGTGGGCTATATTCAGGCAAGGCAGAAAAATTATTTCAAAATTAAATAAAGGTTTTTACTGAAATTTTTCATTTTAAAGGCACGTTAGTAAATTTGAGCTACTTGACGCAAATACTCCAAAAATTAGAATAATTTAGTCATATTATCTCTAATTTTTGGCTGTGGATTTAAAAGATCTCTATAAATTCTCAGTAGTAGCATTTCATTCAAATTTTTTATTAACATTATCTCAGTTTAATTACATAGAAGATTTTAAAAGGACTCTAACAAAACCTTATTTTATGCAACTCATCAAGAAGGCTCTTGTTAAAATGCGTCATATGTGCTAGAAATTTTTGATATAATAAAAAAAATGGAAATGTCAGGCTCATCTGTTACCATATTTGTCAAGAAATGAACTACGTGAAATTAGTTAATTTGTTTGTCTCATGTTTTGTACACATTGATTTACTTTCTCGACAAGAGTTTTGCGGAGGTAGCACTGACCCTTAGTTTAGTTTATGAAATAAACGAGCTGTGCTAAATTATAAATTTGGTGGTAAGAAACACTATCAAAAAGGGTAAGTCGAATGTTTATGGGGTTATTGTACTATTGGAACATGGATCGCCGGTAAAATTTACTGTCGAGGAGCTGCCAAGTTTTGTGTAGAAGGCAATAAAAAATTGATTTACTGACTATTGAAGAAAGAAATTCACATTGCTAGTAGAACTCGTGTTACGAAGGTTTCGTACATATTTACATAGGTACTTATTAATATTAAAGGATACATAATATTTCTATTCAGCTACTTACAATTATTAATTTATCATAATGTAAAAATATCGCCCACTATGTATAACACAGGCGTAAAAACATGGGGCATACTTGAAAATTTATAAGATTTAGGATATTCACTATAGTTTTTTTATAATCTTCTTACCTAATTTTGCCAAATCTGTTTTTTTTTAATATGTTTGGTTCAGTTGGAATGCCCTATTTTTGCTATTTTCCTCATAGTGAAACTTTTTAAGTAATACTTCACATAATACTTAAATTTAAAAAAATATTGGTTACATTGTTTACTCCCTCTCTAATTCTAATATGAATATTTAAAAAAGTTATTTTTTTTTACTTTATAAAAGTTATTTATAGTTTCTGCATCGCATAGTTTCTGAGAAAAACCGCTATGACAGACGAACTCACTGATACATGAGTGGTCTTATAAGGGTTCCGTTTTCAGTTTGAGGTACGGAACCATAAAATTAGTATAAATCTGATGTTGGCATTTTTATCGATAAAAATCGTTTTCTTGATATACATGTACAATAGGCATTTTTAAGAAGAAAATAATTAGCTAATTGCGTATCAGAACTTTTCATTGCGTAATACAATAAGCTTTCGCATTTGCCAATATTTCTTGAGGTTATTATTACAAATTAGCGTAAACTATTTTGATGACAATTTCTGATAAAATGCTAGTACAAAGAATTCTGTCCGATATTTAAAAAGATAAATTAGAAAACAGAAAGACATTGCTAGTCATTTTGAAGCGTCATACTTCGGGGTTTAAAATGTTCCTTAAAACCTCAATTCATTACGAGAGTCTCGTGAAACTTCAGTTTGATTATGACAGTTTTATAAAACTTAAATTTGATTTTCAAAATACTGTGAAACCATAATTTTATTACAAGAGTCCAATAATACCTCAACTTTACTAGAAGAATCTCGTAAAATTTCAATTTTATTACGAGAGTCCTGTTAAACCATAATTTTATCACATGAAATCTCAATTTTATTACGAGTGTCCTATGAAACCTGAATTTCATTATGAAAATATTCTCGACAAAAGTTCCGATACCTCACTCAAAACAGTGCATGCAAAAAAAAGTTTGCTCTCCACGTGAGGGTTATTTTTCCTACATTCTAATTGAGTTCCAATGTTGATATATATGGTACGTGCAAAATTCCGTATACGTCTATTTAAAACCCGAAATCTGTAAAGCGACAAATTCATCGAGTTGATCCTATAGCAGTAAGATCACTATATAAACTATGCAATGAAATTGAAAAATATTTAAAGAAATAAATATATTTTTTTAAGAGAAAATGAAAGCGATTCGAGTCGAGTAGTCGAGTAGTCGAGTCATATAGTTATTAACCCTACTAGATAGAGGACTTTTTCTTGTTCTAAGTCGTTTGCTTGGGCGCCATAATGGAAACCGCAATGGTGAAAGCAATCGCACAGGAAAATAACTTTACTTTGTTTTTGATGCTGGTCATTAGATATCAAAATGTTATTTTTATACATTTTTGAATCAGGACGAAATGATAGATTAATCGAAACAGAGAAAAATATTGCTTAATTTCCAACTTATTGCAAATTTTAACTTGACACTTCCTGTTTACTTGTTTATTATGGTAAAATTTTTAGAATACGTAATGTGATACCAAAAACAAATAAGAAAATTACGCTTTAATTGTTTTTCTCTCCATAATAGGTAATTAATTTTCCTGGCTACTACATTAAACATAAGGTTTAATGAAGTTAATTGTAATTGTTTTATTTAAAACTTATCTAAGCCCACGGCGCACGTTGAGTTGAAATTATTGTTTTGGCGACTTATCGATACCCAAAAAACGACTATTTTTTAACTATTACTTTAGATGTTTCCTGTTAGTCAACATAGAAATTTTATACTTTAAGAGAATTGTCCTTTAATACGTTATATTAAATTTATGTAGCTTTATTTATTTTTATTAAATGAAGAAAAACAAAAAAAAACATAAAAATTATGAAATCTTCTAAAAAAATGCATTGTAGTATGTGTATCAAATTTGGTGCCCTCGAAACCCTCGGGAAAACACCCTTTTTTAATTATTATTTTTAGAAATCTGTATTCTAACAAAGAAGTACATTTGTGTCATTCCGAAGAAAGTATTTTGAGAAATGATTAATATCACTCGTTATTTCGTGACCATCACTTTAAATTATTCAATCGATTGGAAAAAAGTTCGGTTGAAAACGGTTCGGTATTGTGAATGAATATCAAAAAAAGCATTAAAATACATTTCTGAAAATTTTTTCACTTAGTCCACAAAATAAAATTTCAACCCATCGTACGGCTGTGCGTAGACCAGTTTTCACAATATCGGCTGTGCAAACGCATTGCTATAATTACACGAAACATTTCGAGTCACTTCTAACCCTTCTGTACATCTAAAGTAATAATCGATATCCAGATTAATTCAGAGTATCTGATATAATAAAATACAAAATATTATCAAAAAATCAAAATTTTCTACAGATAGATTCATTGGATATAAAGATACGAAATTCCAATATTGTTGATATTGATATTAACCATTATATCAATTAACCTTAACCGTTGATCATTAAAACCCATTGATTACTTCCAAGGTAGGTAAGTACTTACAAGGTAGGTAGAAGTGACGACTTAAAATTTCCAAAAATAAAAAAAAATATTTAGAAAATAATTGAACCGACTTCAAATAATTATTTAATAAGAGGTGTACTAAATAGTAAAAAAAATAGAAAATACGAGTACTAGTTGGAACTTTTGCGGTATAATATCATTTCCGAACATAAATAAAATTACAAAATATTACTACTACTATCAAAGTGATGCTTCTCTCTTCTTTGGTATTCACAGCCGCTATCGACGTTCTCTCTGATATTAACAAGGCATCTGTCCTTTTGACATTTACAAGTACATTCAAGTTCACATATATAGATAAGTGTCACATTTCACTTTTTAATTTACTTCTCATCAGTGAAAATTACATGTGACGTCTTCCCGGCTCCATCATTGTATTTGATTTTGATGAACACCCTATTTATACTACACTTTATAATGTCAAACTTTTTGGAGAATTTATTATTATCTTCATAATTAGCCTTATATGATCCAATCTCTATCGCGGCACCTATGCTGTATATTGCTGGTAAATTCTATAGTATACCTTTAATTTCTATGGTCAAATTCTATCCAATTTGTGTGATACTAACTTGGGGATATTTAAATAAAAAAGACTGAGAAGATGGAAATTGTAGCTCAGTAGCAGAATCTCTACATGAGACCCAAAATATTAATTCCAAAACAGCCGATTCAGAAAACTCACGGTTGAGACAAGTAGTACTGCCAAAGAAACAAAACTAAAGAGTTAGAACCCGGTTTTCTATCAGAAAGCCTCTGGTTGATACCGACAATACTAATTTAAAATCATCAAATCGTAAAGTCTCACAATTTAGGCAGTAACTCTGCAACATCAAGACTGAGGATTTGAAACCCGAAGTTTGATGAAAGAGTATCTTCTTGAGATCGATAATACGAGTTTATAAATATCAGACAATCAAGCATCACTGTTTAGGTAAATAGTATACCTGTAGTATTAGAAATAAGGATTTGGAACCCAAAATTTAATGACTGAGTATCTACTTAAGACTCTTAATACTGACTTAAAAGCAGCAGATCCCCAAACCTCATGATTTAAGCAGAAAGTACCTCCACAACATTAAGACTGAGGAATTGAAACCCGAAATTTGGTTGCAGAGTCTCTGCTTGAGAACCGGAATAGTTATTTAAAATCAGTAGATCCTCAAGTGTCACGGTTTAGGCAGGCAGTAATCTTCCGGCATCAGGACTGTACTGAGAGTTCAATGGCAGTACTTTGTTTGAGACACACAATACTATTTCAAAACCAAAAGATTCTCAAGTATCAGTTTAGATGGGTAATGCTCTTGCAGCACCAGGATTAAGCAATTAAAATCCGGAGTTCAGTGATAGATTCTACGCTTGAGACCCACAATAATGATTTGAAAATAGCAGGCGGGAAATATACCTACAGCATTCGGATTTAATCGCAAAAGTTGAAAATATATTGTATGTATCCATGTATACTTACCTACCTATTTATTCTGTTATTTTCTTGCTATAATAAGACGAATCAAACAAGTCCAGACTCGATGAGTTTGCTCCTTATCATTGAATAGTTTTTTCTCCACCTCCTGCCTTCATTATTGCACCTTAACTATGCTAAAGAGAAAGTTTATGTGGCCCATTAGTCGTGTCTTATTAAATTATATATCATTATGCCTAAATCATCGAAATTTGATCACGGCACCTGTTCTATTTAATGTTGAGGAATTCCATAGTATATCTTCAATTTCTATCTTCAGACTCTAATCAAAATTGTAATGGGCCCATATTCAAAGCACACCCTGTCAAATAAAAGAAGAATCATTCAAATATATCGGGCCTATACCGTCCGAACTCAATCACACTCGGCACCTGTGCTGTTCAATTTTGGTGAATTATATGGTATATCTCCTTTTTCATATTCAGATTTTTACCAAATTTTTATCAAATCATACTGAGAGTACGTTTTATGATGTAAGAAAAAGGATTGTCTAAATTTGGTGAAAAATACCTGAGCTATGGAATAATATAAATAACAAAAATGTACTCAAATTAAGAAACTCTTCCTTTTTTTGAAGTCGTTTGAAAATTAATTTACGATTAATTCATTAATGTTTGTATAGAGATACATTAAAAACTTTCTTCTAATTTGTTCCAAACTAACTAGAACTAAGAACATCATCATTTATCCGCCCCATCTTTTTATGTTTATAAACCCGTGAAACAAGAATAGAACTCGCGCTAGAAATCTGTAGCTAGGCTTCTACAAACAATTGATTTCTTATAATTTTAGGTGAAGTAGTTTCTGAAATAAAGAGAGACCATATTTTTAGCACATTTTTCTGTTCGTTTATGAAGGTATACTACCTAAAATTGTGAAAAAAATATTTCTGAGACCCTTATTACTAGACATTTCTTTCAAATGGTACTCCAGATTATATGTTATCATTCGAAATATGATTTTCATTCATATACTTTTTACAAAATTTATTTATTTGTTATAAACTTTATGACCAATTTGATATTAGTCAAAAAAAGAAAAGTAAATTATAATATTTATAAATAAAATATATTTGGATAATTATTAACCGCGTACCACGCAATCATACCACAACCGTATATCTGAAACAATTGGTACAGTACGTTCCAACCTGAAGAATAAAGTGGTATTTTATTGTATAAATATTATATATTTTATTGTATAAGTATTTTATTGTATAAATATTGAAATACAATGCATGATGTAGTATTGTATATTATGGCGGTTATTTAAATTGGAAAGAATATTTATTTTAGAATGTTGATCTTAAATTTATTCCAGTGCTACTAATTTAGGGCAAATAAATAGGCATTGCAACATCAGCCAACCTAGTTACAAGTCGCGATTCTGTGATGCTGTGATCAAATAGGTATAATACAACCAACTTCCTTGAAATTACAACAGATGTAATTTTACTGACATGAAGCCTGGTTTCTGTATAAAACCTTTTACTTTATATAATATATTGTTTAAAAAGCTTAGAAAGGTAGTATTACATTTTCTTGAAATTTTTTAATTGGGTTTTCGGTAACATTTTTAAGGTTTGGGCAAATATATTTGAGCATAACGATGTTGAACAGACGCACTTAAGATTTACAGATAGGTTAATTATTTGCTATTATTATCACAAAACAAAGAATATTACTGGTTTTTAGTAAAGTTCCATGCTGAAATCTGTCAACTGTCTAAAATAAATAGTTTAAAGAAAGTTAAATATCGTTCTTAACAAATTTTTCGAAGCGAGTAAAATTAAAAGGATGTGTCAACGTTTAGTAAAATTTGATATGAATTATTTTCACTTTGTTTTAATTTCCAATTAAGACAAGCCAAGCGACAACTGCAAGTCTAAAAAATGATAGTATTAACTGAAAGATATTGTTGCGAAAAAAAATAACTTTTAACACTTTCCACTGCGTACGGTTTGGAATCTGGCTGACATATTCAGAAGATTGAATTAAAATTTTAAAAACTATTTTGGCTTTTCATTTAACTGAACTTAATTTCAACTTTATATACGAGTTTGTTTGTTTTTTATAAACGGTAAATATTTATTAACAGAAGTATTGCATATATCGTTTTCGTAGACAGCGAATGACAAGGACTTTTCCTTTGCAAAAATGAAAGTTTATTTATCTGTTTAACAGGAACTAACAAATGTTATGAATGCAGACTAAAAAATTACAATCAGCCGAATAAATTACATTATGTAATCTATTTTCTTTTGATGTCTTTATTTTCCCGATTGTATAGAAATGGTTCAGTATTCTTTGATGCTAACCTATTACTCCAGAAATAGGCCGACTTCAAATATTGTCTTTATTACATCATTGCTTTTGTTTTTGGATGAACTAGTTCTTGAAACTGACATTCCCAGAGCAAAAGGAGTTTTATTAATAGAGTAGCGTATTGTCATTTCTGGCATTTAATCCGTACACGTCGACGAAATTATATGCCGCCTACATTATATTACTATTTTAAATTAAAATTAAAATTTATACTAAAATATTATGCTAACTTAAAACTCACCCTAACATAAAATATGATAATATAGAAAGAGAACAAAAGACAGTAAGAAAAATTAATAGCTTATTTCAAAATAAACCATAATTTAAAAAAATATTTTTGCATATGAAATTTGGCTTAAAAACAAAAACAAATTCTCGGGAAAGAGTAATACTACAATTTATGAAAATTGTCACATCACAGCCAGGCATATAATCTATTCGTTCTAAACAAACAAAACCTCTTCAAATAAGTTTCGTTAAATGAATTGAGTGAAAAATATTATATCAAAATACTGTTCAATTATTTGTGACTTCAAAAATAAAACAATGCGAAAATATAAACACAGAGAATCTGAAAAAAATATCCAAAAGCTACAATGCAAGAGAGGCACAATTGCGCAGGTATTCAAATCGATGTTACGTGTCACTCGTTCAGTTTCCGGCAAATGTGCCGGCGTCATCCGCTTCAGTTACGAGTATCGCAAAACTGTAACTGGTAAAAGCTCTGGTTGACATTGAAAGTGTCTCTTTATTTACCCTTCATTGGTACAGTTGGAATAACTTTGACATTGGCGTTCTACAAATATATCCCCTACTTTTTTAATAAATTATACGGATCGCAATTAAGCACTATTTAATTATCATTTAATTACAAATGTTATAATGCAATTTTCTTTTTTTGGCATTTATCCATTCAATGTGCAGGATCATATATCTAATTGAGTATGAGTATGAAGTATGAAGTGTATGAAGTAATGATTAAATATTAACTATAGATAAATTTACTTATTTCTTTTTAGAGAATACACCAATTTTTAAATTTTTATTATATTGATTTTTAGATTCGGTTTTATATTTTCATAAAACATTCAAGTTTTTTATTTAAAAATATTTTAACAGTTATAACATCAGAAGTTTTTCAGAGAAAATTTAAGAAAGAAAATGTTTACTCCTGAAATTTTGTTTATTCAAATCAATGTCAAACTTTGTGCATATAACACCGATATTCCAGCGATTCTCATATCGATAATTTTTTAAACCTACTGCTAATTAAGAGAGAAAATTCCGTCTTTTTTTAGCTACCTCGATCGCGCACAATTATCCATCTGCGATCCTCAACATCGCTCCATTCTGTGCTGTGGCAGCATTTACATTATATATATATGTATATATATATATATATATATATATATATATATATATAACAGCAAGATTGTTTATTTGTTATGCTTTCACGTCTCAACTATTCAAAGACGAAATTGTAATAATCGTATCATACGTCGTTTTTAAACGATATTATTGTTTTTTTTTTATATTTCCTCGAAAATTTGAACTTAATTAATTAAAAAAAATTACTATAATACGCAAAGTAGAATGTGGAGAATGGACAAAGAATGGAAAAGAAACGATTTTATTCAAATAGAACGATCGAATGGAAATTTAGAAATCGATGATTGAAATATTTTTCAATTCAGAAATATTCATTTGATTCGTTGCCATATCACAGACTCTTGCCAATGCTTCCGCAGCGCTAATATCTTTCTAAAAATATGTTTGAGGTTCGTACAGGGTTTATAACACCAAAATGGGACATGAATTATTATTTAGTGTTGGCTTTGTTTAATTATCATTAGCTTTATTGCTCTAAATTTATATTTATAAGGCTTTTAAATAAATATTACTTTTACGGCATAATTTTATGTTTCCAAAGTTATATTTTGTCATATTCTAGTCATCATATGTACCGTTTACCGAAGTAGTGTTATATATATATATATATATATATATATATATATATAGCTTTAACATAACAAAATATCCAAAAAATTTAAAGGTGCAAAATAAGCAATGGAATGTTTAATTACAAATTTTACATAAAACCACATTTTAGCTATTATTAAAAGGGCCTTCTTTCGCAACATAACCTCGAGTCCGGTCGGTAAGAATGAAAGAAATGTTGATAACCTAAATATAACTTGACTCCACACATAGTCTTTTAGGTTTTACCTGATCTGGGAAATATTTGGTTATTATTTTAATGCTAAGCCCGTGAATATTTACTCACTTGACTATATAAATCTAACCCACTAATAACTTTTTCGTTTCACCACAATATGAATTACTCCAATTTGGTGAGTTTGTATCAGAAGTTCTCAAGACGTTGGTAAAATTTTTTCTAGCATTTTGTGTAATGAAACTTCGTGTACCGTAAAAGTCAATAAATATAACTATAAATATGACCTTTATAGAATTAAAAAAAAAATTAATATTAATTCTCCACAAAAACTCATTTTCTTGAGACACACTTATTTTCTTTCTTTAACTTGTTTTCTTGAGATTTATGACATGCTGGAATCAATTATGTCCAAAGTTAATAAATTATTATTTAAACGTTACATTAATGACCGCACTTTTATCATTAAATACGCTTTTGTTTTGCTGGAAGACTGGTAAGTGATAAATATACGGTGTGCACAACACATCCGTCGAAAATTATTATGATTTATCTTCTGCGGTTTTGCAGAATACCGACTTTTTATGAACCACCATCAATATTTAGAGTTCCGTGGCAACTATTAGCCCTTATAATTTTATCATGTTCAGCCACATATACGATCTTCAAACTGGTCCTTTCTCAATAGCTTAACAATTTCGCTGACCTATTCTTTTCGTAAACCAAAAGATAGACGTGCAACGAAATTACAAAGAAGTTTAGGACAGAGTGTAATTGTCCTTCTTAACCAGGCTCATAGAATTTACTTATGAAACATAAATATAAAAAACAAAGGAAAAAGCAGAAACTGCTATATCCAACAATATTTTTCACCTTACTGTTACTCCCCACATCGATCACCTGGAATTATAAATGGATATAAGTAAATCATGACAAAATACAATATTTATTTTTGTATATATTTGACGTTGTAATAGGAAAACTAATAATTATATACCCATACAGTAAACCGCGTCGATAATTTAAAGAGGAATAAAATTAGCGAAGGGCGGAAAAGATAATGATCTGTTTCGCTCCCGATCGTTCTCCTTGAATATGCGTGAAAGAGAAAAAATTACACGTAACTTATTTAAATTTCGAGTTATTTTTTTAGTTCGTACATTAGGATGGAAAAAATGCATATCTTTCACTGCCTACGGAAAAAGTCGCTTTTCTCAGCATTAAACTGTATGTGCAACTAAGCGCCCATACCATTTATTAGGCAAAGAACGATCAAAGTACGGGTATTGCATGCACATTGAGGGTTTCGTACCTAGAAAATCTAGCGCAATAAATATTTAATGATACCTAAAATAATTGAGTAATGCGCTACACGTACGTTATCGTAAATATCTCATAAACTATGCCATCTAGGATCATTCGTATAGCTTTCCTAAAACATTTGTGTAGGCTCAAACCCTGTTTTTTATAATTTTAGTTTCACTAGTTATGAAAATATGGAACAGTATAGTTTTTTAAATATGTTTCGTTGTATCTCTTAAAAGCTTTAATCTTTAATATCTAAAATTAGAAAAAAATAGAGTTTTAAGGAAAACGACTATGAATGAAAGATAGACAGATACCTGGGTCATCTTATAAGGGTTACATTTTTCTTTTGAGGCCCGAAACCTTTAAAATATGTGAATCAATATATTGTCTAGAAAAATTTCAATTCCCCGACTTTTAACCCTTGAATACACTACTGTTAGGAAGCCTTAGCTGCAGTTAAAAACAAATTTAACGATATTTTCTCCTATGGAAAAAATAATACAAAAAACGAATTAAGAAAAAAAATAAAAAAGGAACTAAGTCTTAAGAAACTAACACCACGTTTCCGGTATGGTTTAAGCCATGTTTTATTACAAAAAGAAAAAAAATCATAGGAACTATTAATGACATCTCTTGCTAATTTGATAATCTTTGTTGTATTTAATTCGATTTCTTTCTTAACAATTTTATATTTGACAACTTTTTATTTTTTCTTTAAATGGATATTGTAATATATTTGTTCACTACTCACCCTATACCTAAACGAAGAAGCGCAGTCCGCGAACAGATTTACCTAAATACAAGTATTTTTCTAACAGCAAAATGATATTTACGTGACAAGCATAATATATTTAAACGCTACGCCAAACTCGAGGGACTCCTAATTTGAAACAGAATACACTCCAACGAGAAGGTTAGTGTAATATGAAGCTCATTCTTTGGGATTTATAACGGGAGGCTAAAAGGGGGCCACCTCTATTTGGAGGACTTAAAGGGGCCGCCTCTCAGCAAACGTGTCCGTCGAGGACGCTGTGGAAATAGAACAAAATTGAATGCTTGACTAAAGTATGGATGTAATATCGACTTACTATAAAGGCAGATGTAGAAAAGCTTTTCAATTTCCGTTTTGAATTTGTATTCTGACCATTGTGCTGCAGTGAGAATTCGTAAATAGTAAATGTTTATAAAACGGCAAGTAGCAACAGAAGCGACAACGGCATCGGGACAAATCAACGCGTTTCAATCAACTACCGGTAACTTTGGAATGTTGTTCTACTTTATTTTATTTTTCCCCACTTCTATTGAAAACAAATATCAAATATGTTTCAGATATCAAATATGTTTCTCGTCGGAATATGTTATACGTCGCTCATTAAACTTAATCTAAATGCATTTATTCTTTCCTATGTAATATATTCATGATTCCTATAGAAACACGAAATCTTTGTAATTTCGTAATGTCTTTTTATTGGTCTATCACTGCCTTGAATTTCTATATTTTTAACCATACCTGTATACAATTTTGAAAGTAGAAAATTCAGATAAAGAGTCTAGATTAATATGTAGATATATCAAAAAAATAAATAAATGATTTTTTTTCGTACACTTCGTCTAATTGGGGTGCTTTTAGAAGAATGTTTAAAAATAATTATTTATATATTTTAAGCTTTGTTTATGAAAGTGGCCTGCAATGTCTATCGCATGTCTCTAATTTTTCAACCATGCATTGAACTGGCCTAAAAATTGCTGGATGCTAGTATTTCATTAGAACCTCTTAAATTATTTCACTAAACTTACGTCTTCAAAATATGTAGTCCACTGGAGGATCTTATTTTCTAGGTACGAACTTTATATATTTTTATATATTTTAAAAAAAAATTTGAAAAAATATATCATATTCAAACTATTTGAGGAATCAAAATGAACTCTTCCTCTGGCTGTTTAATTGTTTATTCTATGAGTTTATTTAACTTTTTATTTAGTATATTTTAGTAGATATATAGATACGTACTTTTTTCATATTATTTTAGGGCGACTTTAAATTATGCATAGATAAAATTTAAAAATATATTTAAACAGCAATTAAATTACACTTTAATTATTCATAAACGATACGTTTCGTGGACACATACGTTAATATTTTATTCTCAATTTCTCTATAATGAAAAAATGATTTTCTAATTTTATTTTGGCCTTGGTTTTAAATTTACAAATTTTTTGGTTACAATTTTTTTTTTGTAATGTATGTAGTTAGAAAATTAGTGAGTTCTAACTGGCAGGCGCATGGACAACTGAGCGGGAACAATACCAATTCCATACCTGAAAAATGCAAACGGAGCCCTAAAAGTGAAGAGAATGGTTGCAGTTCCAGAACGAAAGTCTAAATCATAATGTGAGAGACTGGTTCCCTTTTCTGACTAGTATCATATTCGACGAAAATACGACCATTTTTTTGTGATGGAAATCAAAAGTAAAATTTAGCTACACATCGTCACTGCCTATTCCAGTTTGGTAGGGGATAAAAACATAAAATTATTTTGATGTATTTTCATTTACTATGACTAATTTGGTTTCATATTTATTTTAGTTTAAAGTGACTCGTTGACAAGTGCTAAAATTTACTTGAAAGAAATAATGAATTTAATAACAAAAATTATTAACGCAAAGCAATAGAAATAAATAGTTAAGTTGTTAAAAATATCCTACTTCTTTTTTCTCATAAATAGCATAATTACTTAACTCGCTCAACTACCAGACGTTATTAGAAGAAAGTTACGCGATACTTAAAAAATTATTTTGTTTTACCATACTACTAAACTTAGGAGAATTTCACATATTTTCTGAGGTTTTAGCCAAAAATACATACACGCTTTTGTTTTTTTATTATCGAAATATGAAAGATTTTTAATTAACATGTTACATGATTTCTTTTCAAAATTTATGAAAAGAGAAATAAGCTATAGCGCTTTTTTTAATTAAATCAAGGTCATAATATGAGACTACACAAATCGGTCCACCAAGTTTATATCAGAATTTTTAGAAAGAAGCCTTATATTCTTGGAGAATATAATAATCAAGGTTTTCCAAAATGTTCAGCAAAGGGAAAATCGTATTTTAAGATCATACAGTATGTTATAAATCTAACAATCATACATATCACTTAAACTCGTATTGTGAAAAATAATGTCTGCCACACATCTCTCAAAAAAAATATTTGATTTGTCTTCATATTTTCTCAAAATATTTGGAATATCTGAAACACGATTTACATATCTACACTTTCTCCAGAAAACAAGCTTAATAGCAAAAGCTGCATCAAAATAATTTCAGCACTTGTCAAGATTAGCCCATTTATTCAGACAGTCGCGCGTAGATATCACATTACAGTGCTTACTAAAATACACCAAAGCGCGATTAAGCCTAAGACAATCTCATCGTATAAAGGTTACTGTTCTCTGTAAACGTTAATTTCTCCGCTGATAAATAAATAGTCGAGAAACATGGCCCTCGTGGAGGAAATCCCTACTGTATAATACTTTATGCTTCAGAGCGTGCTCACAAAAAGAATTTGTTGCTATCTCGCCAATAACGCACATAAAACAAAATGCCATTGCTTGTAAATGCCATTAGCAAACTAAAATGCACCCTTTGCACATTTTTATAAGATTAACAGTAAAAGAGAAACCCTTATGGGGAAAGTCCGTAAAATCTGCGTCATCTTTCTAAATAGACTCGTCAATTTTGCTTGCCAAAATTTAAATATAAAACCAAAAAAGTAAAGCGAAAAACCATTGGTTGCAAAAATATTTTTCGACTAATTTTTATTCGCGTCTTTGCCCCTTTATAAAGAGAAATTAAAAACCAACTTCCATAAATGGCATATATATTATAATAACATTTTTTAATTTAAATAATTTTTCATTTTAAGGAAGAAAACTCATGACTTGCGGTCTAACAAACAGACTTATAGCCAAATAAACGTCGGCACTAAATTTCAAAACGTAGAGTTTTAAGTTTTGTTTTAAGACAAGCTACAATTTACATTTTATCTACATCTTGAATCTGTTTCAGTAAATTTTCTGAAGAAAAAGTGAAAAAAGCGAATATTTGTTTTACATAATTTTTTTAACTCCGATTAATTTTCATCTAAGTATTTTTCGATTTGTTGGAATATAAGATGATTAAGACGCTTCACCGTGCCGAACTTTAAGTTTCTACTTGGCTTCTGAGAAAAATGACTTCGATGTGAGAGGACACGCAAATAATCTTACATGGGTTCCGTTTTCCTTTCTTGGGCACGGAACTGTATAAACCTTAACATAGCGTTACTCAAATATTTGAGAACAGCTTTACCCTTAAGTAATATGAAAACAACTAAAACATAAAATTTACACTCTGCGACCGCCAATCCCGTATTTCCTGGAAAAGCATATTGTTTATGCACTTGTATTTGGCAATATATATACATATATATATATATATATATATATATATGTGTGTATGTGTGTGTGTGTGTGTGTGTATAATCGTGTATATATATATATATATATATATATATATATATATATATATATATATACGATTAAATTATTGGGTTGAAAAAAATGTGACCATTTTTTTAAAGTTAAATTATTACTAAGTTGTATGGGCACACTCGTAGTTAGTTTTGGTGTGTTTTCAATTACATAGCTTTATTTTTTCACATATAGCTATTGACCAGAAAGCTCCTCTCGCTTTCAAACCTTGCCTTACTCAATAGAAAACTGTTAATATGCTTTTAAATTCTTATTTCAACTTTGCTCAATTGACTTTTTGCGTCCTATATTGTTGCCCATACTAATTACTAATTCGGGCTCTATTCTGACAATAAAATAATTATAACTGCATTTAGGTCTTCATTTTTCCTAAATAATTATTGGCGGTTAATATTGTTTAATTGTTTATTCTGTTTTCTTTTTATTCGAGTATAGAACTACAGGTATACTTATATTTTTCGTAGATTTTTAGGTTGCCAATAATATCTTCATACTTTATTGTGATAACTTTACCTATCTTTTAATTTGGCCTAGATT
Organism: Druceiella hillmani; assembly: GCA_039881145.1. Lineage (NCBI taxonomy): Eukaryota > Metazoa > Arthropoda > Insecta > Lepidoptera > Hepialidae > Druceiella > Druceiella hillmani. Next base: position 2,585,339 of record JAYKKI010000062.1, read on the forward strand.
TTGACCTAAACTGAGTCAAATTTTATCCAATATCTGAGGACCCTAATCAATTATTATGTAATGAAATTACTTAGCAATTCAAAAATCGAAATCTCTGCAATGACCACCTCATGCAGGATTTAATAACAAGTAAATAAACAGAATTTCGTATAATAACATCATAAGAGTAATGTTAGATTTAATAAGTACCGAAATAAAATAAGTAAACATAACTTGTTACGGCGAGTGTTTCTGCACCAATCAACTGCCGTTCGTATTCCTTATTCCGTGTGTCTGAAGAATGGAATTACCTCTTTATTATAGCATAATTTTCCTATGAATTTGTTGTACTTTACAACATTGCGAAACAATTATATGAGCAGGCAATAATGCACGATTCTTTGGTGCATACGTTTCCATTGTTTCTTGTCACTTTCATTGATTAAGAAAATAATTGTAAATCTCTTCTCATTGAAATAAGAAGTGCAACAGATATCGCATCCATTGTGGACACTTACAACAAATACAATATTTGCTGCATTATGTTGGGCAGACGCATGCCCAAAAAAAGGTAAACTCTTTGTTTTCTTGCACATCTCCGACGCGGTTGATAATGCTTATTATCCCACAATTTTGACCGCGTGGTACTCCCGGGGTGTATCAGCCAATTTTCATAGCATTATAAGTAACTATTTCTGAGGTTAGATTGTCTTTTTTCAGGATGAAAATATTGTTGTATCTACAAGTAAAGGAAACGTCGACTAGGGGCTGCCCAGGACTGGCTTGGTCCTCAGTCTCCTGGCAGCTGGACTTGCTTGGTCGTCAGTCACACCTTACAAAATGTCATATTTATGCAAACTAATCCCCCAAAAGGGGAAACGATAGTATCGCCTATGTCGATAACACTTTGCTTATGGTTGGACGAGTAAGCCGTAGAGAAATGGAGAACCGAGTGGTGGACTCCCTCGCCACGATATTTCACTAGAGCACCAATAATAATCTCAGCTTTAGCCTCAAATTTCGGGGCTGTATTCTTTAAGATTGGGCTGGCGAGGAAACCAACTGTGGTAATAGATTGGGTCAGGATCAGTGTCCAGGGTTAGGTAACATACTTGGGTATGGTCCTTGTCTTTATTTAATGTTTGGATGCCTCAAACGCTGTTTGTTGAGAAGAAGACGAGGGTGGTCTTCCGTTCCGTGAGCACCCAGCTAGGCCACTTGGACTAGCTGGGTGCTAAATACCTAAAACTTCTGTATTAGACGTTATACCTTAATATATTGACCTATTTGCGGTCGGTAGATCTAGTTGTGCATTGGTGCCCAACAGGTTAGACGGGTCATGGTAAGATCCCTGCGTACGTCGTTTATAGCTTCAACGATGCGTTGCTAGTTTTAGCAGGTCTCTTGTCTGCTGATGTAATCACGGTATGGGCGGCACATTTTTATCTGGAGCACAAAAGGGGTTAAAAATGGGATCGTTGCGCTTTATGTGGTGTATGAACCCCTTCTTTATCAAGAAGGGACGCAACTTTGAGATTGTTTGTGCCCCCTGGCAAGATAGGTGACGCTGACGATGATCGTCAACTTTCAAAGGTGAGACAACTAGGTTATTTTTCCCGAGTGTTTCTGAGCGAGACACGAAGACCTGGATCAAACTCGGATATTAAATGCCATAATTCCTTACAGAATACGGCATTTTCCATGCGAATTAGTGTCAATTTACCCTACGAGATCCCCCGGCCTGTACCTGTACCTGCGGTTACGAGACGCAGAACATGGAATATTCATTATTTAACTTATTTATCTCTAGCGAGCATAATGATGCGCGTATCATATAGATATCATATAGCGCGTAGAGTATTGTTGAGCGTTTGTCAAAATAATAGAGAAGAATCACGCGATTCTTTTGGACGTGGATTTTGGTTGAGATACAGATAAGAATGAAAATGATTCATTGCGGAAGGACATTACTTAATCCTGTTCAGTGGAAGGGTCGGATGGTAGTAATACGATACTACTACAAAATTTTCAAAAATGTCCCCATTTATTGTATAAGGGCGATATTTCGGGTCACTGAAAGGACCATGAGACCAACCGGGTGATCAAAACGGGAACATTTACTTCGTATACATGGTAAAGTTCCTCAGTACGTGTTTTCTTTATTGATCGTAACTTAGTTGAAAATATACTAAACTTTGCGTCATTTAAAGCATTCGGTAAATGCATCATTAAAAAAACAGAGATCTTAAATGACTCATTGTGGTAAGTCATTCTCTGTTGACTCAAAGCGTTTCATGACAAATACGGGATATTATTGAGGGGGCCATCAAAGTTATCCCATTTTGTAAAGGACGTCAAGTGAGACTTTGAGACCTCTCAAGTAGTAAGTAAAAAATTTGAACAAAATAAGTACAAAATTTATTTTTATATTAGTATATGATTTACTTTTTTGGGTATCTCTTAGATAAAATATAATTATTTTTTAGTTTTAAAAATCCAATGGTCTTCACGTGATTTAAATTTCATCTTACCAGATGGGGTATAATACACATATCATGTATCTATACTCAGATATATATAAATATACGAATTAATATAAATTTTAATAGAATGGTTTAACCGATTCTAAAGAAAGCAAGATTGAAAATATCATTTCCTCTCAAATTTTCTACGTTACTACCTTCGCAGTTCGTTTTTACTCTCTGAGGAATACTTTTAAATTATTTGTGATAAATTCTTCTTATTAGAAGATATTACTGTTACAAAAATAACTTAATCTGTTACTACACAATTGTGAAAACGTTTAACAAATGAATATATCTTTCAACGATTATTAGCTAGAATCGACCGACTCCCCGACGACACTGCAATTAACAAATTTGACACGAAAAAGCAATAATCTTTTCTTGACCACTGCGGACCACCAAATAATTATAACTTAATTTTTTTCCTCTTCACAAGAGCAGAGGTCATCTTAGTTAAAGACAAAATGTTACATTTAGTTAATATTCACTTTTACATAAAATTATTGATGAGATATGCAAAAAGTCGGTAATTCTTTGATAAAAAACTTAAAATAGTTTACTTTGTGTATCTTCAATAAATAATATATGTATATAATCGGAATACTAATGGAAGTATTTAGTAAGTAAAACCTGAATGGAAAAACATTTTTCTGTAATAAAAAGAACCTACTAAGATTCTCTTTTATTTTTTACTCCTGTTTATAGCACTTTTTATGTATATGGATTTATATATATACCTAATATTGAACTTTCTGATATATATTGCCATGTTTTTTAAAGTCTCTCGTAAATATATCGAATGCACGTCTTTTCTTTATTTTTCTTCTTACCATAATCTTTCTCAGCAATTAAATCAACAACTATTATATCGTAATCGCCAAATTTACGCCTTTATATCTACAAAATTGCAATTATTACGCAATTATAATACTTAGTACACTATTATGTACTTTACACTACATTACAATTATTTGCTAAATATTAGGCTGATAAAAAAGATAGTAAGTTTTTCAATTGCAATGACTACATCAGTCGTGGGTTTTTAAAAAATTTTGATTTTACTTTTCAATTTATACTTTTTTTCATTAAAATATTTATGCAGAAAACCGTGTTTAAAGCAATCAAACCATTTTGAAGATAAATAGGAACATTCGTTTGCAACAACATTTTGCAGCGCTCCCCAATGAGCTAACACCATAACACCTCTACAAAAACTATTGCCGATCAGTCCCAAATATTTTGCTGAAACCCGTATCTGAATCAGTTAAACAATTTTACAGATAAATGGGAATATTTTATTGCACACACAAACAAACAAACAAACAACCTCTCACCCTAAACCCATATACCTCCTCCGTTCCGTCATGAGTAAATAATCTATGACAAGTGTTTTAAAATACTGAACCTATAAAAACATTTGCCGGTCATAATTTTTTCCTTGCAATAAGAATAATTATATTTTAATATTTATTCTAGATATTATCGACTGATTTTATTGCTTATACAGCTTCTTGTTTTTAAAATGTAATAAATTATTTTTTGACATCACTAGTAAAATTTCATGTGCTTTTTTTAATTTTGTATTTGATTATGCGATATGATTCCTGTTTACTTTTTATTTAAAATTGTTTTGATATCATCAAAAAATATACCGCTTTGCACTTTTTCAATGACCTTTTAAGGTCAGCTTACTATAATCTATAAGTTTGCATTATTTAGGTATTTAGATTGTTTTTGACACAAATATGTAAATGGTAATAGTGACTAATAATGTGTTATGATCTTTGTTATGAACAAATTCGTTCCGCAATACGATGATGAAATTTAAAGACGATTCCCGTTTATAATTAAAATGAAAAATATGAAGTGTATAGAAATTTATATTGCGAATTAATTCTATATCAATGTTGCATTTTGATGATAATTAATATGTTTGTGTAAATATAGAGGCGAGTCAAAAAGTAGGTAAATTTCTAACCATCAATAGATTTATTAATATTGAACATTGCAATTAATTAAATACAAAACAAATACGAAAATAGCAATGATATTAAAATGAACGTAGTTAATAAATATGTTTTTGCATATTTTGATGCCTAAATATTTAATTTCTAAATACATCTTTTCTTTTCTTTTACTTTATAAAGCGATTTTTCGACACGGTGTAAAAATATTTTTAATTACACATTAGTCTTAACTTACAAGCTAGGTTTGGCAATTATGAAATAAGTAGCGCAAACTATGCCATCTCATCATCGCTATAATATAGAAACAATAAATATGAAACAGTGGAATATGATTATATGGATACATAAATTCCACGAGCGGAGGGTTCCGCCCACAAGGAAACTCTCCGTTGTCGCAGGGGACCATGACGTTTATCGCTCCCGTTTTGTGGCATTGTGGAAAATAGCAATATCATTGTGTTGACGTATTTTAATGACGTCATATAAAGGAAACTGAATTAGTTAGGAAACGTGCTCCCCTGTGAATATCGGGTGGTTGTGTGGGTCGCGAATTGGGAGTACGGAACGGTTTTTATATTTTTCCGATTAATTCTTGTTGAATTGCTCATGTATAATATAAATGATTCGCTCCGAGCACATTCAAAGTCATATATTTACTATTATGTAATAGATTAATGTAAACAAACCTGAAAATAAAACATTATATGTTATGTACGGTTACCTTTATCTGTAGCACGTGTTTCAGATTTAGCTATACTAATTTTTTTTGACATAACTACTGTATTTTATTAAATGCTCAATGCTCAATTTTATTTAAGATTACAAGTTTTTCTGCAGTAAAAATTGTAATTCATGTTAATTGTAATCCATTTATATTGGATGGTGATGGAAAGAAGATGTCGATAATCGAAAATATTATAAGTGTTCTGATACACCAGAATAAAAGAATACATAATTTATGTCTAAGTTTACGAAGCAAAGAAGTGTATCTTTTTCAACTCTTACTGTCAGGCTAGATACGGACATTGTCAATAGCTCGACAAGAGATGATGTATTTGTTGCATTCGTTATCTCGTCAGTCCACATACGAGATACTATATTAATGAAAGATATTTCCCATAAGCTATTTTATACTTAAATTCATATTATGCTGAATATATTGTGTTAAATGATTTAAAAAGGACCCGTATATGCCTATTATCCTGAAATATAAATTAGAAAACTATTCTTAAACTTTTAACTATCTTCCTCTACACAATTTCCACTGACATTATCTGTGTTTTTATCTAACTTTAATGACTAAAACGAGTTGATGGGTTGAATATATTTGGCGTTAATTTTGTAGAATTCTAACTTAATAATAATTGTTCACAATTAAATAAAACTACGTGATGTTGTATTATTTCTACTTTCTTTACCACGTTCTAGGCATTTTTGCTAATAGCCCACCTGAAGATGTTGTAATACAACGAAACCTAGGTCGTAGTATAGAAAGTAGAAATTAGTTAAAAAAATTATTAATTTAAACAATTATTAAAAATGAGATTTAATATAAAACATGTCCGATTATGACACTGTTAGTATAACGACAGAGAACAAGATGGAACAAAACTATATAAATTTAAAAATGTGAAAGATAAGGCTCAGTCAAAGTCAGGATTAACTTGATTCTATTTCTAATAGCTTAAACAGAAAATGAATGCGGCAGCAATTTGTAGATAGAAATTTCACACTTGGAAGTAACAAGATTCAGCGAGTGTGTCTGCGATCAAATTAATCTAAAACCATGAGTACAAAAGCCTGTGATTGCATTTCAGAATGAGGGGACTACAGTAGAATATCCTGAGAGATAACAACATTAGGTTTGAAGATTAATACAATGTTTAGAGATAGTACGGATATTCCGCAGTAAATACAACATCTTTAGTGACGACAAATTCATTTCCCAATAGTTGTTTGGAAGAGAAGTTTTGTTATTGGTGTTAAACATTAAACAAAAATTAATTCTTTGAAAAGAACGTAAAAGCGTGATGGTTAGCGACAGTCACTTAATGGAACCGACCGTGTGACAGGATACGAAAGACATGAAACATTTTCTCAAGAAAATAGGAATTCGACTTTCAAATAAATTAGTGTGGTCGATAATTTCCACTTTAGGTAAACAGTTTCATTAATGAGAAGAAAAAATTGTTCACTAGTAACTTTTTTATTTATGGCATTTATTTGACAAGTTTCACATGAACTACCTGTAGGTAAGATTTAAAATATTACTCCTTTTCTGTTTTTAAAATATTCTATCTGAAAATTCAGGGTTCTGTTAGAGAATGTAAGGAATCTTTGCTACAGGGCTTTGTCTTAAGTTGATAAATGCAATTACGAGCCCGATTCTTTTAAGTAACAAAATCTCTTACTCTTCGCTTGATGATTTCTTAGATCTTACATTAGTACTGAGCAAAAAAAAGTTCTTTCAGAGACACGGAAAAAAATCTTGTTATTGAAATGCGTCATCTGATAACAATGTTTTTGTGCTACTTATTTTAATTTATAAAGTTTTCATCCAAGAGTGACGATATCCTGCACTCTAATACTATCCGTTTTCCGCACCAAATATATACTGAAGGGGCTAAGGGGCTGTTTCACGGTTTGCTGATAAAATCACCACTATGTCCCATATAAAATATTTAAGCCAGACTCTAGAAGAAACTAAGTATGCGAAATATGACGAGCAAGGACTTTGAAGCAATTGATATATCTGAAATCCCACAGAACCGAAATATTTATATTTCCAGCAGCTGTGTAGATCTCTTCCTTACTTTTTCCCCTTTTTGCTCCGTACTCTTTTGTGTAGATGCGTACGGCATCACAAGTCAAAACAAATCAGATAAGCTAACGTCGTAGTAGAGAGCGCAATTTGTAGTATTTTCACTAATCATAATTTCAAGTGTTAAATTTCATTATAAAAAGTGAGAAATGGCATTACATATTACCAGTTTCCAAAGGAAAAATCGAATGAGTTATGAGATTTTTTTTATAATGACTTAGTATAAACAACTTTAAAAAATTAGTATGAAAGAAGCTGCTAATAGACAGAATAATGCGATTAGTGAGAAGTCTTTTGCTGTAGACTCCAGTTTGTAGTAAACCATACAAACTGGAGTCTACAGCAAAATGTTTTTCGTGACATCGAACTTGTATAGCGTAATATTAGTGAGGAAAAAATCAGACGTCTAGAAAGAATTCAGAGAATTAGAAGTATCTACAATTTCTACTTCAGATGGGACTGATTTAAATACCGTAGATATTTGCCATTCTAAAAGGGTTTCTGGAGGAAATGAAAACTAATTAAATTGTTAGATATGTGATAATACATCAAAAATTTCATTTGTGCTCGGAATTGCTTGCGACTAATTGTATGAACAAATAAGTATTTTTAAAAACCTGAAAATCTATTCGCTTACGATTGTGGCGAAAATCTATTTAAATTTAAGCCTTAGTTTGATACCAATTATACGCACGAGTAGTAATACCAAGAACTTCTGTGAACAAAGCAGGTCGACCTTCCATCACAATACCTGAAAAAATACTACAAACTTGTTTTTATAAACTCATAATAGAAATAAAAGTTAAATTATCACAATGCGCATTTGAATTATTATACTTGGCTAAACGGTTGGCTGAATTAAGTGAAATCAAAAATACAGTAGTAGATAATAAATGCGTTAAAGCACTTTTAGTAAAATACTACGGGGAAAAATGTTATTTTTAAATCCCTTTGATAAGTTTAAATCTTGTTTGATGTGTTTGAGCAATGTATCATTGTCTGAAGTAGCCGAATAAATTCAACAACTTGATTGACAAAACAGCTGAGGCAAGAATTATCAAGTACTAAGCTTATACCTATCAATTCACAAGCTATTAAATAAAACAACATTGCTACCTACTGAGAATATCTACATGCAACTACTAGCCAGTGCGAAAAATTAAAAATTTGAAAGGAAATACTCTTCAAAGGGTAACTGCAACCTTTTTACGATGTTTTTACTGTAATAATGAAGCAGACGTCTAAATATGTAGCTGCAGGTCAATCCATTCATAATCTTAATAGATCTAAATAATTAATTACAATATTAAATAAGTTAGGATGTTGCTGTAGCTACGAAACGTTGAAAACTATTGATAATGAAATAATAATATCTAACCATATTTGAGGGTAAAAAAAATGCTTTTTCTCAAAAATATAGTACATAATCCACTCTCATTTCTTCATGATGACATGGACGATAGTGGGTTCAATGAAAAAACTTTAAGCGGACAAAATTCTACGTATGTAATAGACATGGTTCTTTATCAAAATAATAGTTCCCTTGAAAGTAATATACTCTCCGTCAAATTAAAGCATAAAGTCAAAAATCATACCAAAATTTTTTACAAACATTGAGAGGTTAAGCTCTTCGTTATTGCAATATAAAAAATATAAATCCATTATTATCAAATTACGTTAAAAGTGGCTGTTTGCTCGATTACAAAAATATATTAATATTTTCTATGGATCTTTTGTAGAAAAAAATATGACGAAATGAATAAAAACTACTGCAGATTTCCTACTAATACCATACCTGGATGGGTTTCGTTTCATCTGAAAATTTTCCTCCAACTACCATCAAATTTTGTCTATTCATCTCTCAGCTACCAACTTTACGAGATGTCGTGTACACGCAGCGAAAATCTATTTAAATTTAAGCCTTTCTTTAAATAAACGTGTTGGTGTCCTCTCTTTTGATATATCTATATATTTAATTGTTAAAGAAATACAATTTAAGAGTAATCAATTTCAAAGATTAACAATACGGCCATTCCATTGCACGGCATTTCCATTTACAAAAAAATTTCTTCGGTTCTTGAAATAGTTTATTGAATGCAGTAATCTCGTTATATTTTCTTTGAGGCAAATAGCACTAATACTTTGGGGACTATTCCAAAAGCCACGCTGCTTAAAAGAGGCATACTTGCAAAGAGGAATCTTTATGAGACACTGCAAAGCCTGCAGTTAATAAATATGTTAAGATGGAATTTCCTGAAAAAGAATGACAAGTGAATTCATATGAAATATTAGATTATTATAATTGTTTTTTTAAAGGAGAAGATTTCTACAGATAAACAATCAAGTTGGAACTCGACCGTGAAAACGAAAGTAATTATCACTGTGAAACAAGCTCATTGCGAGAAATGTTATCTTCTTATTCTTCCAAAAGAATTATTGTCGATGGTATGTTAGCAGTACATCAATTTCAAATTAAAGAATCTAAAATAAAAGATTTTTTTACTTTTCACTTCTTTTTATTTTTTATTTATTTTTCATACTTATCATATCTTTACATATTTCAAAAAAAATGTTTTCTTTCTCATTCTGGTGTTAAAAGAGTTGATTTAGTATTCTGTAGTTATGATAATGTTTTTATTAAGTTTTAGGAGTCAAAACCACCAAATAAAGGACTGTTCAAAAGAGCATAATAAAAAGTATCAATGTTCGCGCTGATACAAAAGGCTACTTCGGTAGCAATGAAAATAAATTACAACTTGTTCAGTTTCTTTATACCTACTCTTTCATCTCTAGTGGATTTGATGACCCGACTAAGTGTTTCAAAGTATAAGGTCGTTTATTCCCTGAGATTTTCATTAAAATCTAACGACTTAAAAGCGGACTTAAAAATATCTTCTCTTGCATTCCATGCAACAAAGTACAAATATTATTATTATAAGCACCCGTACAAACCTTATTATTTTAGCAATTAATTTTTGACGAAAGTTTCAATATATTGGCTGCCAAAGGGTATAGTTCGATGGCTCACATAAAAAAATATGTCTTACGTTGTCATACAGCATCCCTTAACAAGTCATGATACGTTTAGTTGATTAGATACTAAAAAGCAGCACTAAAAGCTGCTTCGCTCGATTTATTCAAAACGAAGGAGCAAATTTAAAATTTGAATTTCTGATCCTTGAAAATATTTCATAGCCTTGAAAAAATTTATACCTACCTCTTTAATAAGCAAAAAATGACAGCGGATGAACTTTGATACAACTTAATTTTACAAAATATTGGTTTTTATTTGAATTTATTAAAAATCATTTGTACATATGATGTATTATATTTACATTATCTATTTAAGGGCTTTAGTACAATATATTTATGGAATAATTGTTCAGAACTGCAATTTGAAACAATTAATTTTATACAGTTTGGTTATGAATTGTGGGAATCGAACTTATACCTTAAACAAATGATCAAAACACCCTGCCGGAATCTTCAATATATCCATACAACACAATTAAATGAAACTAGGTGATGTAGTATTATTTCTACTTTCTTTAAGTTCTTTACCACAGCCTAGGTTTCGTTGTATTACAACATCTTCAGATGGGCTATTAGCATAGATTGATCTTTGCTTATCACGTAGTTTCATTTAATTGTGAGTAATGAATTTCTACAAAATTAACGCCATATATATTCAATTTCCGTACAATATAACTCCGATTGCTATGGCTTGTAATTTTAAAAAAATTGGGTGAATTTGTATTAAGTTACTTAAATGTGTTGTGCACGGTTGTAAAAATGTTTTATTTTAATAAATTTTTTGAGTATTATCAATGCATTTTTTTGATAGTACTTGATAATTAAATTTAAGTTATTTGCAAATTTTTATAAACGATATCTTTTCATAATATTACGTTGTTGTTTACATTAGTAACCTACATTTTAAATATATATAATTCCAATAATGTTTACATGACCTTACAAAATATATATTTCAACAGCTCACAACGCTTTACCTACTATTTTTCCTATCGATTCATAAACTATTGTTTAAAAAAAATATTGGACCTTCCCGGAACTGGAAATGTAGAAAAGTCTGATATTGAAGACCTCCAAAACTCTTTTTCGTTGCCAAAATACGTTCGTTAATTTTTTCATACTCAATTTCATCGAAATCCCGGTCTACCTGGATGATAAGTTTCTGTTAATTTATCAGTCAGATCGATTGGTTTGAGTGTCAACGTTGGGAGCCCTGCGGTTTTCCCATACTTTCTAAACATGAAATTTATTTAATACATGGTTATTTAAAGTTTTACCATTTTGTCGATATTTGTATGGAATAAATATACACGTACTAATATTACTACAAATAAATTTGTTATTGCTTTATTTTGATGCCAATTTTGTAAAAACTGTATGATGGTGACCCTGGAAAACGACGCTTACCTGGTGCCACGCATTTCTTACATTTATTAATTTTTTGTTTCTTTGCAATTTGTGCGGCAGTAACTTTGTACTTTTAAAATTAATTTAAGCTTTTAAATTCAAAATTTTACAACGAAATACATTAAAACGGGTCAACGTTTCTTTTGAACAGATGAAAAACTTATATCTTTCGTCACACCATTCAAGTCCCTATTAAAATTTCTAGCAGATATGTGTTAATTTATTTATCTGTTAGAGTGATTGATGTAAGTGCCACCGTAGCGGCACCGTAGCGATGCAATTTTGCAATATATTATAAATATGACATTTATTGAATATGTATTTATTTAAACCTTGGCTTACTTTTATCGATATCGTAAAAGAATAAATACGTATATATACACATACTGACATACTAACAGTATGTCAATATATCACATAAGTTTGTTATTGTTTTACGTTGATTTGAAAATTATAAAAACAGGACGATCGGTAACCCTCCTGCCGATGCCAAAGGTTTTTGACGTTACTCAATTGTCCATTTACAAACAATTCAAATAACTTTCCGCTTTTAAAGAGAATTAGTTTCTTACCGAGAAAAAATATTGAAAATCTGATGGAAGTAAAAACGTTTCTGTTGAAGAGATAGTAAAATTTGTTTACATTCTGAATTCGGGCGAAAGCATAATTGAGAATAAAAAAGTGACGGCAATAAAACTACAGACTGCAGTAAACAAAACTTGAGGTAACGTGCCGCGACAGAGACAGATGATCTTTAAGCGAGACAGCAAACACCGCAGAAGCCGCACCCCGCGCTGCGGGCTGAACAAAAAGTCCGCAACGCTGGCGCGGTTTCCTTTTTTGTCACCGACTGCCGAAGCATAGAGAGGTCTCCACGTGCCGCGCTGGATAATGGTTCAATAAAGACAAAACAAAAAAGTATCTGAAACAAAATGCTCGTATGCCTAGTAGATCTAAGGAAATGATTTATATCTGTCATTACAAATGAGACGGAAGCAAACTTCTTTAAAACAAAAAGCGCATTCGGTTTCTCGCAAGTAAATTGTTGTAGATAATTTTGTACTTATAATTGTTGTTTTTTTATTAATAGCATGGGGCAGTAATGAACGATTTATAAAATTTTTATTAATCAATTCACTTTCATTGGTAGCATATATTCTATTGAACAATCACTGTCACTTATTTTTTTCTTTATACTTTATTACTTTATAGTTACTATTATTCAATACTACTCGAGATATTATTGCTTTTTCCAAATCGCTATATAATCTCATTCCTCTTGATATTAATCGCATACCGCTATTTATTACTATAATTCTAACCAACAGACTAACGTTTTTTTTCAACTATAACCTGCAATAAGAAGTGAGCAAATGACTTAAAATACAGTTCAATGAAATTGAGTATTTCACACTATTTAGAGAAAAAAGAAAGCTATAATCTGTTTTGTGTCTTAAAAAATGAAAATAAAATCAAAGTTTCTTTAAAACAAATTGTAATTTTTCTCCAAATAAACTAAACAAAAATATATATTACCATTTTATAGAAAAATAAAAATATTTTTAAAAAAATGTTACACAAAAATCCACAATTAAATGAAACTACGTGATGTAGTATTATTTCTACATTCTTTAAGTTCTTTACCACGACCCAGGTATCTTTGTTAATAGCCCACCTGAAGATGTTGTAATAAAGTTGTAACGTAGGTTGTGGTAAAGAACTTAAAGAAAGTAGAAATAATACTACATCACGCATTTAATTGTGAATAATGAATTTCTACAAAATTATCGCCAAATATATTAAATATTCCACAATTTTTCTCATATTTGAAACAAAATTAGATAAGGTTAAAAATTTTCAATTTGCATTCGATATATAAATATAGAAGAAAAAAGTTATAGGTTGTAAGGAAAAAACATGTTCTAAATTTTAATGTTTGATATTTATAAATTATTTATTGCAAATGATATACTAAAGATGGGTTGTTAGTAATAATAAGCATTAATTTTGTACAATTTTTGTAATTAATTAATTTCTTAAATACGAAATTTATTACATTCGATATAAAATTATTTCTTATTTTTTTTCAGTACCACTTGTTTATTTATAGTTAATGTTGTAGTGAGTAAGCCATCTCCCAACTAAGTACATAATGTTTAATTCAGAGTCCACTACTATTTAGGCATTAATTTTAAAATTTTCTTTTCTGTCTCTGTTTTTCTCATGATTAATTTAATAACTCGAGTTTCTAGAGATGCACATGTTTCATTTAATTGTGAATAATGAATTTCTACAAAATTATCGCCAGTTATATTAAATATTCCACAATTTTTCTTATATTTGAAACAAAGAAACAAATTTGAAATAATTAATTAATTTCTTAAATACGAAATTTATTACATGCGATATAAAATTATTTCTTAGTTTATTTTCAGTACCACTTGTTTATTTATAGTTAATGTTGTAGTGAGTAAGCCATCACCCAACTAAGTTAAGTAACATTATGGATGTTTAATTCAGAGTCCACTACTATTTAGGCATTAATTTTAAAATTTTCTTTTCTATCTCTGTTTTTCTCATTACATTTTTCTCATTATCAATTTAATAACTCGAATTTCTAGAGATTCACATGATTAATCCTTAGAAATTAAAAAAACATACCTGGTGAGTTTAGTCTAACGTGAGTATAATTTATACGGCGATTTCTTGAAAATCTAGACATTTCATGAAATTCTAATTAAATATGGCCGCATGTTTCCAAAAGATGTGGTCCTGGTTTCACTATATCTTCCAAGAATTTTCAAATTATTTTTATTGCTTTATTAACTCAGCTCAAATAAATACATAAAAAAATAGAAAACCAAAAAATATAAACATCGGGAAAATGTTTAATTTAGTATTAAGATAATTTTCACTTATTTAAATAAACGTTTTGCTTGCGTTAATGTACTATACATATACACGGAATAAAATCACTTTGGCAAATGTAATATTTCACTTTTGTCATGAAGTAATGCGAAGAAAAATTGTACTAAACAAAGTGTTATACGTGAATATTATTTTATATGAATACAAGAAAACGTATAAAGTGAAATTGGTACCAAAGTAAAAAAATGCCAAATTTGATTTTTCAAATTTAATAGTAAAAGTATGAAAAGTTAGTTGGAATATTTGCGGTACTATATCGTTTCTGAGAATAATAAATTTGCATAACTGCCAGAAAAATAAACGAATCAAAAGTACCAAAGTAAAAAATGCCAAATTGAATGTTTCAAATTTAATATTTAACAGTAAAAGTACGAAAAGTCAGTTGGAATATTTGCGGTACAATATCGTTTCTGAGAATAATAAATTTGCAAAACTGTCAAAAAAATAAACGAAGACACGTGGAAAATTGATTAATGCTTCAATGAAAATATAATTTCTTTGCAATAACAATCTTCGAGTATTACACATAATCGTGGAAACATGATGTAACTTTTATTTATACGAATTATTATATTATATTGAGTGATCTTTAAGTTTTTCGTTCCATAAATATATTTTCATCCTTAATACTCAAGTCGAGAGACCTTTCTTTGAAGTTTTATTGGTTTTTCGTACGAGTGACATTAATACACAGAATTATAATTCGACCTAGAAAAATATTTGTAAAATATTTCGTAACTACTATTATTTTATTTAATGCTAGAAAAAATGTTATTTTTTAATATTCTGAAGTACTATCATTACTTTTATAGAATTTGTTATAAGATAGATAACTGTATTATTTCCGCGATTTGTAAGATAACTTTTTCTGGATATATAAGTGTTGCATTATGGAGACTTTATTTTTTAGTTTCATTATATTTATTCAGGAAATGGTTGCATCTAAAAAATTGGAATGTATGTAATTAGATATTTATTATTATTTTTATTGGTCGTTAACTGCACGTATATATTATAGAATTTGCGCGTTTATGTAAGTAGGATTTTTCCTTTGTGTTATAATTATAAATTATGGTATATTTTTTAATTTTTCCTATTTGTCGATCGCTGAATAGCTTGCTTTTATATTTTCCTAAGAAATACAATTTTTTTTAATTATTACATACTATATATGTTATGCCAGACTCATTTTTACTAGCCTCCTAAGAATAAAATAAAGGGATGAAACCCTTTATTTTCTTATTTGACTGCAACAAAATTCGAAGAAAATCATTGTTATACGTATCTACAGACTCTTATCTACAGCTTACAATTATTTCCGTTTTATAGATTAAATAGCTTTATGAATTGTGGATATAGCGTCACTTAAAATCTATTTGGAGAGGCGCGAGACACCATTTTGGGAAACTGAAAAAAATACTACGTGTTGTAGGTGGGAATCTTTCGAAATTAGTAGTAAACCAAATTAGATTATAGCGATACAATATAATATACGGCTATTATAACATCATAAATATTTTATTTAATACTAAAAGCTCTATAGTATAATGACAACAAAACCTTTATAATTTCGTCCGCCTTTTTGTCCAATATCATAGATCTTTCACTCTAAGACCTATTATAGTGAAAATTTAAAGAAAGAAATAGTTGAACTAAGTGAAATATGAAATGAAAAATTATTTTTAATTTTTTTATGTGCAACGAACTTCGGGATGAAACTATTACTTTTCATGATTTCATCGAGTGGATTTTATTGTAGATAACTTGAAATATATTTAAAAATGGCTGACAGTATATTTTATATAAAATAGTCTTCTGGTTTTGTATTTTGCAATAAAATTTCAGCCTTCTAATATTTTATAAATATTTTAAAAAACTAAACCTGTTCCTAAAAATATTATTGACTCTCAGCATTATGCTGATAAATTCCATTAAGTGTGTTTTTTATTCGAGTTGTCTTGCATTTCTCAATTTCAATACCATTTTCAATAATTTAAAATTGAGATTCAATATTGGAGTTTGTTCCAAGATTGAAAATTATTCGATATTGTAAACTTTGATTAAAATGCTGCAAGATAATAAGATAATATGATAATAAGATAATATGTTCAATGCTAAAAAATAATTCATATTATCAATATAAAATCAAAGTGCAAAGCTTCGATTCAAATGTCACGGATTAGAATCTTTGCAATCGGTATAAAAATAAAAGTTTCGCAAATTTAACTTCACAGCGTGATAGCCGCCTTCAAAAATTGTGAAAGGCGACTATCACGCTGTAAAACAGTGTTTGGGAAATTTTCAGCTTTGTACCGATTTTTATAAAACTTTAATACCACTGATCGGAGGGTATAATAAAAAAATGTGGAATGTGCGTTACATTTCATCAGCTGTTAGATGAGGAAATTTGTTTCAAATATTTCCAATAATTTGCTAATTATTTAAACAATTTTAAAAGCTTCAAATATTTCCAATATTCCGTCTCCAATCATTTTCATCATGGCGATCTGTTCCAGGTCATTATTCTTCAGTTCTTGGTTTTATGGATGTCAAAATCTTTTAAGGCAATTGTCGTCATGCTGTTTTGACGGCGTGGTGTACTGCGGTGACCTGAGTTTTATTCCCGGCCTCTCGTCGAGTGAGTTTAGACTGGCATTCTCGTTGAAATTGCCATTAAGAAATTACTCTCGTAGCAACAGGTCCGCCAAATACACACGTATATACACATAAACACCCAGACATACACACACACACATATATATATATATATATATATATATATATATATATGTATATATATATATATATATATATATATATATATATATATATATATATATATAGACGTGTGTGTATATCAATTATATACATTGAATTACATAAATTAATAAATAAAATAAATAAATAGATCTCAGCCCCTACCTTCCTCTTAGTCTAAAGCATAAAGGCTTAGCATGAAAATTACTTTGGTATTTCTATTCCCCTACATATTTGAATGATGGCCAGCCTAGTTAATTCTTTGGATTTTTGTAAACTTTATTACATATCCCCTGTATATTTTATATTTGTTCAAGCCACAATAGAATGTAGGATCTTTCTTTCGAATACCGCTGGCATTTCTTTATTTCTGGATGCCAATGTCCTTATTTCAGGTTTAGTCTAGCCTTCTGTTCATAAAATGATATCGATTTTTCTTATCTAATTATTCCTTTAACCAACCCAAACGCTATATATCAGGCAAGGAACTTAATTTACTTCAGTTACGCCTCAGTTCTCGTACGCCTTCGTTGCTCCGGGCGGAACTTCGGATCAATCTAAAGTTTACCGCTTCTGGTATTTCGCAGTAAGCCTACGGGAATCACGCAAAACCTTGAACCATGAACGGGATCAGATGCAGGAGGAAAACGATAATAGCTTGTGGTTGGACGAAAGGTCTAATGGGGAGTGAATAAAGGAAATATTTAATTTATAAACGTTGTTGGGAGAAGTTTGTTTCTCTTATAATTATTTACCTCTTTCAAAAAGAGGGAGTTTCGGAAATTATCTTTTATAACCAAATGTCGTGCGTTTAAGTAACAGTTCTTACTTCTAATAGTATATTTTTGAAGTTATACTTCTTTAGGCGCGTTATGAAAAAATTATGAGAGTGAAATTTTAAGATTCGTCACACAAAAGTTACAGTATGAAGTTGCAGCGGTTGCAGTCTCGAAACAAAAGCTATTGGCACCATCGTCGTCTCTGTTCACTGTTTTCATATTCATAGTATTTATCCACATGTTTCTAGTGTCTACATTCACACACGTGTTTTAGTTTCATATAAGTGCGATTTATTTATGTGCTGATAAATTATATTCAGTAGTGTTTTAAATTCAATATTTTGATTAATATATTTACAATTCGTATATATTAGTGAAAAAATTGTGTTTATAGACTTTTTCAAGTGCTCCAATATAATTGAGGTTATCTATCCGAATGTATTATTTATTGATATAAATTAAAATAATATTATTTAACATAATTAATTCTAAATATTATTAAATTATTAATGTTAAATATTTATTATTAGTTATTCAATATTTTAAAAGTAAATAAATAAATTTAATAATAAATTCAATTTGAATTCATTGAATTTAAGTTTATTAATTTTTTAAATATTGTTATCATTTTCTTACTTTAATATTCACTTTTCATTTTTATCAAAAAGTTTTCATTAAATTTGTTCATTTATTTTTATAAATATTTGTTACTTTCATTTATTCAATTTAATAATAAATATTGAAAATTAATATTTTAATTTCATGTTTAATTTTAATTTTTATCACAAATTTTTTATTAAATGTTTTATAAAATTTATTTCCTTATTTTGAAAATATTAAATATATTTATATATAGAAAATGAATTAACTTAAATTCAATTTTTTTTAATGATGCCAAAGAAGTATAACTTCTCACGCGCGTACATAAGTACACGCACCCTTTTTTATTATGAATATAGTTTTTTTCATAACCCAATCTTTCTCATTCAAATCATGTAGAAATCTTTATTTTATATCAAATAAGTAGAAATCAATATTCCATAGTATTTTACTGCAGTAGGTGTTATTGCATTTTTCAATTTGGCCCTAGGCGATAGTGGATGTTTGATAATTTTGGATGTATTGATATGTACTGATTTACTAGGTTTTTATCGTTGGTTTCTGTATTATTGATGAGTTATATTGTCTTATATCTATGACATGTAAATATGTTAGTGATGTTTAACGCGTTCAAAATGTCTTAGATTATAAAATACAACGTATGTCTTCCTGTTAGTCTGTAACTTGAATTTTTCTAGATGCTTTAAATGCGATATTCAACATCGATTTTCATGCCATGTTTATACAGGAAAGTTTTTTATACAGAATATAAGTGTATATAATCGAATTAACTACGGTAATATTTGTAAAGTCAACCCTGATGGCGAGCAAGTAGCAACACCTATTGAGGCGTAAAAATGACAGTGGAAACCATGAGTAATAAAATGTATAGGACTTTCTCAGAAGCAACTTTCATGTTTAATAAATAAGTTCGACATGATTGTCGAGAATTCCGTAATTGCAAAAAATGTTTAAAATCATATGCACATCGACAAAAAAGATTTCTGTGATTTTATTTAAAGCGCATAAAAATATTTTTATTTACAACATATTTCAAGTTATATCAGGGAGAATCGTAATAACTAAAAAAAACTTATCTCGTTTTACTCATAATAAACCAAGTTATTTAAAAATATCGATTACACTACTAAATTCAGTTAACCGAAAAGTCACGCTGGTGAATCCTCAGGCAATGCTAAGGAATGTTACAAATCATTAATTGTTTAGAAATCTTTACGCGATTTCTTATAAATAATGTTAGCAATATTATGCTTTAATCGGGGTTATGACGCTCTAACAAATAATTGCGTGTATAACGATCATTGCTTTCATTTATTTCGAATTTATTATTTAATAATGTCTTCGGTGTCTATTCTAATTAAGGAATATAAACCGAATTCTCTGCCAGAAAACGAACCGCCTAATTACGAATAACATTTGGTAGATGACTTTAAAATGAGTGTATAAAACGTGAATATAATGAATCTAAAGAAAAAAATACTTGGCCTATAAAATCCTACTGACGAAAACCATAAATACTTCACGCAATATTTTGATAGCAAAATGGAAAGCAACGCATTTAAACTGAAAACGAATTAAAATAGAAAACTTTCTTCAGTTGATCCTAAAAGGCATGGGAAGAATTTAATTTTAATCTGCTATCTATATAGCTATGGTTATCAACTGATATTTTGATCAATTATCATGACAAGGTATCTGACACTTTTACATTTTTGAGGGAAATATCTGGTACCATGGGCTCATTTTTAATGGGTTGACCAGCTAAGCCAAAAGCTAAGTGACTCACAATTATATAATTGGTCGCGATTTAACCATTACAGGGGTGATTGAAAAAAAATTCAAATCGTTGACATACAATGATAAAGAAGAAGAGAGCAACGAATACGGAAACGCATAAATTCGGAACAGCTATTTGATACATTTGATTTTCTACGTCCACCCAAATTCAGTTAAATCAAATTAGAATTAATTGTTCATACAAAGAATTATTCTATGAAGTAAGAATCAATTTGGGAAGTCAAGAAGGAAGAATTCAGGGAAGTCAAGTCGCGCAACATATTTTAAATAAATGATATTCGTTACGAGAATTTTATCAGTGATTTTAACTAAATCAATTGACCCACAGTTCTAAAACTATGTTGAAATGTATTATGGAGCGAAGGAATTTACAAAATTTGACTAGTTGAGTACGAGAATATAATATTAAAAGTTTTCGAAACGATGGTATAAAAAAATAACGGACGCTTTCTCTAATTATGGATTCTACTTTTGACAGAAAAATTATGCATATCTCACATATAACACCTTAAGAATTTACTGCTAATATATATGTCAATCCTTTGAAGCGAACAAGAACATAATATTTATTATTAATCGCTTCGCATTTTCATTAGAAGTAAATAATTGATAAATTATTTAAGGACCTATTCATTAAACGATAATGATTCGAACAATTGTTAATAATATTGGGTGATTTAGAAAATATGAAGCTGGGAAATTAAATTATTCTAACTAAAACAAATGAAATCATCCTAATTTAGACATGCAAACAACTCATCACAATTACATTGATAGATTACAAAAGAAGTAGATAGATCTAGTAGGTTGATCAGGTAACAGTCAATGCGCTTTTAATTGTAAATCTATCCGGACCTAGCATTGAGGAATCAACAACTGGAGAGAAAATATCACTCTAATTGCTTTAATTCTGATTTAATCCGTAATTTTAAATTTAAAACCTTTGGAAATCATGGAGGATATACATTTTTGATTTTGAATGCAATTTGATAGCAATTTTGGTTTCATCATCCTAATGAAATTTTATAAAATGGATTTAATACATAAATAAAATGACTGTAAAGAGAAAAAAATTAATATTTGTTTAATTATAAAATGTTCATTCATAAAACACTTGATTAAAACAAAGCTTTGACAAATTACGTATGTTAATAAGTTTCTAAATGATATGGGATATATTTACACACGCTTTACTAAAATAGACAAAAGAGTGATGGCTAAAACTTAAGAGAAGCAAGTCAAAAGAAAAATGGTTATTCCAAAGCCATTTATTATATTCTCGTATTTTTTGTAGTTTAAACCACTGTAGATGATGAATGGAAACAAACCGTGGTAAGGAAAGAATGTTGAACTTTAAAATGACTATAAAAATATCGTGCTTAGAATTGTCTTACAAACATGTGTGGATATTTAACTGTCATATATAAAAGTAAAAGCTCAATATAAGTAAAGATTTAAGGGCAAATTTTTATGAACGCTGATTTGTCTATACATATAATCCAAATTTATTCAAATACATTGATAGGTCCCTATTCAAGCTTCGATTTTTACTATGGGACCTAGATCACGAAATGCCGGTGAAGTAATGTAAATTAAGAAAAGGGTGTTAAAGAGTTTTTTATAGCATTTCTTTAAATGAGGGTTACTAATAAATGGTAACTTATTAATTAAATTAATATTCAAGTATGCAGATACTGTTTCTTCATCATGACAAAAGCAGGACTACACGCTTGTCTGCCTCTCACGCTATCACAATGTTCGATTTTTTGACCTTAAAGAAATTAATTGTCACTTTTTTAAAAAATTAACTTGCATGTATGTCGGTATCGGTTTTCATGTTTTTTTATATGAATTTCCAAACCAAAAGGAAGAAAATGGTGCCTTTAAATCACTCAAGTGTTGGTCTAATTGTTCCTTTAACCCAACCGATTTTCTCAGAAACGGCTTGACTTAAAAAATTGAAATTTTATACAGCCATAAATCGAATATATTTTAAAATTTCTATAAAGTATGTAAAATACTCTATATTATATATGTAAGCACTTACACAGATGAACAAATCAGTGGATTTATTAGTTCCTAAACCAATATTTAAATAGTAAAAAATAACATTTGTGCTAGTAAAAGTTTAATAGAAATACGATATGCGGTCAGAGATATATGTGTAACTTAGTGTGTACAGAATCTTTGTAGAGCGAATTATGTTTGTATTAGGCAGGTCTTTCGTGTAAATTCAACATAAAAGAAAGATATTTTCCATACACTACTATCAAATGCATCAAAATGAACAGCACTTCCTTAAATATACCTAATCTCCTATAAAATGGATTTAAGGACGCTAATGACATAATGTCGTCTATAATTTGATATCAACTCTGGAACCCAACAGAAATTATAGTTAAGTGTAGGTTTGTTTCATATTAAATAAATTTTCCCTGTTTATAAATTATTATAAAATTAAAAAGAAGAATTTTTTTTTCAAAGTTGTATTAAAAAACAAAGTTTTTTTATTCACATTTCGTAGAGCGCGTTAAATATTTGTAAAGTAAAAAGATAAATTTGTGTTGACAGTTTCGCAAATGTTGATGTCGAACACTTTTTACCATTAGAATGTTTTTACTGCGAATACAAAAGTAATTAATGGTTAAAAGTTATCAGCTTTATATCAACTATGCATATAATTAAATTACAACATAGTGAATTCGATACATTGAATCTTTTAAAAAAATTATTACTTTAGCGTATAGAATTATAATAGAAGCCATAAAAAATAATTTTAGAACGTTTGTCTGTCTATGTGTATGTTAATTTATGCGAGTATCAGTAAACATTTTCATTTAGAATCTTTGATGATTTCTGTTGACAATATATACATTTTTTTTATACCGAAAGCGATATATCTTTTTATTTTCAAAAACAACACTAACAATTGAATAAGGATAGTTTAGTCAAGGACGATTATTTTAATTTAACCGCCTTTTAGAACGTCATTCTCATTCATGCACTTTTAACTTCTTTTTTTCAACTGATATGTCAAATTTAGAACATTTTTAAATTTCTCACTCTGTTTTGATATTTATATTTTAAAGTTTTGACTGAAAAATATCGCTTTTGAGAAATATTCTGATTTCAGTTCTAAGAAATTACCCTTGGTTTTGTGTCTTCTAATTTCTTTTTTTAAGGAATATGTTTCTTTTAAATTTTTAAAAACAATTTTTTAATTTTATAATGTCATATGTGTGTCACGTGCCATATCACTCACTCAGTTCGTTGATATATCGCAATTGGTAAAAGTTCAATCAATATGGATTAACGTAAAGAGCAGTGAGAAATTGGGTCGATTGTTCTTTATTTGGTAGGTTTTTCTTTATGTCGTCTGTTCTTTTTAAAATTTTCTTTTTTATTTTTATACATCTTAAAGTTTAAATCACCTTTTGCTCCCTATTTTATCTCGTTGTATAAATTATTGGTTTTCAAAATTTTATTTCTATGCGAAAAAATTTATCCCCCACACGAGAAAAACCTTTTTCAAGTTTAGCTTTTTACAATTCACAATATTGAATTCTGTAGTTGTTGTATTACTTATTTTTTCATACTGTACCTACGATGATATTCTGCACATGTAAGCTTATATCAAAATATCATTCGTCAAAATCTATTCTGCCACTCAGTTTCCAAGAGAAAATATTGAACTCATGAAAATACAAATATATATACATAGATACGTAAATGCTGAACACAATACATTGTTTTTATACGGACTAAAAGAAGCAAATTTTTGAATGATATTAATGTATAATTTATAAAACATCTTATAATTATCTTCATTTTTAGAGGATATTAATAGATGTATTAATATTGTCAGTTGAAATGTTGGCAGATTAATAAATAAAATTGAACTACTACATCTAACAAAAAAATGCTCCAACAATTGCAACATTACATTTTGAAATAATGTAATGTTGCAAAGGTTAAAAAGCTAAAATTTAGTACTTGAGTATATCCAGTGGTCACCTTTATGAAAGGTCAGGCCTTTGATGTATTCGACGTCAAAATATCCTCTCCAACTCTCCGAATATAAAAATATTAGTATTTCCATGTAAAATATTTTATTTCAAAATGTAATTTGTAGTTGCTTTACAATTGTTGGAACAATTCTTCGTAGAAATAATTGTAAATTTTTTTTTATTAATCTACCAATATTTCAATTGACAATAATAATTCATATACTAATGCCATCAAATAAATGACGATAAATGTAAAATATTTTATAAATTACGCATTAATACCATGCAAAAAAATGCGTTTTAAAAGGTTGTTGTGTGAACCAAGAAACTGTTACATCAGTGTAAGATTATAAGCCTCAACATATTATATTAATTTCCACTTGATATCTCAAGCCGTTTCTGAAAAAAATAGCTTTAACAAACATACAGATGGACGCACGACCAAATGATCTTCTAAGGGTTCCATTTTTTTCATTTCGAGAGACGAAACCCTAACAAACACGGTAATGGTACCATAGAGTTGTTTTAACTATTTAAAATAACATGTAAAGATC
The DNA here is from genome assembly GCA_039881145.1 of Druceiella hillmani. NCBI lineage: Eukaryota > Metazoa > Arthropoda > Insecta > Lepidoptera > Hepialidae > Druceiella > Druceiella hillmani. Next base: position 2,610,514 of record JAYKKI010000062.1, read on the forward strand.
TGAGCATTTATTTGAAAGTTAATTAAACTTTTATTTTAGAGAAATTAAAATATTTATTAAAATTCATAATTAATATAAGTAATAACCTACTTACATACGTCTATCACAGAGTAAAGACTAGACTACTCGTTATACTATAAGAAATAGACGTCAATAGCTATTCGTAAAAGGATCATGCTGAAGTTTCCTGAATGAGGGTTTAAATATAATTGTTAAAAAGTGCTTAAGAGTTGATAAAATTTCTGTTCATGATTTATAATATTTTAGTTATATTTTATGTAATTATAGGTGCGATAAGGTCAATTTTTGCATTTTATTTACACCAATCACTTCAATCAATGAAGATATAATCTATTAATTTTTTTTCTCACACGAGTAAATTACTGTCAACAAAATCCATCATGACGTCCTTCTTATCACTCACTCAGTTCGTCGAAATATGCACCATGTTTTACGCCCGGAAAGATACAGTAGGCAATATATTTGCGTCGTGGAAAATTACTATTTGTAAATAGTTCAATAGAAATACTATGTGCCCTTAAATGTTTATTAGTGCCCCAATATGTACGAAATTCTCATAATGCAAAGATAGGATGTACACTATGAGAACTCTTGCTTGACAGGTTTATTTAATATACACGAACAACCAAAATAAATGCATTATAAGGACCCTAATGATGTAAATATCCCACTTTTTCGAGACATAATAATGATATCGTCATAATAAAAATGAAGCTCGCATGAAGATATAAAAAAGGTGTAGGTTTAGTTTGTGCACATTGGCAGGCCAAGTTGACCATGATTATTATTACTTAAAAAATATAGGTTATTCTACATTTTATATCCGCGTTTACAGGGACAGAAGAAAAACAAATTTTCTCAGGCTGAGTGAACTACCGGGTACCACAACTAGCAGAAAATTTATAAGTACATAAGCTCAGCAAAATATTAGCTTTCATTTGATAGAGTTATTATACAGGGATAAATGAAAAATATTTCTGACGTTCAATTTGTTTTTTCTAACATTTTTTATCTTCTTATTTTGAAATTGCATAAAAAGCCATAATCTCGCCGTATTTATATGTTTATTTTGAGGTTCAGAACGAAAAATGTGGCAAACTTTGACCATATCGAAACAGTGTTTTTTAAAATTTGTTACAATATTTAACCTCAAAGTAAAAATTATAAAAATAATATTAAATATTTTAATAATAATACATTAGCATGTATATTGTATATGTAAATAGGCTTAATGATTTAAATAAAATTATATTTATTTATTCTTTCCTCTTTGAAGCTCGAAGTTCGAGTACAAATTCGAATATGGGATAATTAATTTTTTTATACGCAAGCATCAAACGGGCTTTAATTTTCCCATACAATAAATTTCACTCAAAATTGTAATCTTGCCTGCATTGAATTAGTTAGAATAACGGTTATGTAGTTTCCTTTTATTTTTCTTTATTTTATCTTCATTCAAGTGATTTCTTTCCCTCCTTAACAATATTCCAAAGGGAAATTTTCTAAAATTTGATTATTTTTCACGTTCTAGTGTGGAGTTTTCTTTTCTATAGTGAAGTTAATAAAATGATTTAATATGAATATGTTTATTTTTTTATTCCGAATGATGTAATAAGCATTTACTCACGTGACACATTTCGTTTTTCGTTTATGAATTTTTTAATGAGGTACTTTAGACGTATTACTTTTGGATGTACTTTGCACAAATATTTGGTGCGACCTTGTAAAATATTCTATGAAATTTTTATTCCAGCCATCTATAACCATTTGAACGGGAGAGTAACTCAAATCATAGATGGAATCATTATAAAAAAGACAGTTCTTGACAATAACGATAAAATCAACTGCTTATATTATTTAAATATGAAAAACTCGTTCGAAAAAGCATCCTATGTAAATCGGTATGGCCATCGAATGCTCTTCGATCTCTTACGAGGCTGTTCGATCCGCCCTTTAGCTTGACCCGATAACCGCAAGTAATTTATCACGACCATAAATTGTTTTCCGAAATCCTCATTTTCTAAATACATATTTCTTTACCGACACCGAACTTCGAATGAACCGTGATAGTCGACATTTTATGAGAAGACTTTTGTGTAAAAATATTAAATGTTTTTTAATTAAAAAGTATATGTCTAATATTTGAACTTTGCTACTTTCATAATAATTACTCTTTATCTATCGTATATTTATGAAGTCTTAACAACATAGCGGTTAAAAAGATCAAAATGTGATCACTTGGGTGTATCCTTTGTTCAATACAAATATCCATTGAAGTATCTGCAAAATTAAAGGGAAAATTATTACCTGAAAATTTGGAACAATACATTTCAGAGAAAACAATTAATTAAAATGTTGGAATAACAAAATAATACATTTTTCTTATGCACACGATAAAAATAATAATTAATTTATTTGCAACGTCTTTGTATCTATTACACATGTGTTGATGGCACCACAAAGAAAGGTCATTTCGAAAATGTAAATAATATTTTGAAAAACAATCATTTTGGGAAAGAACAAAATAAAATATATATTTTGCTCTAGAAATAAGCCATTTGTTAATTTTAAGTAAAATATTGAGCATTCAAAAAAGTGATTTTCCCGGCTTTAAAAAACTTCTGTAAATTCTTTCATGAGAATAGCTTTTTACGTATAAGGAAAAAACTAGTCAAACAGGATTTATATCAACATTGTAATTTTTTTAAATTTTGGAATAAATATTCTTACCCAGCTTTTTAGTGACGGTTGGTGATCACAAAATTTTTTTACCCGAATTTTTTATCTTCAAATTTATTAATGGACACTATTCTGAACATAGCAGAAAAGGGCTTGGATTAAGAGAAGAGCTTTTATTAAGGGCTTGTGGTTTCCCTTAATAAGGCTTTTGGTTATCCCCTTTCTTTTGTAGTCTGCGGTACCCCAAATCATTTAGTCAGTTTGTATTATATGTATCAGTAGCTGTGTGTATGGATTCACGACTTTAGGATTTAAGGTGACTTGCATAAAACAATTAGTAATATTTTAAATAAAATATTAAATAATTAAATCAATTCCAAAGAAATAAAAAGTGTGTCGCTCTCTCGGATAGTATTGGGTGTACAATAGTGGGCGATATTAGGCAATTCACGTACTTCACATACGTGTTCACATTCATAACCTCAAAATAAAAGGCAATTTCATAAATTCATTTGTGTTTTGATACGTGAAAATAAATGTAAAAACATGTATAATAATGTCTTAGTTTACGTATTTTTAAACAGCTTTTATCAAAAACTCTCAATAAACAGTTTCTTTTTATAACCTTCCCCCGGCGGCCACGGTTCATGCGGACTGCTAACGGTATTTCCTTCGCCACTAAGTTTGATAAAATGAGGTAAACCGATAAGGTTAGGTAAGTGGATAATATTTGATAGAAACTACATAGAACAAGATAGTTCACGTAAGTATTTTTTTATTAAATAATTAATATTTTGGGCTGTAAATAAAAAACATATAAAAATAGAAAAGTTAATGATAATAAGTAAGTAAATATTAGCAACTAGTTTCTCTTTACTTAATCCAGAAGAAAATGCCATTTTTGAAAATTGGCATTTTTTTGTAATTTTGGTTTTTAACGAATTATCCTGTTTCTGAAAGATGGAAATAAATTTATGAAAAGTTTGAAGAGTACAGTTACATGACTATCACCGTCAGCTGCTATTAGTAAACATTCAGTTTCAAGCATATTTGGGTTGTCGTATAGGATCCACTTCTTGTTACAGGTAATATTTCAATTACGAATCTTTTCAATTTGGGTTCAATTCAACGCAGCGGTTCACGTTTGGCACGAGTCTATATTCTTTTCGGCGCATAACAGTTTTTTTTGTCGATCTGTTGCAAATCTTTCATAACTGACATCAAATTTTATTGCTCGGTCGTATTTTAAGAAAGATCCACTCATGATCTTATCTTCAGTACTGCATTGTCAACCTTAGCAGTCACGTGACCTCTGTAGTTATTGATCCTATCATTTTAACATCATTACAAAATTTAATCAAATTTGGAATCCAGTGCCTATCCAAATACTTAATTTTTCTCTGCCCAGTAACAAAATTAGATATTCTTGTATTTTATAGACTCTGGTACTTACTAAACTTAATATGGTATAGCTAATTTTATTGGAATTTCCGTTTAATAATAATTGATAATATATTAACATTTTTTTCATTCTTTACGTAGTGGAAAAAGTGAAACTGTATTTGAGGTATTTGATTTTGAGACCGGCTAAATTTAGTTTGGAAATTTTTCATTAGAGAAAAAAAACTATTCTTAGGGAAACATCAGAAATAAGTTATTTTCTTTCCATATTGTGGTAATAATATTCTCTTCATTATTGTAAACTTTTAAACGAGAGGCTAATGGCGATCTATAATTTTTTTTCATTTTTTTAGGTGCTGTCGGGTAGGATTTGAACTTATTTCGTTTACAGGTAAAAAATAAAAAAATCTTACAATTATAAAAGAAAATTTAGTCAAATAATGGATTGATCCTGTTCTGAAACCAAACATCTTATAGGTACTATTATGGGAACAGGATCATAAATCTACTAGCATAAGGATAGAGAGCAACGTTAAGTATAATCATAAAGTGATAATAAAGCTGGGAGGTCAGGAACAAGAAAGGTCGACTCATACTTATAGTGCATTGTAGGTGGTTGTTAAGATATTTTATATCATTCTTTATACTACCTGCTATAATAAGTTCCGTAATAAAAATTTCCTTAGAGTTTACGTCCAGGAATCAATCAGTTGAGTGAAATATAAGTGCATATGTAAATGTACTTTTCTAATAAGTAAGAGCGTAGGCGTATTAATAAATAAAGTGAAACCGTGGGCTACATTAAAGAGGATTTTATTTTCAATTCAAACTGAAACCGTATAGATGTTTAGTGTCTATTTTTTTATTCACAAGCATGTTATAATATATATGCGGTACGGTTAACCCTATGATTGTGGTGTTCGTAACCAATTTTTTTTAAGATTACTATCTATAAGTTATGAAATATAAACACACGTTAATACCTTGAGTAGTTTTTAAGTTCAATCTATTCGTTTAGATAGACCGACAGACAGAAAGACAGACATTATTTTTAATATTAGATACGTTGCAGTATTCGAATATATTAACGGTAAAAACATTTAAAAGCTGAAAAAAACATATCGAAACAACAACAAAATCGAAATATTTTTGATTTTTTCAGCGTTAATTGTTTCGAAATTATTTATTTCATGTCTAAGAATATGCTCAAAATGAAGGTAGCTGTTTAATTAAAAATACATTTTTTAAATATTTAGCCATGGTTTTATTTTTCACATAATCATGTGTATCGTACACATAATCATGTGTATGATAATCTCATAAAATAGACGCCCTAAAATACTATGCTTTAGAAATGCCATAGAGACGAAGTCGTAAAATATCATCAGTTAATGATATGACGAAATACGATTATGAACGCCACTATCACAGAACTAACTTAATTGTATGAATATTAATACCACGTTCACGCGCTTGAAGACTCTTATTTTGAATAAAATCTCCTTTGATACAGCTGACAGCGTCACATTATTTATTAATACACCTCCATATTTTCCCCAATTTGTGTAGTTTTTACACATTTACTTTCAAGAAAAATTACATTCATATATACATTCACGCAACTGGTTTACTCGCAGACGTTAACTCGGAAGAAAGTTTATTATAGAGTTTGTTATAGCAGGCAATATAAAATAGGATAAAAAATATCTTCATAAAATCCGGAAATACAATATATTTATGACTCGACCTTTCTTCATCTTGACCTTTTCCGCTTTATTTTCACTTTATGGCTATATTTAATGTGGCTATGTGTCCTTGTGCTAATAGATTTATGAACCTCTTCCCACAATAGTACGTATGAGGTATTTTATGTCGAAACAATATCAGTCCATTATTACTAAAATGTCTATTCCCCTTTTATGTATGTTATATATTTTATATTCAAATGAAGTAAGCTCATATCTTGCTCGAACATACCTAAAATGGCTAACAAAATTTAGTTGGCCATCATTAGCTCTTAGTTTGGAAGGGGTTGCAAAGAAAACGAGGAGGGTATTACTATAATATGAAAACAAAATAACTTACTTCTAATGATCGCCGTGAAAAACTTTTTGCCTCTTCTGTCAAACTTGGAAACTAAATTTATCTGGTCTGGAAATTGAAGGCCTCAAATACATTTATACAATCCGCATAACGCGAAGCGTAAATAAGATATTAATATAGTATAGACTGCGATCAACAGAAAATTTTACTCCATCAAACCAACTTTACTTTATCAATTTATATTTATCAAAGAGTATATACAAAACAACACCACACTACAATACCGGCCGCAGAAAAATGACGTATTTGGATTGGCAATTGATTCCAAATTTAATTATAATTTGCTTTAAAACAACGATATTAAAGTGATGGGACCAATAACTCCATAGTTTTTGACTGCTTAGGTTGATAATGTAATACTGAAGTGAATCGATACTAAACTACCCCTGAGCAATATGTTGTAGTATCCACATATGGAATAATTTACACACACACAGTCATTTTAGGTTATCATTTCGTTGTGTACGTAACAAACTTGTACTCTAAATGTACCGTGGTGATATCCTTAATGGAGCAATTTCGAGCTATATATAATAAAATCATAGTTATTATCACCTTTTTAAAACAGTCACATTCACGGCAACCGCATAAGCTTTTCTAATAACGTTACTCTAGACTTTAAAGGTTATAATATGACGATAGTAAATCAAATAATTAACCCCGAACAGATTAATGACATATCATTATAAACGAACTTGCACAGCCAAAAGTCGACCTAATGTTATCAATGAACTCTGATATTAAAGAAAAATTTCTCTTTTCCTAGCTCATCTTAAATAGTAAGAGTTTGCTGTGGTAGCCAATCAAAGTAATGTTAATTACGTATAGCTGACTGTATATAATAGTATCGAATTATTTGCCCTTCTATGCAACGTTTTTGTCTTCTATCCTTGAGAGGCGATGGCATTATTGAGGGTAAAATAAACATACACCTGTATTAAGGACCTCACATTTGTTGTTACTCTGTTACGTTAAAAATAACGACTTTTTAAATTCTTTCCATAAGAACTACTGTGTGACTTTTCTTTGGGTATTTTAGCCTCAAACATAAAATATAATGTATAATTTACATTTCCAGATTTTTTCCATTTACATTTCAGAGATGTATTAAATCTCCACGGTACATGCACTTAGTACTTATTAATTATATCAACCTATTTACTTATACGCATATGTAATCCCTTTACTCCTAATACTTTCACATTTTTTTGAGTATTGCCCAAATTAGAGGCTGTGCATCGTCATCATTATCAACCTAAAGATGTTCATTTCTGAACATAGATTTCGGTGAAAATAGGCCCTGTGCGTTTATTTTCACTTTATGGCTATATTTAATGTCCAAGTGATTATATTTTTCTTTTTATGCTTTTAAATTGTCTGTTTTAATACACTAACTATGTTGAATATATTTGACGTTAATTTTGTAGAAATTCATTATTCACAATTAAATGAAACTACGTGATGTAGTATTATTTCTACTTTCTTTAATTTCTTTACCACGACCTAGGTTTCGTTGTATTACAACATCTTCAGGTGGAATATTAGCAAAGATCTCTTTGCTAATATCCCACCTGAAGATGTTGTAATACAACGAAACCTAGGTCGTGGTAAAGAAATTAAAGAAAGTAGAAAGAATACTACATCACGTAGTTTTATTTAATTGTGGACACTAACTATGTTATTAAATCAATACTGGAAGATAGTCTGAATTGTGTGTGTATTACATAAAAGTCAGAAGAGTAGTTTGAAGACCAGAGTTGGCGTGGGTTTATATTAATCGAGAACATTTTAGGCATTCTGTTTGGGTAAGTGGCTTTCTGAATGTACAAACCTAAAATATTTATGATCTTTCAATGCTTTAATTTAATCTCTGGCATATTGGTATGATACGTTGAGTTTAAGAATACTTGGAGTAAGATAGATACTCAGGATACTGTAAAAATTGGGAGCCTCAGCGAATGATTTGTCAAATAATATTAATTTTTCTAATATATATTTAAAAGTGTAGTAATTTAGCTGGGCAGAAATAGCTCTTTGTGAAATTAAAAAAGAATAACAGTTGCAAGTACACACATCACTATATACTGAAAAAATAGTCATTACGAATTAATTTTATTGATGTTATCACATTTTCTCAATTGGATAACTTTATTATATGACGTCAATAATTGAACCCTGTAGCGGTACCATTGCTTTTAATCAATTTGAACCGCATTGCTTCTAAATTCTATAACATCGGAATAAACTTTTTGCATGCAACTTTAAATGAATAGCCCATAACAGATATTGGTGAATGTAATGAATTTATAATATCACCATAATAATTCATTCCCAGTTATAACATATTAATATTTTGGACACGTACCAACGCATCACATGGAGTTAAAAAATTCTAGGTTTCTTTCAGTCCAGGAATTTAAAATATTAAATATGCAGCTGGAAGTAGCTATTATAATTTATGTTAGTGATTAACTTCTTTTCAAATTAAAATACTGTGAAATTTCTGCAAACTATTTTTTACTATAATTTATTACCAATGTATTTTGATGCTGTCGGATTTTTAAGTTTATATTTTTCATGTCTTGATTTGTACTTCTAACTTTTGTTAACAAACTTAGAATTCATAAAACTTATTTGTTTAATTTATAGTGCGATACCAACTCCACTAATCTCTTCACAAATCGAAGCTTTAGTCTGTTGCCATTATTCACCTTTAAATATATACACCATTCGAGCTGATTATTTCATAATAATCTCTAAACAAAAATACAATATCAAAATGTTTAGCAGTATCTCCTTTTACATAAATAATGGAAAGATCTACGGAAAAAGAATATAATTTTCAATATAATACCTGAGAAACTTTATAAAATAAGATGCGTATTAAACCATAATATAAATTTTGTGTTTGTGATATTCCATTTTTAATTAATTTTAAGAGGTACCCCAGTCAAGTCAAAACATAAAACCACCCTATTTCCGTATAGTTATCGTACTCTACGAGTTAGAGAAATTGTCGAAAATTACTAAATTCATTTTTACTCAGCTTCAATATACCTTTACAATATGCAACTTGATTGCACTACGTGACTGGCTGGTATTCTGCTTGCATAACCTTCTTATTATTAAATTCCAAACATAAGACATGCTTTCGAATAATTGCATGTGCTACTGTGCAATTTTTATGAATAAATATTTTAGGTAACCTCTCCCCTTTATTCCATCATGTTCTTTTATTGAATTCTTTAGGCGTTATCAGCTTTATTATTTTCAACAGAAAAATAAGGGTTCTTATTGATTCATATACTGTAAACAATTTTATGCAATAGGTATAACATACTCGTATGTAGCGTTTTATTCAGAACGGTTAAATTAATTAAACGTTAAAAGGAAAATGATCGCAGCTATCTGTCTCCGACGAATATCTTCATGAACACTTCTATCAATTTCTGATCTCCAACATGGAATTACAAGCAGTATGAATAAAATACTTACGTCACCATTTATTTTCAACACCCAGGCCCCCGAGACAAATTCCAAAAACATTAAACCATAATATAATAGCGTAGCTCAAGACGGCACAATCTCTGCATTTACAAGATAATAATGTAATAAAGGTTTCTGATAATAAAGAAAGCCCACTTGCAATGTAATTAAACTGTTGAATAAAACATAACCAATTATCCACTTGGGTATGTTTTAGGTACACTATCTGCAAAATGATATCTACAAGACAGAGTGATGAAAACTCGCAACGTGGTGTAAATCGTGACGACGTTTAAAGTCTATATCCTAGCTCTTTCTAAATTATAATCTCCCTCTTTCTAATTATAATCTTTCCAATTATAATATTTCCAATTTTAATATCTTTATAATAATAAATTAATATTAATATCTTTATAAAATTATAATCTTTCCAATATTCCGCTCTTTCTAATTATAATCTTTCCATATCACATGCATAAATTATGGTTACTTACGCGAGCCATTGAATAAATTTTACTGAGGTTCAACGCAGTTTACTGAGATTGAATAGAGTATACTTTAACCAAACCAGCATTAAATAATCAACTTACAATCTTACTCACAGTACTACCTCGATCTTTTATAATGCTATTTTTCTCTTGATTAAAAGCATATGCATACTTAAGAAGTATTCCTCTGTTTCACTTTATTTTCTTTAGATTTAGCTTAGCTTTCTTCATAAAAGGAATGATAAGAATCCTATTCTAAGTTAAATTTATCTCTCCAAAAATCTTCATACAGAAGAGATGAAAGTCTTAAATTTATTTTATCGATAAAATTGAATTTATACGAATATTGCGTGGACCGAATTTACTGCTTCAAAATTAATATTTACTAATTTATACACACACACACACACACACACACACATATATATATATATATATATATATATATATATATATATATATATAAATATATATATACATATATATATATATATATATATATATATATATATACACATATATATGCATACACAATCTCTACACTTTCTCATGACACGGAAGATATGTAGCACTTAATAATTTGTTTCCTTTATCAGTACGTAGATCGCGCTGAGCATTGAAACAAACTTTACACACGCGTTTAGTATTTACAGAACTAAATATGGTTAAAAACTTGAGACCACATATAATTAAATATTGTGTTTCAAGAAATATTAACTTAAACACAAGAAGAAGAAAAAAAACAATTATGGGCCCTTTAGTCTACAGGTTAACGAAGGGATCTGTATCTTACAATATATTTACACAAATAGTACAAGTTCGAAAAGAAGAAATTTCATAATGAATATAGCATATAATAAGAAATCATGATGGTTAAGTATGAAATATTTGTCCCCAAGAGATTTTACTATGTGAAACGTGCAGGTCTGACTACATAAAATAGTATTTCATATAAAAAACCATTAATAACACAAGTTTCACGGACGAGAAACGTCTGATTTATCATTTGACAGGATTGCGTGACAATTTTTCATTTTCGATTGCTTCGTAGCATAAACGCGTTTTGGAAATTTTCATACAGGTCATTCTCGGATAGTCTGTCTTATGACAAGTACCAATGTTGCAGTGACATCATCACAATATTAAGCAAGCTATTCAAAGAAACCGTACGTCATGGATTTTAGATAATTTATGCGACTAAATTTTACTTTTAGCGGCGGTTGCTAGGACGAGCTTATTTCATAATTATATATAATTTTTTTTATTAACACGAGAAATTGAAAATAACTTTTCAGTTTAATCATGAATATTACAATTGTTTTATAGGATTTTAACCTTCGATTAAATATTAAATTGTTAAGTGTTGCATATATTCAGTTTATTAGCTAAGTCTGATTAAACTCTTCATTAAATTATTATTAAAAATCTCGCTACACTTATGCAATAATTACCTCGTTGAGAAATATGCATATAAACAAAGCGATTAATTTTGGTGAATTGATAAATCTAGCTAATTAGGTAATCGTAACAATTAAGAAGAATTTCATAAAATCCAAGACAGACAAGAATTAATCAACCTTTACATATGGTTTTCTTCCAACTATTGCGAATGAAATAAAAAATAGAATCGACATATAAAAAGACGGTCGTAGTGCGAATAAAGCTAACAATTTGACGGTTCGTTACACTTGTAATCGTTTAATATTATAGTCAAACCTAGTAAGTAGGTACATTACAAAAACAATAGCAAATTAAAACCAAGAAATTTAATTCTCCACGTAATAATTCCAAATTGAATAAAGAATTATTTAGCTAAATTTTCTTTTTGTGCTAAATTTGAAAATTTTAGATAAATGTGACGTATCCCGCAGGTTTTGATTCATGAGTCAGTAAACTGGAGTGAAAACTGATATTTGAATATATTTTTATTACGTTAACACTGCGCTATTTTTCAATAAACCATAGCAGTTTATATTAATTTACATTTTTATAATATATTTATTTTTGTGATTAAATATATCTTTGAAAATATTTCTTTGATGTAAAGACCTATGAATTAAAATTGTTTCTAAGGCGAATAAACAAAAGTCAAGGTACAACAGTCGGACCGATTATATGGATAATACTGCATGTCACATTTTCCTTCGACTTTAAAATATTATATATTTCAAGCCTTCGACTAGTTCATGACAGCGATTCATATATTTATATATATATATATATATATATATATATATATATATATATATATACATGTATATATACATATATATATATATATATATATATATATATATATATTTTTTTTTTTTTTTTTTAATTATCTTAAGTCTTTTTCCTTTTTCATTGAAAATTTTCTTTGTTCTCTCTTTTGTATACCACCTTTGATAAAATTATACTTAATACCGCTTTGAGGATGTCGATGAATAAAGAGTTCTAGATATCAAATTTTCAAACTAAAACTTAATTGCTTTATATGGGTGAACATCGAATTGTAGAAATTAATACCCAAAAATTATTTCGACCTCTGAACTCTTTGGGAAAATTTGTCGACCGGGTATTGTTCGAATGCCCGGCCTTCGTTAAATGAATTAGTTCACGTCTTTATAATACAATGTTTGGTTACCTGATAGTTTGGACGTACACATTGTACACATTGTAAACAGGTTGTTAATAAAAAAATTATTGGATTTAAATGTTATTGTGTTGAGAAATTGTTTGTCATCAGTTGATTCGTTAAAATATTTCTTCCAACAGACATTTGTTTTTAATATATTATACAAATAATGGTTCTCCAGAAATAATTAAAAATATTTGTACCTTAGTTAGCTGGAATCCAGATCATGTACAATTTGACAGTAAAGCCAATTCAAAGAATTAAAAAGGCGATGTAATTAATTTGCTATTATTTTCAACTGATTTTGTTTTAACCCGAAAACCAACTTTTTTTAACTCGAAAAATTATTTTTTTTAATTGTGCAGAGATAATCGTCACAAGAAATCGGTTGTTAAATGGAAATAGTTTGTACGCTATCTTGTTGAAAATATATATTCCTTCGTACTTAGTATCATTTACCCGCTTAGCAACCACCAGTTTTTGAACCTAGAATTATATATCAGAACATGCCCCAACAGCTGCTTACTTTCGATCATCCCATGTTAGAAAGTGAAAGAGAAATATTTGGGATACGTTAAGAGCCTAAACCATGGTAAAATTTATATTTGTTAGCTATTTTTCGTTCAAATATAAATTGCTAGTATACTATAAAATTATTGTTGTACAAAAAATAAAACAAACGTGCCATAATTATATACAACGGTAAAAATATAGAAATCTTAATACTTTGTTAAAATAACTAATACCAGCCAATTTTGAAAATTAGGGATCAAAATAATTAATAACGAATAGAAAAAAATTACTAAAGCGAGTAATTAAAATAACATTGGTGAAAATTTATATTACTGGGCGAAATAATTTTTTACGTAAGAATAATTTTGGTTTTTACTATAAAACTTAAAAATGCGAGCATATAGAACAATTATCTGTGAAATAATATATTATCTTTGTTTTAACACAAAGTGCGGCAGCCGAATAAATGCAAGCTATACTTGCACAAATAATGTTACACGCTATCAGCCTTCCACTCAAACATTAATAAAAATGCACTCCTACTATATGATTAAAAGCGGCAATCTACCTATCTACCCGCCGCCAACCGCGCCAATGCCATATTACATTCGCGTATGCACGGAGCCATTTGAAAATTATTTCAACTGAGCAAACTTAAAAATTTTGAAAAACGTGAAAAGACAAAAGTTATTCCTCACATCGTGAGAAACATTACTTCACGTCTCTAATTGAGCCACTATATCCTTATGCTAAATTTCAAGGTTTTACATTGAATAGTATACGAAAAATTGCATCTGACATACGGATGAACCGATACACCAAAAAAAGTTCATTTGTGTACCCTTTGGCAATTTAGGCACTAAACATTAAATATGTTTATTGCCCTGAAATATTTGTGAAATTTCTATTTCTTCAATGCGTTTGTTTTTTTTTATTTTCATATATTTTTCATTTAAAAAAAATTTAAAGTGTTTTAATCACGAAATACATGTCGACGCCAGTTATACAGAGTAGATTCTTTACATCGACAACGTGTCGTGAACATATTAATTAATTTTCATGAGATATAACTTAAAAGTATAAAATTTAGAAACAATTGTCTACTAGGATAGTATAAATGTGAAAATATTTTAAGCTTAATATCTCTATAGGCAATAAACGAATATTTACCAAATCGCACACTAATAGAACCTATTATAGAGTAACATATGAAATGATAGATAAAATTCATAACTTTTTTCCCGAAAAACACATAGTTTATTTAAAAAATTACAAGGAACCTTTCATATGACTAGGCCAAACAGTGCTGCTGCTGAATTCGTTTAGTTACTTCCTCATTGAATTAGCAGTACAAAATTCAATTTTCGCGCAGTTATTTCAATTTTCACTGTCGATATAAAAATACAAGCGGTTAAACAAAAGTCGAAATCGCATAATAAATTTTCCTTACCATAACGGAAATTAATTGTAGTTGCTGGTGAACATTTTTATTAAGTTTCAGGCAAGAGAATGCATTACATATTTGTTGGTTTTTTCCCCTATGAAATGTTATTACTTAACTGATAAAGGAGTTGAACAAAGACTCTTACTTTTCTTTTAATGTTAGAAACGTTTACGAGAATATTTTGCACGATAAGGTGATCATGTCATTTGGGCACTTCTAGTAAATGTTTAACACTTAGTATCTGGACAAGACATGGTTTGTAGAAATGAAAATTACGCTTTAAATTTTTCTTTATTTCGTCACTTCTCAGTATGTCATTGACGCAGTAGTAAAGTGCAATCTGAATTTAAAAGTCCTGGATTAGAATTCCCAAATGTTCTTTTTCTCTTTTATTCTAAAATAACATTTAAAAAGCTTTTAATTTTAATTCTGTTAATAAACTTACCTCAAAAACAAGAAAAAAATGTTTCCAACGTTAACTGTCGGACCCAAGAAGCCACAAAAATTAAGAAAAGTAACAGCAATATCTGCACATGAATACAAACTATAAATGTAAAAATACTTCTGTGGCTAAACATGAAATAAAAGAATAAGCAGCGATGGCGCTAACAATCTTTAAATTAATAAATTATAACTTTGGTTTGTCAATGATTTTTTTGCTAAAACATAATATTCATCCATCTCAAGTACCGAAGTTCGTAAACGGCAAGAATTTTTTCTACGCTATATTATTTTTGTGCAAAAAAAAATGTTCATATGCTGCAAGTCGCGTTATGCTAGTTTAAACAGGTAAGTGGTCGATACTTTAAAATATGACACTAGATTTACGCATAAATAAAACAAAACATAGCGTGCTAGTGTTAGTCGTAATTATAATTAAACATAAAACATAGTAATAATCTTTTAACAGAATTTGGTATTGGATTATTTTTTTGAAAATTACACTGCCTTTGTAGTATTTTATTTTTCGTCTACAGCATTTTTCCGAAAAAAAATATATTAAAAATGTATTAAGCTATTTAGCTGGAAAAATCCTAAGAAACTGATAAATTAGTTATGGTGACAAGTAGGTAGGTAGAATAAGTGGACAAGTAGAAAGATAATGATTTCGTGTACATAATTCTCTTATACAAACCAAGTCAAGTAGCTTATAGATCTTTCTGCTACCATCGTTCTGGGTCATGTTGAAGATGGAACTGTATAAAAATAACTCGTTGACGATGTTACGAAAGACTTTAAGGTGGATACGACCGCCAGTCATGCACACATGCACACACACAAACGTACGAACGTGCGCGTGAGTGCTTCCTTTCCTTCACGGCATACGATGCGACCCTGTGGCGAGTTACGAGAAATATCGCGGCTAATGTTGCATGTCATTACTTTATCTGAAAACTTAGCGACAATCTAACGGAGAGTGGAAAATTATAAAATTGTGTAGCAAAATTTCACAGGGGGTCTATTTTAACTCTAGGACAAATTCACTGTTTAATTTTTAAAACATGCTTCTTGCTTACATTTATAAGGTTATCTCAGCGATAGAAAAACATTTAAAATAAAATGGTGTACATTTGACATAAGCTTGCAAGTGAGTTATGTCAGTTATTATTTTTT
This sequence comes from Druceiella hillmani, assembly GCA_039881145.1. Taxonomy (NCBI): domain Eukaryota; kingdom Metazoa; phylum Arthropoda; class Insecta; order Lepidoptera; family Hepialidae; genus Druceiella; species Druceiella hillmani. The sequence continues at coordinate 2,626,880 of JAYKKI010000062.1, forward strand.
TGCAACGGAGTAGGTGTAATTTCATTCTTTTTTTTGCATATTTGTTTTTATTTTAAATATTTTTGCAGAGTAGATTTTTAATCCTTAACCACCTACCACCGGTCTCAGAGACCGCAACGGATTTATAAATTCAAATTTTTCTATGTGTGCGTATCGTACGACCTCGCGCGTCCATGTACCTTTTCTACACGCCAATCAGTATCGCGTTTGCACTCGGCGAGTTAATGCGCGAGTCTAGCCTAGGTAAGTAAAAATATTTCACCAGCGGTCTCCATGACCGCACGTAGGTTATTGTGTGATTATTTGTACTTATTTTTTTTGTTGTTTTAGTGTCAAAATGAATAATAATAACAAAATTATTGAAAGATGGCTACAGCAAGAAATTTCTGATGAGGAGGAGTCACCGGATGAGGATTGCAGTGACGTGTAACCTGATGTAAGCGAGGATTTAGTGCAGGTTGAAGCTGTGAATCGGCGTCTGAAGTTGAGGGTGAGAATGAAGATGTTGTGAGTCCGTTACAGTCCATATCACCAATCTCTTCAAGGTCACAATCTCCATACAGGTCAACTCAAGAGACTAACTCTTCGGATGATAATATTCCGATTTCACGCTTGCAGTCCGGAAGTAGACGAAGAAAATATAATTATTTTGGAAGTAATCGTTTTCGATGAGCATCTACACCGAATATAGCTCGTTCAAGGACACCGCAGCATAATATTGTGCCACAAACACAACGTGTGAAGCCAGCTTTTCGTGCGATTCTCAGTAATACTACTACGCCTCTGGATATTTGGAGTCTTTTATTTACTGATGCTAATCAAAAAATAAGCTAAATGAGACCGAAGTACAAAAAGCAGACTTGTGTGCATGATTTGGACCGTACAGAGCTAAAAGATTTCATTGGGTTTTTGCTTTATACAGCTATATTCAAAGAAAATCACGAGCACTACACTTCATGGTACAGTACTGATGGAACCGGAAGAAAAATATATCGTTGCATAATGAGTAAGAATAGGTTGGAAGTTCTGCTAAATACTATTCGATTTGATGATGCAAAAACTAGAGCGCAACGACGTGAACTAGATATATGTCTGCTCCAATTTCAGAACTTTTTCAGTCTTTTATACAAAATTGTCAAAGAGTGTACACGATTGGAACTTGTGCTTGTGTAGAGGGGGATGCTTGTAGCTTTTCGCGGTCGCTGCAAATTTAAAATGTATATGCCAAAAAAAACAGCTAAATATGGTCTTAAAATTATGTGCCTTACAGATGCAAGGAACGGTTACCTCCTAAATGCTTACATATACCTCGGAAAAGATTCTGATGGACAAAATTTGACACAAGAGCAGAAGCGTCAATCAAAACCAACTCAAGCGGTTTTAAGTCTTATCGCACCGATTGAAAATTCTAATAGAAACGTGACCGCTGACAACTGGTTTTCTTCGATAGAACTAGTCAATATTTTGAAAGCGAAGCACCTCAGTTATGTTGGTACTCTCAAAAAGAACAAACGTGAAATACCGCCTGAGTTCAAACTATCTAGAAATCGGCAAATCGAGTCCTCAATCTTTGGTTTTACCAAAAGTATCACTTTATCGTCTTACTTACCAAAAAAAATAAAGCTGTGGTTATGATTTCAAGTATGCATCATACTGCTAGTGTTGATGAAAGTAGCAAGAAACCGGAAAATTATCTTACAACCAAACAAAAATAGGCGTCGATTTACTGGATCAAAGATGTTCAAATTACTCTACTTCTCGTCGAACGCGAAGATGGCCTATAACTATATTTTACAGAATTTTGGACATCTCTGCTTCGAATGCTTATGTCATCAGCCTCAGCAACCAAGCACAGAAGACTAGAAGTCGATTTAAATTTCTAAAACAGCTTACAAGGCCGCGTATGGAACGTCGCGAAAAAAATGATCACATTCAGAGAGATCTTAAGAACTCTATTCGCCGTATTCTAGAGATCGGGGACGATAAACCAAGCACTTCTGATGTCGAAAAACTTGAAGTTCGTAAAACATGTTTTACATGTAATCCAAAAAAGAAACGAAAGACTGCTTACTAATGTTTTATGTGTAAGGTACCAATTTGCTTGGAGTGTTCGAAAAAAATGTGCTGTAACTGCCGCGAAAAAATATAAATGTTTAGGCGTTGCAGTTTTATTTATTTTTCAAAATAACGTTTATTTTTGTTGTTTTTTTTTCATAGTATTATATTTAATTTATAAGAATGAATACTAAGAAGCTAAAAATTTAAGTTTCTAATGCTGCAGATCTCATTTTCTTAGAGTAGTAATTTTTTGTGCCATAATTGTTACTTTATAGAGATTTCATCAATATCTCGAGATTTTTATGTGATTGTTAGTAATTGTATGTCTAATATAAAGCTTTTAAATATAAATAAGTATTTTATTCAATCAGATGTTTCATTATTACCACCAAACCAAAATTATAGGGAATATCATATTAGAGTCTCTGAGACCGCACGTAGGTAGTTAAGGGACAAAAATGTGTGGTAGGTGGCTAAGAGTTAAATATCGATTAACGTATGGATCATTGTTAATATAATTTTTTTAAATATATATTAAAGATATCTTAATATCCAAGTAAAAAACTTTACGTGATACGTAAGGCAATTACGCTTTTAGTCTATTATTTTAATACAAAAACGTGTTGAAACTTACTAATGTCGAATTTTAATTATTTGTTTTTCATATAGAACCTGGAATACAGCGTATATAAACAAGTTGTTTAAACATTTTTTTAAATACACTTTTTAGTATTCTGTAAAAAATTGGCAAAACAGAACACTTATGGAAGCACTTCAGCCTTCATCCGACTGACACAGATATTTTTCTAAGACTGACTATTTAACATATAAAGTAAATCTGGTTTAGCTATAAAAAGTGGTAGCTCAGCTGATGTTCTCAGATATCAAACATTGAGATTTCGTATAAATAGTAGACGACGTGCTCGTGGACTTTCCGTACCACTTACGCTTTCGCCCTATGCTTACATGGTACGAGTACAATTTGTAATATTGATATAGTTTGAAGTTGTTTCTTTCAAATTTCACTTGGTCGTAATAAAACTTTTAGTTAATAATGTTGGCTTTTGAATATTTTGCCTTGATTGAAAATTTTCAAAAGTTTTGAACAAAATCTTGACAGCTTAATAAAGTCGTGATTAATCAAACTTTTCAAGTTCCCATAAAGTTAATAAATCTTTTAAAATTAAATAGCTGCTTTAAAGATGCGTTTCAAAAGAAATAGGCAACCAAGAACTGGTTAAACATAAAGGTTAAATGTAAAGGATGCGCCAAGGGAAAGATAAAGCATGTCTATAAATATTCAAAATGTTGCGGAGAATAAGTTAATGTTTTTGGTATTTTATACATGTTCTTTTGTCTGTGAACTCGACACGTGGGTGATAGTATTGGAGTCCCTTTGTTAACATAATTTGTTTGTTAACATCATAATTGAGTTAGATTTTGGAACACAATATGATAATGTTAGTGCACAAAACAAATTGTACTAAACATTATGTTCGTTCAGTTCACTTGAGGCCAACTCGCTTAAATAACTATTCTTCTATTTTAGAGTGCAATTAGTCATACAATACAGCATGATGTTAGATTATTTGATAATGAACATGAATAAAGTATAGAAATTCTCTCTCCGAGTTGATCACAGGTGAGTTTAATGAGTTTAATGTGTTGATATTTCATATACCACTAGCAATCGGAGATAACTTTATGTACAGATGTTATACAATCTGTACATAAATCTATACAATCTGTACTGTAATATATGATTTCTTCGTGAAGTCATTTCCGAGTTTCTGAGCTAGAAAATTTTTGATTTTCTTCTTATCGTTTCATAGTGAAACAAGGAGACTTCACAATTTCGTTATGGCCTTCCATCCGTTCGTCCTTCCGTCACAATCACATCCTACTTTGTATACAGTTTAACCTTATATAAATGAAATTCTGCAAGTAGATATTTCATAGAGACCTCAATTAACATCTTGCAAAGTGTCGCAAAAAATAAATCTCCATTACATGTAAAGTGGATTGCACATTTTTGCGCCTCTCACCTTAGTATTTTTTTTCTAAATATAATTATAATATTTAATTTACTATTTTCGTTTCTCAGGTCTCCTTTGTCAAATATTAAACTCAAAGTGAGGTGAAATTTGTTCCTACCCACTCTCAGATTAATTAACCATATCTAGGTTCGGAAAATCCAAAAAAAATTTAAATACAAACATTTTATGAGAAATTTCAAATAATTTTTCTAATTATTTCGCTTCATTCACGTCAAATTTCACGTCAATTTTAAGAGACTTATATGACAGAAGATTCCTACACAGTGCATATTCCCACACGTACTTAGCCAGTTTTATCATTAAATACTCTAATATTTAAATGATCAAAATGTGAGATCAAGGATGTTTTTAGTTAGTTAGTAGCAGATATTAGTTTTACTTGTGTCAAATAGATATAATCGGTTAGAATTTGAGTCGTATGATAAAAAAAAATCATAATTGAAAATGTAAATAGTTGATGGGCGAAGAATATTTCTTTAAAATCTAATAAGTTAATATTAGAATAAAGGCGCAAAACCAATCAGCGTTCATGGATAAATTATAATTTCTTGATTCATACATTATTCGAGTTGATACCCCGTTTTGCGTTGGACATATCGATAGTTCGAAAAAGCATTTACATATGTATGTATTTACGAATAAGTTAATACTATTAATTCAAACAGTCATGTGTGACTTAACATGTATATTTTTAACTTCTTGAACTAAATAGATAATAACAAATAATAATGACGTAGTTAAATTCAAGTGCCACATTTCTGATGTGAAATTTTATGTAAAATGTTTTGTCTCATATATCACAATTAGATTTGGATCCTCACTATAAATAAGCGACGCAAAAATTATAGTTATAGCAATAATAGGTCAACATCTAGAAAGTTACAACAAACAGGTACTGGCAAGGACAACATATGTAATAGCTAGACTTGTCATTTTATCTGAAAACACACAAAAAATGTAATATCCTTACGGAATCCAGAGCGGGCAACAGTCGAGATAGGCTTCACCATTTCAACTAAGTACATGACCAAATTTATATTTTAAGGAACCCGCATTGGCGTCATGTAGATTCTATCGAACAATCACCGTTGACACCTGTGATATTAAGAACCTAACATTATCGGAGATTAAATTTCACGAAAATATTAAGAACACGGTTATTTAAATTGAGATTTTCATACCTTATCAAGATCTTTGGCGCTCTCTCAAACATGTAAGCGACTGTATCTAAGCGAGACTTATCAGCGTTAGACAAATGAAAAATTGTCACAAGTGCGGCAATCAAAGCGTTAGAAACATAATAGCTACAGACTCAATTATATTATTTACTTTGTCACGTTAAAATATAAATATATTAACGTGACAAAGTGTCACTGCGCGTATTCAAAACGTTTGCATTACAAAAGTTATCTTGCCTATCATTGGCTTATTCTCCGAAACTATAAACTATAAATGCAATATATTTAAACCAACCCAGCCCAACATACCCGACCTAACCAAATGCAAACTCAAATCAAGCCAACTTAAAGTAAATTCGAATCAACCCAATCGAAAGGACACATCTCTCGTGTAATCATGAAATGTTGTAATACATTTTAAAAAGTTTGAAAATTGTTAGTTAATTGTTAAATATATTTGCTACGTCCAACATCTATCGTTACCTGCGATATTTTTAGGGCGACTATACTTCAGTAATTTGTTTTTTGTTTGTATAATTGTTTAATGCAGCTTTTTGGTTTTTAACTAGCACACACATTCTGAGTCTCTATCCTTTTTATATGAGATGATTTAAAAATATCCCTAGATATTTTTTAAATAATAGAAGAACATGTATTTTCCGAAAAGACGTATTAAAATAACCCAGCATGATGCTAAATAGAAAAGAAATTAAATCCGCGACGTAAGTGCAACGCCCTCTGACTTTTGCCTCTAGTACCGAGCCTCTGCTACGTCCATCGCTTTCTAGTTAAATAATGTAAATTCTGAAAAGGCGTTAAGCTACTGAAGCGAAAGTTTGTGTATATAAATTCTCTTTAGAGAAACTTACTTGTATCCTAAAATGTTTGTACAAATTTTATCACAATTATATTATAAAAGTTTTATTCGATACTAGGAAATTGTTAGAAGTTGCTTGAAGGAATCTCCAAATCAAGGGTTCCCAAGATTTTTTCCTCGTAGACCCCTTTCAAAAGTTTACTGGTTTCGGTGGACATCCTGTTACTACATATTCCCAAACCCAATCTTTTTTTCACGCCAGCGTAGACCCCCGTCGAGTGGACCCCTGAGGTTCCACCTGGACCACTTTGGGAATCACTGGTCTAAATATTATTTTATTTGTTAGAGAATAAACTTCGAAAGAAAAGCGACATACTCAACGTTATTATAAAGATTAATATAAATTGAGATTGAAAAAAAAAATTGAGATTGAAAATTTGAAATTGGCTCTGATCAATTTACAAGTTTACGGAATATTAATGAACCATGTTTATTAGTCCACGTTATTGCTACGCCATCGTAGTTTTACCTATATACGTTCAGGCATCTCGGAATCTATTTCAAACAAAGAAGAAGCGACATAATCGGTTTAAAAATAGTTTTTTTTCCTTTATATCGTATTATATCAATATAATTAGCTTATGAGGTTTTTTCATCAAATTTATCAAGATTGTAATTTTATATACTCGTGTAGCATTATTTATTTTATGTTCCATTGTGAAACAAAATTTCATCCGTTTCTCGTTGAATGGTTACATATTTTAAATACAAAAAAATATCTATTTTAATCTTATTTGATTTTAAATTCAATTCACTTTTCCTTCAGAAGACTGAATTTTTTTCATTTTGTTCAAATATTGTTGTTTCGTTCACTGGGCTGTAATCAATTTACTTTAATTAATATGCTTTGACTAAACTGTACTTTGATCAATAAAATGCGAATATACTTAGTTCAGGTTTAACGAATCTTTATATTTCGTATACAAAGAAAAAAGTTTATCTTCAGAATGTTTATTTTTATGTATCACCCTGTCAGTGTTATCTGTAAGTCCATGCGTATATATAATTAATAAACTCACACAAACATTTATATAATTTGCAAATAATGTTCCGACACTGACTTGCTTTTAACTATCTAATCAACTTTGTACGAGTCTTTGGATTCTACGATTAGCTATTATTAATGTATGTAAATTATAATATGGCTTTATAATTTATATATGGCTTTGTAGTTTCAAATGTACCGTGCAATTATAAAATTATTATACCGGCGGAAATGACCATTAAATGAAATAATATACTTACGTTAGTTAAGACCCCGATAACTGACCAATTTATGATTTATATATTTAGTTGTAGTCTCTGGTACTGACTATTAACGCTAGTTAATTGTTACGTGAATTGGGTACACAATAATATAGTTTGCTGCAATAGAAAGAGTATTTGAAAACCTTTATTGTTTATTTTTCATACTTCATTTCTTTTCACATACTAACGTGTTTTCTCGCCAAGGTGTTTGAAGTAATTAAATTTGTAGTAAAATCTGTAATTATTTGGTTACATTCATACCAACAATTTTATACTTGAAAATTGCCTCTATTTTTATTACAATGCTAATTCTACAATGTTCCATTAACTCGATTAGCAATATATCAATTAGCACAACGTTTTATGGTGAAATAGTTTGATATAAAGACAGCTAATAATATCGTCCTTGACTGCACAATAATTTGTAATTAATTAAGTTAGTAAATAAACAAATTCACTTCGATTTATCTCTTGACAAATTTGTTTAATTCATTCTTAAGTTAAAGTTCTTACTAAAAGAACAATATTCACAACAGTTCTTTACATTAATTATTAATAATAATTAAATAATACTTCTAATTCAAGTAACATCTGTAATATACTAATAATATATTAAAATATTCTAAGCATTAAAGATACTGCAAGAGGTCAAATTGGATCTCCTTTCCATTTCTCTCCTCTTGTTGTACCTTGAAACGAATTGCCAACAATCCAAAACTCATATCGTCGGGTCCATATTTGTATTTGGAAATTTAATATTTTTTTTCAAATTCCAAGAATGGCGAGTTGTGAATTCGTAGGCCCCAAGTTCCATGGACGAGTCCTCATTGTGCGAAGAGCTGAAGTGAAATTTCACATGGAAATATACTTTAGCAGAACACTTTATATAATTGTATAAAAAGATAAAAGGAAGCTTTTTGTAAGCAGAGAAGCTTTTATTTCTTTGTATTAGGAACATGTTGATGGAACTAAACTGGATTACTATTAGTGTATAAATTTACCGTAATTTTTGTAGACTATTTATAATTTTTAGGACTAACGGTTGACTTTCAAAGTTACAATAATATTATACTGGTATGATTTTTTCTCATCTTTTCATATTATACTTTGGCTTTCATGATATTTTAAAATTTTCTTAATTAAAACATTTAGCAACATATAGTTTGCAGAAACAATTTTGGGCGTAAACGCTTTAATTATACTAGACAGTTATAAGTTAATGCTGAAATAAGAGAGTATAAGGTTCATTACAAAGAATGAAAGTAACATGCATTAGAAATCGATCAAGTGCTCCGTAAATTGTTTAAAACCTTTTCAGAAGAGCCTGAAATGTGTTAAAAGTATCGGTAGTTACCTTTTTCCAAGTAGAATAAAATTTCTTATTATTATTGAAGATTTGAAGTAAGAAGGAAGTGAACTCAATAAAACATATGTTCAGTTCTATGCATGCTCTTTGAGTTTCAAATCATTTTAAGATATTTTTATTTTTATGGTTTTGAAACAAATGATACAGGTGATCACAATTTTTATTTACTTTTTATTCCCAAAAAATCTAACAAAATGTATAACTAGCTTTGTAATGTGTTTCGATTTTAAAAACCACTTCGTTGCCTGATTTTCTTTTAACTTTATTTAAATTTTACTAGCACAATGAATTTAGTACCAAATTCCACATGTGTAAGGCCAAATCTATTGTAAAAATATTGCGCATTCTCTTTAATAACGAAAAAAGTGACGCTGGATCATTTATTATTCGAACGTCCGGGAACACGCCTCACAGCTACATAAATGGCAATAAATCGCAAGGAATCGCTGTGAATAAGTTATCAGCATGACTTAATGATTATTAATTTTTTGGACTTTTTAATAATAAAAAAAATAGTTAAAAATTCTGTTTTTATTAATAAAGGCTAAAGAAACAGTTAATGTATAATTTCGTTCAGCGAGAGTTCCATTTTTGAAGATTTAATGCACATAATAAAATAAAAAATAATGTGGTAGTGAGTATCTTCCAGTATTGTAAATCTGTAGTAAGTATTAAAACACAGAATGTCTTTTGCGGTACAAAAATTATATCACACCAACAAAACCAAAGTTCCGTGCCCGTTATACATAACAAAAATGTAGTAAACGAAATTATTATTTTACAAAGTTCTTTGTTTTCTTACCTAATTCCAACCAAAATATTTAAAAAATATATATATTAAAGCTTATATAGAGTAACAAATAAGTTAAGAAACAGTGAAAGCTCAATTTTTCTTCTTTCTGACCGGATGACCTCATTAAACTATCACACAAAGAAATTTCTTTGTAAAAATCGTTAAAAGAATTTTGCTTTTGCAACTGTTTTTTTCCCGTCTGACCTGCTTTGTATAAAGTTTAGATATTTAGATGGAACTTTCGAGATCGGACGAATGAAAGTCATTTGCGGAAACTGGGAGCTTTTATAATATAGTTAAATTTCTAAACTTTTTAACGATATTTCATATTTAAATTGGTGAAGTATTTGTAGTTTAGCTTGGAAGAATAAAGTTTAGGAAGGAAGTTTCAAAAGGAAAAAAACATAAAAAATCATTATATATAGCCTATAAATTCTTTCACTACTTGAAATTACCCGATAAACCGTTTTTTCAAAGGCAGGTAAGAATAAATGAAAAAGCAATCGATCTATATTATTATACATCATATATTATAATTCATAATTTGGTTGAATAAAACGAATTCTATTTTAACACACAAAATAAAAGTGTGTATTCGTATATTTGGCAAAGTATTAGGAAGTGCTTTTCTTTAATTACCTATGTACTGACATTCATTTTCTTATTAATAAGTAAAGTAACTCGTTATTATAAAAAAAAATCATTGTCTTCGATATTATTGAATAAAATAAATTCAAGGACCATAAATAAGCTGTTAGTACGTCTGTTTTATTCTTTATACATTTAAATGTGTTATGTAAAAAGGATATGTGTCTGCACATTTTATCGAGCATAACGTATAAGGGATGTATTGTTAACCTTTATATAGAAAGCTTACTTACCAGTGGAAAGTAAGTGTCCTATTCCTTATGTTTTTAATCCAACTTTTGTTTTTGTTTATTTTTAAACATTATGTTTGAAACTTTAAACGTAAAATTGTTTACAAAATATAGAGAGTATAGAAACGTATGCTATGGGCATTAATGACAAACCAGCGCGTTAAATTATAAACCAATTTTTGCAGGGCGTATCGTGGCAGGCGTGTCGCTCATTAAACCTCTCAATGGTCAATGTCAATGGTGCGTGACAGTTAGTACTCTTACGTATAACACATTAATTTGCATACTCATTCGCACATGGACATGTAATTATAAGTAGGCGCACACATTCGCTATGAAGGTAGAAAGTGGCAAGTATACATACAAATAGTTTATGCCGTCATATCGAGAATACATTAAATTAATTATTCCATAAAACGAAATGTTTTTAATGAGCAGTCTACATATTACACAATTTTCAGAAAAGCTTATAACCTTATTTAAACTTTAACGGATGTAATTATCAATAACGCATTAAGAACGAGAAGAACATATATTAAGAAAATCCTATTCATACTTTCATATACATATACAGTATTTCTATTGAATATATTTGTTTGAATATAGTTTTCATCGCAAAAATAAATTGTTTAGAATGTCTATTACAGGCCAGAACTACCGCAAATTCCTCAAAAATTATAAGACATAAAATTATTGCTATAGTTTCTATAACATTAATGGTATCTGAGTAAAATGGTTGTGAAATATATACTAACGGACATATGAGTGATATTCTAAGGGTTTCCGTTTCTTTTTCTTTTGAAGCACGGGCTCTGAATTGAAAAGAGAAATAAAGGGCAAAGGGATATTCGCGTATATACTGCAAGACATTAGATTTATGTATGAAATAGTAATTAAATCTTAAGGAAGAACATTGAGAAACGCATTTTTACTACTCTATTGGTAGATTTCTGTTACTTTTATAAAGTCTTCTAAATGAAAATTTACAAATTCATTGAAATCCAAGTCTACTTCTTTTTTGAAAATTGATTTTATTGATCATGCTTTTCTGCAGCAACTAACATTAAGAAATACATGGTGCTCCTTAAGCGTACTTAATATTAAATACCTAAATTTGTATTAGATATATTATTAAAGCTATTGATTAAGAAAGTTTTCCATTAAAATTCTTTTAATAATTTTAACTCTCCCCATTTCTGGGACTGTGAAAATTATGACGTGTGATACGAAATTAAAAAAAGCTTTAACAATCATTCCACTAAGAAAGACATAGCCTATTTCACAAAATAGATGTAAGCCGTACTACAAAAAAAATTAATGTTGCAGCGAAATTACACATATTTCCAACTTGCTAATTCAAAAGTTCAAAATATTTTCGGACAATCATTTCCATAAGCAGAAAGTGGCATATTTTAAAAAATTCCAGCTTCCATTCCTTACTACGGAATAATGAAAGACGTATTTAGCTGATGATTAATACCAAACTATGGATATTTACTTGCAAACTACGTGCTTTGCACAAAAAATCGAATCACGTGACCAGTTTTTGCAGCAGTTTTGATACTTAAAATATCCTCATCACTATATATCACTACCTTTCACTGTTGAATTTTTCAAAAATGTTGGGTTAAGAAAATAAAATATTTTTTGCTTGAGCCTTTTTTGCGGGAATAAATAAATTTTATACCCAAAGTATTCTTGCCAGGAATGAAACTTTTGTTCATTCATAACCTGAAACCATATTGGTTATTAAATGTGTTCAAGCATTAAAAACAATTAAATACATTAGTTAAGACTTTGTTGAAATCAAACTATTAGGAAAAATTATTTTTCCTTCACTCTATTTTAAATATTTGGAACGAAACTTATTTTAAACCTTTTCTTAAACAGTTACAAGAGTCGCCAATGATTTATTTTGTGAGAGAATGAAAGCAACAAAATTGTCTCTACACGAATTGTTTTCAGATCCAAACACTTGTGATGGTTTTTCGACTTAACTTGCGTATTTGACAATAAACAAAAACAAAGAGTAAATCTATAAGCGTCAAAAGGCTGACAAGACTTAGTAAAAGTGAAATAAGTGAATAAATGCCCAAAAATAGGTTGGCAGTTAGACAAATGTTTAGTATTAAAAGTAATTTTTAATTCTTTTTTTTATTAAACTCGTTTCTAACTGTTAAACATATTGCTTTCATGAAAATTTTCTTTTGAAATTAAATGTGAATTTTTCGAAATTAAAAGTGTGGCTGGTAAGAATGGAGCAGTAAAAGATTGAGAAAAGAAGATAATATGTTACTGGTTAATTCAAATAATTTATTTCGCTCTTTGAATTCATCAGACGGATGATCAACTTGTAGGTTGGCGTTCCGTTTATTAAAAATGTTTAACATGAAAGTGTTTAAGTTACTTCTTCCCACTGAGTCGATGTTGATATAAAAGCAAATTGAATTGAGTTTCTATTGTTAATACAATTTATTATTAATTTTTTGATTATAATCGTCAGCAAGCATCGGTTGGATATGTTTTACCAGTATATTTTATATTTTAAGAAGAGTAATAAAAGACAAGGTAATGCCACAATCCAGATACAAATTTTCATCCTGTTAATAGGGTAAATGTTTTGTAAAATAATTATGGACTTTATAACAAGTTTCACCACACTCAATGGATTAAAGGAATTTATTTTGTTTTAAAAAAAATGTTTAAGCATTTTAATTCTAATATTTAGACTATATTATAATATTCACTTATTTTGTCAATAGATTATATATATAAATTGTGCGACCTTCCAATAAAAACTTATTAACATGTCAATAAGTTCATGTAGAGATAAACTCAATCAAAGTATGCCCATCTCATATCTATGTGCTTCTGAAACATAAAAATATCTCATTAAGTTTGTTTAAAAATATAAAGAGTTAACAATCAGACGTTACTCAAAGAATTCAAATAAATATGCTTTATTGAATATATTTGACGTTAATTTTGTAGAAATCCATTATTCACAATTAAATGAAACTACGTGATGTAATATTATTTCTACTTTCTTTAAGTTCTTTACTACGACGTAGTTTCGTTATATTAATACTATTAGCAAAGAATAACTATTAGGAATTTCCAACAACATTTATATGTTACATAAAACAATAGCGGAAGTCGGCAATAAACTTAATATTCTAGAAACATTAGAAATAAACAGATATAAAAGAGACATTAACGTTAATATATTAAATGAACAACTAAATATAATATCATCACCCATACTTAATATCTTCTAGGCATAATATGGTTAGACAACATTGATACTGTAGTACACTTCAAATTGTTTCAGCCCGGTTACACATCTAAATAAAAAAATAATAATAAATAAAAAAAGTAATATGTATATATATATATATATATATATATATATATATATATATATATATATATAAAACGGGAGATATGTATGAGTTGTATTAGTGTTATAACCTTGTTCTAGATACCCTTAATATTGTATAAATATTTTACTGAGAATAATATCCATTTAATTTTATTACATACACCAGAACATTTGCATTGTATAACCTTATAGAATAACATCAATTCAATTTATTATCCTTACTAAAATAGTTACATATTGTACAACTTTTGAAAGTATAATAAAAACTACACCGCTTCCCTTCAATAAACTCACTAATATAAGCAGTGAGAAAACCCGCACAAACCCGGCTTTCGCTATTATTTTCTGTAACATATAAATGCTGTTGGAAGTTCTTAATAGTCATTTTTGCTAATAGCCCACCTGAAGATGTTGTAATAGGTCTAGGTTGTCACTTAAGGAAAGTAGAAATAATATTACATCATGTAGTTTCATTTAATTGTGAAATATGTTTTAAATTCGTTGAACTCTTTTAAAGCATTTTTGAAACTGCAATATTTTAGAGATAATTTTTTTAGAAAACCAATTTTAAGCCACTGACTGATAATATAAGTATCTGGCTTTTTTAAATATTGCCTTTGTATCGTAAAATATTTTTAAAATTTAATATACGCACGATTTTTTGAAGAAAGCTGTAAAAATTATTTAATATGGGAACTGTATGAAAATTTTATAGACATATATCACAGTTATAAGGATACATGTAAATGAACAAACGTACAAAAAAAATGTCTTCTTAAAATGATACATCCATCGCATCACTATTAAAAACAACAATATATTTTTTATTATAGCTATATAAGACAAATTCATATAACTTTTTTATTTAATAGCAAACATCTTTATTATGGAGCAATGTATGTGCTGTTGCCAAATCTCAATATTTGAATTAAGTTTTAATTATTGCTTCAAGAATATAGATAATAATGTTCACAATAATATTCTTAATGAAAGAAAGTGTTTGTGTGCCTGTCTCCTTCTTATGTCTGCACAGCTAAATTAACTGATTGTAATGCAATTTTACAAAAGCTAACTTGATGTCCTGCGAAAGACATAGGGTAAATAGAGAGTAAAATCATTATACATTTGATATGGTAAATGCTTCAATAATGCATGTTTCAAGATAACATAGACTATATATTTTAAATAAAAGGAGTTATCGAGTAGATTACGAAAAGATATTATTGACCCAGTTCCAGACACCAATGAGACAAATGGGACTTTTTGCAAAGTATCATTCGCAATGCTAAGTAAATACCAAAATGAAGGCGATTTGACATAAAAGAGGATTAAACTACATCGATACTCACGAAAGCGCCAGACAATATTTGTTTCAAAACAGCAAAAATAAATTTACTCTGCAAGAGAAAGCATAAAAAACTAGAGTGTTTTAAAAATTGAAAGCTCAGACAACACAAAAAATAACAGGTTGAAGTTTAACAAAATTTTTCGTAATTTTCCAGGAAATATTCTCTAAAGACGTATAGCCTTGGACGCCAAAAGCTCATTGAAAACTTTTACCTTCCGTTTATAATGAAATTAAAATATTTATTTTCTTAAGAAAAATTGTCTTCAGAAGTTTACCAAAAATCAAATTAGTAAGAATCCCACAAAATTATATTGGATTTCATTTTAAAATAATCTAAAAGTTTCTAGTTCAAAGTATGAAAAACTTTGAAGAAGAAATCACTTAAAATTTTTGCCATGTAATAAAGAAATCAGGCCAGGTCAGGGTCAATTTGAAAAATTCAGTATCTACTATCTATTCGAATTCTGGAAACAGCTCAGTTAGCTCAGAATAAATTATTCGTTGCAAGATTAAATATCTGTAGGTAACTTCATCTTAAAAAACTTAATAATCTAAGTCCGTGTTTGATGTTTGTACCAAACCAACTTTGGAACACGGCATTGATTCAGTGGACGTGGAAAAAAAATGGTGTAATTTAAAAATAATATTCTCGTATAACTATTTTACCTTAGAAAATAGCAAAGTAGTCTGAGAGGCATAGAATAGAGAAAATGGCATAAAAGTAAAAAATTTAGTGCCCCTCAATAAGTAGCCCTAGGCTGACATTTGTCATGGTGTGTTATTATACATCTATTTTGACATTCTTACTTACTCGCTCGTTCATGCTTTTCATTTTCGTACACCCCTACTAGGTGATTCTTTATTTAGTGGAAAAAAATTCTATTAAAAGTTAAAAAATATTCATTTTTATGAAACAGGCTACATGTACGTAAGACTTCACGGAGATTTATTGACTAGTTACGGTCTGAAAGCGGGACTTTATTTAGGATTAGGACTAGTAGATTATGTGCTCATGAAGTAGATATGCCCACTAGGCTATTTATATTCTGGAATGGAAGAACCTCGGCACAACTACCTTTACATTTTGCCAATAATCAATAACAAATATATGTCATCGTCAAAAAAGAGATCTCATTTATCAATTTCTCACTTAAGTCACTCAAATTTCTTTCCTCATTTTTATTTAGGAGTATATAGAAAGTACATATGTTATTATTTGCACGTACGCATATGTGTGCAAAAATATTTTACATGTAGTATTTCCCGACTAATTTATTTTCATGACAAATTTGCGAATGTTCAAAATGACGTTAGATTCCTGGTTCCACTCGTATTCATATAAAATATGAAGAGGAAAATTTTATTTTAATTTTTTGATGATGTTGGTAGTCGCCGGGACGCAAATATTCAGCCAATACTGATATTTTTACGGGTTTCAGAAAGAAGGAGATTATATGTTGGACGTGTTTATTTTTTGGACGTACATACACATCCATACGTACATAGATCTAACAAGGATTTCTACGAGATTTATAGATCAATTTGCGCGATTCTTTTTTTTCTTTGTTTAAAAGAGTATACTAGCAAGGGGGTTTCATATGAATATGGTGATGTTCTGATGATGCGGTCCGGAAATGAAAATTGGAACTCCTTGAAGAATGGTTGTTAATCAACTGCGATTCAAGATATTTGCTACTAGTAATTGTTACTTTGCAAAAATCTACATTCTCCACCAGGTCATGGTCTGTTGACGAGGTCTGGATATGAACAATAAAACTCTTTAACGGATGGTAATAAATAAATCGTGAGTCGAAATATTCGCTACTGTTAGCTGTTACTTTACCAAATATCTACACTATCGACGAGTTCAGTGCTTTATGATGACTTCTGGAGATGAGCAAAGGAACGCATTAACTT
Source organism: Druceiella hillmani (assembly GCA_039881145.1). NCBI lineage: Eukaryota > Metazoa > Arthropoda > Insecta > Lepidoptera > Hepialidae > Druceiella > Druceiella hillmani. Next base: position 2,643,982 of record JAYKKI010000062.1, read on the forward strand.
ATGGTTGTAAATCATCAGCGATTCAAGATATAAGCTACTGGTAGTTGTTGCTTTGAAAAATAATTGCACCGCCGACCTGATCAGAGTTTGATGATGAGTTCTAGAGATAAACAATGAAACTCTTTAACGGGTAGTAATAAATCAACTCTGATTCAAGATATTTATTACTGGTATTTATTACTCTACAAAATTGTTATTGAAGATATTTGCTAAAATAACTACATCATAAATCAGGTCATAGTGTAATGAATATTTCTGTAGATGAACAGTGGAACTACTTAACGGATGAAAATAATACACTATGATTTAAGATATTTGCTACTAATAATTTTTAAGTTTCAAAATAACTACACCATCGATCAGTTTTGGGTCTGCTGATGAGTTCTGGAAAAGAACAACGCAACTCTTTAACGGATCATAGCAATTTAACCGTAATTAAAAATATTTGCTACTGATAGTTGTCACTTTGCAAGATGGGATATTGGACTTTAGATGTAGAGAACGAAATACCCCAAAAGCCAACAGTTAACCGCTCACGGCTACTGTTATCACTTCGCTTCCGCGTGTTGTTGATAACCAACTTCAGACAAATTATCATATTCAGAAGAAATGATCTACTTTTGTCTGCGACTTTTAATAATAAAATAGTATTGAAAGAAAAAAAATAATTGAATATTAGGTAAATTGTAATGATAAATACTATTAACCACTATAAATTGTAAAATAAAACTTTTAAAAAAAATCGACTACAAACAAGCTAGATACTAATAGAAAATGATCAACTTAAAATAGGTACCTACTTATAATAAATAACTAAGAAACTTGTTTTTAAAGTCAGTGCTAACACAGTCGATCAACTTAAACAAATGCGAAATATTATATTATAAATACGCCCCTTTATGGAATTATGTCATTGTGTTAGTACATTAGAATTTAAGATTTTTTATGTAGATTTTTAATTAATTAAAATAATATATTTGCTTAAGTGCTGGTTTTTCGAAAATGCTGGCACCGGTGTCATAAACAACACTAAGTTATTTATAATGAAAAATTAGTACCTATTTTGAGTTATTTATTTTTTTACTTTTCAGTATCTACTTTTTTGAAGTCAGTTTTTAAAAAATGTTTTATTTAGTCCAACTCATTTAAAAATGTAATTAGGGTTCCGAAGTGCGATTATAGCAGCCTCAGTTGTGGCTACTTTTCTTCACTGATCTCTATTTATGCTATTGCAAGTACTTCCTGTGATGAAATTTTTTATAAACATTTTTATATCAGTCAATCCGCTGCTTGTTTTTTTTTAAAAGAAGCGTAGGGAGAAGTATCGGCTCGTGTGATTGCGGGTAACATGCTCAAAGGACATATAGTTCATTGAAACGTTACATTTTTTGGGCTTAGCGTGCATTTGTCAGAGGACGCAATTTTATTTTTTAGATATCAAGGGGGGTTAGTGTAAAGTTAAATCCAAGTTTGTGCCCCGCGGCCGCCATCTTGGAAAAGGGGGTGCAGATATGTTTTATGGTTTATCTGACAAACCATTGGTCACACAGAAAATTTGAGCAGACATTTTTCGTTGAAAATTAAATTGCCTACAACTTTGGTCCTGTGACTTTTAGTCGTAGAACCAAAAATAACGAAGTTATAAACGAAAATCGATAAAAATATTTCGCCTGATAAACCATAAACAATAGTTTGCCAGATAAACCATAAAAACCATCTGCACCCCTTTTTCTAAGTTGGTGGCCGTGGAACAAGGGTTGCGACCCCACAGACTTGAATTTAACTTAACACTAACCCCCCCTGACATGTAAAATATAAAATTGCGTTCTCTGACAAATGCGACCCCAAATATAATTTTCAATGGACTATTAAAGATGAAAGCTATCAGAAACTTAGAACCCCTGGAACACATTCAAGCACATTTTTTTAAAATGTGTATTTAGTTTAAAATTTATGGGACATAGATATTCCTCTAATTCGTTACTCGGTATTTTTAGATAATAAAGAGATTTTCCAAGTTATTGTGATTATAGGACCACCTTGTTAAATAGTTAATAGTTTTTATGCTTAAAATATGGAACAACGTATTTAATGTATTGAATTATTCGTATCATCATATTATATTTCGAATAATAGGTTCTGTTAGTCATTTAAGTTGACCAAAAATCATATAGTTAACAATACAGTCCTGATATTTTAATTATTTTCATTAAAAATTTTAATAATTTCTATACGATGTGCAAGTGTACACTTTTCAAAATAATTTGCACACTGTACTATACACAAATTACAATTTTGTTGGAAATGTGAAACAAAAACCTAGTGACTATTACATTTAAAAAGTGCTGCTCTGATGACCCTTTATATTCCATATTATCATTGAAAATAATTGGACGTACATGCTGCTGATAATTTATGGTGAATAGTAATCTTATTACGTATTTCTTTAATTTTTTTCAAATTTGGTTTCTTGCCATTTTTCTAAAAGATTAAATGGGAGGAGTACAGTCACTCTTAAGTTTTTTGGAAAAAAAATTAAGAATGTATGATATCTAATTCAAAGCTTTATTTTCATATTTTATCAACTTTTATTCGATATCACACTTAATGGAGGTAAAAACAATGTTAACTAAATTAACGACCCCAAGTTAATTCTCAAATTGGGAATTAAATATTCATAGTTTATGCATATAAACATGTTTAGGCCATTACTAATATAAGTATGCGGTAGTATGCAGAACAACTTCTATAAACACCGAATTCAAGCACAACTATTTACACCAACGGTTGCGAGCCAATTTCTGCACCCTTGTAGCTTAACATCTATTTGAGATATTGTATGAAATATTATACATTAAATATTAAAATTCTACATATTTATCTATTATTTCCCGTACAGAAATATAATTTCATTATCGTAGCTTTAAAAAATTCCAAGATTAAATATTTCACAATTAAATGAAACTACGTGATGTAGTATTATTTCTACTTTCTTTAAATTCTTTACCACGACCTAGGTTTCGATGTATTACAACATGTTCAGGTGGGCTATTAGTAATTTCAGGTCCATATAGACCTGAAAAAATATTTAAACTTGGTACTCACTAATTGTCTCACAAACTGATAAGTTACCAAAACCTTTAGATCAATTTTAATAAATTTAGCACCATTAAATTTAGCAGCTAGAAAGTATCTTACACGAAGATTATTATGAAATAATTAGAAAATCATTCGATTCAAAATTCGAGTTGGCTTAGTCTTTCAATTGTTTTATCAAACAGTTTACAACGTCGAATAACTTTGTTTTAGATTATATCAGTTTTGTTTGAAAGTAGTCAATGGCAAAAGGATTCGATTCCATGAACATTATTTAATTTTGTTACGAAATACGGAAAAGTACTTTTTAATCTATTTGGTTTACACAATGTTTAAAAAAGTAAAGCTGTATTTTATTATGAACCGTTATAAAATATTCTATTCCCTAAAACTACGCATTTATTTCATTGACCTAGGACTCACATTGATCGCTGCTGATCAATGTGAGTGCTAGGAACTTTTCTAGATCAACACCGGCTTATCGTGTCTCCTCAAGTAACGTGAATTTCGCAAAATAAATCCGATAATTTATTACGTAACGATTATCCCATTTATATCAGTATAATATAGAAAGGTCAACGCACTGATCTTTAGTGATATTCCATCACTTATTCTCTAATCCTCTATGATCTTTAACGATCTTAAGATTAATGGCGGTTTAACGACATCTCGTATTCACGTTTAGCGCGTTATTAAGCGATATTTAGCTCGCATTATTTAGCGATATCCTCACCCCTTGCGTCCAGAACCAAGTAATGGACGTTGTTGCTGAAAAGGATTCATAATTCTTGGTTTATACATTTATAATTCATGCCTTTTCAAATTGAAATTCTAGTTAGAAAATTATAAATAATTTCGGGACCTTTTTAAAGCTATATGTTATTGGGAAACGCTTGGTTTAATTATTTTCAAAAGTTATTTAATTGTGAGGCCTGCACGCACGGACACGCGCACGCGCCACCCGCTCACGTACAGACACACGCACGCTGCATGCATTCACGCACACACAAAAGCACTCACGCAATCACGCGTGCACGTACGTTTTGGCGGGCGGCTTCGAATTTTAAGGTTGCCATTAATTAGCTATCGTACGTCATAGAGTGCTTACATCAGTGAGCCTTACTCCAAAAACGTTCCAATATTTCTTCACTGCTCATAATTTAAAATTGCCTAATGTTTAATAAAATTTCCTAATATTTTCCTTAACATATTTGAATTTAAAAACGTACGTCTTAATATTGGTTAAGGTTGTTAAAGTACTCCATTAATAAAGCGGTAATTGATGTTTAATAATCTTGTTAAGTCTTATTTATGAATTATAAGGCATGTCGCAGCCTTTAGGTATCCTCAACATCGACTAATGATCTAAAGTTATTATTGAGTATGATTTTGTTTCGATTGTTAATTCTAAATAAATATTTTCATCCAAAAATTGAGAAGTATTTGTTTAAATGTAATGAAGTATTTAATTTTTAGAAGTTCCTGCGAATTGAATCTAGCTACTCTAAATGCTGGTTGTATTAGGATAAAATGAGGCGAGATAATTCCAGAGATATTGTTAAAAATATTCACGTCATTTTTCTTAAAAACGGTTTACAATAATAACGTGAAATTTGGCAGAGATGAAATATGTTAACCCGCACATGTTTCTATATTTACCACTTGGAAATATTTAGATGAAAATTTAAGGGCGGGCCAATGATACACTAAAAAAATTAATTTTTAATTTTAAACGCCGGGCGGGATAACTGTTAGTTATAAGAAGAGCAAGTTATAGGTAATTTGGTATTTTTACATGAAAACGTTTTTAAAGAATTTTCGAAAAAACATTTTTGTTTTCTGGTTTTACATCTTTCTATCTCGTGATTCAATAGTTGTAGTACAAAGTTGTGTATATATTCTGAAAATAAACTACTTTACGTTACCTATTAGTATGCTTACGCCACCGTGAGCTTACGTCATCTAGCAGGGAGGTAGGATCAAAAAAGAGCATCAAAGTTTACTCTGAGCGACAAAAATTAGTCATAACTCCGCAACGGAAAATGTTACAACAGTTGTGTGTATGTCGTTGTGAAGATGTTGGTGTAGTCATAGTATTACCTCAGTAGAAAATAAATTAAGTTTTTGAGTAAAAAGTTGTGCTAGGTGACAATTTATGAAACCTTCTAAAATGTTTTTTTCCGGTAATGCCGTAGAATTGCGAAAGATATTGGCATCCGAGGCAATCTAGTGCTCGGCAAAAGAAAAATACGGTAATATAGTAAATCTACCCACCCAATTTTTTTCAAAGTTAAAATAAAAAATAGTTCGACATATATAATTATAACATGTAGAATTACATATGTAATTACGATATGTAAAACTACATATATAGTTATAATATGTAGAACTACATATATAGTTACGATACGTAGAACTACATATGTAATATATAGAACTACATATATAGTTACGATGTGTAGAACTACATGTTTAGTTACAATATGTAGAACATATATAGTTACAATATATAGAACTATGTGCATAGTTATCGTAGGTAGAACTACATATATAATTACAATATGTAGAGCTACATGAATAGTTACAATATGTAGAACTACATGTATAGTTACAATATGTAGAATTATATATATAATTACAATACGCAGAACTACATGTTACTTATAATATGTAGAACTACATATATAGTTATAATATGTAGAACTACATATTTTGTTATAGTATGTAGAACCACATGTATAGTTACAATATGTGAAATTCCCTTATTCCCTTATTTCCGGAATTGCTAAAGTCAAAATTACGAAAAAAACCATTACTTGATATCGAAGTTTGTCGGAAAACTACATCAATGATTAAAAATCCCTTTATTTTACAAACGTTATTTGTGGATTAGTGGATATTAAGTGGCTAATTTCTCTGCGATACTAGAGTTTGATAATATCTCTGCTCTAAATAGGAGTAAAAATTTAATAGGAATAAAAATTTTAAATTTTTAATAATAATTTAAAATTTTTAAATTTTTATTCCTATAAAAATTTAATAGGAATAAAAATTTAAAGAAAACAATCAATACATGTGAAATATTTATCATGCTGTAGCTATTCGTTCCAATTTCGGTACATTGCCGGAAACAATTTGCTTAAAAAAATAATTGTTTTCCCGGACGGAAGTGTATTCAACAACCAAATTATTGATTTCCCAAAGAGTATTCTAATATTTATAACGCGATTTTTAATTGTATTGACAATTGATATTTTTACATAAAACAATTGCTATATACAAGTAAAATATGAAACAATTTTAGTACTCAATTTAATACAAGACATACATGGGAATAAATATAATTTAAACTATCGTTGCTTCTGTTATGAAATTTTTTTTAACGATTTTATTTCCAGACATTTAAACAGTATGTATATATGATTGTATCAGTAACAACTTTAAATCAACTGCATGGAGACAGCGAACAAATTTGTATGTAATATTATCACGGGCAAGTAGCTCACAAAGTTACAGGTGAAACCCACGAAGCGCCCAATTACGACTCGTCAATTAGACACTTTCCTCATTAACAGGATCAAAGCGCAGATGGTTCACGCTCGTACGTAATGATGATTAAATATGTATCCTGAAAAGGTTGAATGATTGCTAATTACATCTAATCAAATAAGGCTTCGTCTAACATTTACTTGACGTCACAAGGCTGTTGTTTTGTTTCAATTCAGGCTAGTTGTAAAACTTTATTAATTTGAATTTTTTAGGCGTTATATCCAAATGGAAAGGAAATAGGTAAAAAATAATATTATATATAAGATATATGTTAACTCATACGACTTATGACAATATGTGGATCAAAACAGCTTTACACATCACACATTCGAATAATGTTATCGTTATAATTTTAGGAATCACGTAACTTTAACTTGAATACTTACATGATAAAGTATAATCCCTTACAACCAAGTGCAAGGTATTTTTTGCCTATCGCACACTGTTACTGACCTAAAACCTTACTGATTCGAAAATATTCTGAAAGTTGTATTTAAATTTTTCAACCCTTTGTACTACAGGAACGATAGTTTTTATACCATTTTTATAAAATGTTTTCTTCCCATAATGTTTTTAATTTGCATTTATTCTATATATTGAGTAATTAAACCTGTTTTATTATATTTTAAAAATTATTTTGTTTTATTTTATTTATATTTTAAATAATATTTTGTTCATATCATCATATATATTAATACGCCAAGGTTAAGATGTTACACTCCCTTTTTAGAAAAAACCTCACAACTAATCCACATAAATTATATATCATTTTATAGATAATTGCTTGCTCTACCGGCATGCACAACTAAAAAATTTATTATTGCTATTGTTTTTGCAAATTAATTAATTATTAAAATTATATACACAAAACAGCAATGCTGCCATCTAACGGCTCAACGTCAATATGATTGACGGTCGGTAAATTTTTTGTTTAATTTCAAATCCACTCACGTATAAATAAAGTGGCGCTTTAGCTCAATGCTTTTGATACTTGCGCCTCTATATGGCAATTTTAGTAAAATAGAATAAATAATGCGAAGACTTCGCACGGGTCACGCTAGTTACAGAATATTATTCAAAATATAAAAAATTGGCACCTATAGTATTCAATGTACGGGTAAATTTTATATATAAATTTATATTTTATTGTAATGAAAGTATGATTACAAAATTTTTCATAATTTAACAATTTCCAAATGTACGTTACATTTTAAGCAGATTGATATTTTTAAGTTGTCACCAAAAAAGTTCTTTCGACATGCTTTAAGAAATATTTATTTTAATTCTACTTTGATAAGCCAAAGTTCCTTTCTATTTTATTTTTATTTATAAACTAATTTTAATAATTTTTAAAATAAGACATACGGTAAATAAACTATATAAAATTTATGTAATATATGAAGACAAAATCTAACTAAAGACAAAATAACTAGGTAGTAATTTGTATTTTTCTAATAATTATTAATACAAATATTTTTTTACAAATAATTCGTATTCGAGTGCTGTCAATGAAAAAATATGGAAACTTTCACACGACTACTTACACCAGTTCAACATAATGGTTAGACAAACATGTACTTACTTATTATATCGGATAAATTCAGTTTATTCTCATTATCTCCCAAAAGTCTTAAAATTGCATTTTAGTTAAAAGCATTTGCAATTACAGGTAAAGTATTTTTACCAAATTAAAGGGTATATATATATATATATATATATATATATATATATATATATATGTATATATATGCATATATAATATATATATAATATATTATATATATATATATATATATATATATATATATATATGTATATATATACATATATATATATATATATATATATATATATATATATATTTATAGTTGATGTACTTTTTTAATAATATTTCAGCTATTTAAATGCGTATGCGCGCATTTAAATACGGCATTGGAATGGTCTAAGGCGGGTAGTACAGCAAATGAGTGTCTTTAAAGAAATATATAGTATAGTAGATATATATATATATATAGTCAAAATGTATTACTATTAATGATCATGTGGAAAGCGGACGGCGAAACACTAATTACACAAGTATGACTTAGACTGTCCGTTTTTTTTGTTCTTACATCAAACTAAATATAAAATATTAAAAAACGAAATGGCATTTCTTAACCGTTTCTGGAAAAAATCGCTGTTAGAGTTGCGATGCTAACCCAAAAAAAATTGCACTTTTTCACAGAGATGAACTTCAGATATGCTGAGATTGACGCATTGAATCACCTCTAAGAATAATAGACATCTTTTTTTTACATACACACTGTATGCGTGTGTAACTTTAGTCTCAAAGAGTGTAAACGCAAAAATCGATTTTTCATTACGTCGAAAAAACTAACATAGCTAAATATGTGTATATATATATATATATATATATATATATATATATATATATATATATATATCTCATCTTCTTAATGCTATATTAACTTCATTTTAACAAATGTGTTTTTCTGTATAATATGCTAAAATAACATTTTCTATGCAAATTTTAAAAACTGTCACTCATTATGCTGAAGCAATTTTACGAAAAATTTAGACTTTCTTAAATTGAGTAAACCAAAAGCACTGTCTAAATGAAATTGTTTCACAAAATTATCTGGTTACCAACTTGTTTTCTTCAAAAAATTAACTACAAAAGAAAGAAGATTTATTTAAAATGAATATTCACTACACTCGATTGTTAAAATTGTGTTCTTTAGTTACTTTTATATGACATGCCCGTATCATAACAATTTCAATATGCTTTATTTCGAACGTACCAAGCTACATTCAAAAAGATCCAGTTGGCATACAGTTCCACAATCAAGCATACGCAATAAAATTGTTTCATATATCTTGACTATAGTAGAAGTTCATGTTTTAGTATTTAATCGAATGTGACTCTATGAAACGATTATATATTTGTGGCAGTCATGTTTTTTACTCAGATAAATCATAACTTAATGTGTAAATTTATATTCTAAACACACGTATCAAACGTGTGTGCTGAGTATAACAATTTAATTTATTTTTATCAAAATATATCACATAACTTATTATTAAATTATGCCATTATCCGAAATAAATTACATATTTATGACAAAATGATTGCGATTTTTACGTTTGATTGTACGGAAGAAAATCTTATTTACAAATACAATAGCCAAAAAAATAAAAAATAGCAATAACCAAATATCCGAATAGCAACCTCTATATCAGAAGATTCCAACAAGTGGCACCTCCCTAGGGGGGAGTAAAGATATCACAAGGGGCCCAACGTGATCGGAAATTCTAAAGGAAAATCCATTTGAAGTCTAAAATCACCTTTATAAATCATTCGGTCGTTGTTCAAGTTTTGGTATGTCTCAACTTGCAGCCCTCCACCAGCGCTTTTGCTCCGTCCACCGTGCCAGCAGCAAACAATCACGCGCGCGCGTATTATACGACTGTTCGTTTATTCATTTCATAAATTCACCAATGTCCTACCATGAAAGATGACTTCCACCCCTTGACATTGAAGGAATTTTGGATAAGACGTTTCTTCCTCAATCCGAAAATTGCCTCTCTTACTTTTCGAATAATTGTGTCCTTTTCCTCCACTTACTAATGCGAGACAGGTTTTCAGCATTGGTTCATATCAAGGATAATATAACCAATTAACAGCGCATTCGGGGGAATATTACTCACCAAACATATGAGAAATCGAGAGTATGCGACGATGTCAGTTTCAAGCATACATCATGCTCTCTTTGCGTTGGTTGTTTGCGATTTTTTTTAAAACAAAAGACGTTTAAAATGCTTAATTGTTTAACGAAATGATATAGGAAGTCTAGTGTCACTTCAAATTACAAAAACCATGAAATTAAATTTCACTGATAAATTCTCACTTACCAGTTTTCACTGGTAAGTTTTTTCACTGGTAAGAAATTACATTTCACTGGTTCATTAAATTCGAACAAAATAATACATCAGTAAAATAAATATTTCATTTAAATATTCAATAGACACCCGTTAATATATTCCTACCCTATCTATATTTCTCACGAATATTTAATATAGAATAGTCTCTCCTTTCTCTATAGTGCAGTTACGTAATCACAAAAATTATATCGATAAATCATTTTATAAAATTGTGCTTGTGTACTGTATTTAATTTACTTATATTTTTAAAATGTATGTATTTTATTTAAATAATTTGAGTGATTGCTATGGTTTATAAATATTCAAAAATTAATTTTTTAATATTAGGTAATTGTTAAATACGTAAAACTTCTGAGGTCTGAAGTTTACAAGGATGATGTTTTTTTAGATTTCCAGATGATATTGGAAGGAAACAAATTTGAATAAATGGTACTGACAGAGAATAATTCTTTCCTGTGAAACATAGTGTGGTATATTCAAAGCCTTTTACAGCTGACTTTTTCGAACACTTAAAAAATAGTCTATTTAGTTCAGCAGTTCCTACATTATATATACCCATTTTTGCAAAAAATTCACACATAATTAATTAATCAAAGTTTTGCAGTAAATGTGATATTATTGTATGTAGGATTAATTATAAATATATTGTCAATATTTACACAATAATAGAAAACACTTATTATAGTCATAAAAAGTTAAAAAATAATATATTATACTTAGATTCCAAGAAAGTTCGGTCGCCAGTATATTTTATAATTTGGAAAATTATATAATTTGATGAAAAGTAGTATTAAGTATTGAATGAAAATTTTGAAATGATTAACAGAATTATTCTATTATATATTATAAAATAAATTTAATTTGTTTGTATCCTGTGTATCAGAGTTGAATTAATAAATATTTTAAAAATAAATATTCTCAGATATAACATTTTTAATTGAGATAGTTAATGTAGCATAATTAATACTAATAATTAATCAGTAATAAATTTTTAATGGCTTTTAAAAATGTCTAGTTTATAAAAAAATCCATTATACATTATATAATATTTAATTTTTTTTGTATCGATAATAATACCATACATATTTTTTGAATTCCCCACAACAAACACGAGACATGGATTTGACCAATTAGAATAGCCCTTGCCGCGGTACGCCAACACCACTACTAGTGAGTTGTGAATCTAATAAAAATACATCGATGCGCTCTCCAATGGGTATATACGATAGCTCGGGCAAAAACTGAATTTCATATCGACCAACTAGTTTAAAACATGCAGTCAAAATACAATTTTATTATTTAATTATATTTTTAGGAGCGAAAGTCCAATAATCCGATTACGAAAATTGACGCAGAATTTCTCAATACTCAACAGCATAGGCGCCGTGATCAAACTAATGAGAATCTAATGAGACACGACTAGAGGTTGCATGAATTTGCTCTCTAACAAAATTAGGATATGGTGAAGTCGGAAGTCGATGATGTAAAGGTCGGCTTACAAAGGCATGAAACCGCGTTTTTAGACACTTTTCTTTAGCTTTACGTTCGGTATTTTATTATTGATTCAAATATAGCGATCGATTTTTCGACTACTTCTACTTAAATGATTCTCGTGAAACTTCGCACACATAATCAGTCCCCGTGACAATATATTGTTATAAATTTTAAATTTTCATCCACAAATCTTCACTGTGTAGCTTGAGGATTTGTTTATTTTAATTTATTATTATTGATATCATAGAGATACCCTATCATTGAACATCGGGTTTTAACTCCTGAGTCCTGATCAGCGAACTGTGGGTTCCAATTCCTGAGTTCTGTTACTGTGGGGGTACTGCCTTACTTAAATCGTGAAGCTAGAGTATCTACTGTTTTTAAATTAGTATCTTGGGTCTCAAGGAGAGACTCCGTCATTGAATCTCGGATTTCAATTCCTAAGTCTGACGCTACAGTGTTGCGGCCTGTATTGTGTCTGTTAACTCATATATCCAGCATTAATCAGTTAATCTGGATGATTCTGTTTTATTCTAATTGTTCCGGTGTAATATAAAAAATTGTTTAAAATTTTACCGTGGCTATTGACGATAAGTCATTGAATTCCCCAGCAATAATAAGAATACTTATGCTGGTCGTTTCTTTTATAAAAGTCTAACGATAATATTATAATAATGTTTATAAGATTTTGACAATACTGAGGTGGGCATAAACAATTCTTTCCAAAGCAGGATGCAATGATGAGCCGGAAGGTAATCAAGGTAACTAACACTTCAGCGATGGGGAATAAACTCATCGAGTATGGAATAATTTCACTTTTCTCGATGTAAGCAAGATAATAACAAATTAAATAGTTGGTTAAGTGTGAGCACATGCACAAATACATAAGAAAACATCAAGCAAATAATATTAGTAGATAGGTAGATAAAATAGTAAATACACATATGAACAAATATCTGAGGTGATTATTCATTAGTATTTAGATAGGTAAGTATGCATATGCAGGAATATACAAAGCCATGTAGCAACTAAAATATTAGTAGACAGGTATTTACGTATGTATAAATATGTGTAACACCTTGATATTTATTTCATGCTTTTGCAGTGTCCACTGAGAAACTAGAATAGGGAATGTGAATTTAAATCCCTTTGTATGTATGTACATATGTTTATGTGTGTATATATATATATATATATATATATATATATATACATGCATTTACATAACTTGATGATGATATATTTAACATCAATAAAAACCGCAAACGTCTATTCCGATTTGAATAAATGAGATTTATACACCAAATGGGAAGTGTAGTGAAAATTATAAAATAACGAAATCATGGGTACTCAATTGAAAGTTTTGCGGTAAAACATTGAATCCGAACATAAATAATATTGCAAAATACTGCTACTGCGCGAGATGTTCGAAGTTGGTGCCAAGTGAAATGTAGCACTCGTTCATATATGTATGCGGGGAAGTCAACTTGTTACCAATTCCAAACATCTCTGCCAGAACTTTGACATCTGACTTCAAGTAAGACAACATAAACATGGTTATCCTCAAAATCTCAAACCCACGTGGTTTGTTGAAACACGTGCGCGTTTCGCAAACCAATCTGTCATTGACATCCACGGCGAAAGGACGACGTAACCAACGGTCCATATGATGGAGGTTGCAGGTACCTGGATTACGTAAGATGAATCTAAGGGAATGAATCTAAAGGAGAGGCCGCCCACCAACATCATATATATTCCATATTGGTAGGCGGCGCAAATAACTGGCCCACGCTTCGCGCGGTTATGGGTTTTGCGTAATAGAGTTTATCGTGTATATTTACGGTAACATTTTCATAATAGTGCCGTTAGGCAATCCGATTATTGTTCGTTATTTTTATTGACCATTAGTTGCAGAAATTGGTTTTCCGCCACGGACAAATGCATTTTCGGAAACGTTCTGACCTACAGCAGCTTATAATGAATTTTATGTTTTATATGTCATATATAAGTGTGTTTCAATATGAAATTACATATATAGACCTATAAATATATACATATACACATATATATATATAGAACCTCAACCGATTCAGTTTAATCTAGAGGATAATGAATCAACAAGAGGAAGTGAACAATTACTTATTATTAACAGAACAGTTTTATCCGTAGGAATTTGACGTAAGAAAGTTTGTCTAATATGCGTATATGGATATTTGTATGGCATTTATTAAATTTTAATTGAGGAGCGCCCATTGCCAAAAAAACGCTTAAGAGAAATTACGTTTTTGAAGTAATTTTTCTAATTGTGGTATGCATGAAACTTATAATTCAGTATTATCTTATTAATAAATTAGAAAAGCACGTAAATAGACTAATATAATTTTAAAATCCCCTTTAAAAAATCGGATTTTCTCCACAAAATCTTAATTATGTATTATGCAAAATTGATACTAGAGTTTATATCGACATGATAATAAGTATTTATGTGAACACTGTCGAATTTAATGTAATAGAGTGGAATTAAGTGTGGAGATGGCCTCAGAGAAACGGCTCCAGTGAATGATGTCCAGTATCCGATATACTCGTATTTCGGAGACCGTAAATTTTGAATATATTTGGCGTTAATTTTGTAGAAATTCATTATTGACAATTCAATGAAACTACGTGATATAGTATTATTTCTACTTTCTTTAAGTTCTTTACCATGACCTAGGTTTGCTGCAACATCTTCAGGTGGGCTATTAGCAAAGATTATAATTTATACAATCTTTTCTAATAGCCCACCTGTAGATGTTGTAATACAACGAAACCTAGGCCGTGGTAAAAAACGTAAAGAAAGTAGAAAAAATACTACATCAAGTAGTTTCATTTAACTGTCAACATGTAAATCATTATATTAAAAGAAAACGTAAAATAAAAGTCCTTCCTTATAAGTACGCTTTCGTCGGATTGAGTTGTTTTTTTTTGGGTTTGTTTTATTTTAAATAACACTTAAAGTAAACCATATTTCGTTAATTACAAAAACCGCTCTTAATAACTTGTTAAGAACAGCATTTAAAAAGGAGATAACCATACAAATTATGAATTTTTGTTTATGTAATGTTTTATTAACTTATATCGAAATGACTTTCACATCACTGAATAGTTCTATATCTATTTTTATACTGTCGTTGAGGAACACTTCATTTTTCCCATTTTCGGTGCAGAAAAATATATTTGGGTTTGGAAACAAAACAATAATAACATGACTAGTGTTATTATCGTAAACGTCATTGTCATTGAACACAGATAAGGTCACAGGAATAAGGAGTCTTGAATTTCTATGACTAACAATAACTAATATAAATCTAATTTTGCCGAATAAACATAAAAATTGAAATTGTGCATTGCAATGCATTAAGGTGTATTAACTATAATTTGGATAATAATTATAATTTGGTGAATATTTCACTAAAATCAATATTACAAATGAAAATAAAATACAATATTTTGAAGACTTTTATTAGTCCCGCCCAGCTCGAAATGCCTTTTATGAATTTTTTTATTTGGCTATATAGTTTTCTTAATATCATTGTTACAAATTGCTTAATTATTACCAAGAAAGTTGGTTTTCGTTTTGAATTTGTTTAATGCCCTAATATATTCTTAATTTTCTTGATGATATTTGAGTGTTATTTCTTATATTTCACTGCAGTTTTATTGACAAAATTTTTCACTTTAAAAATAAAAATATTAAAATAACATTGAATATATTTGGCATTAATTTTGTAGAAATTCATTATTCACAATTAAATGAAACTACGTGATGTAGTATTATTTATATTTTCTTTAACCACGAAATAATAATAATAATAATATTTACTATAAATCTATCCCCTAATTTGAGTGATACATTACATAGGTAATGTATCACTCAAATTAGGAAAACTCTTAACTAATAATAAAAAATGAATAATATAACATGTACGTATAGTACCTTAAATAACTTGGGTAAAACCCTTATTAATAATAAAGATAAAATAGATAAACATAAAAAGAGTGGTATCTATAAACTTAAATGTAACGATTGTATTAGTGTATACATAGGTCAAACAGGAAGAGATTTTAATACAAGATATAAAGAACACATTGCCAGCTGGCGAAATAATAAACACATCTCACTTTGCTAAACATCTCATTGAAAATAACCTAACTGATAATTCCCCCTACATATTACAAATAAATACAAAAGGTAATAAACTTAATATCCTAGAAACATTAGAAATAAACAGACATAAAAAAGATATCAAGGTCAATATATTAAATGAACAACTAAATATAATATCATCACCCATTCTTAATATCTTCTAGATATAATATAAATATACAATATTGATACTACAGTACCCTGGAAATTGTTTCAGCACTAATACACATATAAATATAAGTATATATAATAAAAACAACAAAAAAATATGAAAGGAAATAAATAAATAAATATATGAATACACAAAACCGGACATATGTAGAATTAGTGTATTACCTTGTCCTTACTTTCAAATACCCTTGCTTTTGTATAAATATATTACCAATAATAACTTCCATTTAATTTTATTACATACACCGTAAATTTTGCATTGCATAACCTCACATAATAACAACAATTGAATTGATTACCCTCACTAAAATACTGGTATATTGTATAACTCTCTAATATAAAAAAACCTACTCTGCGCCCCTGCAATAAACTCACTAACATAAACAATGGAAAAATCCGCACAAAGCAGGCTTCCGCTATTGTGTTTGTAACATATAAATGCTGTTGGTTATTCCTAAGAGTTAATCTTTGCTAATATCCCACCTGAAGATGTTGTAATACAACGAAACCTAGGTCGTGGTTAAAGAAATTAAAGAAAGTAGAAATAATACTACATCACGTAGTTTTATTTAATTGTGATTAAAATAACAATTAATGTCAAAGTTGTATGCATGACTTTGGTGCTTTGAATTTTTAGGGACTATAATGTTTTAAAACTTTCTAGGGCTTTCACTGAAAATTCATCTAGTTATCATTACGCTAGCTACTGAAGACGTGTTTTGCTTTATATACAACATACTATATATTACTGTATTGTTTGGTGGTCTTTTTTATAGCCCTATCTATATAAATAAGAAAGTGAATACTTAAAATTTAGCACGTAGTTAAATTCAAATTGGTTTCGTCTCTGGAAAAATTATCTGCAAAATTTCGGTACAAATTGTTATTAATTAGATATTGGCTTCATATTTCTGTTGATTTATAATAATTTAATGTGTGTTACTCTATGAATATTATCTCCCTATGAATATTTGTACATTAAAATAAAAATAAGGTGATTAATAAAGAAATAACTTTAATATAACAAGAAGCGTAGGGTGCTTGAGCTTTTTGTAAAGATAGGATCATTATGAAAATGTAAGTTCTCAAAATAAACAGAACACAAAAATAAAGCTTTAGGAATTTTTGTTTATTTGTCTATTTATTTGAACACGCAAAACGTCAAATCTACTGATTCAGTTAAAACGGATTTTTGAGAAACATAGAAGTGGATTTGAATTAAGGTTATTTTTAATTGCACAGGAATCAGTTTACCAAATCAGAAAATATGCTAGTTAAACATTTATTTCTATTGCATTAGCACAACAATAACAAACCCAACCAAACACAACCCGAAACAAGCCAAACTCAACTCAACCCAAACCAATGCAAACACAGCCCAATATAAATCAAACCCAACCCAACCTAAACCAAACAAAACCAACACAATTCAATCCAAACCAAGCAAAGCCAAGCCAACACAGCCAAATCCAAAACAAACCATGCCCAACCCTGACCGAACAC
This sequence comes from Druceiella hillmani, assembly GCA_039881145.1. Classification (NCBI taxonomy): domain Eukaryota; kingdom Metazoa; phylum Arthropoda; class Insecta; order Lepidoptera; family Hepialidae; genus Druceiella; species Druceiella hillmani. Next base: position 2,661,923 of record JAYKKI010000062.1, read on the forward strand.
AATTGAATCTAAATCAAACACAACTCAACGCAACACAACCCGACCATACGTAACTCAACCCAAAATCAATGCAAATTCAACCCAAGCAAACTCAACTCAACCCAGAGCAGCGGAACACTACCAAATCTGATCCAATCTAATCCTAATAAACTCAAAGCAAATCCAACACAACCCAACCCAAACCAAAATAAATCCAGTCCAAATGAATCCAAACCAACCCAAAACAAATCCAACAAAATTCTGGAAATATGCAGAAATGAATTTAAATTGAGGAATCTTATGCAATTTCTAGGAAACATGTATAATTCTAAGCCGATTTTGGAAACGCGTAACAAATTAAATATGAATGTTACATTTAAATTGAAATAAATTGCATAAAAAAAATTACTTTTATAGTTATTGTAGTACTTACATAACTTGCTTAACTCATTACATTTATTAATCTGACAATAATATTTTCTAAACTTTCACGTGCGCAGGAAATCGCGGCCACAGCTTTGTAATAATTGGTTAGTAATAAGATATAAATAGTATGTAAAATTTCTATCTATTAATACATTAATACATTTTAATTATCAATTTGCTCACAATATTAATATAGCATAATAATAATCAAAACGGGGAATATCAATACGCCAATACTTTCACAACCTTATTACCATCTTATCTTCTTATTTTTTCGGGAATTATTTTACTATATATTCCCCGTGATAAGACACTTTTAATTATCAGAACTTTTTTTCGTTAATCCAATTGTATCCCAACATGGTATCCCAGCGTTTTATGGGCTGCCATCGAATAAGCCAATATGCAAATAAGTAATTTTTAAGACATACGATACCGTGCCCTATATATCACTAAGCAAATCCAGTACGGATTCATTCAGTCTCTGACTAAAATTTTTCTTTCTACCTTACACAACATTTGGTTGAATTTTGGTTATGATTCAAAATACACGCAGATGAAAAGTGTTTTGACAAAATTTATACAAGCTGGCGGGATGAAAGCGAATATTAGAGGTGAGGTGGATGATCCGTTCAACCACTTCAGTTGTCATTGTTGAAGATAATAATATTTCTGTACTATATTAGTTTACTATGACGTCAGGAAACATTGTTAACTAACTTACTAACTGATTACCTGATGCCTAATAAATATAAAAATCTATATTCTGTACAAATGAAATAAAATACTTAAGAAAATTAATTCCAATGCATGCTATTGTAATTTCAGATGATATTATAAATTTGAAAGTTTTTGCACATGACAAAGTTTTGGATTTCGACTTTCGGTTAAAAACAATACCAGTTTCGCTTCTGGTCCAAAGATTGCAAAATATTTGAAACATTTCAGGCGAGTATGAAATTTTAATTGAGTCGAAAGACTATTCAATTTTACAGTGGTTTTTTTTTTGATAACTTTGATTAGCTGTGACGTGAGATGGTGTGAGGCTTATTTATTTTATTTGTAACTTTCAAAAATAATTAAAGGAAAAACTTTATATCCATTAAATTTTTATTTCTCATGTTTTGTTAAATATTGGAATGGAATTTTCTATTCGAATTTTTTTTTCAAAATCTACAAATCAAAGTATGATATTAGAGCACTTTTTTAATATACGTTTTATGTCATTTCATTTCTAGAATACACACATCCAAATATATTGAATTAAAAATATACCAATGGTTACCTAAAACTGCATTAAATAAAGTAAAACGTTAGTGTATCGGTATTTTTAATTCAATCATTTAAAAAATATGAAATTTAAAGTCTTCGTCACAGTTTTGGGATTAATTTTAGATAAAATTCAAGTCAAAGTTTCTTCTCTTCATAATTTAGCGCTTTAGGAGACGAAGGGATCCCAGGGTGAGTGAGAGCTTATACATATTTTTTGTTATCATTTTCAACACTATCTGTAGAATATAATTTACATATAGTTAATTCACACAAAAAATATATTAAATATTTCATATCTACATGAAAATAGAAGTAAGCTTCGACTAAATGAGACTTCTGAAGCATTTGTAATGGTAGTATGTTGATGAGCAAAAATGAATAAATTTAATTATATCATTTTCCAAAGTGGCTAAAGAATCGGTTTTATTATTTATTGAAAGACAATTTTTAGACACTCTAAACGGCTGTACCAAAGTCTTTGTTCGCGTGTAATTAGATAAAAAATTAGTTTTTTTTTCCTTATATATTTTTTCTGGGCATATCCTATTACCATCCTAAATTTCATCAAAACCCGTACAGTAGATTTTGCGTGCTACCCGCTCAAATTAACAAAAAGACAGACAGACAAAAATTCTAAAAAAAAGTTTTTCCGGTATCGACTACCATTCTATAAGCTAAATCACTTACTTTTTTGAAATATTCTTGTGTACAAATTTCATTCTATTACAATTTTTTTATGGATGTAGATTAAACTCGCCATAATATAAATTATAAAATAATGTTTTTCTCAACTTCCCTAACAACATTTCATAGGATATTACTGAAGGTCTAATTGCTCGTATTAGTTTGCGAATGAGTATGCATTTGTATATTGGCTCCTTCAAGGTCCCATAGTTCCTAATAAGGTCAATGATGTGTTTGAAGCGATGAAGTAATCGTAATATCGATAAACCTCATTTGCCGGATATATGTGCCATTTATCCGACTAATGAGGTTTATGGGTCTTAAGGTTACTTCGTCGCTTCGAAATATAATAATTCAATGTTGCAAAAATACAACAATCCGTTTTCCACTTCGACAAATTTTGCATTAAAATGTTTACGCCACGCATTGATACGATGCAAGCAAATGCTTCTGCAATGCCGCAGACACGTAAAGTACATAAACATAAAAGAAAATACGACAATTTTATGTCACGTAGACTTTGTTTCTTGGATATTTCCGTACTCGTTGTCGTAAAACGTGTATTAAATAAGTTTTGCCGTAGCGTTTTAGGGTCGTACTTATTGTTCTTAAATGTCATGATATTAAGGAACATTCAATTTGACGTAGAGAATATTGAATAGATCAAGTTTATTTTTATATTTATTGAAGAAGAATATCTCCAAGATGGTTGATCAAAATATGATATGATCGTGAAATATGATCTAAGATCATGAAATATGATCTAAGATCAACAATAAATATTTCATGGATTTACAAGTATTTAAAGAGAAAAACAAAATGTTTGCCCCAATTTACTTTGATTTATAAATATTTCACTGCAAACGTATACGGTGTACAGATAACTCGGTAATTTGTTATTAAAAAAACAATTTCTTAAAACTAAAGAAGTGTACATGTATGTGTGTATATATATATATATATATATATATATATGTGTATATATATATATACATAGTTCAAAATTGCTGACCATAAATTTGCTCTAAGTCTATACAAATCATTATTACTCAATTTTAATAAGAGGCTCAGAGCGAGAAAACGTTCGCACAAAAGCAGACGTAGGGAGAAAATTAATTTGCTGAGGGTATAATTGTTTATATCGGATTGTCTACCTCTGTTAATTTAGTTAATTATTGTGATATAAAATCGATATCAATTTATGAATGTTGGTATAAAAAATTAAATTTTTCAAGATTTTCTCACTTCTTGAAAAAATGGAAAAAATTAAACATCATAAAACAATGTCCTCAGGCTCGTCTTTCACAAAAGAATATGTTGAATATAAAAATAATGACAAGTGAATCATACAAGGCTATGGGAAAGGCGCCACTGATAATAAATATATTGATCCCGGGGGAATGCCTCAAACTTGTTTCGGAAATGGTGGATTTTACTGCTGTAGACTTCCTCAGCAAGAGTATTTGATCTTTCATCTTTTTACGAATATTGGATGCATATTTTATGTTTTATTTATGGTGTTCATAGTATTGACATTATATTACTTTCACGACGATAGCTGCATAAGAAATTGGTCAAAAATAAAGGTAGTATATGAGTGAAAATATTTTGGTATCGCGTTCAAAGTTTATGAAAGGCTCGTTACGCGGTTTAAAATACACATAGCACCATACGCTGTGTATTTGCGCAGTTGTGAATGTATAAATAAGGAGGCTTTATTTGTAATATTTTGAAAATATTGTAATATATATTACATGGCCAAATGTTCCTGTTTATAATTTTTTTAAATATTGTGATAAGAGCTGCTCGTTCAAGCTTTGCGTGGATAAAAAAAACACCATGACTGTTGTTTAAATCGCTTTTTTATAATAATAATAAATAGTCAAGTATCTGCAATGATATCAACGGTCTGGTTATTTATTTCGGGTTTTAGTCGAATACAGAACTGTTTAGCGTAATCTTATAACATAGAGACACTTATATCAAATAGTATATAATAGTTGGCCAAATACGTATTTGAACTTTTGTGTATTTTATTGGCGTATATAATTCTTTCGAACATAAGTTTTACGTGGATATAACGATTTAGTGTTTAACTAAAAAATACTAATAAGGTTCAATTTTGCAAAGAGAAGCGGGTTATAATAGTAGTAACACTAACTGTTGAATTATATTTAATAGTTGTGCAAATTTAGCAGCCGCAATGTTTTAAAAAGTTTAACTAAAAATGTACCTGCAACATTTCGATTCCTGCAACTGGATATTTATTGCTCATTATCTGCACATCCTAAAAATATATTATACACTCTAAGCATATCTGGACCCTGTATCTTCATGAAGATGACGAAACTCATGATCTTGATATAAATCAATCCAAAAAGTTATTTCTTTGGCCAGCCCTAAAGAAACGGAAAAACAAATAAATCCTTCATCTTTATAAAATTGTTTTATTATATTAAAATCTGAAACAGTTTGTTTTACTTGTTAGAACTGTCAATCAATTTTTTTTGGCACAACACCTTTATGATTTATGGTCTTAATCCCGAAAATATTTCTTTTCCGTTTTTTAAAGTTTGTTTAGAAATGGGGTGAAAACAAATATTTAGTTAACTTCGTTGTGCTTGAAACGTCGTTAAACATAAAGTTTATATTCCATTCACCTCATTTACGAAATGTTGAGCCTCAAACTTGTTTGCGATGAGCTCTCTCTCCCAATTTTAAACAAAAGTATTTAGAAAAGGCAAAAATCTGAAAATTATTTTTTATAAGTAATTTTAAACAAAATTATTTAGAACAATTTTCACTGTAGAAAATATAAAACAACTATCAATTCGAAATTTAATAATTGTTTTTAATTTTTTTGCTTTCCTCCACTTCTCTCCTTAGTTAATTTAATTACAGAGAACTTATATGAACATAGGTAGATTATTCTCCAAGTATTTTCTAACTTTACTAATCGTGGAATTTTTTCTGAGGTTAAGAGCGTGCCTCAAGATCCTAGGTATTGAATAAAAGTTGTAAAAAGCCTTTAGTTGCATTAGTTTTAAACAGAAAGAAAGTTCGTCTTGTTAGGCTCGGTTAATTTGTTGTGACGTCGCTCTATATTAAAAATCTGCTAAGGTTACTGTTTCATGTAATTTGGAATTATTTCCAAACTAACTTGAATTTCGTAACAATATTGCATTTATTAATTAATCTCGATATTATGTCAACTTTGTGTGATAAGTTATTTATATTGACATTTCTATAATTAACTCGTGTTTATCATATTATAGTCGCTAATTAGAAAGCTGTTAAGTCGAATAAGCTGATAAAAATATTTAGATTGATAACGTATTTTTCATAAATTACGTAAAGCACGTAAATACATGTGTAACTACTATATAACATGGTTCGTATACTCCATACTCTACCTAATGTATAAATAAATATAGCACGAGGTATAATTTATGTCATTAACGTAGACCACGCTTCTATGTTGTGATATATTTTGAAAATTTAAAATAGTTTTCTTATTTTTCTGTAATGAAAAAGTAATTTTTCTGTATGCTGAAAGAACTGTAGTTAATGTTGACGAGACTTTTGCGTTAATTAAATTGACCGAACATTATATTTTTGTCTTCTTGTCAACTAACTCCAAACAATACAATTGAATCCTGTGCAAAGAGTACGATTTTAATAATATCAAAGACTTTGTCAGAATAGAGTTCCCCGTGATGTGACAATAGGAACATGGAAAATTCATATAAACCAAAGAGACTCCTCATAATGGGAGTAAAATGAAAAATGTGTTTTTGGTCTAATGCAGGATCAGTTTGTTTTTATCCCGTCTCTATTCATTTTTATCTTTCTGTATCATCGACTTCTTCATCTATCAATGGTATTTGTTGTAATTTCCCTGATTTTAAATGATACTTTTTGAAGAAGTATTTTTTAAGTTATTTTTTCCTTTTCTTGCTACCTCAAAATATAAATAAACCTTTAGTTTTGTTCATATTTTGCCATGAAACATTTATATTTGAGACCTTTTATATACACGTTAAGGCCTTTTAATTTGCTGGCAATGTTGGAGGCTATATGTTATTGGAAGAATAATATGTATTTCAGTTCTACATCTTCAAACTACAAATTTTTTTTCCAAGAAGGTTGCAGTTGGTCTCGTACCTTTTCCCTTTAAATTCTTATCGAGTTCTTTTAAGAACATGATTTTCACTTATATTAATATAAATTATGGCATTCTGAGGAATTGTTGAAAGGAGAAAAGTCCTTTAGTTATGACCAAATTTTATGTTCAGGATAATCTGCTTTTCTAATATATAAGTTATTGTGATGCTTTGTGGATGAAATTTTATGTCTTATTTTGCGAGCGATTACAATTTATTGTTAAACTCATTAATTAACTCTCTATAGCTATCGCTCTTACGACAACAAGAAAACAGTTAAAATTAAATGGGTAGAAACTACCTAAGGCCAAGGCAGAAGGCATGAACTGAAGCAAACGGTCAAAAATGGCTAAAAAAAGATATTGAGTTGATGGGACCAAATTTAATCACAGTTTACATAATAGAACTTTCTACAACTAAGTATCAAAATATGTAACTATTTATAGCATTAATAAATTTAGAATGGCCGTTGATATGTTAAATAAAGTACTACATACTAACGTTTGCCAAGGTTTTATACCGTAAACACAAAACAAAAATATAAATAAATTGTCACTTAAATATTGTTTTGAGATCCAAATTTTAAAGTAAATGTTATCAACACATCAACATCTTCCGTATATTTATTTTGTGTTCCAATAACGTTCATTTTTATTCATCACGTAGCAACCTCTGCCATCAAACCGCTATTTTATATTCCAAGGTCAAACCGTTACTATTGTTACGTTTAATTTAAATATTACGTAAATGATTGTGTTTAATATTTTATTACGATCTAATCGATCTAAATCGCAGTGAGATATCAACTTACATTATTTGATCCCTCAAAAGCCTAAAGCATTTTAAATGAGTGCAAGTTTCTACGCTACTTTATTTGAAAAATCTTACTTTATTCCAAATAACTAGATGTCGCTATGCAAACATAAACGTTTCGTTATGTCTTCATCACGAAGTAATATACAATGGAACCCCTCACCGTGTCTACAACTGCACTATATTTTAATAGATTAAGTATATTTCAATTTATCCTGCAATTAATTTGCAAAATTATGATGATGAAACAAACGCCAGACGAGTTACCGCCGCTTCATTAAACAATAACGTATGTACAATTTAACCTAGTGACTATTAATAATAGACGTATTAATAATAGACTGTTCCAACTTACACCCGAAACAAGAAATCTACAAAAAGAAACTTTGCCAAACACAAGGATAAGAATATAAGTCTGAAGAAAATTCTGCACAAATTTGAGGGGAAGTAGACGCTCAACAATTAAACCTTCTAGTGACAACATTTCATAACGTGACTATTGTGATCTATTTTAGAAGTAAAGTCAACTTGCTCTATTTATAGCTTACTAATATTGGTTATAGATAATGAATATATTTCATCATGAAATTACTTTCTTTCCCAGTTTACTCCGCTTTGCCTCTTCAAATATATATTGCCATTTGATGTAATTTTAAATTGTTTGCGCTTTAAAGATCATATCGCTCAAATAAGTATTATATAATATCGAGATAAAGAATTCCATGAGGCTCTTCTCGTGAACGTGAAATACACGTTATGTATTCAAAAGTATGTAAATTTACTACCTGATTAGTTTTAACTTGTTTTTTAACTTACACACTATTGGCCTAAATAAGTTTATAGATAATAATGTAGTATATTTTTTAGAAAAAATCTCAATTCAGCGTTTAATCATTTTTATTTCTGAAACTGTGTTTCATATTTAAATTTTAGTATACATTACGTAAGCGTCTTTAAGCATAATAATTCTTTACCTAACTTTTTAATTTTTGAAAACTGCTGTGTTGATATTTATACGTTCTATTACCTGCAAAAAGAACAGTGTAAAAAACGGTCTAGAACCAAATTCGATATTCTGTGAATAGTATAGAAATATCACGCAATATATATATATATATATATATATAATTATATATATATATATATATATATATATATACATATACATCTATATATATATATATATATATATATATATATATATATATACATATACATCTATATATATATATATATATATATATATATATATATATATATATATATATATATACGATTGGTGAAGGTTGTCCTCTTACGATACAGCGAAGCACTAGTTCAAAAGATTCAAAGAAGTAATTTTGACCTGTTCGATAAATCTCACCCAAAGCGAACTCCTACAATTTATTAAGAAACATTTAAAAGCCTTGTTGAAACAGATCCCAGATCAAGTTCGCATTGTTTGGCAGGGCTCTTTTCGTGCTCTTTTACTGCAATGAGAAAATAATTTCTTACTTTGAGAAAGAAGAGCTAACGTGTACTACGAGCTACTGAGTTCTCATCGTACCAACGAAAGACTCAAGTACCTAATTATAGGAGATGAAATGTGGGAGGCTTATGTTAATTTTTGGCGTAAACGCCAGTAGAGGGGAGCTAGAGAAAAAGGTATACCTAGTCCAAAATAAAAAAACGGGACAAAATATACTTTTGAGTTCATGGTGGGGTGTAAATGGAATTATTCATTGGGAACACTTTAAAGCTAACAGTACAATTACAGCTAAGATTTATTGTGAACAATTGAGGAAAGTCACCGGTAAACTTCCTTCAAATCAAACCAAAGTTCATTTTTACATGACAATGCTCGACCCCATGTAAAATAAATAACGCGTGAAAAATTCCTTGGACTTGGAGGGATTATGCTACTTAACCCACCGTAGTTTCCAGATCTTTCGCTATCTAATTAACATCTGTTCCGCTCTCTATTTAATAATTTACTTGATAAAAAAATTTAAAGACGAAAGTTGTATCAAAACCAAACTTCACCCGTCTTTCAGTCAAAAGCCTGAAAATTTTTACAAGAACGGAAGTTTAGTTCTGTCTACACATTGGTGAAAATTGTTAGATACCGACGGTAATTTTGTAATTAACGATTGATTTTATTGACTACATATAAAAAGGGGAAAAATTTATATACAGAGATAGCAGGTTTATAAGTTGCCAACCTGATATAATAATAGTTGGGCGGAGAAGTGAACAAGTTAAAATTTAAAAATGGAACGTCTGTATCCAGTTTAACAAGTCTGTTATAGAGACTTCAAAATTATTGACATTTCTATATTTTTTTATGATAATGGGCAACTTTTAGTAAGTGTTAATATGAGTATATGTTATATACAATTGTGTTTTTCCTTACAACGTATACTGACAGAACTATTTACTCTTATTATTTTGAATATAAAATATAAAATTTTAAGAAATTGAGCAAAATAATCCTATTTTATTATTACAAAATTACTTCGTTGCATTTATTATATTAAATCCTATTACTCTCAAAAAATTAAAAATCTTGGAAACAAGGAGAAAATTTTTGTTTTTAACTAAATATCACTAATGAATTTAGGCGACTATTAGCAGTGTTGACATCAATTTTTTTCCATAATTTTAAATATAGCTATGATTCATTACATTATACTGAACGGAGAAACTAAAAAAGAGATCACTTAATTTTTTTTTCAAAACATCAGTATCACATATGAGAATATGTCGCTCCTATATATTAAATAAGATAAAATGTTGGCTGTTCTTAAATTATTTCATTTTATAAATATCGTGATACAGTTTGTTGAATGGAATGTAATTGAAAAACATATAAGACAAATAAATTCGTTCCAAATATATTCGTGCGTCTTTTTTTGGTGTCATCATACCTTCGTTTTTTTAGTAAGAACAATATTCTTAAATTGTTTTTTTAGTAAGAACAATATTCTTAAATTGTTTTTTTTAGTAAGAACAATATTCTTAAATTGTTTTTTTAGTAAGAACAATATTCTTAGATTGTTTTTTTAGTAAGAACAGTATTCTTAAATTGTTTTTTTAGTAAGAACAATATTCTTAAATTGTTTTTTTTAGTAAGAACAATATTCTTAGACTGTTTTTTTAGTAAGAACAATATTCTTAAATTGTTTTTTTAGTAAGAACAATATTCTTAAATTGTTTTTTTAGTAAGAACAATATTCTTAAATTGTTTGATAATTTTCCTCAACCACGAGTTTTAGTTTCAAAAAGTTTTCTTTGAGCCTAATTAAAATTATTAGTGTTAATTCTTAATAATTATTTCTTTGTAATTTTAGTTCATCGGGATCTCAGCAAATACTATTTCAAATTTGAAGTAATGTCGCTGAAAAATTAGATAAATTAGATAAAAAAAGTGTGTGCCTGATTTGGCTTCAATTTCAGGTAAATATTTAATATTGAAAAATGCCTTCATTACATAAATAACTTACTACGTAATTTACTACAACACATTCAAGCCTTATAATTAAAGTCATTCAACAACTGACAGATAATTTCATTTCTCCTTACTGGGTCACGGCAAGAAAGGACAAGCGCATTCTATGTGCTTTAAATGGGAAATAAAATGTTAAGCTTAGTTAACCCAATTTTCTCAATACCGGCGAGAAAATAAAACAAATATTTCCTTTTGGTGCTATATTAATTTTGTCTACTTCCGGTGTAAACATGGTTTCGAAACTCGTTATTGAAAGTTGGTTTCTATTATGTATCCGCTGTCGTTAATTAAGAATGTATATTGATTGATGACCAAGTGATCAGAATTTGAAGGTTATTTTAAGAGGCCTACGATTTTTAAACATTTGTTTATATTGAAAAATTGTTTTGAGTATACATAAAATATTAGATAGGAGCGTTTAAGACAGATGCACGTTAACCTAATTTAATTACATCTGAGTGTTATCCGTAAAATTCAAAAATGTTAATTTTTACTTTGCGATTAACAGAAATAGATTTACCTTTAAAGTAAAATATATCCAATCCAATATATAATAGCTGTGAAAAAAAGTTTAAAAAAATTTAAAATTGCCTTGAAACCTGAGAATTTATAAACAAGTGCACTTTGGTTGTAATTTCATCTTAAAAAAATTAAAAATTTTAAACATACATTTGAAATGTTCTTTAAACGGAGAGAAAACCATATTTTGCCATCATGGTCATTTTACAAAAACAGAAATTGAAGTACTCTTAAATTAAGATTATAATAATTATTTAATACCTTCACTTATGAACTTTTTTTCTCTTCATGAGGTAAAAAAATATATGACATCTTTTTAAATTAATTCTTAATTTGTTATCATTTATTCGTTATAGGTACTACCTTATAACTTTTATACTTTAATTTTTCACGGTCAGAAAAATCCTGAACTATTTCTTTTAATTATTAATGGAAAATTCTATATCCGTAATTTCAGACTTCTGCAATCTAATTTCAGTCTAAAAATAATAAAGTACGGCTTTATTCTTTTTTAGCCGGTAATAAACTTTTCTTTGATAAATTTCTTCGTCAGTGTTTCTAAGCGAATATGCATGTAACAATTTCAAATTTTTCAAAACATAAACCACTATAAATTTACATTTTAAAATATTTTCCAAGTGTAATGAAATAAAGACCTATTGTTTTATAGGTCAATATCAATCCTTTAACAGAAGTCAAATTTAGGCATGGAACTTCACAAAAATGAATACGATGATTTATAGAGTTAACAAAATTTTTGAAAAATTGAAGTGTAATTATTAGGGAAATTTCTTTTAGTAATTACTCTTTACCTTTTCTTAAAGGGCTAATCCGTAAGAGAAAAATTTTTATAAAGGGTTAATTTGACGCAAAGGCCCAACATTGCCATTTTAAGTGATGAAACTGAATCTAATAACCACACAATAAATATTAATTTATCATAAGTAATAAACTGATTATTTTATCAATGTATATTCACGATCCCCTTAAACTGTAGTATTAAAGACCCAACATTTTTCCTCTCTTACAAATGTTCACATAGCCATCTATCATATGGACAAAAAAATACGATTAGATAAAAGTCTACGTTTTAAAAAAAAAACATCACCCCATATTATTTATACCAAATATAAATAGTTTAGTGTAATTTGCAGATTAATTAATTTTTCCTCTCTCTTGGCCTTTGAAAAATTATATTTGGTCGATAGAATATTGGAGAGAAATTACATTTTGGAAAAAATCCGCTACGAACGCGATTTGGGAAACTTGTGAGTAATGGATAATATATATTTAGAATATAATTAGAAATAATAATAAGAAAAGTCGCACAGTTAAAATTTAAGTATTTTAGAGATTATACTTTGAGTAATTTGTGTCTTCGATAGTGTTTCCATGAAGTTGCGAGCGACAACTGATACTATTTTACCAATTATTAAATTCAAATACATCAATCATACAAGTATATTTGTGTACAAAATTAAAACCTCACTGCTCACTTATTTTACCACAAAATATTTCTTAGTTTCATTTATAAATTATTTTCATATATCGTAAGAGGTGTGAGTTGCTTTGGTCATTACCGGTTAGTAATTTATACTTTGGTCATTTCTGGTTGATAAACATAGAACTAACGATATATGAGTAACTTGATTTCATCAACCCATCAAATTTTTGTCGATATCAAGTTTAAGAAGATATATTCTTTACTTTTCTTTTCCCGGCCACGACGCATATTCTCTAAAATCACATTTCGAAGGTATCGATATGCTTATCTCAAAGAGAAGAGTCTCTAAGGTACACATATAGTCTAGCATTAGGAGCTGTAGAGAAAAATTTACAAGAGTGTATGAAGCCTCTTTTTAGGGCAGCTGGAGATATTTCCTGTGCTAAATTCTCTTAAAGTGGTTATAACAGTAAGGAAAATACGGAAAATGGTTTAAGCAAGATTTGAATTGGTCTTCTCCGAGTGTGGAACATTCAAAATATTAGATACTTAATATACAAAATTACAATTGTTTCTCTAATTTGACAAATTAATGATATGAAATTAATTTCTATTGAACAAAACTTTGTTACATTATAGGAGAAAAATTATATCAGCATTAGTTCATGGTAAATAACCAAACAATGAAAATACCGCCTTATAAAAGTATTAAATTTTTCGGATTATTGATGTATTTAATGAAACTATTCCAATAGAGATTATCATATTGAATTAGATAATAGTCCATTAAGTGGACATTTTATTGCTTAAGTAAGAACGCATCGCATGGTGCTAAATATTTGTTATAATGGTTATACGGCGTAAACTTTTCCATGAAAGCAAGAGTTTATAGATTGTAATATTCTTCCAGAAAACAAATAGTGATTTTGATTTTTTTTTTCGTTTAATCAAACATTGCTATTTGGATTTAATTATTTATTAAAAGAAACCTCAATTAATAATAAACTATGCATAATAATTTAAAGAATATTTTTTATCACCGTTAGTTGATAATGAAGGCAACTGCTTGAATAATTTTTTTAATTTTTAAGTAAATGTTATTTAGAGATACAAAAGAAAAAAACAGGATATTTATAAAATAATTCACGTATCTGTCTGTTCGTCTACCAGCGACAATTTTCTCGTAAACCAAACAAGGTAGATATTTTACATAATAGTAACTTTTACATAATAGTATCATCCCACATATTTCACACTAGGCAACTTTTTAAAAATATTCAAAAAATAATTAGAGGAAGCAAAAAGTACTAATTTTTTTAATTTAACATATCATGCGTAATACTTCGTAGACGTTCATTGAGATCTGTGATTTACCTATTTATTATTATTTTATACATTAATAGCAGCCTTCCATATCAGATTCTGATACTTTATTGCTAGTAAATATTGTTATCTGGCCCTGGACTTTCAGAAACGCATAAAGAATTTATTGAATACCTAATTTGCACTATGAAACCAAAGCAAGAAATTTGTACATAGTTTGTCGACAAAGTGATATGGGTTGGGAAAATATGCGTAATATAATGGAGATTTAAAAATAAACTCTAGAACAACAAGCTCAGTTCAATATTCAAAATGTGAATGAAGTAGCTGCCAATGACATATATTTTTGGCATGGTGACAATTGTTTTCACCTTAACACTATTCTAAAACAAACACCATCACTACACTACAATAGAGATCTAAAACTCGTTATGCTAATTTAGCTCTATGCTTATATAAAATAACGACTGGTATACTTGATACATGACTGATATCTTATTTTAACTTTACAAGAAACATTCTAGAAAAAAAGTAAAAAACTAAAAGAATGTCTCATAAGAGTCATAATTTTGTTCCATTAAATTTAAGCATGGATCATACAAGCCAAAATCAGATCACAGAAAGGAACGGGGCTATGCGGGATTTCTTTATGGAACAGCTGAAAGGTCAAATGTTATCGATCTAGCCGGCCTGTACACAACAGTATTGCCCACAGAATCAGGACTATTATGCATTCGATATTGGAATATGATCAGTTTTCTGGGAAAAAAGACCTATTCATTAGCTTGTGAATACGTTGCAAAAATTCCACCATCCATTAATCTTGATGATAAACAACTTATAGCGGGGACAACAAATAAATAAAGACTGTTTACGATTGTCCGATGGCTGGTAGAAAAAATTAAAGGGCACGACAAACGCGACTTTAAAATATTCAATACGTATCCTTATATTAATATAGATATTTATTTTTCTATACCTATATATTAATACATGAACAATGAATACTACCTTACCTTTTTTCGTATTTATTATAAAACGAGGGGAAGGAAACTTGCATCATTCGAAAGGTGCTGTGAAAAAATAAAATCATGTGTGTATGTTGCCGTTAAGACAGATGAAATAAAGTGCTGTTGAAGGGAAAACTTTATGTGCCTCCATTAACACAAAATTTATATTTTGATACAATGCATCAGAGACCCACTTCAAATGACCAACAATAAAACAAAAATTAGAGAATTGTTTCCATAATATTCCTAGCCATAATCCATCCTTTGCTATAGTCAATTCTAAAGCTAAAATTTTATATACATTTTTGCGTGAAGTTGATAATTTTGGAATATATGATATTCTTATCATACAGAAGGGACAACAACTTCTAGGTATGGCTGTTCACCGTGTTATACGCAGTTATATTTATTATGATACTAACATACACTTCTGTTAACCATAGACTGCGTTAACAACCAAATAAATTGTCAATAACAATTTAATGCGTGAATTTTCTATTAAATTGCATCGCGTTTTTGCGTTCTTTTATTGTAACGAAACAACAATTCAAATAAAAAATCGTATATGCTTATCATAATTAATCATGATGGTGAGCCACTATTCGAAGGATATGCAGTTTTTTTTCTTAAACCAATCAATAACAACTCAGTTTTAGATTCATCATTCGATCAATTAGCATGCACGTTATTACTTTCTAATGGAGATACTGGGTAACATGTTAGATTTCATATCCCATCAATTACGTCCACTGCGAGGCAACCCAGAAATAAGTTGCTATGTTGCAATATGCATAATACCGGCTTTTAAATAGAGATAATTTGAACGTTTGACATCTTTCAGAGAAATTATTACTGCAGTAGATTTTTGACATTCATATACATATTGAAAAGATTTAATTCCATGAGACTAAATCAGTCTCTTCTATGATAAGAAAAATATAAAAATTTAACTGTACATTAAGGATTGAACCAGAATGATACTCTAAATATTGGAAAAAGAGTTATTTTGCCATCTTCATTTAATGATTATCCAAGAAATATGTATCAAAATTATATAGATGCAATGTCTATTGTACCACATTTCAGGAAACCATTTTTTATTTACTACAGTTATTCACAATCTCAATTGGCTGGAAATTCCTAAAAATGTTGAAGTAAATTTACCTACTAATTTCCGTCCAGAAATTATTCTACGTATATTGAAGGCAAAATTAAAGAGGGAGTTGCCACATGTCCACATTTTAATCACTTTGTATGAAAATGATATATCACTTAAAATTGTTCATATTAGTCGTATGTGCAGAAATTCCAAATAATCGAGTGTATCCATAATTACATAAATATGCATGGACCACTCTTCGAAATTATTTTCGTATGAATGATGGTAACTGTGCAAAAGATTTTCCAAAATATTTTAATAAAACTACAGGAGAATAAGTCAAGTGATATACATCGTATATATGGCGTGATAATATCATTAGCGTTGATATTCGAGGAAAACCACTTAACAATGTTTATGCTGTACGGTACAATGTATATTTATTTGCTAAATTTGAAAGTCATTTTAATATTGAAGTACATATGTTGAACTACTACCAAAAATTCTAAATAAAATTATAAGTATAAGGATATATAGATTATAAGGATATATATAATAGTGCAATTATAGAACGAGGCAACGGAAAAACTGATGGAAATCAAGAAATCAAGAATTGATGAAATGATAAATGTTGAACAAACCAAATTATTATGATTCTTTACATTAAATGAAAATGATCAATCGGCGAATGTATATTACTGCACTAAAATTATTTTGCACGTTATTAGGACAGATGGTTAAAAAATTGAAGACAGTGCGTTGTAGTAATAAAATTACTAAATTCGTGTATATAGTGTCTCGAAAGGACATAGAGTTTTTTATTTACGGTTGCTAATATTGCATGTTTGTGGTCCTTAATCATTTGAAAATTGTGTCTCGTAAAGTAATTACTTACAATACATTTATTGAAGCATATAACGCTCGCAATTCAAATAACTATAAATGCCCCAAACATTTAAATGAATCAAAGAAATTCAATTCCCCAAAACAAATTCGTTATTTGTTTTATGTTATTCTGTACGTTTAAAGTGACAGCAAATGTATTAGCATGGTGGCTGGAAACTAAAATATTTATCTGTGACCATTTTTAAACAAATTCGATGAGGAATTTTCTGAAAATATTTTAAAACGTAATAATTTGAGAGTCAGTCAACTAGATTAGCTATTCCAACATTAATGGCAAAATTTTTTGAAGCAGATGCTTTCGATCCAATCCAAGAACCGTTACAATTTAATGAAGTTTACGAAAGAGCTAGCAAAAAGCTGCCTATTATAATTTATGGCATTATTCGTAAAATACAGTATCATGATACGTCAGTATTTCAGCAGTAAAATCTATTTTGCTTAACCACGAACATTCATAAATTATAGTAAGCTTAAGTTTTGTTGTATTGCAACAGCTTTTGGTGGCCTAACTACAACTCTTTCAATTAGAAATAGAGACTTACATAATATACTTAAATTGCTTATTCCAAGTTTGGAAATTTGAGTGGTCATCATTAGGGCAAATAGTGATTATGGTCAATAATTTAATCATCTTCATTGATTCTTATTAATAAAATTTCAACGTGTTCATTTTAAGTATTGAAAGATATAGACATATTATTTAAAAAAGTATGTACAGATGATGATAATAAAAATAAACCGTTTAGAAGTAAAACTATTGTTTTGTGTGGTAATTTTCGACAAATTTTTCCGGTTGTTCTATATAGACCACATGCGACATTACTTAAAAGAATTGCGTTGCAAGATGGAATTAGTTTACTAAATTTCATTATGTTACATTAACTCAAAATATAAGGACTTTATCACATAGATTAGAGTTTTTAAAATTTTTAAAAACAATTTGGTAAGGGCAAAGTAAGATAATTTTCTCAGCTTGGTGAAAACATAATTGAAAGACTACTACAGTTATTTCGCGACCACAATAATATATTTGATGATATTTATGGCAATATTGCAGAAAACATTTTAACACAACGCGTGAAACTTAATTGTTTAACACCAAAAAATTAAGCTTTAATTAACTATATACTCAGTTTTATACTAGGTGATACAAGTACAACAAACAGTTTTGTAATAGGTGAAATTATCAGAGCCATGATAAAATAATGTGTGAACATGACTATGAAATCATTAATTATTCAATACGGTTTTTGAATTCTCTGTCTGGAAGTGGTTTACCACCACATGAGTAAGAAGAATTAAAGATTAACTGCATTGTTTTTCTCGTCGGAAATTTAAATATAAAGGAGGTATTAATTAATAGAACAAGAATTCGTGTCAAATGTATTACAAAAATTCTATCAATTACGAAATTTTAACTGGAATCGCCCGCATATTTATAATAAGCAAATTTTTATTCCGTGAATAATTTTGCAAATTTTTATTCCTTGAATAATTTTGACTTATTCCAGAACTGTTTTATCGTTCTGAGTTTCAAATACAATTCCTAATTATTCCTGCATTCGCAATTAAAATTTATAAGTCACAGGGACAAACATTCGAAAAGTTTAGGATTATATTATCAGTTTTACGCATGTTCAGTTATAGCTGGCATCAAATAGAATTAAATCTTTTGACTGTTTTGCGTTTTATATTATTGAATATGGCGAATAAGATAATTAACGAATTATGGAAGTGTAATTAAAATAAATGTAGTTTATACTGAAAGTCTGAATCGATAAATACACTTCATAATTATTAGTTTCTTCCAAATAAAATGATCATTTATCTTTGTTTATTAGTTATATTATTCTATCGTTTAATAGCTGAGTTACATAACGTTAAGGGATTATATCTACTGATTTTTCTTTAATTCCGTCATATTTACTCTTTGCCCTTTCCCACTCTTTTCCTCATAGCACCAAGGGAAAAATGAATCATTTTCATGCAAATAAATTCCAAATGATTATGTCAAATACAAGTTGCTCAAAATACTTAGTCGAATTTCGATCACAAGTGAAGCAAAAGGGAACGTATTATTATTTAAAAAAGTAACTGGTATCATAAATAAATGAAGTTAAAAGTGAGACGTTTTACAAATTGCACATTAGTACTATTTACAAATTCTGGCACTTCAAACCAAAACTGTCTTTTGCCAAACCCTGCTTCTATTTATTTTTACATAACTGTGCAAAAAATAGTGTACTGAGTACAGGGTTTATATATGTAGTATGGTTGTAAAATTTCCTCTTCAATACTGAACGGAAAAACAGATTTTAGTAAACGAGATATCGATAAAACCCTTAAACTATGCAGAATACCACAGCATATAAAAATTGACAGAAAAAATATATGAAGAAAATATAATTCAATCTGGTATTTCAGTATCACATTCAGGTGGTTGCTAAAATACAGAATTGAACTTATATTATGACTTATTGTTATGTTTAAGTTGACTTTGTAAATAATAAATGATAATTAACGGAGAGGTAGAAATAGCAATGTATGTGGCGCCAGGAACGATACGTGTTAAAATACATTAACCAACTGCAGGCAACTTTGAAACGTTATTCTACTTTGTTTTCATCTTCCGTTGTGTACTTTTACGAATTCGATATAACGTATGACGAATAGTCCCATTATATTGGATTTCAAATAATTATATCTAACATTTCCCCCGCCATACTGAATCAAACGTCACTCCATAAATATAATTTGAACGAAGATCAACTTATAATGGTAATGTTTGGTATATTCTATGTTGAAACAAAGAGCCCTAGTAATTTTGTTACATTCGTTAGTTCATCTGTCTATCACTGTCTTGCATTTAATTAATAACTTCTACTGTCTCGCTAACTAAATACACACTGATCAAAATTTACATTTATATTTTCTCAGATATTTCGCAACTCCACTCTGAGTTTTGAATCTTCCGCACATATTCCAATTTTGCACCAGACGCATTTTTTCCGCAAATGAGCGCATATGTCAATTTTGCAATTCTTAAGCAATTGGATCAGACAAAACAAGGCTCTTCAAATCCTCGAGAAGGGCACTCGGATCTAGCTCAAACTAGTCCGAAAGCTCGGCATAAGATAATGACCATTCTTCGAACCAAGCTCCATTTAGGTTCCATTTCAAGTATGGTTCCATGGGCCATAAGTGTTAATGATTTCCGAGACTTCAGCCTTACGATCCTAAACGTAGTCAGATCCTCATTAATAGACAGATCAATTCTTTGTACAGTCTGTCCCGTTTCTCTGTGGAAATGTTATAAACAATTATCTTGAATGTGAACGTAAAGCAGGAGTGAAAATTGGTTTTCCGTGCACTCCGTTAAATAGGATACTCATGAAGAGTTATTTCAAAATAAAATTTAGTACGCCTATATGATTTACCATTTTAAACCTCGTTCATCAAATACTAAGCGAAGAAGTGGCCTATACAATGATGGTATACTTTGTACTTATAACTGAATATGCAAATATAAACATAAAAAAAACTCAAAAATTTAATTTAATTTGAAACTAATTGACAGCCATTCCATTGTGCGAGCATTTAAAATCAATTTTTTTTATTAAAATAATCGCGAAGGGAATGCACAAAATCACCTCTATGAATAATAAACACATTTTTGTTACAACTTGTATTTATGCATACAGATGTTATAACGAACATGTCTATTATTCATACATTCTGTGCATTAAATTGGGTACATTTGAAGCGTGTTTCATTATATTCCGACCACTAGACAATATTACTATCGTGCGTGTCTACATATACTTATCAAAAAATAACTAAAAATCATCTTGCATCAAAAGTACATAAACGAAATAGAACTTTTAAAATAAACAAAACTGTTTCTAAACATGGAATAGCCGCGTTTGTATTTTAGAATGATTTTTTTCTTTTTTAGACTAGAATGCTAAAAAAGAAAGCGTAGCTAAGAATAACGAAAGTATGATTTTTTTTTTAACTATTCTTTAAATCTGTTCCAAGAATGACTTCATTTTCATTTCAGCGCTGTCTATAAAGTGTCATACGTTAAATATCGGGTCCAAGGAACCACTTTTTTAACATAAAAAAAATATGTAATATAGTGATGAAATTACATAATTTAACTGACTCGTATCCACTTACATTTGACTTGTCGTCAAATGCATGTGTATCCACTTGCATATATATTTTAAAACTCCTCTCATATACTTCCACAATACTTTTATTCGTCACGATTTCGACTTTAAAAACTATTCCGCAGTTTGAGAAGAACAACGCCGTGAATCTTTACCATTTGTCCCTTTTAGGGCTACGCGGGCTAAATATTTCTAGGTTTGAATGAAATAAATTTAACATAATTCTACGAGATAAATTCGCCAAATTTACAAGGGATGAGTGAACTCTTTTAAACTTTAATTTTATCAAAATAGATGTTCAGCAGTTTATCTCAAAACTTGGCCCAACAGACGCAATGTAAATACAATTACTGCTGCTGCTCGGTACTAGTTCTTACTCTTAAAATTCCGATGTCTGTTGAAAGGCAATATTTTAAAAGACAACTTTAAGTAAACGGTCGTTAGATGTTTAGTGGAATGAGCTTTCTAAAGTATATTTATTTTAATTAAGACTAAAATATATCTCTGCCATTTACATTCAATTGGGCTTGCTCAACTGTAGAGTAAAAGTCCATTTAGTATTTTCATAAATAGTATAATTTTATTAAGATCTACCAAAGAGCGACAATTTTTTGAGTTGAATGACTACCCAACTGTATATGTATACATTTAGTTTAATATCTTGTTTTTCTGCACCACATATATCTTTATGTCGAAATCTTCTTAATATACTTATCGTCAAATTAAGAGTTTTTGCTCAATAAAAACTATTAACCTAATATGCATTAAAATTTTGTATTTTAATCTTATTTAATTTACTTTTCGTATCCTATCTTATTTCACTTATTCTACAAATTTAAGATATTTTACACAAAAGTTTCGTTGTTGGATTTACTAGCAACCGATCTCAACTTTGCTTTAATAAAAAAGAAATTGTGACTGCATACACATTTTAGTTTTTTTTTTAATAAATATTTACCACACCCGCTAAGCATATTTACCCAGCATCCATCTGGTCACCGTAAATAAAACGATGGTGAAAACTTCAAGTCAATTTGTAAAATCATTTTTGAAACAAACAAATAACTAAGAAAGCTTTCCTGTTTATAAAATTGGTATCATTAGCTGTTACTGTATTTTCGTCGCAAAAATTATTTGTGACTGAAATTTAATAAAAATATTAAAAATTATCGTAAAGTCAGTCAAATTATGTAATTTCATCACTATATTACAGATTTTTTTATGTAAAAAAGCATTGCCTTGGACCCGATATTTAACATTTGAAACTTTATAGATTGCGCTAAAATGAAAATGTAGTCATTCTTGGAACAGATTTAAAAAATAGTTTTAAAAAAAATCATACCTTCATTATTCTTAGCTACGCTTTCTTTTTTAGAATTCTAGTCTAAAAAAGAAAAAATCTTTCCAAAATACAAACCGGCCTCTTCCATATTCAGACTCCAATACTGCACTGCTGCGCCAATTATGTTCACTTAGAGAAGCGATGAAATAAAGTTACATTTACAAATTACTTTTTCACTTAATTCGATTTTTTTTCGTAATAAATAAATAAATGGTAATTTTTCTGGGACGATATTTGGAAAACTTTACCTTTTTTTAACAATATGCAAGTAATGTACGATCCAAATGCGAAGTTTTTATTTCAATTATAATATGATACATTATTACACAAAACATCCACATAAACGTTTTAACGTAATATGAAGAACGTAAATTATTGATAATATTATAAGGAAGTTGCTTATTATATAACTGATGGCAAAATCATTTGGCGTCACCAGAAGAATTTTTTTTAAATGACTTTCTTCGTCATGTTTTTCCCTGTGGAATTAATTATGTCATAAGTCAGTCCATGATGTTCGTGATAATTTGGTATCAGATAGTTTCCTAAATTTATTAAATTAAGTAATATAACTGCAAATAAACAAAAGACATTCGTACGTATAATATCAGTCAACTTTAGTAGGTAAATATATATTATTTAATTTCACATCTAAGTTAAACTATTTGATTTTCTTTAAGATATTACTAGGAAATCATTAAGTTCAATTTGTTACCAAGTAATGTTTCTAACCAAATAAATAAATATAAATGCAAGCGTCATTTGGAAAGGGGATCTGAGATTCCTTACAATATTACGAAAAATTAATGTTGAGGAACAATACACTAGAGACAAATAAATTACATTTAAATTGTCCAAAATTACATATTATCTAACTTCTAGTAAAAATTAAATTAGTGTTCTGTTGAAATTGAAATATTGTTTTTTTTTATATAAATAATGCAGCCTTTAATAATAGAAAATTCATAAGGAAAATTGATATTCGTCTACGCATTCAGTTTAGATGGCGAATCGCTGGCGAACGCCACACGAGAAAAATAAAAATTAACTAACATAAAATCAAATGTATCGTTTCTCAATAAAATTTGGTCAATAAGGTGTCATTTTAATGGTGTAGCTATTATGAGCGTAAAGGTTAAAATATGTTTTATGGTGTTTTCTTTTTCCAATAAGTGATGATACACAATTTTTAAGACTACATTGTGTATTTTAAAAGTTCTAATTAGTTTATGTACTTTTGTTGCGAGCTGATTTTTAGTTATTTTTTGATAAGTATATGTACACACACACATACAAACGATGAAAACAAAATGATAGTAATATTGTCTATTGGTCAGAATATAATGAAACACGCTTTAAATATACCCAATTTAATGCACAGAATGTATGCATGTCTATTATATGTTCTTTATTACATCTGTATGCAAAAATACAAGTTGTAGCAAAAATGTGTTTATTGTCAATATATATGATATTATGTATGAAGTCTAGTAGAAAATATCAACAAACTAACTAAAAACACTCAACTTTTTCTGAAAAATATCATTTAATATATTTTTTTAATAATTAAATATCCTTTTTTACCGAAGTACAAAATCCGCTGTATGAATAATAGACACATTCTTTGTTACTCCGTATACCGCGTTAGTACTTACGGGTGCTTGTCTATTGTCCAACACAATAAATTCAATGATTTTATAATTGTTTATAGTTAATTCTCTGGAATACAATAATGAACAAAGTATGAGTTAAATTTAATTTTATATTAGTGTATTTCTTACTGTGACTAAAATTATTAAATATATTTTAGCCACAGAATGTCCTAGATATGAGCAATTTCGGAAAATAAATTGGTGAAACATCACGAAAGCCAAATTTCATTATACAAGTAATAAACCTCGGACACGTATACATACACATGCATGTACATAAACATATACACTATATAAATTTTGGTAAATCAGTATACGTTTTTTAACCGGTTTATTGCAAAGTGAGGTTAAAAACTTGATTTCTTTTCAATCTTACTTGGTTCGTCTGATCGCAGACATAAGTTTTTATACCTACGGAATACTTGTTCCATAAATTGAGCTACTTAGATAAATTGAGCTCTTGTAGAAATAACTTATTTCTGTTCCTGTGCGAACGGTTAAAACTTTAAGAAATTAATATTTATTTCGACGATTATTAACTACAATCGGCGAACTCTCAAACTAGACTGAGATTAAAAAATTTGAGATCAAAAGGTAAAAGTTTTTTCTCGCGCACTGCCAATTAAAATTGAAAATGAATAAAATGCTTTTAAAAGAGTCAGATTTGAAACTATGATAATTCCATTTCTTTTCTTTGCTTAAGTTAAACCAAAACTTTGTTAAGTGTTACATTACATATACCTAAGTGGATAACAGAATTCAAATGACAAGTCGACTCTTGAATCCTCCAATAATATTTTGTTAGTCAGTTATTTGGTGGAAATAAATGAAATCAAATAGAAAAAAATGAGTATTAAACATATCTGAAGTATAATTGTAGTGTAAACGCAGCTTAAAAAATTCAGACTTCTGGGAAATACTTACCAATAAAAGATTAGAGGAAGAGTTAGAGATCTATAAAAGGGTGTTTGCTCAACTTTAAATTTTCTATAAAAGAAAGTAATATAGTATGTGAGAAAATAATGTGATACTTAGTAATTGACATAAGACATTGAATGATGAATTTGTAAAAAAAAATTAAATACTGAAAATATAAATTCCTATTAGTGATATTACTACCAAAACAATAAATTGACCGCGTGCCAAATTTTCTTACTAACCGGCTTTATACATTTATACATATCGACATTAATGCAAATGTTTTTATATTTTATTTTAATTAAATGTAGAAAAATTCAGTATTTGACATGTAATTTGTGAAAAGTGCCAATAGAATTGTAGAAGAACTGCTGCCTCTCTTTTTTCTTACGTACCTAAAGCTTTGTGTAGCAATTTTTTTAACTAAGTAAATTTTCCTTTATTTATTATTTAAATATTTTATTGAATATATTAGGAAAATCGAATGTTTTACAAATCATTTCTTTCAATCCATCAAAATTTTTAGACCTCAATGTAATCAATGTATTCAGAGACAGAATTCAGAACTTAATATTCACAAAGGGTCCAGTAGTTTTAGAGAAAAATAATAAATCTAACAAATTTTCCAACACGTGAAGAAATTTTCTACTTATTCTCTCATAAGATAGATAGGATAGGGAAAAATGTTCAAACAAGTACTTAAAATACATATTGATGAATTTTTCTTACTAAAATCAAGTTTTCATACTTTCGCAGTATATAAAATAGTGCTATATTTGGAAATATGGGGAACGAGCATGCATTCAGAATTTGATACAAATTCATGACCATCTAAGACTTTAAATCTAAAATTATATTCGTACAGATTTTTATTTTTAAAATAATATAAAAGACATCCATTATGAATATTATGTTCATCTTTTATTTTTATAATTACGTGAAGTGACTTAAAATTAAAATAAGGTCATGTTTTTTTGAACCAAATGTCTAGTGACTACACAAATTTTCGCCGCATAAAATTGGTTTCATTGTTTTTTGGGACTTTTAAAAAATAAAATATTACACAATTATGATTCTGAGTAAACTTATTTTATAATGCTGATAATATTGCGTATTACTTATGTGTTATTCTACTGGATAATATGCGTATTATTGTTTTTATCTGACTCATTTTTAAAATAACGTGCAGTTGTGAGAGCTTTAAGTTTTCTCAGATATATATTCTATTTCAGGATTAAACTATTAAGGAAAAAATTGTATTTTTATGTTTTTTTTTTAATTGAAATGGGAAAATAAATAAATCTAAGAATAAGTTTTGAACTCTGCACCATAAAAATACATTCCAATAATCAAAGTTGTACTTGGTTACCCTGGTTGATTTTAGTATATTGATATTCAATAGGCATTCTAGATTTACAAAGGGTCAAGCTGTATTCGATAGGGTAGCAGCGGGCGAACGTGACTGGACTTAAGCTAACCGCACATTTAGTCCACTGCTACGGGTGGTGTGTATGTGTGGTGGATGAATTAACAGTCGTATACTACCTACTATTTCTTATCGGATATTTGGCATTTATGAATTGTCAAGTCGTTTCCGTTGGTGGGAAGAATGTTAGTGTTCGCGCTGGTTTTGTAGAAAATGTCTTTGCAGAAAGTACGAAGTCATATGTCGTTTTACTTTATTTATTGATAGAATACGACGTATGTAATTTAAAATCCTTTCGATTATTTTTTAAACTCAGAGTTTTCAAATTTTGTTAGAACAATCTAATGAAAATTTGAAATTTTGTTAGAATAATGAAATCAATGAAAATTTTGTTAGATTGGTTTCTGTAATAGTTTCATGGTTCAATAGAAACCATTGTCTATATTTTATCCATATTTTGACAAATTTGTTCTTAAAAGTATTAGCAACTATCAAAATTTTTGTCTATTTTCGTTAGTTTATCTAAGGGGGTTCATGTTGGTTTGTATGAGGCGTCTTTGTAAAAATTGAATTTCCTTGAATTTTAGGCTCAATTATTTTAAATAATTTAATAAAATAAATATCATGGAAATTTTTTCAGTTGCATTTTAGACACATAATTTTGAAAATCGTACTAAAATGTTCATAGTTTATTAAAAGAATTTTGCTGTTTCTGCTGACATGTAAAATTTTAAAAATAATTTGAAAAACGAATCTTTTCTTCAAAGTGTTAGTGATTGTCATAGCAATCTGAAAAGGTTTAAATGTCTGTTTTAACTGACTAAACTAACTTCATAGAAACAGAAAAAAAGCATATTAAATCAGATAAAAAGTAATCTTAAGCCTTTCTCTCCCAAAAAATTAAATGATTAATCGATTACCTTTTTCTAATATTGGAAGCTTTAATATCAAGGCTTGTTTCAACTTTGAAAATGATCCGATATTGAAATCTTAATTAAAATACTGTCAGATGATGCATATCATTCTATCACGACAATAAGGACAATTAAATGAATACGTGTTCTTTCGTAATTGCCAAAATTGATATAATCACTAGAATTGTGATCAAGTAAACGCGGGTTTAAATTGCATTTAGACAAAAGAAATATTTTCAAAAATCATTTATTTGTAAATTATTTTTGAAAATATTTCTTAAAATTGTATTTAATAATTTACAATTATTTTTATTCTTGCAAAAATTTTTTACAATTATTTTTATTCTTGCAAAAATAAATTTATAAATTGAAAAATTTACAATTGCAAAATAATTTACAAATTGAACAAGGAAATATTTTGATCTCTCCGCTATGAGAATTTTTATCGTGATTCAAAACCAGTATATAAATAAAAGTTACCTAAATTCAATTTGACAGCATTATGATCACCTTCAAAAGCTGTCGTTTTATTGGGTACAGCTGATTAAAGGGAATAATCCTCTTACCGTATGTTTTAAATAGAGGTAATGCCTCCTTTAATATACTCCATTAATATAGATGTCACCCAAAACATTGGAGCCCGTGGAGCCTTTCTTCATGATACAGTAAGCAGGTCTTTATCCTGTACATCATTGTCTGCCCCAGGTCTTTGAGATTGATATATAAATTAATATCGATATTCCTCATTTAATCATTCGTTTAACAAATCCAAACATTTATCACAGGTAACGAACTCAATTTACGTTAATTACGCAT
This sequence comes from Druceiella hillmani, assembly GCA_039881145.1. Lineage (NCBI taxonomy): Eukaryota > Metazoa > Arthropoda > Insecta > Lepidoptera > Hepialidae > Druceiella > Druceiella hillmani. The sequence goes on from JAYKKI010000062.1 coordinate 2,690,288, forward strand.
CAATTCCCGCTCACCTTCGTCGCTCCGGGCAGAACTTCAAATCAATCAAACTTTACCACTTCTAGTACTTCGTAGTAAGCCTGCAGATATTGGGCAAAGCCTTATTGAAATATGAACAGCATCAGTCAGAGGAGTAAAACAATAATTGTGGGTAAAGGGAATGTCGTGTGGGGAGTGGATAAAGAAAATATTCAAATAATATATATTTTTGGGAAAAATTTGTATCTATTATTCACCTCTTTCAAACGGAGTGAGTTTTTGAAATATTCCTTTAAACTTGTATGTATGCAGTTAGGGAAAACTTTCTCATTTTTCATCATATAACCATAGTTGGATTTATAGCTCAAGCTTTTACATTCAGGCCAGAAGGCCTCAACGTTTTATAGCGAGTAAATGGAAATCATTATTCCACAATGGTAATGATTTGATAGGGTTTTATTTTTTATTCAATTGCGAGTGATATTGTTTTATGTTCGCGATGTGTAACCAATTACTTTAGTGACGTTTAACATTTTGTTTTGAGATGGATATTGATTAAACAGGGTGTATGTATTCGTGTATATATATATATATATATATATATATATATATATATATATATATATATATATATTTATTTATTTATTTATACATATATATCAATAGATAATAATGGAATATATAGTATTTTATCGGTTTAGAACGAAATTTATTTTCAACAAATATCATCATAATATCATATAAATAACTTCATTTTTTGTAAGTACTCTAAGCAGCGTGCCTTGAATAATTTTGCTAGTGGTCCAATTCCTCTGCGCAATCACTTTTTTAATACCTTTTATTGTTCTTGACGAATGACTTTTTATATTTTTAACATTCCTTAGTTCAGAACGAGTTAATTATAATAAGAATGGTAGAGAGCTGGATATTGCGTTATTTAGTAATAAATTATAATAATATAATCATTAAAAATTAGGTTTGCATATGACCTGTTCTATCCAAAACAAAACCAGCCGAGTAAGTAGTTGGTAGGGTTCCGTACCTGCCTTATTTACATAACATGAATTTTAAGAGAAGTGATTTGTAATTTTTTTACTACGCTAGAGGTGTGTACACAAATTATTTTTATTATTAAAATTTTTATCAAAGACAATCTTGGTAACTAAAAAACTTATCTTTGTGTTTCTCATAAAATACTTGGTTGAACTCAATATTAGAATTATTCATAACATACTCAGAACTTGTATTACTCATAATTTAGTTCAATTTAATTTTAGTATTTATTGCTCAAATACAGGATATTTGCAATGTCGACTAGTAATTCGAGGTGTCTCAAGTTAAGATTATTAACATCTGATAACAAAATAAACGTAAAAGCGACAATAATGTCGACCTCCCATATTGTTATTTTATAAAAATAACCGTTTTTAAAAATATGTTTTTATTTCACTCAAGGAGTTATTTTGAATATTACTCCATTTGACGCATGTCTAGATAAAATCAAACGCCCCCAAGCAAGTAAAAACTCAACTATGTATTAAAATGGGGAACTGTGCAGGTTGGGCTTCAACATTTAAAGACCAGCCTGCAGAGGTCTCTGTAGGCGGATTAAGCATGTAATTTGTCGTGACTTCAGAATGTGTATTATTTAATTTTACGTTATAGTTCTTCCTTTGAACCGTACAAAGATTATTAAAAAGAATGTGGTAAAATAATAATGAAAGAGCTGTTGAGATGAAAATTGACAGGATGATATATATACGTTCCCTATCTCGAATTGGAAAGCGGACAAGATAAGATCACCAAAGTGTCCGCCTAGTCAGCAGTTTTTCTCAAAAACCAAAAAAAGCTTGAAATTCAATTCGATGTAGTAATAAAACATACTAATAGACATTAAAATATTTAAATAGAAATTTAGGTGAGAAGCAATTAAGAACGGGGAGAGAATTTTTTAGTTTCATTTATTTTATGGGATATCGTTTGAAAGAGCTAGTTACAAGGATCTCAATTTTTTTAATGTAAGTTGGTACTGAATAGTGTCTATACAAAGATTCCTCTTCTTATTTTCAAAACTATTATCTTTTATTTTTATAATTTTATATATAAAATTATAAAAATAAAAGATAAGTGTTTAGGAGTCTAAGCAAAGGTTGGAGGTAAATTATCTTACCGAAAAGGGAAGGCTATAACGACAATTCTAGACGTTATGATTTGAGAAAAATTCGCCATTATATGTAAATTGCCTTACTTAATTTTATGAGATATTATTAAATTTTTATTACGCTAGGAAGTCCATATTAATGATAACCATTTACAAATAAGGTGAAGTCACTTCAAACGAAATACGGAATCCACTATGAAATTACAAGTCAGACTCTCACTTGGTACCTAATTATGAGTTCGCACCTAGCCGTGTTTTTTGCTTGACTTTAAATATATATATTTTTTGGATAAAAAAAACTAAGTTGTTAACATTCAATGAAAATAGTGTTCATGTTTAATTAATTCGTACACGCACATTATCAATAAGCCAAAATTCGATTAAATAAAAATGTTGAGTATAAAATAAAGAGCTTCGTAGTATCTGAAATATCTAAAGTGTTATGAGTTTTAGTACAGAATCAAATAGAATTCAGCATTGACCGATGATAAAAATTAAAGGAGGACTCCATTGAGTGGTACGTACAAAAGCTAAGAAATTATATCAAAATTTTACAGCCGGATTTGAAAATCAATAAGCCAAAATTCGGTTAAATAAAAATGTTCAGTATAAAATAAAGAGCTTCTTAATATCGGAAATATGTAAAGTGTTATGAGTTTTAGTACAGAATCAAATAGGATTCAGCATTGACCGATGATAAAAGTTAAAGGAGGACTCCATTGAGTGGTACGTACAAAAGCAAAGAAATTATACCAAAATTTTTCAGCCGGATTTGCAGCGACCAGCTCAGATCTCTAAAGCTTCCCATATTCGTTATATTTAATGCCTCATTAGATATCAGTCCAATCCATCTTTTTCCTCTAATTAAAAATTTATTTTCTTCCTAGAAAACTTTTTGTAAATTCTCCAAAGGTTTACAAAAGGGATAAAATTTCCCTTTGTTATTCGCCATATACATATATATATATATATATATATATATATATATATATATATATATATATATAAAGCTTGTTCCAAAATTCACGCAAGAAGTAATTTTGATAGAAAACACAGGTTTATAATTAAAAATTGTAAATTTTTTATTGATTTATATAGTATACAGTATAGGGTTATGTATGGAATAGCATATCGGGTAAATGGCCTCCACGACTTTGCTGGCACATACGCACTCTTTTTTTTGAAATTTTCCATGATTGTTTTGCATAAATGTGGCTGAATTTCGTTGATACAGCGCTCAATTTCCTCCTTCAAGGCGTGGGTGGTTGTGGGCTTGTTGACATAAACCTTAAACTTCAAAAAACCCCAAAGAAAAAAATTCAACGGCGTTAAATCGCATGATCTGGGCGGCCAATATATATATATATATATATATATATATATATATATATATATATATATATATATATATATATATGTTCAGACTTCAGATTATATTGTTTATATACATCGGTAGCAATGTAATATGGAAAATAATAGTTTTAAAATCTAGTCCAGTAAGTTTAAGGATGATATTTTGTTAACGAATTTCCACGAATTTTTAAATAAGGTTTCTAACTCAAGCTCATAAGGACAAGATTACAAGAGCTTTAGCGAAAGCCTTGACTTTTAACCTTTTCTATTAAAATTCTAAAAAAAGACCAACGTAATTTATTAAAGCAAACATCTCGTAATAAGTGGATTCTTTGTTCAAACAATTTGAGTTTTTCATAATCCTTTTGATAATGTAACAATATAATGATAATCAAAATGCTGATTCCTGCGTATATTTTTTTTATATTGGATTTTGATTATTAATGATATTTTCAATTATTGAATATATTTGGCGTTAATTTTGTAGAATTAATTATTCACAGTTAAATGAAACTACGTGACGTAGTATTATTTATACTTTCTTTAATTTCTTTACCACGACCTAGGTTTCGTTGTATAAGATCAAAGAATCTTTGCTAATAACCCACCTGAAGATGTTGTAATACAACGAAACCAAGATCGTGGTAAAGAACTTAAAGAAAGTAGAAATAATACTACATCACGTAGTTTCATTTAATTGTGGATATTTCCACACATATTATAAAAAAGTTGTATTAAAAAAATAACAGGGGATGACTTGTCAGAGCGCGTGAATATCAGAAAGTTGAGAATTTCGCGAAGTTTACTTCAGTACTGCTTTTTGTATTTATATCTATAGGTACCAAATTAATATATAATTATAACAAAGGAGTAAACGAAGACATTTTCTTACGATATTTTTAAGAACTGTTCAACGTTGAAAAAATCATTGAACCAATTAAACAATTTTAGGTTAAAATGGTACAGTTAGTCAAAATTCTGAAGGAGGTAATAAAATTAAATTTGTATTTCGCGTACATACATCAAATCATACGATATATGCCGGCAAAAAGTCTAACAAATTTTTCTTCAATAGCGCTATTATTATATGTGAAACTATATCTATAACCATTTCAACATATTCGAAATTAAGTGTTATATTAACCATTTAATCCTAGCGTTAGAAAGATAAGACGAGAATAAATGGATACGGAAAATATTTACGGTTTACACAAGATTAGCGCGGAGATTTGACAATGCTATAATTTGTATTCTGTCCCTGATTCATCAATCAGTTTCGACTAATACATCAAAATGGTAACATGATCTACTGGAGGTTTGTATAATGCTATTAATAGCACACTGAACTTACCATGTCGTCAATCTGTGCTGCCCGTGGCCTGGTTAGCGCAGTATAGTAGTCTTATTATGTTATGCGATTTGAATAATTGCTGTAAGCGTAAATGTAATCGTAGAATTTAAGGCACCATAACTGCGATTTATTGCGTAAAACTTGTTTCATTACAAGAGTTAAATGTAAACTGATTTTATGTAATTGAGAATTCAAGAATCATTTAATATATCAATACCGTGATATATTCAAAATACTGGTAGTAATATGTATTATCGAAATACTGCCATCTGATGCACCAGATTAAGTAAACTGGCTAGCATCATTAACGTAATTAATCTGATTTTTAAATTAAATTGACAAATATTTTCTTATACTCAGGAAACTATCGATACATATGACATCTATCAACTATCGATATATACGTTGATAAAAAAATTTCATGCTTGCTATTATGATAAAAATACAAAACATTTATTCTTATCTAGTTAATTTATCTATTCAAAATCCTGTTCTGGTTGTATTTATGTTTACATATCAAAGGATCGTTTTTGTTCATTTCGCCTATTATTTTTCTACATTTTGTAAAATAAAGAGAATGGTAGTGTCCATTTCGTGCACGATAGTGTCCATTTCTGAGCTGCATTTTCGAATGCTATACTCTTTACCAGAAATGTTTCGAATCTCTTTTGACACCGCTATAATTAAGCTGCAGTGAATCCCTAACCTCCTCCTGAGATATCCTCAAAATCTATAATTCACTTCCAAAAAATCTGGAAACTCAAGAATTAGTGCACATGTTATACCCAGAATAGCGGTGTAGTTCTCTTAGCGTACCTATCAAATTTTATACATGCCATGGTCGTATAACAACGGTTGTGGTTCTAGAAAATATCAATGAAATATATAAACCAAATCTATTTAGAAATAGATATTTGTATATTATTCTTATTTAATGTGGATGGCCTTAATGATCATTAAATCAAATTCCTAGTAAATATGCTATAACCTGTTGTGTGTTACATTAAAAAGTTACAATGAAAGAATAATTCTTATAATAACAAAATAACACACAACATGAATTAAGACTGTCGTCTAATGAAATGGTGATTTCCAACTGTTACGTTATAATTTAAAAGGCTTTTTTATTGAATAAGCCTCATTAGAGTTTAAAACTTTAAAAATTTATACAATCAACAAGTGTTTTCAGATATCAATAAGTAATCTGAGCGGGAATAAATTTCTTAGAGCTAAAGTTATATTGCCCTTTAATACTATATGGAAAGAAATTTTCAATATTCTTGGTACTTAATGTACTAGTTGATTTACCATGAAGGTATTTGCATATACCACGCATGTGCAGTAAAAACAGCTGCCGTATTATTATCCTTTCTATGGTGACATTGCTATTTTGTTTATTCGAAATTACGTTGTGCAATTTATTTTGAAACACTGTTCATGTTTGTTTTTGTTACCTGCCTAAAATACATATAATATACGTTTAAATTAATAACCTGTATATGAAAATATAATATTTGAATTAATAAGCTTTATATGAAATAACATACATTTTTATTGACGATTAATTAAACAATACGCGTTATGTTACTATGTGTTAAACGTATAGTGGAGGCATTCATTAATTTTAAGATATACACGATCATATGTCGATACAAGTCTTTTCACATGACCATGCTAATAACTGTGTCGCAGTAGAATTTTCTTTTTGAACATTTAGGTAAACTGACCTAAATTACTTTTCCTAATTAAATAATGAAGATACTGTTCAATAACTACGGTCATTCGGTAAATGCATAAAATTTTCTTAACCTTGACGTGTACTTTTTATTTTTTTTCCATAAAACAATAATAACCTGTCTTGTTTGCAATAATTATATTTTCTTTGTATTATCTACTACCGTATAATCAAAGCCTTACCACGAAAAAAGCTCTTAAAATTTTTGAATATGCAATACGAACATTGACGTATGAAGGACACAGTTATATATACTCATTATGAAATAATAAAATACTCAAATATCAATTAATTAAAAGGGTACATTTCAACAGAAATTAGATATTATTATACTGATTTTAACATGAAATTTTATAGTCACATATATTTATATCTGCATGCATACTCATTTAACGTCATCACTGATTTTCAGTGGAGTTCTCACTGATAAAGGGTTTTATTCATAAGAGATTTATGTTTTAAAAGTACGCTATGTATAAAATTGTTTTTAAATGGAAAAGTAAAAGGAGAGACACATATAATGACCGGTGGTTTCTTGGAAAATTTTAGACTTTAATCGAATTCAACTCGGACAATGAAAGCTTGTTACCGTCATTTCTTCAGATTACGAGTTTGGAATTAATATTTTTGATGAAGATAAAGTTATATAATACGGGAAATATATATTTTACTACATGGGACACATGCAACAAATGCTGTGTCTCCTTACTTATCCCATTTTTAATGTTGGGCTAAATATTTATCGAATTGCCCTAAATTTATGAAAAAAATTTCATCGAAAATATTTTTACCTAAATAATTTAGGAAATATTTTAATATTATGGATGGGTAGACGAGCAGAGAGCAAATGGAATTACATTAATAGGTGACTGCGTTCATCTATAATATAATTAATTTCTTTAATAATGATATATATATTGTATAAAGCTGTAATTTACCAAAAAAATATTACGTAATTACACAGTGCTCAAGAAATGATCCAAAGCTAACTTTTCAAAGACGTCTCCTTCTTTGGCTTGAGAATACAATTGAGTCTTTGTACTACGTTAAGTAGGTTAGTTCAACATTATTAATATATGTGATGTTAGTATTATTGTAAGTATTTACCCCAATGTAATAATTATCATACGTTGCTGCAATTCAATTTCATTTTATTATTATTATATATATATATATATATATATATATATATATTATTTAATGAAATTTTGAGTAAATTACTCAAAATTCCTTTTTTTATTTTTATTTTTCCACAGTAATTTTTTGTTCTTTAATAATATTTTTTCGAAAGTTTTAGTTAAGGTTTTCTCTTCAAATTACCTTATATGTTTATTTGAAGAATTGTATGTTGTACAGGCTGTTTAGACTGTATTTACCAAAAAGTAGAAAGCGATGTATTTCTACACGGCAGTTCACGCTACCTCTAGGCGCTCGAGTCATATCAGATTGCACTCACAGCTGCCCATTGTCCACCATATTAGATTTCAAGAAAGTCTTATATTTATTTATACTCGTGTACCCCAGACGAGTCCAACGACACGGCTCACATGGAAATCTGCTAAGCTTGAAAAATACTTTTCCTTTATTATTTCCCAAGGTTCACTTATTTATTTTTCACTTTAGCTGAGTACAGAACCGTATAGCGCAATCTTGTACCATAAAAATGCTTATGACAAACGATATATAATAGTTGGACATATACGTGTTTGATTTTTTTAAGATTTCATTGTCGTATATAATTCTATCGAAAATTTATTTCATGTAGTTATAACGATTCAGTTGTTTCAAATTAAAAATACCAGTATGGTTGAATTTTGCAAGAAAAAGCGGATCTTAGAAGTTAAACTATTATGATTCTTGAATTTCATTAACGTAAGTATAATTGTTTAAAATATATTTAAATTAAATGAATTCTCTTGACTTTCATTTAGAGTAAGTATAATTGTTTTTTTTTTAATTATAACTTAAAAATATACCCCGATACTTCGATTCCTATCAGTTAAATTGCCCATTATCCTCACGTTCTAAGAATATATAATATATGGACAGTATAACCTTTAGGATAATGATGAAATTAGTCATTTAAGCCTCTTTCTATTAAACCCTAAAGAAACAGTTAAACTAAATCGTTTTGATATATTAATACGTTAAAAAATTAGAATTTCAACTCAACATTATGTTGGCACAATTACTCCCATTTGGCTGTTTGTAATACAGCAATAAACAAAGTCACACATAAATTAAATGATCTTGTCATCGAAAAAAGTGTTTTCCTATTTTTTAAAGCTTATTAAAAAGTTGAAATAAAAAATATTATTCCCTATCATGTGGGATATCTTTATGAAAGTCTTTTCAAATGAAATTTATATTCTATTTACCTGTATTAATTTTTAGCCCTCTTGCCAAATATTAAGCTCAAAAGTCGTTAGCACTGTCTCGCCCCTCCCATTTCCAAACAAGTCTATATAAAAATCTGATAAAAATCATGAAAACAAAGTTCCATGTTTACTTTTAAATGAAGTTTTTTTGGAATAATTCAACTTCGTTAATTTTTGCACTATAAAAAAAATACGGAAGCCGAATCACAATAGCACACACAACGGTTGGAATTTTACATTTCTGTCCCCAAACACTTCGTGGAGACGTATAAAGACGGTATAATGATTTATAAAATATATAACTATATACAGTTTGATATTTTGTGAAGTGATGACGAAACTCTAATTTAAACATAGCTCGAAGTCTTAAGCGCTTTTGAATCTATTTCTATTAGAATATTCACTTGTTCTTTTATCGGTTCAATGTAAAATAATATAAAACCTGGATTATTATTGCTTTGATTTTTACGGTGTTTATTTTGACTCTTAATGTGGGCAAAAGAGTTACGTCTATCTTTAAAATATCGCTTGCTCATGGTAAAGCTCAAATCAGATATATCTTTTTCCTTACCTTAAAAATGTACAAAATTTCCCAAAATAAAACTTCACGTGTTGCTGTAGTCAATTGTGTTTTAGTTAAAACCATCGTGTTATATGTCAAACAAATTCATTATACATAATTCCCTTACCAAAGCACGCTCAACTACCTCAACGTGAAATTGTCGAAATCGGGATGAGCAACGTTACATTCACAACCTCAGGGCAGCCTGTGAATGTTGTATTTACCGAGGCGAATAAGCTTAATAATAATTTAGTGATAATTGATCTTCAAAGGCAGATGGAAGGTATTAGTTAGTGTTTGTGCTAGTGCAAATAAATTATTCCTACGTACCGTGAAACGACATCTGATACATGACTTGTAATATGTCTACGGGAATATTTATACGTATTTGTATAATTTATTTTTTATTTATATTTCTTTTAGATATATTTATTTAAGTTATAACATTTGTTTTTATGCAGAGAATGCTTTAGAGAGATTTAATTCTTAGGTACATACTAGTATTTAAATATTTATTGACTCGTGGTATTGCTATTAGACTGTTTACAAATATTAGTGTTGACTTTCACTATATAAATATATATTCGCCAGGTAAAAGAAAATTATATCCCGTATTATTCGTTGCTTGTGAACTATATTATATATATAACATTTTTTAGTATTTCTTGTTTAAATGCGGGATGGGAGTTTTACTATATATTTCATAACTTACAAGCTCAAAGTTTTGCTAAAGCTGGTCGGAGAGTGACTTAACCAAATGATTTCATTACTGGAAAAAATTGTAAATTTTACCAGTCTCGATTTGACAAAATTATTTTATTACACCTTTCATATTACTTCTTCTCTTTTAATTTACTAGAGATATTGAAAACCTAATATAACTCAATGCTTATTGCTACCAAAACAATTCCTTAGTGAAACAACTTTTTCTCTATCTTGAAATTTCAGCTATTATTATTAAAATATGCATTGACCTTCAATGCCTTTTGTATATATTACATTAAATTTATCTCTATTTCATGCACTAAAAATATCGGAATTATAGAAATTAATGGGTGAGTAATTTTAATTTAATATGATACACATAACATTGAAATACGATATCTATATGCTGAGATAGACAAGGAGATGTTATTTTTCCCATGGTGCAAATGAGACCAATCCATCCTGTTCCATTTTAGAAATGCCGTTAAAAATGAATAACTCGCACTGTTCTCTACTAAACAAATTAAGCTATTTTCCTTGTTATGGTGGTGGTAGTAGCTAGTATCTGATCTATAACATACTAGTTGTTCCACGTTTCCACCTGCCTAGAATTATTTTAATTATCACAAACGCCTTCACTTCGTTCGCCATACGACATTGATTGACGCGAAAGAGGTATATCTGCGGGAATGCAAGAGATGATCTGTCAATAATCAAGTCGGGCTCTCTACTTTCACCGTTTAAGCAACCCTACCGAACTTTTAGTACATTTTTATGGCTATTCTATCCGTATAAATCATAGTAAGACGATATAAGGGCTGTAAGTATGGGCCTTCTTTCGCAGAATATTTTTTTCACATAAAACATAATTTGCAAGAATAGGTAATTTGCAAGAACATTAACATGACAACTTTAAATATAAATAGAACATTTTAACTAAGTTATATAACTTGATATATGAACGTATGATATATCATGTTAAATGTTGAAGCTTTCACCTTAACAAAATTGAAAAGACAGAACATTTTAATTAGCATAAAAAATATCAAGATAGAACATAAATATATATAGGTAGAACATAATTTTGAACTTTAGGTCCTACGAAATTCGAGGTTATATTTAGTACCCAAATGTTAATAGTAGAGATTTAATTTCATTATTACATGAGGTCTTGTAAATTACCATGTCGTTTCCAATAAAAAAATGCAACTAACGAGATTAAAGTGATACAGTATTAGAACATACAATATAAACATAATAATATATAAATATTAGCAAGAAAATATGATTATATGATTGCAACGATATATTTCTTGCGTCAGGATCCCAATACTTAATAAAAATTAGCTAAAGAAACGCATAAAGCAAGTTTCGTAATTAAGTGAGGGAAATAAATAAATCTACTTTTCAAACATTACAATATAAATGCACGAAAAGTATAAACCAAAATCTAAAAAATTATTTATAAAAATAATGTATACGAAAGCTAATAATAGTGACTTCGAAAATGGGTAACTTTACTTACCCTGGATCAATTATAACAGAAAAAATAAATGTTATCATCTCTACAAATCCAAAAGTTACGAAAAATGAATATGTAATTATTCTTAGCACGATACGTGATTGTATATGGATGAAAAGAATGGGCAATGTCAGTTAAAGACATATTAAACACGCAACTCTGAAGAAAATATACATTGGCAATTATAAAATACCCTCTAAAATATAACTGTGAACAATGGATAATGTCCATAAACTGAAAACTTAATGAAGGAAAATTATTAAAGACCAAAAAGGATAAAATAAAATCTTTATTAAGGCCCGGTACTTAAAACTAGGTAGCTCGTCGTATAAAGAGAATAAATAAGGATAAAGAAATAAAAAATACTTAGTTTAATAATTGTGGGAAAGACCACAAAAACAGAATAAAAAACAATGTATGGACAATGTCAATGATGAAGGAATAAAAAATATTGAAAAGGAAAACAATGATGAATAGACTTTAGGGAAATTCAAACAATATATGGATTATTCAAAGATACAAAGGCGATAAATAGTGTAAATCGGAAAAATAATGTAAATATAAGACTTTAAGAAAAACTAATGTGTATATAAACAGGTAAAGAACAAAAAGTGACTACTGGTTATATTAAAATGTTTCATGGCCTCAATGATCAAGAAACTTTCAGGAAGTTCGGTAACTTTTAATCTACTTCAATTTAAATGTCGTAAGTACGACAAAGTAACAATAACTTTCAATTTAATATTAAAAAGATATAAAGCCGTAGTGCCATTCAAGAATAACTACATTATCCACAAATATTAACATCTATCCAAAGAGTACATTGTTTCTAGGCAATTCTGAAAGGGGACAACTTGATTATCCAATTCTGCTTTTATTACTTACCTCTCTATTACGTTGTCGACGAATTTATATATTAAGTCAAATTAAATAAAACAGAAAGTAGATCATTTGTAAACGACTTCTTTCGGACAGAGAAAATTGATTTTAGTTAAAGTCAGATGTTTCTATCTAGGTTAAAATAGTAAAGTTCTATAAATTATAATAATCTTTGTCCTTGATCTCGTGAAATTAGAAATATGGTCAGATATTAATCAAAGAAAATTTGGACTATTTTATATACCTTTAATTGTATTTCGTTGCCAACGACAATGCTAGTTTCTTTCTATTGAAATTAATATATAAATATATAAATATATATATATATATATATATATATATATATATATATATATATATATATACATATATATCCAAGAAACTCGGTCAGAAAGCTGAATTTTATACGGTCTATATTTTATACTGCTTTATTTATAGATGCAACTTACTTTTTCGGAAAAAATTGTTAAATATTTGGTATGAAATATGAGAAGTATCATTTGAAACTTAATAAGAAATTGATAAGTCGCCAAATAATTTCTTTATAATTGTAGGTAGCATGTCTTCAGGGATGAAATGGGAAATATGCAGAAAATATGTACCCCTTATTTTCAAACTTACTGGCCCTAAAACTGTAAAAAACAGAATTTTCAGAAACCTAGAATATATGTATATATATGTGTGTGTGTGTGTGTGTATATGTATATATGCTCGATTACATTATTAAACATTTATTACGCAAAGAAATTCATATTAATAATAACATACTTTAAATAATGGTTTTTTTTTTACTTCAAACGATGTGGTCATATAGATGTACATAACAGATGCGCGAACCAGGCTCACATTTTTAGAATAAAAATGAATCATAATATTTTTATTCTAAAAATTGAGTCATTTTTTTTAAATATTCAAATCCATGCTCGTGCTACAGATTGCACTCAATGCTGCGCATTGTCCCTCATATTGAAATTGAAGTAGCGTCTCATACTTACTTTTTCTTGTAAGGCAAGTTCAACGACACATTTCGCATGAAAATCTTTCAAGCCGTCCAGACTACAGAAAGGAATATAAATCTAGACGTACGTATATGCGCTTGAAAAATAATTTTTGCTGGATAACAAGTAAAATCAAAGCCGTCTGGAACGCTGAAGATTCTTTCCAATAATGGTGGAAACCGAAGAAAAATGTGAACGAATTACACGGCATAAAATTCGACAATAGCGTAGTTTCTTGTGTTCGTGAGTTGAAAAGACTGTTTGATGTCTGGTTGTCTTATAATAATGGGTTGCATGTTCGTAACTGTTTGTGTTTAACTGAAAACATAAATTTAGGTTTAACTCTATAATAAGAAAGAGAAATTTCCCATCTATCTTCGGTTGAAGAGTAAGTTTTAACACAATATTATTTTATGAACTATTTTGTAAGAATATTATGAAAATTGCTCATCATCATAAAAAAAAGATCCTTGACTTTATTTGGTTCAAATTGCTTTCAAATATAATAATTATTTCCAGTTAATTAACTTTACTTTCAACTGTTTAATTATTTAATTTATGCTTTAGTTACGTAGAAAAATGTAAGGCGCTGTCTTCTAACGTAAAGGCGTTTACAAAAAGCGGTATGTATAATGATGGTTAGTCAAATACATCTTTGAACTTTTATAAATTTCATTATCATATGTAATTTTTTCGAACATTATTTTCACGTAGTTAAAACAACTTAGTTGTTTTATCCCACAATATTTTATGCGACACAATATATAATCTGATAATTTTCAATTTAAACTGTTGAATTGTATTTAATAAAGGTATAATTATTTAAAAACTATAACTCAAAAGTGTACCCAGAAAACTTTGACTCCCTTTACTTAAATTGTCGTTGAATACAAAACACTTTATAATATTAATAAAAATCTGTCAAGCACGTGTAGAACTCGAGTAGAATACGAGGTTTCGGCACCCATTTAGCACCTATAAACATTCAAAGGTACATGGTATTCCTATTAAACTATTCACAAATATTAAGTTTTAACCGCCTAAACAAATCGCAAATCAAATTGACAATCTAAAAGTATTTAAAAATGTAAACATAATGCGCAGATGTAAAACATAATCTTTTCAAAAAATCATAAGATCTATGAACCTACCATAGTTCTCCGGTAATCTACTTGTCAGATTTTGGTCAACGCTCTTTTCTTTATGATTTTTGGCTCAATATTTTTAGAAATTAAATAGAGATGCTGTAGAGATGTGTGGCGTATTTTTGGAATATATTTTTAAATGTGCATTTCCCCACCACTCTGGAATAATATCCCACATAATATATAAAACGAAAAACCCTTTTTAACCTATAAATGGATACTTTTAAAAAGTTTACTAATATGTGGGCTAATGATATGTATTACTTGTATTACTATGCCAAATATTAAGTTTCAACGTCACACAATTTCTGAGAAAATCAGCTCTGAATATCGAGCAATATAAATAAACTACTTACCATAAATTTCGTAGGCGTAAAATCATGAAACATGGTGAAATCATGAAACTTTTGAAACAGGGTGAAACATGCACCAATTTTCAAAAAGTATGACATCTAGACTCATCTTTTTAGTTTACTTACAATCTTTGCGTGGTCTTCTGAAATTCCATATTTTTAGATTGAGTGGTTTCAGAAATAAGGTAATTTATCTTCGGAACTAAAGGTAAAATACTAAAAAATATGAAAAAAATATTTTTGAGACCGTTATAATTACGATAATTTTTAAACGATATTCAAGGAATTCAAAAAATCGAGTGCCTTATATTCGTTTTATATAAAATATCCAAATATACAATTTCAACCATTAGATATGTACGAGTTAATGCGTTTCAGTACTATGCCAAATTTAAGTTTCTATGTTAAGCGATTCCTTGAAAAAAGAGCTGTGACAGACGTATGGATAAGGCACGTGAGTGATCCTATAAGAGTTTCGTATTACCTTTTGAGGTACGGAACCCTAACAAAGTATTAGACCCTTTATATTATTAACAAGATACTGTAACCTCTATGCCCATCCTTACAACAATGATGAATCCCATCATTAATTTGCATCAATAATTTCAATAAACAATTAGGAAACCCTAATTTATTTAGGTTTAGATACGCTCTTATAAGCTTTTAGAATACCACAGTCAAACAGAGAACCTTTATAAATTCATCTTGTACGGTACTTGTGTTCGTCCGTTCGTCATACTTTTAATTTTGTAAGTATATGCTTCATGCAAATATCTGAATTAATATGCAGATAACAATTTTATATACATATACGGATTTCACCTTATTAAGATATATACATATGCAGATTATATACATATGCAGATATACATATGCAGATTTCACCTTATTAAGATATATACGTATGCAGATTATATACATATGCAGATATACATATATACATGTGCAGATATGCATATATACATATGCAGATATATATATATATATATGCAGATTTTACCTTATTAATATATATACATATGCAGATATACATATGCAGATTTCACATTATTAAGATATATACATATGCAGATTATATACGTATGCAGATATACATATATACATATGCAGAGATACATATGCAGATTTCACATTATTAAGATATATACATATGCAGATTATATACGTATGCAGATATACATATATACATATGCAGATATACATGTGCAGATTTCACCTTATTAAGATATATACATATGCAGATTATATACGTATGCAGATATACATATATACATATGTAGATTTCACCTTATTAAGAAGTGTAATGAATAAAATTTAACGTACTCCATTGTGTACTTTCATTAAAAGTATCATTAGAGAGGTGTTTTAAAAAGTTTAAGTTTCATTTATCACTTTTATTTTCATCTCCGTTGACGAAATTTAAGGATCTATTTACCTTTTCAACAACAAAATTCTATTTCTGTACGATTCATTCTGAACTCTGCGAATTTAGAATATAATTGTTTTATTATGAAAAAATAGATCAAATCTTCATTTATATTACAAACAGATTACTTTGGTTAGTTTTATATATTTGTTTCATAAAAATCGTTTTTTTCCAATTCCTTCCGCACCAAATTTCTAAAGGGTGCCTCTCATTAAAATGTGTTCTTTTAGAGGATTCATTCCAAAAAAAAGTGAAAAAATAATAAAATGCTTATTCTTTAATTTGATAAAAAAAAATTTAATCGACAAAATAGAAAGAAATAAAAATATTTGTTCAACAAAAATGTTGTTCCAATTTCCCATACATTTTTAACATCGGCTAATCATTCCACGCTGAAATGAACTCCAAATTAGTCGCATGCGGCTGCTTTGAACAAAAATATTCGGAATGTCTGCTACATTATTGATGGTATTATAGCCGGACTGACCATTCTTAGTCAAGGTAAATAATTTTATCTGTTTGAAATACTTTATTTCACAATGTCCGTCACTATAAGTTTTACATATAACAATTGAAGTACCGAGTGCTCGGTGTATTTCGAATTTCCCAAGGAAGGTGAAATTGCTTATTTCATGGTATTAGATTTAGTATTCGACCTTCTTTCTCTTTCCCGTTCCTTTCCCCTTCCCCTTTCCCTTTCCGTTTGCCATTACATTTGCCTTCGCCTTCGGCTTCGGCTTCGCGTTCGCATTCGCCTACGCCTTCATCTTCGTCTCCCCTCCCCTTTCCCTACCCCTTCCTCTACCCCCTCCCCTTCCGCTTTATACACACACACACACACACACACACACATATATATATATATATATATATATATATATATATATATATATATATACATATATATATATATATATATATATGTGTGTGTGTGTGTGTGTGTGTATATGTATATATATATATATATATATATATATATATATATATAATTTATTTAAAAAAACTATGAAACTAGAAAGACAACATAAAATATTTTTAACAGAAATTTAATCCAAACTGTTTGCTTCCAGAATTGATGGATCCTCGACTATCAAAAATAATAAAATTAAGAGAATATTCATCAAATTCCATTAGTGCTAAGATTTTGGAAGCAAAAAACTAAAGATGATAAGCCTGTCACATCAGGGTTCCGACTTTTTCCAATCAAGCCATTATGCGAAATTAATTCAATCTCTACTCATTTGAATAAATTTAATAAAATTTACTTCGTCTTGAATATGATATTGCAGTGGTGGGGTTTAAGTAGAAGCTTCAAGAAGGAAAAGTGGTACGTCCCGTAATTTATAATAATATGAGTATCTTTCTTAATATTAATGTGTAATAACTAGTAATTTCATATTTTTGTCTACACAGTCATATAGCGTCTTTTTGTATCTTAACGTGCTTCGCATATGTCAAGATGTGTTTCTAGGGGAGACACGAGATGACAGGTTTTAATAGTTTGTGGTTTCCTTGGGGCCCATGGTATAAAAGATTTAAATGAGTGTACAAATATTTTTCTTTCCATTAACTTATGTGTTTGATATTGTTAGTTGTTGAATACCGCCAATTAGTAACTACTACGGTCTTGATAGAACTGGATGAGGATGAAATCCGAATAAAAACTGAAATAATTATATATGTCATATATATATAGTCATAGGATGAAATCCGAATAAAAACTGAAATAATTATATATGTCATATATATATAGTCATAGGATGAAATCCGAATAAAAACTGAAATAATTATATATGTCATATATATATAGTCATAGGATGAAATCCGAATAAAAACTGAAATAATTATATATGTCATATATATATAGTCATAGGATGAAATCCGAATAAAAACTGAAATAATTATATATGTCATATATATATAGTCATAGGATGAAATCCGAATAAAAACTGAAATAATTATATTTTTTTATTGTTGTATCAATGTAATTTTAATAATATAAAGCGAAGGAAAATTTTTCCAAGCAAACATAAGACACATTTTTATTTTAGTTACGATGTAGGCGATAGGGATAATGAACAAAGGCTATAAATTTGGTGCACACCAACAAGTACAGGTATATTAGTAATTTTGCAACTAGTAAATGTCCATTTTATAGCGATGGTTTTATAAATAATCCTTAAACTTCAAAGTCGTTTGTCTCCTTATTACATATATATATATATATATATATATATGTGTGTGTGTGTGTGTATATATATATATATATATATAGTTGGGTATTTTAAATAATGACCTAGTTTATGCATTTTTCGACAAACATTGATCTATTATTTTTATCCATTTTCATTTAACGCTTCTGAATTAATTTCAAGTATTGTAAGTGTATGTGTAGTATATAATTGATAAGTATAATCTTATGGACAATTACCCTCTTCACTCCATTTATCACTCAAATTTAAAAACAAATTCGTTTGAAATGCCTTCACTTCTTTTGTTAAATGAAGTTTAAGAGTGTTTTTTTAATGAAGTTAGATTTTTAACTCAATCTTCAAAATGTTTTTAAGAATATTTTTCCCTTAATTCTAATAAGGTACAAAACGTCTAAAAATAAATCTTCCCACTTTACTGTTCTTAATACTGCGTTAGCCAAGCCTTAGCATATAACATAAATTTACTTTTCACAATTCTATTGCTGAAACACGCTCAAGTACCTCAATATAAAATTGTGAAAATCCGGATAAACAACGCGGTCTTTACAACCTAACGGCATCTCATGAAGCCTATACTCGTATTTAGCAAGGCGACGAAAGCTAATAATGATTAAGTGGTAATTGATCTTTAAAGGCAGACAGAAGCTGTAAATAAAGGTTTTGGCTAGTGTAAGTAAATGATTCTTACGTACAAAGTTTATTTATAGATGTTTTATATAACATTATACAAACGAATATTTGAATATTTGTTTGTTTCTTTTTTAACTGCATTTAGAAAAAAATATTCTTAGATACGATCTGAACTTACGTTAGGGCGAATTACGCATATACTTAGATAAATATAAATTTTTAAGGTTTATGAGTACACAATAATTCCGTTAAATTATTTGCAAATGTAGCTATCGTTTTGACTATCTAAATATATTTTTTACCAGGCGTAAGATAATGTTATGCTCGTGTTTTTCGTCGCTTGGAAGTTTCTTTTTTTTACAATTCAACAAGTAAATCATCAGAAACAGTTGTTTCTGATGATTTACTTGTTCAATTGTAATTTAGCCATAATTGAAAACCGAGAACGTCTTACGTTATTTCGAAAGTATTTACAGTATACTTTTTCCGAAAAGCAAATAAGGCTTGTCAATACCGATACCTGTTCTATTTTAGAAATTCCGTTAAATGTTCATTTTAAATCACTCCAACTTAGCAGAGAAGGCTCTACTAATATTAATAATATAATTTGCTCTCCTATCACGTAAAAACCACTGGAGCACATTCGGATAAAGGATTTACGTAATGTCTCCAATTTAAATAACATGATTATATATTTATGGTATTTTTTATTTTCTATCGTATTTCCGTTTTATTCCTGTTTACTTTAAATCTTAAAAAATTATTTCTATTTAGTGTTCACTAAGTGAAAACAAAAGAGTATATTATTTTTTATCTTCTACATCAGAATTCTACAATAATAGGCATAATTTACCAAATTTGCCACAATAATATATATATATATATATATATATATATATATATATATATATATATACCCAATCTTGACGAGATAAGAGGAAGTATAATGAATTTGGCTTCTATGTATGTATGTTTACCTGTTCGATCGTAGAGTTCAAACTAATTCGCACCTATTTTGAAAATTGTGTAATCTTGATCGTACGGATGTACTAGGTTATATATCACACATAAATCAATAATATAGCGGACGTCTGGAGAAATTTTAAGAAAAGTCAAATTTCAAATTCTCGATAAATGTACCGTGGTTGGTATCAAATGAAGAGCTATAAAATGAACACTTTATTACCAAAAAAAATTGCCACAAAATAAACAGCTTAAAAGCTAAAACCCTAGTTATAGATGCCATGATTCCCCGTTGTCGATGAATTTATCTAAAAAGTAGTAAAAAAATTAAACATAATATTAACATCATTGTCTCAATTTGTAAGCGGCTTAATTTTCGCAGATGAAATTGAATTTCATTGAAGTTAGATTTTCTTGAGCAATTAACAAGACTGCCTCTGCTATTAACAACTGAGTAAGCTCATTACCGGAAGTCACTAACGTATGATTTCAATAATGTGAAGTGATGTGTAAGTGGCTTCTTTAATTTTCGCACATAAATTTGAATTTCATTGAAGTTAGATTTTCTTGAGCAATTAACAAGACTGCCTCTGTTATTAACAACTGAGTACGCTCATTGCCGGAAGTCACTAACGTATGATTTCAATAATGTGAAGTGATGTGTAAGTGGCTTCTTTAATTTTCGCACATAAATTTGAATTTCATTGAAGTTAGATTTTCTTGAGCAATTAACAAGACTGCCTCTGTTATTAACAACTGAGTAAGCTCATTACCGGAAGTCACTAACGTATGATTTCAATAATGTGAAGTGATGTGTAAGCGGCTTCTTTAATTTTCGCACATAAAATTGAATTTCATTGAAGTTAGATTTTCTTGAGCAATTAACAAGACTGCCTCTGTTATTAACAACTGAGTAAGCTTATTACCGGAAGTCACTAACGTATGATTGCAATATTGTAAATTGGTGTCGTTTGATTTTAAAACACTGAATTTATTTTCATTTTTTCGCTAACTTTTTTTGGAAATTATTGGACGTAAAATTACTTTAATAGGACAATATTCACACCTATTTTTCAATCTAGTTAGTCGATTTGAGTAGTTAGCTTCTATTTTAAATAGCTTATAATTTGATGGATGGCCAGAAACATTACGAAAGAAAATTTCGCTTCTAACTTTTTTATATTTCGTTTAAAATAATTTGTTGGAGATAGTTTGATTTCTTTTTAATTTAAAAAAAATCCTTCCTAAGATATTTTTTATTTTATTCATATTCATTCTAAACTTAGCACAGGAAAAATGATCCCTATTAACTTTCCCTTTAAATATTCATAGAATCGAAATGACTTGCACAGCGTCATCTTGTTAAGTTCTAGTTGAAACTAAATTAGCTGTTAATTCCATTATACAACGTCATACTGGATGTTTATAAACGCGCTTCAAATATGGATAAACCCCAGATCTCCGTAATAGCAAATTTCTGCGTAATTCAACTAATATTATAGAAACACCGAATATTCCCTGACGCGTCTAAATTGTTAACAGAAATAGATTCAGAATTCAAAATATTTTTGCACCCAATATGTAAAGTAAAAGGATTAAATCTTAATAACATTAAATATAAGTTAGGTTAGTCTGTTAGCACTTTTATATACATCGTGGTCGGTAGTAGCGCTGTTAAAACAAGTGTAGTGGTTTAGTGCATCACAAAGTTTTACATACTATACTTTGAGCGGATGAATGAAAATCATAAAATACATCGCTCTTAACTTTGGCAAACGCTGATGAAAATGTTTATATCACTCAATTTTCTTAACGATCTTCTCTAGATTTTTCATTTAATCTTCTATTACATAACCATATTATAATATGCACAGTAAGTACTCCAACATTATTAAAGTGAGAAGAAAGAAAAAGCTTAAATAAAAATAACATTCGTAAATAACATTCCAAAGGTTCACTTTCCTAAAAACTAGGGGCCCAAATTGCCCTGAATTGTCGCTGTGTCTACAAACTCTTGGGCGGCAATAGTAGAGGCAATCTTTATACTTTGAATAATATCCGCCAACTATTTCCTGTTTCCTGTATCGGGTAACAGCGTCACGGAAGCATCGCTTATAAAGAATGTACTCAGGAATGGAGCTTTGAAGTATTAGCTCAGAAATTTCTTTGACTGCGGCAAGGATTGTTTGTTTAAAACTCGTTTGTTTTGTTTTACCATTAACTTTGACAGTAGCTGAACGTTTTCAATGTAGAGTTTTAAAATATGATTTATAATAGGGACATAATGCAGAATTGATTTGTTTATTTGGACTAAAAGCAATACCTCTAACATGTTAATTTTTACAGAACCACCCGTGTTACAGACTTTAATTAAATAAAGCAATCAATATGATACAAAACTTCTAACGGTTAATGATAGATCATGAGCAAAGCACGCTTTCACTACGCCGCATAAGCCGAATAAAAGGCATACAAAGACCTATTTAAGTTTGTAGATAACACTGATTGCAAAACTTTGCCATTAAGTAATTTAAGAGGTAGCTCAATATGCTTATCAATGGAGGTAATGTACA
The DNA here is from genome assembly GCA_039881145.1 of Druceiella hillmani. NCBI lineage: Eukaryota > Metazoa > Arthropoda > Insecta > Lepidoptera > Hepialidae > Druceiella > Druceiella hillmani. The sequence continues at coordinate 2,713,214 of JAYKKI010000062.1, forward strand.
TAATCGTCACTGATCCATTGCATTTTAGCTGCTACTCGTACCTATCTTTGTCACTTAAGCTATGGAACTAACACCATTCCAACTTTACTCGAAACCTGAAGCTCACAATGCGCAGCACCATCCAAAGCCATGAACCTGTGATCAATTGTAGTAATATTTTACATTAGTGATGCACTATTCATGTACTTGCTGAGTGCATGAACAATGAATAATGCAAGTGAATTTGAATTAGAACGTAAATAGACCCTCTCCTACGTTTTACACCATTTAATATAATACTAATCCCTTAAAAATTTCTAAATAAATTTTAATATCAGTAATTTTTGCAGCAATGATGCTAGTTTAAAATATCTTTACATATTGGGTTAAAATATATACATTCATAGTAGTTGAAGGTATCGTAAATGGAAATTCATCTAATGGTAGCAAGTTACATGCGCTATATAATAACGGACGTATGGGGCTCTTCGCGAACATGATGTTATAATTTTAATAACGAACGAATGTGATATAATAGTAAATAATGAATGGCCATGATTTAATATTAAATGAAGGGTGAACATTTTAAATTATCAATGGTAATGAGACAATTTTAAGACAGAATTTATCACAATTAAATGAAACTACGTGATCCATAATTAAATGAAACTACGCGATGTAGTATTATTTCTACTTTCTTTAAGTTCTTTACCACGACCTAGGTTTTGTTGTATTACAATATCTTCAAATGAGCAAAGATCTTTACTAATAGCCCACCTGAAGATGTTGTAATACAACGAAACCTAGGTCATGGTAAAGAACTTAAATAAAGTAGAAATAATACTACATCACGTAGTTTCATTTAATTGTTAATAATGAATTTTTACAAAATTAACGCTAAATGTATTCAATAACGACAGAATTATTATTAGGAATTGCAATTATAGTCAAATATAAAACACTTTATTGTTGCTTAAACTTTATATAATCTATGGAGCTCTTTAAATAAGCTCCATAGCTTATCTAGTATTTAATCAGGTTTCAGTTATTTATTTCTTTTCCAATAATATGAATGAGTAAATAAATAATGAGAAATCACAAAGTCGCCATAAATGTGCCAATGATCTTGGCATAAGGAATATTTCTTTCATTAAACGCAGTTTTACGTAAAAATGATCTGAACTAAACGTGAAAACAAGTTCTAATATCGTTTGATCGAAGCGATCCTACTGACTGATACTCCGAACCGTCGTTACTGACTGCTCAAACTATGAATACGATTGGAATGTTTAATAAATTTTACATGGTAAAAGAATTTCCAGACTTTCGTGATGCTTCTTTGAAATAATTATTTTTTAATATAAGTTTCCATATATTTTTTCTCATGCATATCGCGCAATAAAAAGAACATTGACCCGATTGAAACTCTTCGTTAATTATTTTAATTCACTATGTAAGAGTATTCTTAAATAAATATTTAACAAAATGGATATCATATATAACGAATATTTTATTAAAGATTTAAAGAAAATAAATAAGAATATCAATATATTTATTTTGATGATTTGATTAATGATGATTTCAAATCGATGATGCTGGAAAAAAAATTAAAATAGTTTAATTAAACACCATCATTAAATTGTTAGGTCGTTTAGTTTATCGTCTATATATCAATGGAAAACTATGAAAATGAGAAATTTAAATAATTCAAAGATTTATTTTTTAAATTTAATTCAAATGAATAAATTTAAAAAAAAAACATAACATAGAGAAAAATTAGTTTTACCTTACAAGCTACTTTAATATCGATTTTGTCTAACTTTAACTACACCTATTTTAATAGTAACATATTATAATGGGATAACTACGAATAAATAGAAAAAATAACATAAATATGCATCCAGTTCTGGCATAAATTCATAAGTTATACATAATCATAGGTGAAAAAAACACATATACGTATGAAAAGGTTATGCTTCTTTTAAGAGAGTTCATTAAAATAGAAGATATAACATCCAATTACAAAAAATATTATCAGAAATAACATGCCCTTAAAACGAGAAAATGTACACGAATAACCATTTAAACAAATTTCTGTTTATTAAAGTTTATATAAATAAAATTTTTGCAATAAAATGTAATTTTTTCCAGATCTGACCAAAGTTACTCTTATTTTAACTAACACGTGGATATCCAAAACAAATTTACTTGGAATGGCATCCTAAAATAAAATTTTGCTTCGGAATAAACAAAGATTTTTTTTTAAGATTTTGTCTCCTTGGCATCCAGGCAACAACCCCCATCATTACGCTGAATATCTCCCTTGAGTCCAGATCAACACTAATGCTAGTTTTATTACGAGCTACGAAAAACAACATGCGCAACAGTTTTATGCCATGAAACGAAAATTCATCCACGTTGCTATCGCCGGCATTTATATCGCTTGGCAGTACTTTCTGTTTGGAATAATATCTACCCTAAATGCCTACCTACGTTATGATGTTTGCTGAAGCAACTTCTGCTTTTAGCTTCTTGATGCAAATGGATACGCAAGCATTTTTGGTGTTACGTTTATTACGTGACTGGGTAAATTCAACAGAAATATTTACTGTGCGTTTGAAAAACCTTATGAATACTGTACAAAAACATTGTATACTATACGTAAGGTTTTTCTGTACAAAGGCAACCTGTACGAATACTTCATTCTATTTTGTTACTTTGTTTTTTAAATTAAATTAACAACTTTTAAAACCTTTCGTCCATATCACATCTCTCATTACATTAGTACAACTCCATGTCAATTGCCGACAATCTTGTAATAAAACGCTACTACGTTGAAAATATATTTCATACAGAGTTTTAAAATGACTGACAATTAAATATGTTTTTGTAACTTTTAAGCGGTTAGTGGTATTTTTGTGATTCAAAATACTCGAATCACACGTATGCAAAATTCTAAAAGTTAAATAATAAATTAAAAAATCTTTAAAATTAAATGATATAAAATCTAAGAGAGGAGTTCATGAATTAGAATATCAAGGTGATTTCTATACTTTGAAATTCAAAAAACTTAAACCAGCCTTTTCAATATTTATCAGAGTGCAAAAAGAATTATATTTGATAATTACGAACGAAATAAATCTCTTCTTAAATCTCACGGCATAGCTTCTCAAACTCGTCATTTTTATGTGTACAATCACTACAAAAATTGTAGTCTCTTCGGTGAAACTCACTCACTCATTCACTCTCGCTTGAAACGTATGTAATGATTACTATCAGAAGGAATCTTTGATTTAAAATTGTGTAATAATCCCTGAAACTAGAGTTGAGTATGCATTTTTAATAAAATCACGTTTATTGCCATTTTGCATAGTATGAAATATAGACTAAAAGAAAACTGTTTTTTTCCTGAAAACATGAAGCATAACTCTGTCTTCAACGTTTGTAGAAAACTACAAGTAAAAATGAGTGTATAACGGCTGTCATTTCAGAAAAGCTGTTTTTCTTCAACAAATTTATATATTTATATCAGACAATAAATTGTATTTATTATGACCTGTAGTGTGTTAAGTGCGCGTAATATGGTAGAAACAAACAGATAGAAGTATGTTATTAAGACGAACTTCAAATTTGAAACGTATAGACAATTTTTAAAATTGCTATTGTAGAGTACATATTTTCATAATATCGATGTATGTATTTTCATAATTCTTACAATTTTCGCAGCAGGATTATTCCAATTGGTTACTGAATCAAAACTAAAATATTTTATGCCAGTTTTCATTTAAACGATATGGCAGCATAAAAGTTGATTAATGAAAACAGCCGGTAAATTATTACAGCTTTGCCGCACAAGACGTGCACATGAAACTACCTAAGTCAGTATCTGAAATAATGTAGGAATACATTAAACATTTTTTATATTTAACTTTCAACGCGTGACGAAATAAATACGGAAATATATATATTAAATTGTCAAGTTTTCTTTAATGAATTTTATTTCGAACTCATTTCTGTCACTTTCGAAAATCAATCTTAGTTGACATAAATATTATACAAGGCGAACAATTTCTGTATTCCAGATTTTTAAACTAGTAGGACGGACAGAATTATTAAATGTATGAAAAGTTATAACCTTCTTTTCACTGATTTAAGAATGGAAGTGAAAAAAACATTACTAAAATTTAAATTGGTTTCAACTAGTCTTTATCGTAAGCATTGATTGGCTTGACACGAAGAATCCATTATACACAAATACCATCATTTTAATGTCCTAGGCTGACAGCAAATTAGCAGAATTGAGAGTATCGTCAAATAATTATCGGATGGCAAACATATTAAATTTACACATTTAAAATCTTAAATAGTAATTATAAGTTGTATTAATAAACGAAAAAAAAAATGCAATATCATTAGACTACAGTAATTGACAGTACACAACAAGTTAAATCATTCTTTAGGAAAATTAAATTAGTCGTTGTCAACAGTCGTTAAGAATAAAGACATTCTCAACGACCGTTCCATTAAATAGAAAGACCCTACTTGCTTTGCGTTTAAACCTCTTTTAAATCATCCAAGCTTGATACGATATATGTTTGGAAATAATTTATGCAAAAACGACTTCCCTGTTGAGTGCTGAACTTCTAAAAAATAGACTGCTGCAATTTGTTCCATATTCAAATAGGCAAATAAAAGATGACACTTTCTGTTCTTCTCACTTTATTTCTAAATTGTTTCTTTCATCCAAATATATCAAGAATTTGAATGATACGACATAGGTGCACGCCACTGTGAACGTATATTCTTCAAATTTAAATAAAGGGTAGCCTTGAATGTAATGAGGTGAACGATGGTATTGCATACAGTAAAATGTAAATATTAATGCTTTATTAAATTAAATAAATATATAATGCATTAAATCATTCACATTGGAATGAATATTTATAAAAATACAATTTATTTTGAAATATTATAAGTACCACGCTCTAGTGAAAAAACTTTAAAATATGTTTAAAAGAACTTAAATTTTAAAGTCGCTTGTAAAAGAAACAGATGTCGCTGTTAAATAACTAAGCAGTAATTGGTACTTTAATTAAGAATTCCCTGATATTTATCTACCAAATTATAGAAATTAATAAATAAATTGAAACTAAATTATCTTCATAACATTGAACCGTATAACGGTGTATTCAAAGTCGATTGGATAATTTCTCCGCGCGGTGTGATATTTGAGAATTTAATTTCCGGCGAATTCCTAGAACCATAAAATGCATCTGAGATGTTGACCTAGGATGAAAACTGTAGAAACACTAAGTTAAAGTAATACATCCTTTAGTGGTTTTAGCAATATAATTTTTCTTTTTATATATATCATAATTTTGATTTTTACAAACTGCACATATATATTCATATATTATTATAAATATGTTAATAATATTAAATTTTTTGCCATATTGCTTAAAAAACCTACTTTATCCTCTTTTAATTTTTTATAATTGCAAAAGTAAATGATCGTAAATAATTAATAAAAAATCTGAGAAGGGAGGTAAAGATAAATTATATACAATTAAATGAAACTACGTGATGTAGTATTATTTCTACGGCATTTATGCTGTTGGATGTTCCTAAGAGTTAATCTTTGCTAATACCCCATCTGAAGATGTTGTAATACAACGAAACCTAGGTCGTGGTAAAGAAATTAAAGAAAGTAGAAATAATACTACATCACGTAGTTTCATTTAATTGTAAATAATGAATTTCTACAAAAATAACGCTAAATATATTCAATATAAACTATATAGGCAAATTTAGTCCCAAAGAAAGCACATGTGTAGACGATTCTCCAAATGCTTTCTAACTTTACTAATCGCAGCTTTATTTTGCTGAGGTTAAGACAATATCTCAAGGGCTTATATATTGAATGGAATTAGTAAGTAGCGTAGCGACGCAATAGCTTTCAATAAAGAGAAACCTTCGCATTTCTAGACTTAGTTAATTGTTTCATTGTAACACCGCTCTATGTTGGAACGTCTGTAGAGGTTAGAAGTTTAACTAACTTGAGTTTGGTAACAATTTACTGCCATCCATTATTCAGTATCGACATTATGTCTAATTTATGTGATAAGTTGCTTTACATTGACATTTCTAAGTGAAACTCTTCTTTCTCATATTATAGTTACATATTTAAATAAGCTAGTAATGAATTTAATTATTGTAAAACGAAAAAGAACTTTAACTATGTGTTGAAGAGACTGCAATTTACGATAATGCCAGGCCACCAGCATTAGACAAATTGATAACGCTCAATTTTTTATTTCGTTGTTAATTACTCAAAACTGCAAAATTTGTAGAATTTTTTTGATTTGTTGAAATGTAGATTTGTATTTTTAACAGCATTTCAGCCGCTTTATTTCAATTCTAATGAAAAAATGTGAGAAAAAGACGTGCGTATGAAACATGCGATAAAAGTATTCCTTTATAATTTTTTGTCATGTTTACTAGGTTTTAATATTCCTTTAATTTGTTATAAAAAAAATTATATATTAGACATGATAAATGATAAATAATTATTTTCATAGTCTGTAGAAAGAAGCAAATAATATAAAATTAAAGTAATAATATTATTTTATGATGTTAATTTATTAGATACAAAACTATTAATTTAATAAAAATAGTGCAAAATATTTTGTTATGTAGACAAAAAATGTTCATAAATAAAATAATAATAATGATTGGAGAAAAAGAAACAGAATTATATCATTTCAGGGACTTATCATTCAATGGTGTGATGAATCGTATTACCAATATTTTGAGCTGAGAAATTGAAGTGGACATTTTTCCTGTTTTTAATTTTATTCTAAGACTGATACAAATCCTGTGAAGTTGGTTGTTGGTAGAAATAAATCGATTTGGATAGGGACATCGACAATACAATACTCTCAGTTATTGCAATAATTGCTTAAATTGGTTTTGTAATCACTTATTGGTCAAAGACATTTGCAAATTTTAGCAAAGTTGAAAGATAATTTTAGAAATTTTTTTAATGCCTAACATATGATGTTTACCATACGCACTTCCATTGAGAAACTTTTGCAAACCAAAATATTGGAAATACTTTTTGGTACCACCATACTAAAAAATAAAACCTAGGAATAATTTTTGATGAAGAATTACGAAAACAATTTTTTTATCTTACACAAAATTCAGATATTGTTTTCGATCAAACAAACAAGACTGGGTTTTTTAAAAATTTTCCTGTTTCAAATGGAAATATTAACTATTATTAAATTACAATGTACATTACTGTATTTGTTGGCTAATATTGTTTTTTTTTTGGAGTAACGTAATAAAAATACATTTTCTGAATGATATATAAAAGCACGTACAAGTTTAATGTTTCTATTGAATATATTTTTGGTTAATTTTGTAGAAATACATTAACACTTAATTTTATTTCATAACTAAATTAAAATCTTTGATTGGAATCTGTACAAATTATCCGCATGAAGATGTCGTCATACAACGAAAGCTAGGTCGTGGTTAAGAATTTAAATAAACTAGAAATAACCCTACATCACGTAGTTTCAGTTATCGTACGAAATGCTATGTATGATCGATACGCTCCTAAAATAATTACAAATTAATCAACAATGTTTTACTGGGATAAGTATTACGCTTATGGTATGTATTTTTTTTACTGAGATCAGTATTCTGAGATTATATATTACTTGCTGTAATTGCCACCATTAACCAGAAATATTAGTCCCAATAACGCATTTATAATGTTTATTCTACTTAATTGAATTAACTGAAAATATGAGACAATAAGGTAATACACACTTTATAGATATTTTTATGCCTTGCAAATTGGAGAGCTTTGTTTAAGCACTTCTTATTCTTGCGAAAAAAGTAACTAAAGGCTTTACAGATGACCATGCAGTTGAGAAGATATTTCAAATTTATCCCGTCAACGAACATGGGCAGGAACATAATTATACTATCAGTAAACAGTTTTGAGGCCGTAGGAAAATGATGTTCAAAATATTGGCACAAGACACTTCGATTGATGCGAAGCAGAAATCGGGTGACATAGACATGAATAACATTTTACTTACAGAGATTGACAAAATAGAAGAGCTAATTAAAAAATTAGAAGTATTCGAAGGCGCCAAGATCATGTTGCGGTCCAATATTGATGTATCAAAGGGTTAAATGAATGGCCCTATTTATAATATAATAAAGTCATCTGTCCTTGACTTTGGCAGGCATAAATTCACGATCTGGTATACAATAAGTCCAAAATATATTTCCGTAATAACAGAATTTTAAACATTAAAATTACACAGTTTCCGATTAAATATAGTAAGGGCACTGCCGACGTCGAATGACGTCCGACGTCGAATGGAATCAAGCTTAACATTCACTATGCATAAAACGTGGGGTAGGACTATGGTTTATTTGAAACCTAATTTTTTGCTGCTGGACAATGGTATGTTGCCTTAACCAAAGTAAAAGCTTTAGATAGCTTTCTCATTAAAAAGCTAAATAGCTCAAAACTCGCAGGAAAAGGAACCTTTTAAATTTGATGAACAAAATACATATGTAACTTTGGCAAGAACATACTTAAGAACCAATCAATATTAATTAGTACCTACTTTTACGAAAATTTCGCGCGCGACAAACTTTCTGAAAAAAATACTAAACATAAAATATTCAATCAATTTCAACGACAAATTTATTAGGATCTACTAATGCAAAATATGTATGTGGGTAGGTTGGTACACTTAAGTTTGGCATTGCATTATCTTAATAAAAACCCTTAAGTTATTTTATCCGTTTTAGTAGATGATTTAAACAAAAGTTTGTTTTTAAAGAACTATACACAATGACGGTCCTAAAAAAAGAAACTAATATACTAGAAACTCAATAAAGGACAGACTCCACTGACAGTCTATGTACTAACGTGTATGACCAAATCTCTAAGCACCTTTAACAAGAACGTTTTTTCTAAAATGTCGGTCTCGTACTAAATTTATGGACAAAAAAGAAATTTGGTTGTCTGTAAAGTCGGTTTACGGACGATAGCTTTACGTGATAACGTCATAAAGAAACATTGATGAAATAGTGCATATTTTTATGAATTAAATTGTATTATTATTTTGTATAATACAAAGAAGGAATTAATTGAAAATTACAGTTTTTTCTATAAATTAACATTTATTTACACTCGTTAATTCAAGTATTGTTTTACTTAAATTATACAGATTAATTACAAGTAACAATGTGCTATTAACAATTTATTTACAACTTATATACATGTGTTATATTTAAGATCTTCCAATCTGCGTTATTCTGTTAAGGATAGGACGATGATAGGAGAAGTACGAAATCAAGGGAGTGTTTCAAGTGTAATTTGTCTTGAAAAAGTCAAATCGATGATTGTTTCTCTCAGCGTTGTTGGCTTATTAATATTTGATACGCTTGGGCCGATCGTACCTCTCTATCACTTTTTCCGCGCTCTTGCTTGCACGCTCAGGCTTAGGCGGAACGTGACACTTTTTCATGCGTGCAGCCGGCGTTAATCGATTTATAAGACGTTATCACCTCAAAAAATATTTATTTTTAAAAAAAAGTTAATATCTACTTTTGCATTTGAAACTAACGGATAAATTAACTTCATGTTTTCCATCATCATCTTCAGAACCATCATTATTACATAGTAAATATCTCCCACACATAAAGTTGAGTAATATATAAGTGCACTATGCCACATGCGATATGGAATCGGATCCTTTTAAAGTGGCAGCCCTCGGAAGGGAATTTGCATTCTTTATTGGGATAAGAGGCGGTTGGAAAAAAATTAAACTTTCAAAAAAGGGTATTAAAACTTATGAAAGCTCGCTGTTATTGAAAAGTTATTTTGTGCATCTGAAATGAACTTTTATCTTATTCATGCATTCGTGGCGGCTATTCATGGGTAGTCTGTATATAACGTGTTTGTACAGACTATTTTGATATCAATGTTAAAAAAAATCATTAATAAAGATAGAAAGGTAAAAGAGAATTGGTGATATATACATTGTCGGAAGCTCAGCTAACTTTATTATGAAATTCTATTGGATATATTTAGAAAGAACAGCAATAGCCGTAACGAACTACAGCTTTTTAAAACGCTATCATCGTGATAATTAGGGTTTTAAAGTCTCCAAGTAGTATTTGCATTTACATAAGTTATTTAAATCAAATATTGAATCAATTATATTTATATGAAACTAAATGCAACCACTACTTCCATTTACTTACTTGTTATAGTACTCAATTTTTATTATCTTGCCAGAAATACCGCGTTATTCTACGGGAATTAGACTGTTTATAAAGCAGCTTTTACGTTAATTCGAATCGTGCGTGCGTGCGTACGTGAGCGCGCGTGCGCGTGCGCGTGCGTGTGATGACGGGTAAAAAGATAATAGTTTACCAAAGTTATACGCGGACTTTAAAAAACCAACGAAAATATCTAAGAAAGATACTGTGATCTATAACTAGATAAATGTTTAAATCCACCGAAGAAAATCCTCATAATAGGAACACATGTGTTCTAGATCAAGTTGATTAAGAGGATAGTTTATGTAGAAACCATTTGTTTTTATTCCGTCTCTACTTATTTTCATCTTTGTGTATCATTGATTGCTCAATCTCAATTTGTAATTTCCCTGATTTATAAAACGTGCTTTTCGAAGAAGTATTTCTTACTAAGGTATTTGTTACTTTTCTTTCTACCCCAAAAGATAAATAAACATCTAGCTTTGTTCATATGAACCCGTGAAATGTATGTGATTAAAACCTTTTGATATACATGTGAATATCTTTTAGTTTGCTATCAAATTTGGAAGCAATGTACTATTGGAAGAATTGTATGTATTGCAGTTCAAATTCTTAGAATCGTATCACCGTATGACCCATCGTTAAAAGCCAGTGGTACTCAGGCAAAACTATTCTTTACTCGCTGAGTGACTATAAATCTTAGGATTAGGCCGGCCTTGACTATTCCTGTTTAAGCATTGTAGATTATTATGGGCAGAAAACAATAATTATAAATCATCGTCTCCGACTGTAATAGATAGAATATTGAAAAGTAATCCGTAGTAGTGTCAATGTTAGACAAGAAATATATTCTTCATGTTGTAAGTTTCAACATTCATTAATATATAAAAAATAATTATAAATAAAAAAATGTATCTGTACCTTCTTACCGTCTAAAATAAAAACCGTTCGTAGCAGATACCTACGTCATAAAATGGATAAATCAACACACTCCCCAAATGGCATATTAATAGTGGCTGAAGTTAAATGTTGATATGTTAATCAATTATAAATTAGCTAGTGATCTATAGCTTTTTCTCTAGGTTGTATTGTGGCTTCAATGGCTTTTTTATTAAAACGGTGGAGTTTACATGCAGGTAAGCTAAAAATTTAATAAATGCTTTGCATTATCTATCCATATGTTATAGTACTAAATTTTTATTCTTAAATAAGAACATCTAACTACATTCCACAGTTATTATGATATTTCTCATGCTAAAAAGTAAACTAGTTGGTAATTTAAATTATATTATTCATACCAGATTTTATTCAACCTTTCAGGTGTGACTTAGTAACCAACGTACAGAGATTTTTTGTAGTATTATAATTCCACAGGAAGAGAGTCGAGGGTATTAATTTATATATTACTCCATTATACACACGTTGTGCGCCCCTTTGACGATTTGTTGCTTCTTTGCAAAATATTAAGTAAGAAATAGTTAAAAACACTTTTGGCATTTATAATAATAGTTCGGATTTTCATTCATATATAAATGGCTTCACAAATTTGGATACTTAATTGATTGTTGAACGGACAGAATTAGATACATAATAGTTTTATAATTTATTTCTGTTGTATATACACCAGCAACAACAGTATCCATTTTACACCTTATTATTCTCAGACAACTGGGGAGACCTCAATACCATAATACAAGAGCTTAATGATCATGCCTCTGAATAATGTTGTTTGGAAATGAGCCATCTTAAACTCGTGGTCATAACAAATAGTCCATACTGTAGTCATTAGAGAAAAAGATACTGTCATTAAGACAGTGAAAAAGTATGTGTATACTAATCAAGAAATGGTAATAAGTAGGAACAATCAATTAAATATAATTGGCATACGCATAACTCTAGTGCCGGTGGCTTACGCTAAGTTTGAGTACGCCTTCAACGTAAAAATCCGAGCTAAACAGAAGGCTTGCATTTACGATCAGTAGGTCCTACCAGTGCCTATATACGGAGACAAGACCTGGATAAACGAGATCCTTCACAAATTTCAAGTGTTTCAAAGAGCAATGTAGAGAAAACTAGTTGGCGTTACACTGAGACACAGTAAAAGAAATGACTGGCTAAGAATGCATGGCAAGTTTGGCGACGTCAGAAAACGGGTAGCAAAATTAAAATGGGAATAATTTGGTTATATCGCCAAGCAGAGATCGTGGTGCGGGCTGTGGTGGAATGGAGGACATGGTTAGAGAAAAGCTGAAAGAAACACCACAGATGCGTTGGTATGACGATATTAAGAAAACGGCTGGAATGAAATGGGCAGAAAAGCCCAAGACCAAGGCAGATGGCATAAACTGAAGGAGGTGGTCGAAAATGGCTAAAGAAGAAGAAGAAATTTCTGGGGGTAGGACTAAATTTAATCACAGTTTTAGTAATTGAACTGGCTATAACTAGATAATGTAATATGTAACTAGCTATAGCTTCATATAAACTTCGAATAGCACTTAGTATCATAATGAAGATATTGCAAGGTAATATTAACTTTATCAAACTTTTATACCGTTAACACAAAGTTAAAAAAATTTCTGCCAAATTTGTTATTTTGGCATCCAAATTCGAAAATAAACATTGTCGACACATTATACATCTTTCATAAACTTATTTTTATATTAACTTTATTTCGCAAAACGGTTATATCAAACTATTTAAAAGAGATTTTTTTAAAAATTCGGGTGTATCTATATGTTAGAAATTCTGAATAACACGTGTGGCTTATTGGATTATTAAAGTATACCTTGTACATATATATAGTACAATTGTCATCACACATAACAAAATTGAACTAATTAGTAAAGTGATAGGGAAAATGAATAGAGATCACTAATTCTCTCTATATGTATCGGAGGTTGAAATACTTCTCTGAATACTAAAAGATGTATATAGGCTGACATTATTTTTGGGATAGCCTTTATATGCAGCATTGTCTAAGATTTTTTAGTAATTTTATATTCTAGCCATACATTTAAAAATTCTCTATATGTCTATATTATGCATGTAATTATAAGTTAATATAAAATAAACTTATTAAGTCTAAACCACGTTTGATGGACTTCCAGATGTGGTGCAAGACACCCAAGATATACAACAACTTGCGAGCTCCTTCTTCCCCATGTCTAGGTAGGATTAAGTAGGGACAAGAAAATGAACTGTGATCTGGCGGTTCTGCTCGCCGCTTTTCTTAACATATAATCTAATTTTTTCAAACTTTGAGTAAAATTTTGTTATAAGTAAAAAAAATTAGTTGTTACATAAAAATAATGTATGAACGCAAATAAAGGAGATTAACTGGGTGTTGGATGAGAATCAGGGTCCAGCGGTGAACTGTATGATAAGCATTAGATTGTTGTACCATCGTGTAAACATCACGGGATTATGTATAAAATTTAATGTATAGCTAACTTTTCAAAACCAAGCCCCTATTCCTAATAGAAAGTTTAGTTTAAATATTTTTGTTCATATTTTTGTTTAACATTTCATCTAATCCTAATAATAATTAAATTACTGCAAGGTTCTACCCTACTATGTTTTGGAAATCTTATTTCATTCCAAATAAATAACCCTACGGCAACATAAATTGCTCATCGTATCTTTGTCACAAATAATTTACATAGTGACCCCACAACGTGTTTACGATTTCACTGTAAATTAATAGATAAATAATACTTGAATTTATCATATAATTCGCTTAGAAAAATAAATGAAAGCATAATCAAAGTAATAAGAAACATATTATCCAATATACTGCCAGACAAACATCCGCCGCGTTATTATATTTTGTTTTTCTTAAATATTAACTTTGCTTGGTATATGGACTTAAAATAATATGTAAAGAGTCTTTGAAATATCTTAATAACTAGAAACAATATGTATTAATAACAGGCCGTTTCAAGATACACTCCAAACAAAAAGCTTATAAAAGAAACTTTTAGCAATCACAAGGGTAATTGCTAAAAGTTTCTTTCAAGAAAACTCGAAAAAACTTGGCATATATTTGGGCGGAAATAGACGCGTACTCGAAAAGTAAACGTTTGGTCTCAACAAGTAGACCTTCTTCTAACATTTTTCGTAACGCGACATTTATTTATGAAAAAAGGTCGCTCTGATCGATTTATAGCCCACTAACATTGAGGACGAGTATATTTCGTGATGAAACTGTTTTTTCGGAATTGTCTTTGTCCACTTCAGTTTAATCGACTTAGCTTCTACGAATGAAAATTGCAAATAGTTGCGGCTATTCTGCTTTCCCCATTGTGAATGATATCTGTCAATTGATATCGTATTGAAATGTATTTGTATTGAAATATGCCATTTGGCTACTAAACTACAAACTCTTCTTTCATGGTACTTTTGAGTAGTAATACACAATATTATGTTACAAAGAATTATATATATATATATATATACATATATATATATATATATATATATATATATATATATATATGTATATATATATACAGAATTACTATAAATGATCTCACTTCAGTGTTTCAGGGGATTTTTTTGAATCCTCAATACATTATATTTTCATTTTTTAATATTAATCCGTAAGTTTGTTAATTGATACTGATTTTATATGAAAAGAGACTAGCAAGTTTCTCCAGAGCCTTGTGATCCAAAAATAGTCCCTCTTTTTTGTACTTCGAACTGTCCTGTATTTCCCTCTATATTGTGCTAAAAATAACCCCGGTAATTTTGTCTCTTTTCCCGACACATTTTTTATAAATATTTTTTTATTGCGTGTAGTCTGATGTATTTACATACATTTATGAACGTGTTTTTCTGATTTAAGCTTAACACGTTCGGTTTAGACCCCATTTTCATTAAACTTAAACATGCCATTTTTATAAGCAATAAAATCAGACTTAAAATATATTTCTACTTTAAACATAATACTTATACTAATATAATAATACTGAAATAAATACTATAAAATACATATTAACGCAATGAAATTGCTATAATACAAAATAATTAAATAATTTTAGGAAACGCTAAAAACGCAGCGAATAATCATTGAATATTTGCCTGTTTTACCGACCAACGTCAAGCGTCCGATTCGCGTCAATCCAAAACTGATCAATTGGTAAAGCCGCATCATTGCTATGGCGACGCAACGGTGTACGGTTAACAAAAAAAATACGATGAATATGTTAAAAATCTCCTAAATATATAAAGATACATAATTAGTGTGACAAGTGGAAAATATAGACAAAGAGTTTAGCAAATGTTTATATGATACTAGCCGTGGTTCAGGTTAATCCAAATTGTCACTACCTAGGTACACATTGTTTAGTCCTCCATACATTTAAACATGGCCTCTTCAATACAAATATGTTGGTATTAGAAAACATGTTCATCATCCAAGATCTTTTTTTAAGATCATCACGTATACATTTTTGTTTATTGTTTGTGTTTGGTGCATACGTTTACCTCATTTATCGTCTGTAAGTAATTACTTGTTTGTTTATACTATATCTTTTACAACTTGCCATGTAACTAAATCTTTCAATTGTTGCGATTTCTAGGGTAACCTGCGGCATCATTTGCATATGTGATTTTTTTGTATATTTCACTTTATTAATATGTTAATACTGAATCAATTCTGATGTTGGTATCGTTTTTTACTATAAATTTCTACGCCAATTAAGAACTAAATAACTCAGGTATCAAATACACGTGCCAAAATCCGCCTGCGACCGTCGACAATTTACCCGCTGACTTTGCTTAACTCGTTACTGGAAATGAAACCACATTTCAACCTATTTTCTTCTCCAATTCACAGCCTTCAAGTTACGATCGCTTACGTAAAGGATTTGGGTTATTTAACGTCAGCTTACAATTTAGACCTAATAATATATTTTCATTACCTAATATTATATTCTGTATTATTCTGTATTTATATGAGTTAACATATTCTGTAGCCATTTTATTTGCAACGATAATTAATTCTGTTTGCCTTGATTATTCTAAATTCACTTTTTAATCGGATTGATGAATTTGAATAAAGTAAGAAATTTTAAAGGTAATAAATAAATAAATATTTAATTTTTTTTACTTTCATCTATCTATTCAAATAAATTTATACAGTAATAACGTATTTCTTTTGAATGTATTCAGTATTCATAAAATATTTTCCAAAAAAAACTTAATTTTAATTTTTCATATCACTACCAAATTTTTTTCATATCACTACCCTCGCCAAATGTTAAAATAATTATGAAAGTATTTTTTTTTATTACTTCTTTTTTTTTTAAATGTTAAATTACCATATTTTATTTTTAGTTGGTCGATAACCATTAAACACAGCCTGTATGTTACCTCTGGCCCAATAGTGGAAATTACAATGAAATCTTTCAGTTATTTTTGCATGATATATTATTTGTTTGCGAATAGACTCAAAGACCAAGCGACAAATTTACAAAAATTTTAAACAAAATATTTTGTTTTCTATTCTTTTTCGGTGTTCCCTTAAATATTTTTTCGTTAATAATTTCAAAATGGAAAAAACACAATTAAGTAATTATATTACGAATATAGATAACAGATTCAAATTTTAAACAATTGAGGAAATGAACCAAGTTTGTGACAAATAACGCGTAAATATTGAAAAATTATATGTACAGAAAATGACCAACAATGACATCTGCTTTCATGCCTCTGCCCGCCCGCGAGTGGTCCCGTTTTGGCAATGAATATCCAGGAGAAAAACTTCATTGCGCTATTGAAAATCTCTATTTAGTTACGTAGTTCACTACGCGTTTTCCTTAAATACTACGCTTCAATTAATCAAGCTCTTCTCAGTTATAGACCTAGTAATGGAATACAAATTAATTTTTGAAAACATTTGATACGCATATTTTTTAATTGGATAAGCCGAATGCGATGAAATAAAAACTATGTTACCTTAACTTAACCCTTGTGCCTTTCTGAAATCTGTGTGAATCGAGCTAATAATGATTGCGTGATATGTGTTCAAAGAGAGAAATAGATAAAGAGGAAAAAATTCCAAAAATAATATTCTTGCGTTCTTTATTGTATTTCCTAAACCACCTTTTCATAAAATAACATAAATTATACAGTTTTTCGCGGGAAATCTCCAACATTACCTTCAAATATAAATATTAACATTAATAATTATATCCATCCTCACTATTATATATATATATATATATATATATATATATATATATATATATAAATATATTGAAAATATATTTTTGTACATATGATACCGATCAAAACTACTAGGTAGATTGTCATAACATTTTCTTTGATGTATAAGTTTGTCCTTCAGAAAGGTTATAGTTTTGATATTGTCATAATATAATTAAAGACAGACGAATAGTAATGTAAGGGAAGTGTAATTTGAAACTCATTTTCTCACTTCCATTGTTTAAACTGCGAAAGACCTGTAAAAATATTGCATAAAAGAATTGTTTTACTGATGAAAAAATACATCCATGGTAACTTTTTAATGAGAAGCTCAAGATGACCAAGAAACTAATGACGGTATGTTTACTAAGGAATTAGGTAGGAACTCCAAGTCCATATTCAATAACAAGAAAGTTTGTATTTTACGAGAATCAAGAATTATTCACTGGTTAATTTACGTATTACTTATTACAAGTTTTAAAATTATAAAAAACCGATAAAGACAGCTAATGACGAGTACCAAGAACAAGTTTAGTAATACTTTTTAAATTCTGCAAAATTTCCGTAGAAGGCGAGTTAGGGTACTATCGCCTAACGTGAGATAGAATTTAAATCAAATACATACTACAATGTACCTGTAAGGTGGAAAATACGATTATACAATTTATTTTAATCAATAAACCTTCAGCATAAAATATACACAAAACTCTTTTATTACCACGATAAGAAAATTGCAGTAAAATTTTAGCATCATGTCAAAAAAGCATTTTGTTAGTTTGTTTGTATGTACGTAAAAAATATTTACTCGTTACAAATATGGAGCGATTTTAACGACACCCATCTATCACAATAGGAAAACAAGATATTATATTAGATAATTCAATATATCAGCTATTACATTCCTGACGATGCCAATCAAGCAAAAGAAAAATTCTAAATCTACGTCATATTTTTAAAAAGAACTGGGGAGCTAAAATACGTGAATGGCAGGAAAATGCAACCGAATAGATAGATGGAAAACGGTCGAAATAGAAATGGAATTTTAACGAAATGCAGGAATCTGTGACGAAAATAAACTCAACCACGGGTTATCAGTTGTAATATTAATGGAACATTAGTGTCCGTAACACTAAAATATAAGAAATCGAGTCGATATACGTATATAAACATTTGCATGACATTTGTAACCAAAGTAAAACCGGTCGATATAAATGATTTAACGACCCCCAAGCAAATAAGCTTTCGTTTTGAATTTGTTTTTATATCTGAGTATAAATAATTATGATTTCACTCGTCTTATTTTACTATTATTCCTTATATTTTATTGCAATTTTATTGTCAAAGTTTAGGATATTTAAGTGCTAGTTAAAAACACTATGGAGGAAATTAATATATAAAACAAAGGACTTTCGGTTCAATAAATATTTTGTTGTTTAAAGCGACTTCAATGTTATGTAACTTTCTAGTATTTTCAATGAAATTTTATTTATTTACTGTTTTATTAGGTGCAGCAGAGAATATTATTCTCACATACGTAAAAATATGGTTAATTTCTTAAGAACTAAGAAATTTAGATTAATCGCTGTAACTTTATATAAATTTTGTATAAAATTCAAGTGACACTGTTTTTTGACTAATGTTCATTTAGCAGTTCTGGAAATAAACGGATGCCAAAGTAGTTCACATTTTTTGTTAACGTTTTCAAAATAATTTCTAGACCGTTTTACTTGATGCACAATTCAATAAAATATTACACTACACAAAAATGGAAGTAAACTTCAAGTGACTGATATTTTCCACGTATAGAAAATTATGTAAATAAAATAAGTAAAAATGCCTTTTAAATGTGCGAGTAGAGTTGAATAAATTTAATAATATCTTCTTCGAATACAATTTCCCACTAAACAATGTCGAAATAAACAAGCATATTAAATTTAACTAAATTCGTCATAACATACATCCGATTTCCTTAACTAATTTGCAATGGATATTACTCAAGCTTCAACGATTAGTTTGCGAGTGTGTACGCATTTACATATTCACGTCTTCAGCGTTCCATCATTCGGGACAAGGTCAGTAGTGTTTTCGAAGCGATCAGTGTGAACTTTGGTTTAACCTAAACATCGATAAACCTCAATAGGCGGATGACACAAATATGTCACGCGTGAGACACAATAATCCATTTTCCACAAGGACGAACATCGCGTTAAAAAGTCTGCGTCGAGCATTGGTACAATGAGGGCAAACCTTCTGCGATGCCTGTAAACACGTAAAGTAAATAAGCCTAGAATAAAACACGAGAGTTTTCCTTCGAGCAGACTTTATTCTTGGAGTATATCCGTACATGTTTTAGTATCGCATTTATAATTCGTAATTCCATATATGCGATACTAAAGCAACTAAGTAAAAGTGCTGTTTAAAAGATTGGCGAGGGATAAAAACAATTTAATTGAGGACGATTTAGAAGGTGTTCTGGAAATAATGGTTTGTGATTAACATAGAATAGCAGATAATGTTAATTGACTTATTCAAATAGAGTTTGTTGGTTGCAATAAATAATATGAATTATGAATATGAAAATATACATATTTTATAAGTGTTAAACAATGAATGGTCAATGGTGATCAAACTTTAGTTTTTAGGGTTTCATACCTAAAGAGTAAAAAACGTGTCACGGCTCTGTTTCAGCCACTGTTATTAGAATTTGCTTTTCGCATCTGTAAAAGAATTTACAATTTTTTTATTGCAAATGGGGTTCGAAATGGCTTGAAAACTAAAAGTGGTGCAAGGTCAAGTTGGATATCGTATTAGGGAATTATGTTTCTATATTTCAAAACTATGTTTTTTTTTTAAATTTTAAACAACATTAAGTTTGACGTACGACTAAAAATGTGCAAAAGAAACCATCACTCCACACTCTCTTCCTTATGTATACATTAGTAGAGTATTATAGTGTGTAAATAATAATATCTTGGATACCGAATCCTAGTGGCGTGAGTTCTAGCCAAGAAGGCTTCTATTTTTTTATTTATGGTAAAATGAAATTACATGTTAAAAAAACTTTAGCAGTTATTTTTTCACAGATTTACTGAAACGGCTGTATTAATTGTATCTATATTAGTGGTTTTAATTTTCAAGCTTGAATTCACCCTAACTATAAACCATTGCTCAATATTAGGGACTTAGGGCGAGAAACCTTTCACAAAAAAGTAGACGTAGGCAGAAGTAAATGGGCCGTGGCATAATTGTTTGTCCTCAGTTGTATAACTTTTTTAAATTGTATTTATTACTATTGCGTAAAATCTTTCATTTTACGAATGATTGCACAAATATAATTTCTTTGCATAGCCAAATTTTTGTACAGTGTCTATCTTTCTGTACTTTGTTACTAAAAATATTTTTAATGTTTTTCGTTTATCTTAGCATAGACGCTGAAATACTAAACTGTCGAATTTATTTAATATATCAGTAAAAAATTGCAGACGAAAAGCCAACTGCCATTTCGGCTGAAAAAGAAAAAGACATGTTTGATTAGAAGATAAAATAGCCTAGTTCTTTGATATGTAGCTCTTATAAAATATTATCCTTTAATTTTTGCAAGTTTATCATTTACATATAGGTCATTTATAACTACAAAAACTTGTCTTAGTAAATAAAAACAGTAGTCATATTTTCAAAAATTTTAACACTTATTTACACCGCTTCTCGGTGTTATGTTACTAAACACGAAATATCCTAATGAACAAAGCTTGCGTACTTTTAAATATACATGTAAAATACAACAAAATGCTGTTTTTCATCATAATCACATATCTGTTTTTTCAAACCGTTTTTACACAGCTTCCGTGTATTTTCCACTAGCCACTTGCACATGTCTACCCGAACTTGTGCCGTTCTTCACTTCACAATTGTCGGTCGAAAATTTAATCAACCACTTCTCCATCATTTCTAAGCATAGCCAAGCATCTCTTGATACCACATTAGCTTCCTTGAAGTACTCGTTTTGTGTTAGGCCTCGCTTAACTTTGCAAAGAATAATGACCTTTGTATTGCGACACGTTAATTCAGCTGTAATTATATTTTTAAAAATTGCAATTAAAAACTAAATAATCCTCACGCTTCAAAATTTTTACTGACTTAATGAAATGAGTTGTATTATATATATCTGGTGTAAATTCAATTATCTTTAACTGTCAATGTAACGAGTTGTTCTTTATCTAGTAACTCTAGTGTATATATTAAGACAGCCTATCGCGATTTTTTCTCGGATAAAAAGTACTATAACCCCATTTTTTATGTGATTCTTCATTTTTGATTCCATTTTTTTGTGCAGCGAACCTTTTATATTTAAAAGGGAGCGGTTGAGTTATTCATTCTTTGCTTTAATCGAAAACCATAGGTCCCAATACTATGAAATAAATACGTTTGTACATAACAAACTGTAAAAATTAGCAATGCAAAGCGTTGAAATTTTATTTTTCATTATGTTCAAAATATACTCAGACATTATTTTAATGTAGCAAAAATGTTTTAAGTATAACCCAAAATACAATCGAAACACTACAATTAAAACTAACTACTAACTCGTATAATTAAATCGTTATTATCTTTCATGATCTACACGTTACGCAAATATCATCATATGTTCATATGGGCACTCTAAGATATGTGATGTTAAAGAGTTAAATTTTAACCGGATGAGCGGTCACAATTTAGATTAACACACAGTAAGAGAAAACATTCCGATGTGTAGAATTATTATTATTATTAACTAATTTTTTAGATATATGTTTAAAATATTTAGAAAATAACAAAAATCAAGAATTTATTTAATCTTAAACTTAATTTCAATTCTCTTATACTGCCTGTTTTACTGGTCTCTTTCGTTTATTGTTTAGTATCCTAAAATACGAAACCTGCGGAACAAATGTTATTACATTGGTTATCTACTAACTTATAGGAACGTACTGTTATACTATATTCATAGGTTTCGTAGGTCAAGAACATATAAATTGCAGTTTATATTGAAATAAATATAGAGTTTATATCATGAGGTTTTGTCAGAAAATCATTGAATTTCAAAACCTATAAAATATATTTTCAAGCTTAGAAAAAACAAAAGTTATTTCAAGTAAAATTAGATATGTATAATTCTTTGAGTAGTCTTGTATAGTGCAGAGCATAGCTAATTCCCATTATTTCAACGCCTGCTGGCCTGTTTGTCTGTCTGCTTACTCATAATTTCATGGCATTTAATATAGCTTTATACCGTATAAAATGTGTATTCGAAAAGGATTTCATATACAAAAAACTAGTGCAAATTACGGAAGTAGATGGATATGCGTTCTACGATAGGCGTATCTTAGAATGCGAGCAAGCGTTATGAAGAAGGGAACAGATCCACGGGAACCGCTAGTTAAAAAAGTTATTATATAAAATTTACCTGTGTAAACAGTTATGGCCGTCGACTTTGGCCTCCAATAAACTCTGTCTTTGAGTTTCAAATTACGTTTAAGACCACAAATTTTCTAAAAGCAAAATAAATAACCGGTTTCCTCACAAATTGTGCTCGTAATTATATGTTTTGTCTATCGTACCGTTGTGTAATTCGACACGTCTGTGTGCCAAAGGAAATAAAGTAGCCAAAATGTCACTTGATATTTTTTACTTTTTTTTCCCCTTTATTTCCTTTACCCTTTACTCCTCTTTGTCACATAGGTCCGTTCAACAAAAAGAGGTAGTTACTCATCAATTAGTAGTAGAAGCAAGCTTGATATAATGTAGCATGACACAACATGAAATAACCAAAATTACTTTTGTCTTTACTTTTTCTTTATTTTTCTAGATATATTATATTGTTTTTTTTAAATAAAGTTTTTCAACAATAATGTTAAAAGCTTAAAATTATACTTGAAGAAGATGAAAATAATTTGGTCTCAGCTTGACAATTTCCATTAATTGGTTCATAAGCTCGCGCTTTCGTTTCATGCTATACGTATAAACAATTAAATTTCTAGTCTTCTAAAGAGACTTATTTATTTAATAATATTAATGAACAGTACATAATACAGACTTATTGCTACAAGAGCATAGTCTTTCAGTCAATAAATTTTAAGAATTAAGTCAGAATCAGTACGATGCATTTTTTAAAACTTGCTTATCTTTCAAATTCGAAGGAAAATTACGATATAAAATTAAAGAAAAGGAGAAACAAAATTTCAGTAAATTATATTAATTACGTAAATGTTAATTTAGTAAAAAATATTATAGAATAAAATATTGATATGTATTAACATGAAATGAAAAAGAACAAAATCTCGGAAGGATCTCTGTATAAGAAATAAAACTGATTCTACCCACCAATTTTCCGGGTTTCCGGGGATCTTTAATTAAGTTAAAACATAGCCTATATTTAATGCAGCCTCAAGCTTCATAAGCAGGATTTTAATTATGCTCAATCAATTTCAGCAATTTATCTTATATAGATAAACTGCTGTTTGTCTCTTTTCTGATACAGGTATCCAGAAAAGAGACAAAAAATCCCTTCGACAGTCGAATGGACAGGTACACAGGCAAAGAGCGAAAAGTGTAAAATATTTTTTTTTGACTTTCACTCGATCTCACACATGCTCATGATATTTTTTCCAAAACTATTCAACGTACAATCTCAGCTGCCCACGAAAAATGTTATATATTACACGAAATTAACAAAGTTCATTTCAAGTAGTATGCGTTTAATGGTAACCCTGTCCCCTGTAACCCTATAACCCTGTCCTATTGGAGAGCTACTTTTGACATATAACATAAAGCGTGTGCCATTCTCAGATAATTATAAATGCATCTGTAAAGATTGGGTTACTCATATGTACATACACACAAACGTAACTGAATAACTTAATACTATAGCTGCAGGCATAAAAAAACCATATAGATGTTGGGTATTTGAGGACTTTGATGTTCACAAATATTTCCAACTCACTTTTACCATAAGACTCCACTTTCACAAAAGCATATATTGAATATACAAATAGTCACAAATGTAGGGTGCAACGCTGTGGGAGGGGTGCCATTGATACTAAACATATTGATCCTTGGGGACGCCACAAACTTTTTCCGGAAATAGAGGACCTTGTTACCGTGGCCTTGTCCGGAGTAGTGTCTGATTCTTCACCTTATTATTTCTTCATTATATATTGCGTATTGATCTATTTGTGGATATTCGATGGGCATTTTATGTTTTATTTGTGAGGTTATTGTTATTAAATTTAAATTTCGTTTACTGCGAATTATATAACCTGATTAAGAAATTAGTTAAAAATAAGTGTGGTATCCCAATAGAGACATTTTGGTGCGATATTGTTGTAGATATATAAATATATATATATATATATATATATATATATATATATATATATATATATATATATATATACAGCATACAGAAAAAACGAACTTACAGAAAAACCATGAAAAATACGCAATTTTTTATAATTTTCATTTCCTTCATTACCAAAAATTGCAGTTCAAATTTTTTGCCAACTGAAAAAAAAATTCAAGTTTCAAAATTCTTGTTTTTAAGTTTTTCTGTACTTCTTTGTGTTTGACTCTTTTTATGAAGCATTAGTCATTTTATTTAAGGCGACCTCAATTTTATTAATGGTAAGGTTACGTTTTTAAAACATTAATTAGACAGACTCATAAAGAATTATATTTTTTGTGTACTTGTGCGTGCGTGTGAGTTCTTTCATATTTACATACAAGTATAACTCTTACGAAATTGAAACTCAATTTTTTTAATATGAGACGAATGTTTTATTTTGCATTTTTTTCTTCATAAAAACATAAATGTAAAATAGATTTACAACTCGGAATTTAACCAGGAAAGCCAGTTTTATAGAAGCACCCCAGTTTACGCTTTGCGTAGTGCGTACGTAACTTACATAATGTTCATACTTAATTATAGTTTTATATATTATGTAGTTAATATTAAAATTGGTAACAAATATAAAGAGGACATAACCATACCCTCTCATATGGAGGTATCGTAGGAACATCTTTTGCATAAGTTCATTCCTCAAACTATACTGGGCTTTTTGTTGGCATCAAATAATGAAGCCAGATTCTAATCGTCATACGAATGAATTATACAGCAGGCGATTTGTTAATACGCATTGAAAGTCTTTTGAATTATGCAACGAGAATCCAACTTTTTGCAACGATCCTTTTGCTACATCCGCCGACCCGCCGAAACGTTAATCGCGAATCAAATCTGAATTCCAAATCAACGACCTCATCCAGAGGATGCAGTGTAATCCCGTTGACCATATTTTTATATGTAGTTTAGTTTTTATAAATAGAAGAACGTATGCTCGGCTGTTGAAAATTTGATTTCGTTTAGCCTTAAGCACTTGCTGTCTTTCAGTCAACAACGGCTCTAATGTCACTCTGCAAACGTTCGCCATCTGCTGCATCCTTAGCGACTCTAAAAAGCTTCATGCCGTTCGCAAATAACAAACAACGCATCTCTTCACTACACGATCAATATCTTTAAACAGAATAATTATATGTATAGGTTCTAGATTTGGACCCAGACTCATTTTCGATCCTGCAACGCAAATCTCGGATATAAAGTTACCCACTCTTAGATATTGCTTTCTATCCGCAAGATACGAAAAAAACCGAAAAGTATGTTGTAGAAACCTACCTTGCCAAGGTGATTTTGTAAGATATCGTCCTCATGAACAACATCTACTTGACCCGTTACCCGAATAACTTTCCAACGCGAGGGATAGGTGCCAGTTGTTAGCAAAATTTTAAATATATACTTCAAAGCTCTAATAAAAATATCAGCACAAGCTTTAAATATACACTCGGATATATTTCCGGGTTCGATTTGTCACTTCCGTTTGTAGAAAGCTTCTTCAATAAAAAATTTTGTTACGAAGATCGAAAAATAATTTATTTAATGTTTAAGACAGTAAATTTCTTTATGCGACGTATTTATTATTGTATATGATTGAAAACATTGTTTTATGCTAATTTATAACGATATACTCGTAGAATGTTTTTGGTATATTTCAATTCATAAATAAACAAATTGCGTAATTTTAAAACCTTATTTTTCTCCTTTTTCCAAGAATTTGAAAGATTTTAAAAGATCTCAAAAATATTATGGCATTTTGTTTCATCACGAAAAAAATAAACGTAAAGAACATAAGAATATTGCGAAAGTATTTTCATTACTTTTTAGCATTGTATTTATTTACAGAGTGGCCACTCGCGTTTGTTGCATGCAATTGCCTTATTTTGCATGCAGCGCTTAAATGACTCACTATAAATATAACAATAACATAATTGTTATTAGGACAAGTATTTTTTTATTTACATTTATATTTTACGTTTAAATTTACGTTACTACTGTTTATAATTTTTGTTGTAATAAAAAAATTGCATTTTATATAAAATGTTCCCTTATAAACCTTTTTTTCTTACACACTCATAACTTTATAATGCCAGTTGTCACCCCTCGACTGGCGGCGCTCTAAGGGCTAGTTTCGGTACGTCACCCTAAAAAATATGAATATGAGTCATCTTAGGAAGATTTACTCGTATACTTAAGTTCAAATATTTCAATATTAACGGGAACACAGAATTTCCATTAAACTATTTACAAATGTTAGTATCGTTCTTCTTTGCGTAAATATTTTTTCACTGGTGTAAGATAATTTTATATTAGTATTATTACAATAGTAATTTTATATTTGTATTATTTTCAATTTGTAAACTTATTTAATATTTTTGATAGAGAATACATTTTTATCGGAGGAAAACTGGAACTTCCTAGATATTTCCGTTTTTAAAATGGACCTTTTTAAAAATGAAAAATAGCATTTATGAAAACACTGTCTCAAAATACATTTTGACAAAAGAGAGAGCAAAATTTAATATCAGAGAGGCAAAATTTAATATTATTCCCTTAATATATTCAGAAACTTCCATTTTATTTTCATTATTAATATTGTAATAATTTAAAACGATATTTCCTGTATTATTGAAAATCCTTTTAAACTGTGGAAAATGAAGGGGCGGGGTGTATAATAATTTACTGCCAAATGTTTTACAATGCGTATATTAAAGTGATAAAGAAATGAATATTCAGACTATAAAAGCATTTTTTTAATAATAAGTCAAATTATACCTTTTCAAGTTGCATAATCTAAAAAAAAATTACACCAATTTCATCATGGTTTTGCATTGGTGCACTATTTTATATAAGTGAAGAAATTTAATAAAAATTTTCGTAATTTTGAAGCTGGAAAGATTGTGTTAAATGGACGGTCGGATGCTTGCGAGACCAATAGGGCTCCGGTGGTTTAATTTTCATAGTTCTATGAGAAATTGTGAATTTTAATTAATTATGGACTATGTTACACTCTATAACTTTATGTTTTATGTTATATTATTTATTTTTATGTACAAATACATCATATTGTTTATTGCTACGAAAGCGAATTTTAGTAAAAAACTGTTCAATTACGTTAAAATTTAAGGCAGTATTAATAAAAGTTGTATGTATAACACTCAATATGTCTACAGTTCTGATATTAAAAAACAACGGATTTATAGAAATGGATGATCGAGTAATAGAATAATAATATGCTATCCATATCAATTGACATATCGTGTTCATGTGCCGAAGTATACAATGAAATAAACGGTTTACAGTATTTTTTCCCGAAATTAAATGAGATCAGCCGATGTCGATACCTGATCTATTTTAGAAATGCCGTTAAATATTTTTTTCTAAAGAGCAAAAACTTCTCTGCTAAAAAAAATTGGCTATTTCCCCCTTCAAAAGCCTCCCATTTTCAACACCTGTATTCATAATAAGATTATGAAGGAAATTTATTGAAAGTGTTTTCGCAAATAGTTAAAATATAAGTTACAAGAAAGATATATAAAATATTAAAAATATAATCACGTAGTGGACTGCATGAAAACTAAAATCATTATTAATAGCCTGTCTCAATCTACTGCCGGATATAGGTCTCTCCAAGGGGCTTATTATTTGTGAGTATTGCATATAATTGCCACTGGTCTGTGTCATTTTAGCTCCTACCCGTCACTGATATGTGGCATTCTAGCTACGTGACTGTGCACAACACTCCAGCTCCGCTCGCCGAGATGCCGGGGTCGGACCCGCAGCCCCGCAGTGTACCGCACCGTAATGGTCATAAGACTCTGATCTACACAACACTATACTACATTAATAATGTATCGTTATAGAACTGCAGGTGGACTTGAAGTAGCATAAAAAAAAACTTTGAGAACTTCTCTTAAAGTTATTACGATGTCATGAGCAATGACATGGAAGAATGGAATTGCAGGTGAACTTGAATTAGCAAATAAAAAAAACGTGGAAAACACCGTTTAACCTTAATTTATAACACAGCAGCATTTTACCAGGAAGTCTTGTATTAATAAGTTTTAAAATCTTCTGTTCACATCACGTCTCTCATTGCCCATATCAATTGCGCAGGACTTCCTGGTAAAATGCTGCTGTGTTATAAATACATGATAAAATATGTTTTCCACGTTTTTTTTATTTGATAATTCAAGTTCATCTGCATTTATGAAAAACAAACCACCAAAATAGAATTAAGAATATCTTAAAATATTTTACTGAAATAGATTGAATTATTCTCAATTTAATAATTTTGTTGAATTTTTCCAACTAATACACTAATAAATTTACCCACAAATACACTTAAGTCACGAAACTAAAAAGTAAGTTGTTTTACTGAACGTCATATCGGTAAGCATTTAAGACAGCCATTATTGCAAGCAGATAATATAGCCTAACGGTATAAGTGCCGATGACAGTGACGTGGGCGGTTTTTTGCTTCACGTCATAAAACTGTCGTGGACGGTATTTTTCGTAATTCGTTGTGAAACTGATGTTACTCTTGATGTGGCACAAAGAAGACGTCGAGCGTGAAGATAGTGTTTTTTGCTTGAATGCCAAGGAAACATAATTTAAAAAAGGAAAATCTTTGGTGAACAGTGTCAAAGTTCTGTTTTGCTCGACGTAAATCTGTTTTGAATTTTTAATTTTTAGTTACAATTAAACTAAGATAAAAATAACTTTGATCAGGTTGGGAAAAATACTATTTATATTGAGGAAATTCGGTATAGACCGACTTTGCCGAATCATAAAATCGTACTGGAATGTTCACCGTATACATTTTCTCGTATTAATGTCCAGTTATTTTATAAATTATCATTCGTCATTTTGTTTTATATGACTATTTCATCTTAGATACTTATTATATTTAGCTGCCTTAAAAGAAGACACATCTTCTCATTTTAGGTGTTTATTTGGTTTTAAATATAGCGCATAACTTGCGGATTTGTACATGAATGGAGATAAAATATTATGTTCCACAGTGAATATATCCATTTATTCCTAGTAGTCTTATTATAGTATCACTATGATAGTCGTATGATAGTCGTCGTCTATATAAGTCGAACGACATCATTTTAAACTAATCATAAAATATAGTTTTAAAATTTTACGGATTACGTCATGTTGCATTTTATTTTCGAGTTTACTTATCGTCAAGTACGAGCAAAACTCGAGGGTTCCGAACACATTTGGGCGTTTACAAACAATTAATATTACGATATGTGTCACGTAGTATTTTTATCGAATTATTTACAAATTTTAATTTTCCACAACGTAAATATATTACCTATATATCATCCACAGGCGTATAAATATTATTCGTATTTCAAAAATTATGACGTTTGGATCATTAGAATAATTTTACTACAACTTTTGGATAGGATTCCAAAAACTCTATTTTTTAATAATATTAATATTTTTTTCCTCCCAAAAATTTCCATATGGATATTGTTGATTGTTACCTATTCACGTGTATCTGGGTTAATATGCTTTACTATAGTATCAAATATCACGTTAATAGATCAAGCAATTTATGGGGAAAAACGGGTGTGACGCAGATAAACGGCCCTGCTTTTTCACCAAAATAAATTTTAAAAAACAGCCACCCAAACTGCTTGGAAAATATATACATGCCTCTAAATATAATAAATATATTAACAATACTTACAGTGAACGGTGTAATCAACTGTTTTGTGGACGATATTCCAAACTTTTACAACATTTTTGTAAAAAACCTGGAAAGTTGCGTTCATGAATACAATGAATTGTAAACGTTTACTTGAGTCCGAATAAAGTTGAGTCTCAAATGTATTTACATACAACAGATTTAATGCACGTTATTGATACACATGCCTATTACCGAAATAAATGAAGATAGCTTGTTCATTGAAATAAGATATGTTTTGAATTACGTCGATCAAACCATTCTGAAGGTGTGAGGATAGATGAAACCAAAATGAACAATGATGATTTGAAAAATTTTAAAATGATTAGGTAAAGACATATACTGCACAAGAAATTTGTGAACATAAATTCAATGTGTCCCCTATTTACCAAGAATGAACACAATAACTGGAAAAAGTATGTTTTTTGCTGAATGTCATATGGTTGATGTCCATATACTTAATGTGAATAGATATTTGTGGAAACTTTTATAGAATTTTTGACCAAAACTCAAACGAGGTTAATATCACTTTTAAAAAAACTATTTAAAAAATAAACAATTACTTCTAGTAAGTCATATTATAATTCCATTCTACGTACTTTTTCCCCAAACTCAAGATTGATGTCCCGTATTGAATTTCCGAAAAGTTAGCCTCCATAGGTTAACCGGTATTATTTTGAAATCTAAATTGCATTTCAAATTTTGTAAAGTTGTAAAATCTTACTCTATATTAAATATCTTCTTTTATTTCCAATTAATACACTATGCGAACCTAAACGGTTCAATATATCTCTATCACGAAATAATCTATATTGGGGTTCCTCACCGTGTGTGCCATTGCAGTATGTTTCAATAGATAAATAATACAGAAATCAATCATGTAATACACTTGAATATAAAATATTATATGAATGAAATGAGGAAAGAAGTATGGGAAAAAATGTATCATTTATTGTGTTGCTGTAAAAATATCCGGCCGCCAGTACGAACGCCATTTTACATCTTTTTTCAAACGTTAGCTTTTCTTTGTTTCATGAAATAATGCAGATGAAATATGCACTAATAAGTTTTTGTATTTGATTATGGTCAGTATATAAGTCAAATCAAATATCCTAAATAACGAGAAGCAATATATTAATAAAATACAGTCCCATGGATACAGACCAAATAACAATATTATAAAAAAACGTTTACCAAACAAAAGGATACACACGTAAACCTCGAAGAAAGCTCGAAGGAACGTTTGGAAGCATGTGTCAGAAGTAGACGTGTGGCCCAATAAGTAGCTTTTTTGTGACATTTCATAACACGACATTATTTTAAGAGCAAGGTCGGCCTTATCTCGGTATATATCGTATTGAAATATATTCTCATTGAGTTTTGCGATTTGGCACCCAATTGCAAACTTTTGTTTCATGTCCGAAAAAGCTTGTGCAAATATATGTATATATATATATATACCTATATATTTGCATATACCTATATATTTGCATATATGTACTTGTTTGTAAGAGGTAATGATTAATAATGGTAATGAATGACTCAAAATATTTACCTTCTCGAATATCATATTCTAGTATATGTGTGAATAATATCCAAGGAGAAAACGCCTCTTTTCCTCTAAATTGTTCGAGCAATCATAATGCACTAAGCTCTGTAAAGTAATCTTATAAATCTTTCCAATTTAAACTCTAATAATTTAGGGACTAAATACTTACTTTCGACTAAAAAGCAATTTCCAGCAAGATTGCATTCAATTTTTTATTAGATGGCTTGCTCCCTAGCAATTTCGTTGAAAGGGTGCGTAATTACAATAACATTGGCTTTAAAATTTCATTACCACGTTATTAGGATGATATTAATTTTTAGTTCTTCGCATCTGTGTTATCAGGTTCTGTTAATAAGTTCTTGTGTAGGGGTATCCATAATGCTAAGAGCGCGATATAATGTTGAGAGCGTCAATTGGGGACTCGAAATTTATAATCGATATTTTTGACTAAATAGCATTTGATTTTAATAGGCTCAACTAACCTCATTTTTAACTATTATTTTTAATTTCAAAATTTTATTTCAATTGGTTTATAAATTATCGAACTTAATAAAATTTAATATAAATAAATAAGAGTTTGGGGCTCCAAATTCAGAAAAAGTCAGTTAAATTTAATAAGGTGAAAGAAAGTACTCGCATAATTGAGTTCAATTTAAAGGGTGTATATCAATATTATTACCACACAGGCGTGTCAATCTATAGGTTGTAACACACTCTTAAGGCTTTACTTACTTCTATACAGTCAAATGAAAATGCTTATAAATCAACAGTCGTCTCTATTTCTGTGTAATGTTTAAAGAAAAAAGTTAAAGTCAGGAGTCAACAAATATAATTTCAGATTGGTTATGGTTAGATTATTGGATTCGTTCATTGACTTGTTGTGCTTCTGTACATACATTTGTGTTAGAAAGCAAAATTGGAACGAAAATTTGTTTATAAAATAGAAAGATTAAGAAAAATATCTATGAATAAAATTGAGGATTGCCTCTCGATGTTGACTCAAGGAACCGTAAACATAGAAGACCGTGTTTGATAGCGGGTAAAAGAATTGACAGAACAGAAACGTGTTAAGGCACAGGGTCATTTTTATATCATCATTACTTAGATGGTAGACGACGTAAAATAATGGATAGAGAATTTTAAAATGTTTCGCCTAATCATCCTTAATTGCATCGCAATTTATGAAAATTATTGACTCGTCTTTTGAAGATTTCATCATTCATCAATATTGAGATGAAGAATTTCATTAAATCCGTCTCATAGAACATGAAAGGCAGATTGTTAATTCAAAAATACGCACATGTAGATTTAGTACACAATTTATTTCAATTCATGCACAGTTAGTGTTTATGCTTATGAATGATCATGTTGTAAGTTTTACACATAATGTCAGTTCTTCGTTCTAAAAATTACTAATTTGCTTCCCAAGTCTCGACATATTATATTTTTATTTTTTGTAGTCATTCCAAAAGTTCAATTATGAATGCTGATTTTATAGAAAAGAAAAGTAGCAAGTTGCAGTGAATGAATGATGCGAAAACAAAAGAAACGTCCTAAAATGGACTTAGGATAGACAACAAACAATAAATATTGAAGCACTTCGTACTTAGAACTTTTCGTGTCGTATTATTTTTGCTTCAAAAATATTGAAACAGTCATATTTAGATGAAAGTTTTATTATGTAATTAAAACTTTCTGATAATTAAAATTAAATATGGGTAATCAAAATTTTAAGGAGTTAGTGGATACTTCAAAATAGCTAATTTTAATAAATTAAAAGTCAAAATCGTACTACAACGTTCACAAAGAGCAAAGTTAATGATTTGGCGTTGACTTTGACCTAATTATATTATTGCTTTAAAAAATATTTTTATTGCAATAATGCAATTGTCTACCAATAACATAAGACTTTTATGAACACTGTCCGAATAACGTCAGAAAAAAGGCCCTTAATACTTTTTATCTGTATGCAAATTATGGCAAGGATTAATTAGTCTCTTAAAAAACCATTAATGAAGAAAAAAGAAAAGACAAACATATATATATATATATATATATATATTTGTTGGCACAAAAAAGAAACAAAATTAAATGGAAAAATGGAATACTTGTGGTGAGTTTACCGAGTCTGCCTATCTATTTGTTGATCACACTTCAATTTAAGATTTTGAGGTTTTTATATATATTTTTGTGTGACAATGGTCAGTAATTATGCACGTATTTTTCCTCACAGCATATTTTCAGAGAAGAGAATAGCTTTCAAAATCCAAATTTAAAAAAAAAACTAAATTTGTTACTACACAATCGCTATGGTACGCTATGGTACCATGAAAATATTCCTTAAAAATAAAACTTTAAAAATTATCATAAAAGCCTTTTCAAAATTAAATATCACCAGTAAAATCAGCTAGACATTCGGAAATTATTCACGTGGAATTTCTTGCCATGATTTCGTTATATCATATTTGGTTTGTCATATTATTTTAAATAGGAAAAACTAAGAAGAAAATAAGTTAATTAAAAACATTTTTTTTAGTATTTAATTTATCCTCACTATTTATCATTCAGATTAATTGGCGAAAATACATCATAAGTAAGAATAAAAATAATTACGTGGTAGTTTTTTTAAGTTTTTTAATTCAATAATTATTTTTGTGAAGTGTAGGTAAATAGGATATCATTAAAAAAAAAGGTGACAGGATTCCAAATATATGTTTTGCTTGTTTATTAATTAAATTTAAAAGGAATATTAAATAAATTCATGAAAAGCCCATAGAAATAATCTAATCCTCCTCCCCACCTCCCCTCTCTTTTTTTCTTTCCTTAATAGCTGTAGGCATTTTAGCTTATTTTCCATTGACATGAATGATCATATTATAAGGCTGCGTAAAATAGTATGCTTAAAAAATATAATCACCCTAATTAGAGATTGTATTCAACGAGACGTTGTAAACATTTAGCAAAAATAATATTCTTAAATTCTTTAATAATTTATTTTGATTATGAGTTACAGTTTTAAAGTCTAAAGGGCTTAGATAAAAACATGTGAAATAATTTTTTTTTGCGACTAATTACAAAAATAAGTAAATACCTTACAATTTGCATTCTGACTCACGCCTACACGCTCTTTAATATCTGAATAAATGTTTAGAAATCCAATTAATGTAACCATGTTTTTACTGTGAATAGTCCTTTACTGAGCTCTTTAAACAATTTAAATACACTATATTCATTCAATTTCTGTGTTATATTTGTTTGTATGTTTAAACGATCAAAGAAGTACAGGAAGTGTGATCCTCATCCAAAAATTTAACTTGGATTTTTTATTACGTTACATTAACTAAATCTAAAACATGGATTTAAAATACCTAGGTACATACATATAAGTCGTTCCGGGTAAAAGGGTATTTAATCGTTTCTTATAAATAGAACTTGAAATATTTGAAATTTTTTAATCAATAGTTTGGAGAAAACGGTATATCGAAAAACACTTTTATAAAAGAATTTTCCGATATACCCATTTTAAAAGTGGGTCTCAATAAATTTTATTGCAAATGTAAGATAATGTAGCTGTAAAACAACAGGAAGTGAAAAGAAAATCTTAGAAATAGAGGTTGACCTTAGCTGGGCTTCAGTTTCAGATAAATATTTGATTTTGAAAAAAGCCTTGTTGATATAAATGAGACTTACCATATAATTTAATGCTTTAACACATTCACCCCTAATAAAACAAGTTATGACCGATTGATAATTAACTCCCTTGTAACTGGGTCATGGCACAAAGGGCAACGTCTTTCTGTGTTCCTTGTGATAATGCGAAATAAAATATTAAGCTGTACCTAGTTAACTCAATTTTCTTATTTCCGGCGAGAAAAGAAAACAAATATACCTTTCAGCGCAGCGGAAGTGGGGCATTATTGGGTTCACTTCCTGCGTAAACTTAGTTTCCAGGATGCTTGCAACTGAAAGTTGGTTTGTGCTATCTATCCGGTGTCGTTAATTAACAATGTGTATTGTTAATTAACGACACCAAATAGATAATACAAATGAACTTTCAATAAATGCGAAGGAACTCCCAAAAAACCTTGAAATATTATTTTAGTCTTACTTTATGGGGTTAACAGAACTTGATTTATTTTCAAATAAAATTTTCCTGTTGCTTTTCCAACGTGCATATACTGAAGAAAACATTTTAAAATACCGATAAACTTAAGTGTTCTTAAAGAAGCGCGCGTCAATTAGAATTTTATCTTAAAAAATTTTATAAGTTTTGAAAGTAAATTGGCAATTTTTTTAAATGGCGAGAGAAAAAAATTGCAGTTATGTTTATTAAAAACAAATAAAAAAGTTAATGTTTCTCTTAGGGAAACGTTTATTGAAAGACTTTCAATATAATAATACAATTATCTAATTAGAAAAACCTTTTATGAACTCATTTTTTTCCTTTTTAATAACCAAAAACAAAACTTCTTGTCATTTGCTTGTTAATTATCTATCATTAATATTTCACTATAAATTATAAATAATTAACTATAAATTATTGGCATTCCGTTCCCCGGACTTTTGGATTATTTACTTTTGAGCCTTTTCTAGTGATTATAATATTTATATTGAAAAATAGCGAGTGTCAAAACAAGTTTTAATAAATGCTAAGTACCTAATTATTGCGGTTCCCTTTTTGTCCTTCAAGCTTTGCTGAAGTATTTTATCTATCCAAAACCTAATTATCGACTCAAATATTACAAAGAAATATATCGATTCGTCTTCCTGTATTCTTATATTATATACAACGTGAAAAATTATACCAAAAATTATAGTTAAATAGAAATACTAAACACCTTTAAATGTTTAAACTTTTGTATGCATACTCAATGGCATCGTTTTAAATAAAGGATTTGTTAGATTTTTATTTTTTTTCTATGTAATTGAATTTAAATGAAGAGTATAGCGATGATTATTTAAATATTTTTTATAAGTTCCTAATAACTTGATAAACTACAACTTATTGATCCGGAAAATATAATTTTGATTTCAAATAAAATGTTAGTAATTTTTTTAAATATTACTTTATTCTATATTTCTTTTATGGCTTCGTAGAACCTTAATACCGAAGTCTTTTTGTATGCCTTTCTTATTCATTACTTCTAAATCAACATAGCTACATATTTTCAAATTTCTCATGCAATAATTATGTATTTACTTCATCTATTGAAATAGTTACGAAATAAAAGTGTGAAAAATAAAGCAAAATAAAATTACCAAAGATAAAGGATGGTTAAAAAATATTTTTAAAACCCATGATGGGTTTTAAAAATACGTCACCAATATAAGCGTAAGATGATGATTTCAAAAATATAATTCTTTTAAATTTGCAAATGAAAAGAGGAAGCAAGAAATTTTGTTTCGTCTTTTTATTTTCCAAAATAATGTGCAGTTTACACAGCCACTAATAAAAGAGATTAACTGATTTTTAGTGATATTAAAACACAGTTATCTCAAGTGTAAGTCTTCGATAATAATATGTCAAATACAAGTCATTGATAACAATTATAATGGATTAACAATATTTTTTTAAGAAATCAATGTATAAGCACATTATTAAAGATATGTAGAATACCATTAACTAATTTCTGGTGTCTCTGTCTGTCTACATTCTGTTTGAATTGAGGACAGAAACCTGAAAATGAGCATCAGTAATTTGCATGCTGCTATGAAGATATTACGTATTATGGAACTTTAAATTTCTACACGAAGTATATTTAAAAGACTTTTTTTATTTACCAATGGCTTAATTAGTCATGGTAGGTCCATTCATCTAGTGTTAATAATTACCAAATAATCTATCAAGTTTTATCACTAGCGTGTCTCGCCTATATTTTAGCTCCATATCACACATTATCTTTTTTATACCGATCCGGGTAATTAATGGTATATTGAAATTAAGATAAAAGTTTTAAGTAATTTTAATTTTCGATGTAATTCGATTACAATGATTAGAAATTAAATTTATTTTACTTTAAATATAATAAAATATATTTTTATTGTATTCTTTAAGATATTTTATAAAATAGGCTCTATCAAAGAGTTAATTAATTTTGTTTATTATTTTCCTTATTAGTTAAATAATTTAATTAGTGAAGTGAAGATGACAGAGTTTACTTTCGGCTGCTAAATAAAGAAATTACTCGGCACTTGGCTTTACTTGCGTATTTATCAATGTGATCAATACTGCGAGTGCTGATTTGTGTTCGTGATAACTCGCAAATTAGAGATAATTATTAATTTAAGACCGTGAGCAAACTAGGCCAAAAACTTAAAAATTAAATGATTTGGCCTGCAAAAATGCTTTAATAAAACAATACACAGAAATTAAAACAATTTTATATATAGCATTTAGTATTTTCTAGAGCGAAGTCACTAAAAATGTTATAAAGAACAAACAGTTGGTTGAATAGTATTCATCATTATTTAGAAGGTTTCTCATCTAAGAAAAAATGTGAAACTTTTTCAAAAGTGGAAGTCTTTTGTTGCAAATGTATGCCAGCAACAGTGAACACGATATTTGAATTTAATATACTTAAGATGTTGTACAATACGTTCTTAACTTGAGACACCGCTAAAATTTTAGGATATATTACAACTTCTCTGGTAATTGAGAAAGCTATAGTTGGTACGACAAGAAGTAACACAAGAAAACCTCAAGGGCAAACGATGTCACTGTGAGACCAACATCTCAAGTTTCCTAGAAAAATATAAAAATAAATAAAAATAAAAGAACAATGGAAGCTGTGAAAAAATAATTTTCAAGTAACCCGCTATTAACCATTATATGAAAAATTGCTGGCTTTACGCAACCTCCAAGAGCTTAAGGTGAACCTTAAGATTTTAATGATCGTTCATCGCAGCCGTAATGAATTTGAGATTCCCGACTCCGGTCCGACTATGTCGTTAATTAAATAGCATTCAGAAAGTGTCCTTCATTTCGAACTAGAAATTTCTGACTAAATGATGTAAGTGTGAGGGAAAGTACGCTGTCACTGTAATATTTCTCGAGTTTTGATAATTTTAGTAATTATAATATTTTTAACGCATTCGGTGAAACAGGTGATTTTTATATATATGGTGAGGATGTACTGCTCACTACATATATATATATATATATATATATAGATATATATATATATATATATATATATATATATATATATTAGTGGGAAAAAAGGTACGAATTGATATAATTGGTTTTCAATCAATGCTAAGTATGTTTATTTTCTATTTAATTAAATGTAAGTCTCAGTCACGTTGAGGTATATGGCATGTTCCAAATATCAAACTGTATTACGCGGATTCGATATGCCACGGTCCAAACTTCGTTTTCAGAAATGCAGTTATGTGATATTTCTTCAGACATAAGAAATATCTGAAGAAATATCATGTAACTGCATTTGTATCGGTGACCAAGCGAGAAGACTTTTTCAAATATTTTTTTTATTGCCATGACTTTGATATTTATTGAGCATCTGCAATATTTGAAAAAAAAATTAAGACGCAACTGATCGTATTTTGCGCTAGTTTCAAATCACATTTTTAAAGATTTCCCTTATTACACTAGTATAGTTTTTAATGGCTAAAAATGCTTGAATACTACCTATCCAGTACCCCATCTGGTAACACGATCTAACCCATCAACCCCATCTGGTAACACGAGTAACTTATGTAACGTTACTCGTATTCTCCTCCTTTAGAGTAAACGTCAAAAGCAATAAAACAAATGGGAATTCCCTTGCCAGGAGGGTTTAATAATTTGAAAGGGCTTCACCGATCAAAACTTGAGTATTGTTCATAATCGCCTCCACCAAGAGAAGGAGTCCTGATTGTACAGTGAATCCTCATTGTATAACTGTACGACATACCGTGGATTCGGTTCGAACATGTGCTTATAATTGCATTCCTGTGCCTAGGAACATGAATTAACGAAAATACTTTATCAGCGCGGATTTATGGGTAAATAGTAAACGTCTTCAGCCGTGGGTGTCTTCCGGCTCAGGATTATGATGATGATTATGTAGGTATTTATTTTAATATTATTTATTTTTGACCCAAATACCATAGAGATTTTTTGAAAAAACCCGTATAGTATGAGTAAATCATACTACACGGTTTTTACGAAACTACTTAAGTGATTTTTTTAAGGAACTTAAATATTACATTTTTTCATTTAAATTGGCAATTTTATTATCTACTTTCAGGTGTTTTAGCAATTAACCGAGGCTAAAAAATTGAATATGAATAAGGTGTTTGGGAACTCTTAGCAATTAACCTAGAACTATATTCTTACATATTTTCTATTATTTCTTAATTAAAACTTTACTTAGTTTCCTTTTTTTTTAATTAGGTTTGTCTCATTTAGAAATTTGTTATATATATATATATATATATGTATATATATATATATATATATATATGTATATATATATATATATATATATATATATATATATATATATAATACTACAATTCGATAAAAGGGAATATATCAAAAAAAATTTGTTATGATTTATATATGAAACACGATGTAGTTAACTTTTGAAGAAAGACAATTCTAACATCTGATACTAAATTTTACTCTTACACAATTGCTTAAATTACTTGTTGATGCCTGATGTTAACTGTTCACGTTGAGTGATCACGGTAATGTTTCCGTTTATTGAAACAATACAATTATTGTACGTACCAAATCAAAAGTCACTATTTTGATTTGCAAGTTTCAAATAGTGACTCTTGATTTGGATTCAATGTTTTTGATTGCAATGTCGATCACATTATGATGCTTCTTAAAACTTCTTTAATTATCTGAATTTACAACATTTATTTTTTTGTTCCTTCTATAAAAATATTCATACTTAGTACATATACATTACATATATGTGTGATTGCATGTTATGTTTAAAAAATTAAAATCCCACAAAATATATTGATGTATATTTGCGTATTCCTATTTCTTTGCTGAGGTTTTAATACACATGTAAATATGAACGCTTTGATTTGAAAAGAGCATTTTTGTTTCTTCGTAGTGTAGTAGCAACATCATTTTATCGATTGAGATTTTGGATATGTTTACATAGTTTGCACGCAAGAAAAATCTGAAAATGTTAAAAAATAATGCTTAATAATAATTGCTGCCATACATTTCGTGATACATTCTGATGAATCCAAATTTGTTACATCTCTTGAAATGAGGGAAAGGGACAAGAGGGAGATTAAAATTGGATTTCGCAATTGATGAATAACTGAGAAAGTGTATTGTTAAAAAAAACATAAAATTAAACTCTGAAATTTTAAGTAAAAAAATAAAACTATGAAAATAATAATTGGAGGCAGAAAACATATTGCAGAAAAATTGAACAGCGACCACAATTAGCTCAATTTAGGAATACACGTGTTTGTGTTTAACAGGGATAATTGTGTACAAAATTTGAAAATTAACTTAATTAATTCTAAACTAAATTCGAAATTCTAAAACTCTCAACTATCAAATATGGCACATACTAAATGACAAAGTTGAAAAAGTATTTACTTAAATATAAAGCAATGCCTCATAATAACATTTTTAATGATATAATATATTTAGCTTTAAGTACAATTAAAATAGGAAGTGAGGGCATTTCTGTTTTATGGTTCCAAGGGCAAATTGAAATTAACATTTTCATCGAGATGTTTCAAGACTGATTAGGAAAATATAATTTTTCTTTTCAATATTTGCAGGTAAGCAAAATTGCAATATATAACTTTTTACTTTTCATTTCTCTTAAAA
This sequence comes from Druceiella hillmani, assembly GCA_039881145.1. Taxonomy (NCBI): domain Eukaryota; kingdom Metazoa; phylum Arthropoda; class Insecta; order Lepidoptera; family Hepialidae; genus Druceiella; species Druceiella hillmani. The sequence continues at coordinate 2,755,212 of JAYKKI010000062.1, forward strand.
TACATAAAACACATTTTGTAAAAACCATGAAATTATGTAAATTGTGATAAAACTTTTAATTTTTGGTAGTAAATAATATTAGTTAAATCTATTTTTACAACAGGATGAGTTACTCTTTTGTATACACGACAAAGTAACTATAAAAATATACTTACCCGTATGAAACAAATGAAACGGCAGGCAGCCATCTGTTTTGACACTCGTCATGAAATCAACTATGTAAAATAAATTAACTGCTTATCAGATGTTTTGTAAATATTTATTTACATATATTCGTGACAAGAGTGCATATAGAGATGGCACTGACACAGTCTGGTATATAAAACAAACAGGTTGCGCTAAATTATATGTTTGATGGTAGTAAATACTAGTGGAAAGATATGTAAACTGTTTAACGGAATCGTTGTTTCGTTAGAACACGCCCTGCATGTAAAGTTTACTGTCGAAACTTGTCAAGTTTTTTGTAAACGGTAAAATGCGATATTTATTTATGGAGTCTAGAAGAGCGATCGACATTATTTAACGTAATTTGTTTATATGAAAGTGTAATATAAAGTTATGGATTGTGCATTTTGAATCAGACATAAAATTCTTGTTAGAAGATCAAATAACATAATTTTAACTTGAATAGGTATTATAAATACAAACTTATTTTATATCAGACATTATCTGAATAAAGTACAAAGTCTTTCGGAACATTTTCTTTGTGCAGATATTTTTGATTTATTAGATTCGTAGTTCCGAACTTTGAATAATAAATTCAATTTTATTTCACGTAGATACAGATTGCTTAGTAGAGAAATATTAAACATAAAATAAAGTTTCATTGCTTACTCTATCTTTTATTGAATTATCTAGACCTTATTTTAAGCTTTTCTCTTTATCCTGACCTTACGATATATTTTATATGACATCACTTTTACATTAAATATAAATCTTCAGTGAAAAATAATGACCTCTGAAAACATTGTTACATATTTAGTCATGTTCCAGTCGATTGAATTAGTATATTCAATAAGTAAATATTAATATATAATTGTAGGGGTATTCGTAACTTTAAATGTAACTGCAGTTAAAGGATCTTCATATAATTATAATTAACGAGAACTACGTCAGAAATCCAAGATATCTGTAAAACATAAGGAAATTGAAATGTAACTTGTTCAGTGATGTTTAATCGTCACGCCGCGACTAAAACAAAGTTACTTCTCTATTAAGATGACCGTAACTCTGTCTGTTGGTATAACTAACAAACACTTCGTAAGAATTTGCAAAAGAGTGAACCGTAAACGTTGTACCGTATGTTGGTCCCACGAACTGATATTCGCACGCATGGTATACTTGTGTGCATACGCGTGTATACCGCCACATACCATCGTATTTCAAATGACTAGTAGTATAACAATATTTATTTATACTCATATATATATATATATATATATATATACATATACATATATATATATATATATATATATATATATATATATATATATAAATATATATATTAGGCAGTGATGATAGAATTCCAGACTGCTATGTTTTCTTTTCATATACGGTCCCATGTGCACTTTTTCATTTTTACGGCTCCTAAAACATCGAGCTAGAAAAATGTTAACTTTACATCGGAAAAATGCGGCATCCTCTGTGACGTTTCGTCGTTGATATGAATTGAGTTTTTGTAGTCGATATTTACAGATTTGGAGATTACTCTGAAAATCCCTTGAAAACTTTTCTACGAGACGAGTACTATTTGATACGATTTTCCCACATAATGATAATATTCCACGAATATTTACCCATATAATTTCGGATATGAATTTGACAATAGACTTGAAATAAAAAAAACTACAGAGTCCTTAACTCGACAAATATTGCCTTTATCTCTAGAGTTAAGATCCAGTAATATCTGCATAAGTATTGAAAAACACTTGCTTTTGTTCTTCTTTTTCGTATTCACAAGTGAGTATATTTGTAATTTTGATAGCAACATTATGTAATATTAAACAAATATTTATCAAGAAAGATTTAATTTTGGCGAAAAATGCAAAGAAAGCTTATTTTTAACATTAATGGGTTTAAATTTGGTAAGATTACAAATAAAAATGTAGATTTAAATAGATATACTTATTTCTAAAACGTAAAGACATTATTTATTTTACCGTATATTTTTAACAGTGTTGCAGAATTGAGAAAACTATTCGTAATCTTATACGAGTATGTGTTTTTCTGCGATTATTAAAGTATGAATATATTTCAACAAAATATTGAGTTTCACAATTATTAACTGTTTTAAGGTTTCCTAATGGACTGACAATAAACCTAAACCTTATACTTTCATCGTGTTCGTCCACATTTTTGTCAATTTTTTTTTAGTTTCTATTCTTTTATACCGATGAAAATTATGTTTTATAAGTATATACTTACACAGAGATCTTAATTACCAGATACAAAAATATTAATAAAAGCTGATGTACTTTCCATTAAATGAAAGAGAATAAAAATTCACGCAGAAATGAGTTGGGTATTACTTGGAGGTTTAATTTACCATTTTCACTTTCAAACAATGTTTGCGAAATATGATACTTCAAAATGGCATACAATTTATTTCCCCTTCCCTTCTAATTTTCCAACTACGTCTTTCGAAAATGTTGAAATATCCGAAGTACTGGAATTCGATTACAAATTTCAAATGAAAATATATCGTTAAGTTCCACTAAAAATTTATGGAAATATAAACGACTAGGAAGCCTACAATGGGTGCGTTTCGGCATGTACAATTCAAAAAACCAATTGGGTATTTGACTAATTTTTTTTTATTTCTTTAATCATAATTTCAACTTACTAGCTGATGAAAAGTGAAAAAAGAATTTTAAAAATCTTAAAAATTAACCGAGTTATAAAAGTTTAAATTTAACCTTTAGAGAAGGACGGCTATGCTGTGTTGTGAGGTCATTTTTAATATTGCACATTATATTCTACGAGAGGAAAATAGACAGGGATATACCCAACTCTATCCGTATCTTCAAATTTAGAAGCCTACAACTGGTTTATTTTTCAATCAATTTTTAAATATTTTTCAAGACTGGTTTTTAATTAACTTATATTTCACAATATTGTATGAAAAATATCAAAATTTAGAATGAGTCAACTACCGTATTGGGATAATTTCATATCAAGATGGGCTCGTTAGACCATTTTTACACTAATAATTTATTACACTAATAACAAAAAACTCACTATTTAAATTTCAAACGTTTACTTAGATTTTAAACTATTGGAATAAAATCTATTATATAATATACAAACTAGAAAATTTATTTAAAAATTTTGACTTAGATTTTGGACCCTTAGTATTTACATGTGTATGAGAAGTCTAATGTCTCTAGGCCAATTGACAAATAAGTAGAATATGATATTTTCTTTCTTGAATCAACTAATTAATGTGGATTTCACGGTTAAACAAATAATCATTCAGCTAACATTATTGAACTAAAATTTCGTTTTCTGTCCCGAGTCAGTTCTTAAATATCTCTTAAATTCCTTTTTATAAAGTGGCACATATTCTAAGATATCGGTGTATAATAAAATCTCCTCACATGTACCTTCATCAGACAATGTATCTGTAAAAAATGAGTCCTTTTTAATTTATACCACTTCATGAATATTTTTTCCAATTCATGATAAAATTGTAATATAACTTAGCGGTGTATATTTCATCGCTAAATTGAATTTGCTTTCAGTACACTGTCAAATACTAGGGTCATGTAATGTGAGTAAATCAGTGACGCTAACGGTCGTTACGCTATTGAACCAGCTTTTGGAGCTTTTGCTATGTGATAAAGTTTCGTATACAATTTCGTATATCGTTCACTTATTTATATATTTATAATTATCTGACTATACGAGGGTTACTTAGATTCTATCTCACTTTGAAATAATACTTTACACAGAAATACCTTTACTTTCATTACATGTTCCAATGGTCGGAAACAATGATATTTTATTCAGTCTCTTAAGGCTCGATCTTTCAAGAAGGTAATTTGAGATATACGCAGGTGTTAAATTTTATTTTTTTCTCACTGATAATAGACTTATTTTTCCAAATATTTCTATTGTTTTCTAAAGATGATTTTTGAAGGATTATGGCATTACGTTGATTCAAAATATTAGTTGCAATTATGGTATGGTTTTTGATGGATTTATTTTGTGCTATTGAACGTAATATATAAATTTTAATGAACAATCCTCCAATTAATCAATTGGTATTCTTAATGAACGAAGTTAATCGTAAAATTAATCGTATTTTGCAAAAGTGTAACTTTAATACCACTCAAAAATTACATTTCTCAAAATTCTGCTTCTATTTATTTTAGGTGATTTATATTTACTTTAAATTTAGGAAAAACGCGTGACATATCAATATGTAAGTGCAATAAAGTACTATTCTATTGCTGCCTACTTGTAAAGAATTTTAATGGAAGGAAGCGATAATACATATTCATAGATTAAATTTTTAGTGAGTCAGAGACATCAGCTGTTCCTTTTGATAAGCAAATAAATATTTTCGTCTTTGTCATCTATTATAAATAAATGAAGCTTACAAAAAATGTTTCAAAAAGTCATCTCGGATGTAGCTTCGTTAGATGATGTCTTTATAAATTACATTTATGAGCACAGAGTCTGTAAAATTTACATCACTTCGTTCATATTTTTTCTACTTTTTCTCTCCTGTGATTTGCCAAATTATAGCTTAGGAGTGTGTATTAAATTGTGTTTTTTGCTTTGCTTTCAATATAGGTACCACTCAGCGAGTCTAATATGAACGAAACAGCGTGCTAACGGTCGTTGAACCATTTTGTGCTTTCAAGGTTTACTTTGAGCCAGCTTTTGGCGCTTTTGCTAGTATTCATGTAGTTTTGTTCACTTGTTTGTATTCGTTTCATCTGGCTATGCGTGGATTATTTAGACTTTGTCTCACTTTGAAAGAAGACTAAATAAAAAAATATTATTTTTTATATTCTTGCGGTGAAAGGTTATGTTATTATTTTATATGCATCAAAATTCTGATATTTTACGAAGGTAAGTAGAGAATATATACACTGCGATATTTAATTTTTTTTTGACGTGAAACGTCTTTTATTTCGGTCAGAGGGGGGTCACTTGCAAGAACCAAAATTATAAGCGATCTTGCCATGACGAAATATGTTATGGCAAGATCGCTTACAACTTTGGAAGTATAACACCTATATATATATATATATATATATATATATATATATATATATATATATATATATATATATGTGTATATATATATATATATATATATATATATATATATATAGCGATATATGCACTATCATTACTCGATAGTGCATATATCGCTTGCGGAAATCACTCATTCGGAACTAAATTTATCATCGTGCGCTGTGTTTAATTAATGATTAAGCTCTACTATTAGTAGTACATTGATCGATTCGAGCGGGAGTGGTCGCATTTGCCAGAGCTCATGACGTTACAATAGGCGTGATACATAAAACTCATACTTTTGACCATTAGAAGGTGTAGAATTAAAAGAAATGTTGTTTTTTATAAAAAAATTACGACTGCTGTATTATAGCGCCAACGAGTGCGGTAGGTAAAGTACAAAACTGGTGTGTAAGAGCTCGGGTGGCAAGAGAGAGATAGAAAGATTCTGGCCCTTGATGACTCGCTTTGACCTCGGCGGAACGTGTTCGTCTCTACAGGGAACGTGTTAGTCTTATATATCACACAATCTCTTGTACGCTCAAGACGTTTCACGTACTGCACTGTGGGTGCGTTCCCGATACAGCCTACCAGTTTTTTTAATGCGTTTCTGAAATTCAAATATCTTCTGAATGAATGAACTAATCGCAATGAAATAAATACTCATACATCTGCGCGCATTCAAATTGCTTACACGCGTACCTACTCCTTCCGCACCACTCCACACTTTCACTCTGGCTACGCACATTTCGCCAATGTATGTCCGATTAAAAAATCTGTGATTCAAATGTCAGTATTCTCTGACTTACAGAATTAAAGAGTAATTACCTAAAATGGCTTACGTTTTTATTGATTTTCATGTATTGCCATTTTTGCGAAAAGACAGCTTATCACAAAATATTAAGTATTTTGTTGGTACATAATTAGTAAATCAATTTTTTTTTTCTTTTGCCAAGAGTAATATAAATAACCATAGATAAAAAAATGAAACAACGGAATGAAACGATTACATGACTGCGTAACTGAAAAATGTTAAAAAAGACGATTCGTATACAATGATAAATATTTACTAAATGGTCCATAATTTTACATGTGAGTTGGAAAAAGGAAAAGGATGAGACATGAAGGAAAATAGGTAAATGAGGGGATAATAATGCGAGCAAAATTAAAAGATGTATGTTATTTCCGACGACTTTTAAAAACCTATATGGACAGCGCATTTCTGATGCTAGGATTTAATAACTCTAGGAGAACAAACTATTACGAATGTTTAAAAATCAATTTATTCACGTTTTGTTATACTAGGTATTCCCAAAGTGAATAGCCAGACGATTACGAAAGTACTAAATATGTTACTAAGTTATATGTACAAAAAAAGTTGCGGTTACTTTTCTTTTCAATTCCTAATCCATTTCCTCTTGGGGTGCTGAACACATTTTATGACATAAAGAAGATGATGTCCCCATCATTGTGAAAAGGAAGAACATTGTATATATGTTACTTTTGTGTGAATATGTATGTGTATGTGTGTGTACCTGTATATATATGTATAAATATATATATTAGTTTTTTTTCACCGATTTCTGGAATGTTACAGAAGCTTCTAAATTACATCTTGTAGGTAAAAAAAGAATGCGGCATTCGAATTTCTCTTCAGTTTACTATGAGTAATCTGCGAATAAAAAATAAATTGAAAATGGAAGTGTTTCGATCTAAACTTAAAAGTCTCTTTCTTCGTGAATGTCGTTTAAAACGAAAAACCAGCAAAGCATCCTGCAATGTGTACACAGTCATGGGTGAGGATACGCCCCCTTCTGATACAGCCAAGAACTTGTTCCAAAGATTCAATGCAAGAAATTTTGACACGTCTGAAGAACCTCATCCAAAGTAACCTCCTCCAATTGATTTAGAAAAATTTGAAAGCCTTATTGAAACAGATCCCAGATTAAGCTCGCGTTGTTTTGCAGAGCTACTTACATGCCCTGGTACTCAAATGGAAAAACAACTTCATGCTTTAAGAGAGAAGTGGATATATTTCATTTAATGAACTAACACCTTTCTTCTTTAGAGAAGAGCTAATGTGTGCTGAAGCTACTTAGTTCTCATCGTACCAACAAGAAGCTAAAGTATATGTTTACAGGAGATAAAAAGTAGGCAGCTTATGTTATTTTCTAGAGCAAACGCCAGTAGGTAGGAGTTGGGGAAAAAGGTGTACCTAGACCAAAATATGATATTGAACTAAAGATACTTTTTAATATATGGTGGGGTATAAATGGAATTATTTATTAAATTATTCAATGGAAAGTCCTACAGCTAAGATTGATTGTGAACATTTGAGCAAAGTCACCGCTGAACTTCCTTCAAATCAAAGCAAAGTTTGCTTTTACATGATGATGCTCGACTCAATGATTACTATCTGTTTCGCTCTCCATCTAATAATTTATATGAGAGAAAATTTAAAGACGAAAGTCATATCAAAGTCGAACTTCGCCAGCTTTTCAGTCAACGGCCCAAAGATGCCTACAAGAACGGAACTGTAGCCCTGCCTATACGTTGGCAACAAGTGTTAAATACCGACGATGCTTATATAATTAGCGATCGATCTTATTGACTACATATAAAACGCTGAAAAATGTATATATAAATATAAATATATATATATATATATATATTCTTTTAGAGTTTATTTCAGTATAGTTGAATATAGTAGAAAACTGAAGATCTATAACAAAATTTAGTTAGATAGCGATGTACAAAAAAGATAGAAATTACACAAATTATTAAGTGTTCGAATAAGAAGAATGAAAATTTTACCAGTAAAAGAAAAAGATATTTCTTTTTAAGAGAAAATCCATTTTACAATTGGAAAACTGTGTACAACATCATTTGTAGAAGATAAATACCAGGAAATAACACATGGAAATGGTATGTGTTTATAGGGAGACATGAACTTGGTATACCTTCAATCTGTACTTGGCTTCGCATGCATTCCATGTGATTGAGCTATCATGCAACTCCCTTCGTACCAATGACATTTATAGTAAATAAATTGAATAATCTCAGCGAAGTGAAATTTATAAGTTTTTTAATACACATTTATCAAAAAAATTGTTTTTTTATTTTCATAATTACATGTTATATTTTAACTGACACAAGGCAGTAATAATACATTGTCGCTGTATATTTCTGTCTTGTGTCAGTTAAAATATAACCTGTAATGCTAATCAACGGTTTAATTTCTCTTTCGCATAAATGTTGTTTTTACTTTCATATTTTATTACGAAAATGAAAGCTGAATTAATTTTCCACGATTTCTTTTATTCACTGTTGCATTTTTTTCTTTCTGGTTTTCAAGACTATTTTAAAATGTTGTATAAAATGGTAAAAAACGCATATATTTTGTGCCATTTTAAGAAACGAATGAAGAAAAATCTAATATTATGAGACTTGATGGAAAGGCTATTAATTTTTTTTATTGTAACTGGCCTGGTATTTTTTGCTAAGTGATAATATGTTAAATGGACTCAAGAAGCAAGTTTATAGGTATTTAAAAAAGGAATTCTGTTTACAATAATTTGAATGTATAGTCTTTTCTGAAACATGTACCAATTCTTTATAAGATTTTCTGTATAACATCTTCAAAAACCAACACCCAGACTTTATCTAAGAATAAAAGAATACAGCAAGAAAGGTCAGGTTTTAAAATGCGATTAAAACGAATAATCCTTCTTAACTTCATTGTCCTTTATTGAATATATTTGACGTTAATTTTGTAGAAATTCATTATTCACAATTAAATGAAACTACGTGATGTAGTATTATTTCTACTTTCTTTGAGTTCTTTACCACGACCTAGGTTTCGTTGTATTACAACATCTTCAGGTGGGATAGTAGCAAAGAATGGGTTTCTTTGTTAATATCCTACCTGAAGATATTGTAATACAACGAAACCTAGATCGTGGTAAAGAACTTAAAGAAAGTAGAAATAACACTACATCACGTAGTTTCATTTAATTATCTATTGTCCTTGTTACGGAGTAATGCCGTATTTTGGAAATGCAAAGATATATTGCCTAAAAATATGACCTATTATATCCTAGGAGGCATTGGGATTTTCAATTAGGGTATGCTAAGTATTACGTAACACGAATAAAAACAGTCGGCTATCTCAATCACTGTTCAAGAAAAACACACATTCCTTCTCCCAGAAAAAGAAAAATATCTCGGAACATTTTCACTTAGTTTCATGTTCAAAAACACTTTCAATTTGAGTTGAGTTTAAAATCTTTCTAGCTTGTTTTAAAAGCCTCCTATCTTGTTACCTCCGCCTCGTATCGCCTTTGTAATCTATTTTGCCTTACTCTTCACGTGTTTACAAAGAATCTAAGCACGTTATGGGAGAACATTTTATCATTTTCTCAACTTTCTGACTCATTCGTGTGCTATGAAGACGACTGAGATTGTTAACCATGCACTTTTGTGTATATTCATCTACTCTCATTAACGAGGTAAACTTATTAAGAGAAAAGAGCTGAAGATATTTATGAGAAAAATTAGTGAATTATTCTATTTTCGCTTCTCTAAAATCAAAACTCATTTTTTTAACTTTCTCTGTTCAAGTATCATACGAAAATTTCTAAACAGATTTAGATGTGTCATTGAAATTTAAGCTAAGTTTTTATTATATATTATATACATATTGGACTTATTGCTAGGAGAGCAATTTCTTACAACCAAGCAAACACTACTCCAACCCCACTTGACGTGCGGCCGGAAATCGAAACCAGGTGAAGGCGATGCGCCGTACCGTCAAACGCCTTGTGATCAGTGCAACAAACTACGGCGATGACATAAAATAACACACTTTACGCAACACGTGAAACTATTGAACCGACACAAATTTTTTTTTTCTAAATAATTGTTAAAGAACCGAATAATATTACTGTGTGTACTGAATCTACTCACTATCTTATATCTTAACTTCTATCACAACTCGGTTGTGATAGAAGCTCAGATATAAGAAATTTGTATTCAAAGTGAGGATACTTTGTAACATTATTACTGGAGAAAAATTCCGCCCCAAAAATAAAAATGTATACGTGAACGGAGCGCGCAAACGCGAGTTTTTACTCACGGCTTATGTATTAATAAATTGGGTACCGTATTAATTAAAAACTATTAAATAGATGCTTGTTTTCTTAGAAACATTATAAATGTAAATAAATAGTATTCGTAACGGTGTACTAAAAGATGAACTGAATTATAAACAAAATATCTGTATATTCTCTCTTGAAAATTTGAAATGTGTAACTAGCTTAAATTTGTCCAATTAATAATTAAACAAAAAAAAATAGGTGAAATTTCAACATTGTGTTTTTCTCACTAACTTCAATAGAATAGTAAATTAAATTCAAAAAATACTACCCAATTGATAATATTAATTCATGTATATATTTAGTCACAGCTTCCGTGTATGCCTCTAACACTCCTTTATATCGAACATTTTCTATAAAATTCGATTTGTACAGCTGATGTAGCAAAGTCTAATTTATAACTTACTTCGCTTTATTATTTTCTCATTAAAAGATCAACTCAAAAATATACCTCAATTCAATTTGAAAAGGCGATGAAATAAACCATACTAATTTATATTTAATCATAATTGCCTTATGTACCCCTAATATTTCTTTAGCTTGAATATTTTTTCATTTAATTCAATTGAATTTGAATTATACAACTAGATTAAGCATGTCTGATTTATAATTTTTCTCCTAGCGTTGAGTGTTGGAAAATTGAAAAAAAGTATACTTTCCATGTCGTCTTATTATTTTCTCACTAAAAGTTCTATTCAAATATATATTTGAGTTCAATTCGAGTCACTGTTCCATTGCATCTCCGTAATATTTTGCAATTATTTTTGAGATTCCGTTCCGATTCTTTATAAAATTATAATAATTCCCAGTCTTATCCATATTTCCGCCTATCTATTATAGCATAGTAGCTCTTTTAATTTAAAACTGATCACGATGGAATCATAAAAAATACATAACTAAATTACGTAACATACGGCGAAAGCAAAATATTTCTTTTTATTTTTCAAGATATTTCGCCATGCACAAAACTTGAAGATCAAACATTTTTTCTCACCAACTTAATGTAGTGGGAGATGTGATCGAAAATTTATTTTATAATCCAACTGAAAATGGTGTTTTCTAATGCATACCTTCATTAACATATCAGTATCTAAAGCGTAGAATTTTACAAGAATATTGATGTCACATTCAATGTATTTTGGTGTGCTAATTTAATGAATCATACCAGTTTTTGCATGCCAACTTTAGTTTTCAATACATTTTAAACTATCCACAAAACATAACTCTGACCCTGATTTTACATCCTGTCAAGTAACAGATACCCCATCATTTAATCAAAGTGAGTGAAACGACTTAATACGGAATTTAAGGATCTTCTATAATTTTGGCGTCTTTTCAGAAAGAAAAAACACACCAGATTCAAAAATTTAATTTTATCGTACTTGGGACAACAATTTACTGCCGTATTTAGCCGCTGAAGAGAATTTAGTTTATCGTAAAGACGTTCGAGATCTTATGCAAAAAATGGTCTTACAAAAAGATAAACCAAATGATTGGCCTCTTTTTATTGATAGCAGTAAGGGAAGTTTGAAGTGTGTAGTATTACATGGGAATGATTATGGCTCTATACCTATAGGACATTCAACCTTTATAAAAAAAGAATACAGTGTAATTCCTCTAGTGTTGGAAAAACTGAATTATGAAAATCGTAGCTGGGGTATTTATGTAGATTTGAAAATGATTACTTCTCTTTTAGGGCAACAAGCAGATTATACTAAATATCCATGTTTTATATGTTTATTGGACAGCCGTGGCCAAAAGAACCAATGGACTCAGTGTCCGTGGCCAAAAAAATCAATAACAAATTGTTTTTAAGCAAAATGTAATAAAACCACCTTTGGTGAATCGTGATCGAATTATATTGCCACCGCTTTAATTATTATTAAATATTTTTAAAGTTATTTTATTAAAAACTGGGTGTCCATGCTCTTTAACAAAAACAATGTTATCCGTGTTTCAAGATTTTCCGAGATACAATATCTGAGGCGGTGAAAAGGTGTGGTTAAATTTGTATGGGAAAAAATATTTTTATGGTAAATTTTACTTGAAATTTGGCACTAATTCTCTTCAATACAAATAATATAACATATGCTTTGGAATTTTCCGAAATTTAACCCCTGGCGTGGAAGAGTGGCCAAATTTGTATGGGAAAAAAGTTATTGTGATAATTTTTAATTAAAATTTGTTATTAATGATTTTCCATACAAATCATCAAAAAAAATACTTAAGCATTTTCCGATATTCTAATCCTAACGGGGTGAAAAGGACGGGCTACATTTGTACGGGAAAAAAGCTTTTCAATACAAATAATGTAACAAATATTTAAGCATTTTATAATATTCAACCACCAAGGGGGTGAAAAAATGGTTACAAAATTTTCATAGAAAAAATTGTAATGGTAATTTTTTCGTAAAATTTTACAATAATTATTTTCAATACAAATAATGAAACAAGTATTAAGCATTTTTTAGGATTCCTAAGGTCCCCCTAAGGTGGTGAAAAGGAGTGGCTAAATTTGTATGGAAAAAATTGTTATGGTAATATTTACTTAACTCTGAAATTAAGAGAAGAAAATATATGGTAATTTTTAATTAAAAATTGGATTAATAATTTCCAAAACAAAAAATGAAAGAAGTATTTAGGCTATTATAAAGTTACAAGTATTTAAGTTATTCAACCCCTAAGTGGGTGAAAAGGAGTGGCTAATTTGTTTGTCAAGAGAATTGAATCATTTTTACCTAAAAATTTGTATTAATGCTTTGTAATACAAATAATTTAACAAGCATTTAAGCATATTACGATATTCAGCCACTAAGGGGGTAAAAACTGGTTGCTACTGTAGTTTTGTATTGCTGCTGTAGTTTTGTATTCAACCGACTACAATTTCTTGAGAGTCTGTTTCGCAATGTCGATTAATAAATCTTAGCTCCAGTCATAAAATACGAGTATGGTAGACACTGTTTATAGGGTTTGTGGATATGTAAATAAACAATAGCAGTAACAACATAGAAGTAAGTAGTATTTTAATAAAAATGAAACCCACTTTTTATTTTATATCTTAAACTACAAAACAGTAGTTTAGTAGTAGTAGAAACAAACATTCATAAATTTGTGAAATTTTGCGCATTTCTTTAGAAGCCAATATTTAACCTTTCTACCCAAGATATTTAATAATATTAAATACATTTGGGTCGAATTTGTAACCTCCTTTTTGAAGTTAATTAAAATTTGACTGAAGTTTAGAAAACAAATAGTCTACACGTGCGAAACCGCGGGCGAAAATCTATTATACATATGTAAGCTTGCTACCGGGCTCTTGACAATTAGAACCGAGCATGAGCAAGTGTTACGCTTATTTTTTCCCAAAATTTACTGTTCTTATTAATAAAATAAGTATCGGAGATACAATATCAATATCACTTTCCACGTTATAGTTAATGGCTGGCCACTTTAAAAAACATATCAGGCTTTAACATTTTGAAAACTCAGCCATTTTTAGTTCAGTTCAGTTTATGCCAAGCACTCCTTTATGATTCATTATTTTGACAATTTGGTTAAGATAGGTTAGCGTAGCTTTGACATGGTTTTTCTTCTTTAAGATTAATTTAAAAATCTCCCCTTCCATTTCTTGCACTTTCTTCCATTTCCCTTCCCCTTACACTATCTTCAATTCATCGTTGTCAATCTTAGTCTTCAGACGCACATAAGACTCGTCGCTGAGGTCGTATTGTCAAAAATAAAAATGATTAAATCATTGATGCGCTTATCTGAGATGAAATAAAAGCTGTGAGGATTTTCAGTATAATGAAGTATATTTGCAAGTGTGTGTATATATTTATGCAATAAAGTGGGTGTATATTTATGTAACCAAATGATTGTTCTATTTAGGGTTACGTAGTCAAAAAATGTCCTTTACGATTTTGTCATTTCCATCTCTCCGTCAGTCCGTCGGCTCTTCACTGTTTCTACAGTTATAGACTTGTATACATGAAATTTTGCTTACAGGTACTTTGGATGAGAATCTTAATTAATATGTAACAAATTATTAAAAAACTATCGATACCATACGATTCGTGCGCATGTAATTACAAAATACAAATGCAATGTTTAAAATAGACTATTTTATGATTTTTTAAAAGAAATAAATAACTAGTTCCCTGTTCTTTAGCCCACTTCCGTATGCTTCTACAGTTTGCCGCTGCCCACAATTCATGAGCCGGAAATTTTGTTAAATTTTCTACTCAAACTTTTCGTCATCATGACTTCGGAACCATTTGAAATATCACGATATACAAAAAATATTACAGGTTTAATGCCAGTTTCTAAAATCAAGATTACTGTTATAACCTGTAATTTTTGAGTCAAATTCATTAATGCAAACTGATCGGCACACAAATACACAGCCAATATTTTGTTTAATATTTGTTTCCTTTTAGTAAACGAATATGGAAAAGGTAAAGTATTTAAAAGTTGAAAACTCGAAAATCACAGACAGACCATTGAATTTTATTTATTTGATAATGTACCCCCACTAACATAAAGCGATGCCAATATTTTTTTTCGTGCAGTGCTTTGGACAAGTCTCAAATTAAAATTATTTTTACAATCTTTGATTTGAAAAACCCATCGGCAAATTTGACCTGCTTGATGCAAATACTTTAAATATATTGATAATTTTTTAACCGCAAAATTTAAAAATCTTAATAAATTCTGAACCCTAGTATTTGGTTAACACATTCAATTAAAGTTATTTCGGTTAACTTACCTCCACGTTTTTAAGAGGTACTGATAACTATAGAACTTTATGAGTGTTCCTACTGGCACATAACATTTAACGTTTTATTAATATGATGTATGGCCTGTTCTGTCTTATCAAAAACGTGATTCACATGGGCCATGGCCATTAGAATTTATATAACGTCAAGTAACTATCTATTATCACAATTATGATGATATTAACCACGTGAGGTCAATTGATTTGTTTACCGAATGTTTTGCAAGTAATGATTTTTATTCGTTACAAGAAATATGTGGAGATGGCACTGACCCTAAGTTTGGTTTATGAAACAAACAGTCTGTGCTGAATTATACGTTTAGTGGTGATAAATACTGGTAGAAGAATAAATTGCCTGTTTAGTGGGGTGGTTGTGATGTTAGAACACATCCAGCGGGTGAAATTGACTGTGGAGTAACTACCAAATTCTGTGTAGAAAGCAATAGGAAATTGATTTACGGGGTAATAAAATGACCTATAACTTTTTTGTCTGTTATTTCTAGATATGAAAGCGTAACGTAACGTATTATCAGAACAACAAATATTGTCGTTTGTTAATGTAATTTTCACTTGAATAAGCATTATAATAATTTATTGTTTTCATGTCAGACATTTTATCGATAAAATAAAATGTTTATGGAAAAAAATATTTGGGTAATTACAACAGTTTTATAATAGTATTTGAATGGATAATAATTATTAGGATTTAAAAAATTAGTGAATATTTTAAAATCTTAGTAGATTTTTTCGATGTTTTCAATCCGTCGTTGAAAAATTAGAGAGGACAGAAATTAAATACATTCCACGTCATCTTGAATTTTGACATTTCCTAAATAGGGTTTACAATCCCATTTCATTACGAGAGTCCCAAAATCCTCAATATCATTACAAAAATCATGTGAAACCTACAAAATGGCGTAAGCAAGAAAAGGTTAGCTCACAATTTATATACGAGGTTAATTTTTCACTGATTATTTTCCAACATTTTAACTGAGTTTTCAGTCTAAGATGCGAATATGCGTCTGCATATTCGCATTTCATATATATAGTTTTCATATATATAGCATTTCATATATATAGTTTTAAATCTCTAAAAACTGTAAGATTGTGACAAATGGATGGGAGCGCTATTTGCAATGCTGCCTAAAAATGTAACGTTTTATTCCTTATTTTGAAATATGGTAACTCATTTTTATAAACTTTTATATTTAACAAATAATTTTGCTTAAACATTCCAACATTTTAAATAGTCCACCTTCAAATACATCATCTTAACATCGATTCGTGCAAAATATTTTCCGAACATGAGGTGATACAAAGCAAAGATAATAATAAAATAACTATATATGAAAACGAACCAAACTATTGTTATATTTTGGCTTCAAATATATTCAAATAATACAATTATACGAGTGTGGAAACCATATCGTGACCTTTTGTACACAGTGAGATGTTGAACTTTACAAGGGTTACTATCTTGATAGGAAACTTATCTTGTTATTTGTTTCTTTGGCACAGAAAAATAACTCATAAATCATGTGAGCTAGAACCGAAAAAACTTTTATTAAATAGAAGAAAAATTTTTGACATGGAGTGGACCTTCTGTGTATCATATCTGTTAAGATAACTTACAGCATCACCACACCGACAGAGATAATAATAACGATGCTATTAAGAAAGAATGGATTTTAACTTCCCTTTGATTTTAATACGTAAAGGAAATTGCTTTTTAATATTATAATATTTAACATCAAAACGTATTAATTTCCAATATGCCAAAGATTAATAGAGTATAATGTTATTATTAGTTCCTAACCTGGAAACATTAGAATCAACTGGGTCCAGACACAAAGAAAATTTCCTACTCTTTCAATTCCCAGTTTTGCTATTCTCCTGTCTTTAACTTCTTCCAACCTAACTCATGTCAATATTTACATTCTACTTTTCTGTCGTTTTCATTATTTCATATTATAACACCTTCAATAATGTACCAGTCGACCAGTGGAGATTACTCCTGTAACAACAAGTCCGCCACATATAGTGAACAATAAAGTTGACCACTACATATCATTGCTTTTGAAACAAAAAGGGTTCGATAGTTCAAACCTAGTAGTCATTGCCCATTTAGCCAACTTTAAATGGTGCCTTTTCTTATTCTAAATCATTTGCAGGCAACAGTCGTTACCAGTGGTAACAACCATTGAATAATTGAGGAAGAAGACTTTACCATATTTTTAAGGCCGGTCATTAGACAAGATATCGATGTCTAATTTTATACCCATTTCATGCTGGATAAAGAGAAAAATATCGCGTAATTCCAGACCTTGATAAGTAATAAACCCATTTCCAGACCTTGATAAAGTAGCGATGAAATAAGCAAATTACGGTTTAATTGGTTTTAACTTTATAATACATAACAAATTTTCCTAAATTCTAAATAAACATAAAGTTCAATAAAATTTATTCCAATCATACTATGTCAAAATTAAGTAAGCACGAAGCACATGGTGGACTGAAATTGTTTTGTGGACTCAGCGATACCTAAAATGTGACTATTTTGTTTTGAAAAACAGTTAGTGTAGATCTGTTTAAGTGGTCAATATAAAGCTTTTAAGCCTTGTAAATATTTTTCGTTAGTGCAGTACATTGCTTTAAGAATACTGGGGTATTATTTATTTCTTTGTATCGAGTAAAAAAAACATGTAAATTAAAATTCTCAAAATTTCCTCAAAATATGGTTAAACGTATCAATAAATAGGTTATATTTATTTTTAATTTAGATTTTAATTATTTTACTTTAAACTGTAATTTTTTTGGAATTTGTATTGGATATATTTATAGCATTTTGAATTAATAATTCAAAGAAATTATTAATGTCCCTTATTTTATATACGTAATCCATTTGACGACATCGCTTCGTGCCTATGATATTCTAGATTACCAATAAAATGACGAGCTTACGATAAATTAAATAAAAACATTATCTCATTTACGGAAATCGGAACAAACGTTTGCAGTATTTAATTAACTTAAATAAATTCATATCTCTATATATATAAATATATATATATATATATATATATATATATATATATATACATATATATATATATATATATATATTTATATATACATATATATATATATATATATATATATATATATATATATATATATGTATATATATTTGTCATTGATTAATCCAATTATATTCTAATAACATCATATTAAATATATAAGAAACGTGAAGACCTATATTATTGTACATCACACTTAAATGTCTATAAGTCGCAAAATAGCATTATGGAAATAAAAGGCTCATTATTGTTATATTTATTAGTAATATCATTATTATTACTAAATGCACTTACTTATCTACCTACCAACTAATACCTTAGATTCTTATCTTCCTACATAGTTTGTTATCTTCTTGCTTACGTCAACGCAAATGAAACGATTCCATACTCGACGAGTTTAATCTTAATTTGTGCAAATTTATTATCACCACGTCCCGGCTCCATAATTGTACTCGGATTTTAGTTAAGGGTACATTTACGCTGTCTTTAGTTGTATCAAAACGTTAGAAAAAAATTATTATTAATTTATCATTAGACCTATGTCATTCAAACCCGGTCACGGCACCTATGCTCTACATAGTTGAGAAATTCTATGGTATATCTTCAATTTCCATGCTCAAATTCTAACCATTCTATTCTGGGACTATTTTAATAAAAAAGAATCATACAAATTGGTTGATTAATGCCTTAATATACACAAAACAGGCCATGCCACTGTAGCATGAAACTGAGGAAATGGTTTCCGGAATTCAATGTCAAAATATCTATTTGACACGCACAATACTAATTTAACAACTGCAGGTCCTCAAGTCTCATGATATTAGTAGCCAGCGCCCCACAGCATGAGAATTGAGAAGTAGAAGCCCATATATTAATGACAGAGTGCCTGCTTGAGACCCATGATACCAATTTAAGAACAGTAGATCCTCAATATTACTCAAGTCTCACGTTTTAAGTAGACAGTACCCCCGGTAAAGAGATGGAACTCGGAGTTCAATGACAAAATCCTGTTTTAAAAACAGCAGATCCTAAAGATTTGTTTAGGCAAGCAGTGCTCTTGCAGAATCAGGACTAAAGAGTTGAAACTTGAAGTTGGTGACAGAGTCTTGCAGACCTACAATAATAATTTGAAAACACCAAATCTTCAAGTCGCATGTTCAAGACTGAGGAATTGGAACTCGATTTAGTGACAAATTCTTTGCTTGAGACCCACAACATTAATTTGGAATAAGCAGCTCTTCAAGTCTTACGGTTTAGGTAAGCATCAAGACTGACACTGATGTAATATTAATTTAAACCTTTATAGCATTCGGACTAAGGAATTGGCTCAAAGTTTAGTCAGAATTATAATTTATGGGCAAAAGATTGCAATTATGTTATATATACCCTTATATTCTCGCTACGTCAAGACAAGTCAAACAACTCCAAACTCGATGAGTTTACTCTTCACCACTGAAGAGCTCCTGTTCTACCAATATATATTTATAATATCTTCTATTATACCTTTCGACTCCATAATTTCACTCTGATTTTGCACCTGTATTTCACCTATATGTCGCTCTTAATTAGGTCTTATTAGATTATCATTAGACCTACATTACTGGAACTCGATGACGCTACCCGTACTGTTCAACGTTTTGGGATTCTATAATATATCTTCAATTTCCATGATTCATTTTTAACCAAATTTTCATGGGATTGTACTGGAAATATAACCGTCCAATGAAAGAAAATAATCATCCACTTTGGTTGAACTTACGTCATCATAATTCGGTCACAGAACTTGTGCCCTTCAGGGTTGGGAAAATATATGGTATGTCTTCAATTTTCATAAATCAGAATCTAACAAAATGTTTATGAGAAGTCAGATTCTAATATCATTTTCATGGGATTGTACTCAAAAGGCAGGAACATTATATCTTCCGAATTAAAGAAAAATCGTCCAATTTGGTTGATAAATGCCGAAGATACGAAGTAATATACACAAAAAATACAGACAAATTGCGAACTTCCTACTTTGTTATGTCGGTTAAAAATATTTTTGAGTTCAAATTTAGCAACAAAAATTGGCTCAAAACAAAAAATCACAAACTGAAAATAGAATTCTTCCTTAATAAATCAAGATCTAAATTCTTGTTAAATTCATTATTTAAATTCTTTTTAAAATATATTGTCCTCTTTTATATCTGCAGTTAATTAACTATTCATTAGTTTTCATGCTACAGTTGAAACGATTATGAGTTGATGATTTTTAAATTCATCAAAATAGGATATAAATCAATTATTCCAATTCAAAAACAATACAATTTTATTTTAATCTACACAGAAATAAATTACCGAAAACAAGTCGTTCAAAAAATAAAATGCCATAAAAAAAATAACAACTGAAATCTAATCAACCCACATAATTCAAATCAATCGACGCATTTTTATTAATAAACGCAGAGGCATTGGCATATAAAAGACGTTAACTACCCGCAGAATGTGAAAGAGTGAATGCTTTGGATACGATAATCGTGAATGATCCAAATCTATATAATTACGCCAGTGCAATTAATTAATACAACTACTTGACGCTGAGTGACTATTTTTATATTTTTATTAAAAGAGCAGAAACCAAAGAGAGATAAGGGAAGGTTTGATTTTGTCAATAATACTTGCGATTAATACAAAACTCTAAATGTAAATTCTCTTATTCAATTTATTTTATTGTTCTTAGTGTTTCTTCATTTTCTGCAGATATTTTTGAAATATTTTTCTGTAAATCTTCGCAAAATTATCAAATTACTAATTTTTGTTAATTTAAAAACACAAAATTACAAAAAAAACTTGACTGCTATTCTTGCTATATGCACTGGATGAAGATAAATCTGCATTAACACAATGTCAGTTTCCTCTTTTTTAGTTAAATGCCCTTCCATTGGATACAAGCCTCTAGTTCGCAGAAGGACTGAACAATGAACTTAAATTTACAAACAACACGTAATACTTTAGACCAGACTATACATCATACTTAAAAATATGCTTAATTTCATTTCAGAGAGGGAGATCCCACAAAAATGTAGGCTAGCAAAAAATTCTCTGCTTGTCTTATCTAAGCAAGTTCTTTGAGCGGAGTGTAAGTATTTTATTAAATCTTATTGAAATCAAAACATAACGGTGAAGGAAGGGTGCCCGGATTGCGAGCGAGCACGATCTCAAAAACGGATGGAAAAATTATATTTAAAATATTGCAAATAATGAACTATAAAAGCAAAACATATTTTTTCTTACGTCTATGAAAAACACGTTGGGCAATACGTTGACACAATGAAAAATAGAGTGAATATTTGTAAACAACTTAATAGCTTATAACACATAGTCTTAAATGTTTATGTATCCTAAATTTATACAGCACCATCATAGTACGTATTCTACAATTAGTTTGTGGATTATTATAAACATGTGCAGAAACTAAATAAACGTCATTTACGTCTTTCAATAATGACAAGAAATGTATACTGTACGAATACTAATTTATAAAGACATAGAATATAACTAAAGAGATACGACATATTTCAAGAAATTCAAAAATGTTCATTGTGAACAAGTTACAAAATGTCATGAATTTGTTAGATATGAATAAAGAAGGCCTAGACTTTCCTTTGAACAGTCGGAAATTAATTTTCTTTTTAAATATCGGCTTTAGTAGCAAAAATGTAAAACTAATGAGTCTAGAAGAAATTTGGCCAGAAACATAAATGGGAAGTAGCCATATCTTTTCACCCATCAACGGAATGTGATGAATACTTTCAATCAGATAGTAGATGATTTTGTGTGGGCTTCAAACTTTGTTAACTTTCTTTACACAAATGACGTGTTGACCACGCTGATAATCTTTGAATAGATGCATTCAAACCTTACCCATAAGGTTTTTTTTGTTTTTTTCCGAAGCGCAACCACAGAGAATAGGCACTGAACTGACTAAATTTTGTGACTAATTTCATATTTCTTATAAGTTTTTTATACCTTTAAAATGATTTAAATTTCGAGTATGAGAATTTCATAGTCCGATTCTTATTTGCAAAAACCACATAATTTTAATTCCCAAAAGGAATATCTCCTTAATATTTTCTTTTTTGTATTCCTTCACATTTGTTATCATTCGTCTACTTACTTAGCTGTATTTTTAATGGGGATTTGCAGGTCTCATTGATATCGTGGCATGGAAGATAAGTAACATCCACATCACAAAAATAAAAAAAACTGTCCGCATCGTATGTAACAAGTTATAACCAAAAAACATTTTTTTAATTAAATTTTCAATCAAATCTACTGTTTATTATGACTTTATCGTATGAGTAATACTTCTTAGCTCCGTTAAACTACTCTAACAATGAAGGGTGTTGCTAAATTCTTGCATGACCGTAACATTTTAAGAATAAATTGTTCGATCTTAAAATTTGCAATTTATGCCTCTCTAGAATAGTTCTAGTCAAATTTACACTTTTAAGTTATATTGCCTTGAACTAGCTTTAATTTTATGTATCAAAATGAATTTATTCATAACAAATCTTTTAAATTTTCATTCCCAACCTATCACTCTGAAATTATTTATGGATTTATAACGACATTAATTATGATGTAAAGAAAACGAACAAGTGCTTTTATAAATGTATATATTATTATTTTTGATGTTGGGAACCTTGGCAATGTTTTCATATTTTTTAAAAATTTCTACTCCTTATTCTGTTATAGAATGAATAACTTTCAATTCTTGTTCCGACCCGTACTTTGAATTTATTTTATTTGATACAAACGATGAAGCTCTCAATTTGAATTGACAGTATTAGCTCTAAATATCGGTGATAGTGAAAACATAATTTCTAATGTATGGCCTCAATTGTGCTAAAACAATTTGAAAATTACCACAGTTTTATAAATATACCATCTATTATCATATACCATCTATTATCTCGTTACCGCACCCACCGACATTGAAGATCAAAACGTTATCCCGCCGTGTTCGAATTCTAAAGCGATATAATTATTCAGTTGCGAAAGTAAAAATATTAAAAGAAGAAAGAAAGTTTTCATAAATACAGAAATAAAACCACAGGAGTTGATATACAAAACTCAATAGAGAACTTATAATATATTCGTAACTGTCAACCATCAACATTTTCAATTTTGTTTGATCTTTTCGTCTAAACGCTCCCCACACGCTGGTTTACGTGTGTGTTCATTGTTTCTTATCTAGCACCATTTACAACTTTACTCGTTTATATCGAAATTCACAAACTTCGTTATCGAAGATACAGTTCCAAAAATATTTCAATATAACAAAATTTGGATATTTCACATCTACCAGACTTTCTGTGATGGCCTACATTTTTTTTAATAATGATCATTCGTTTTTTTAATAAATTATCTAACTGTAAATGTTTTACTTCGCAATTGATCCTAGAAATTTATAATTATGAAGTTATTTAACTGGTATGTCCATAAATTTAAACCTAAACATAGTCTAAAATAATAATCATATTAAAAAACTGATACATGGAAAATAAATGAGATTTTTAATTAAAAATATTACATAAAACTATATGTTAGCTATTATTTAGACGTAGTCACCTTCTTTTCTTATATAAACGTCAGTACAATCTGTGAGTACAAAAAGTTTGGTTATCTAAATATCGTCGAACTTTGCTAGAAATTGTTTGGACTTTACCATGTCTGAAATACCTTTATGTATTATTTTTAAATTGAGAACATTAGTATTTCCTTACTAACATTTTTACTATCGTTTTCATGCAAAACTAAACTAGCAACCTTTAGTAACTTCCATACGACTCAAGAGGCTGCAGTTTGGAAAATGCATGTCAGAAGCACTCAGGATGTTAATAACATTTATTTTAATTTTTTAACATTTGTAAAGTAAAAAAGTTAACAAATATAACTTTGAAATATTTAAAGAATTAAAATTTAAAACCATTGAGAAAAAATTTAAGTACTCGGCAAAAAAGTTTAACTTAAATTAAAAATTTTAACACATATGAGAAATTTGACTAAATTAGGTCGAAATTGATATAATTGATAGTTAATGGTATATTGCCATCTTTATCACAAAGAATGCTTATTATTATATACTACTGAGTGGTAAATATATCCTGCTCCACACACTTCCGGAAAATGATTATGATGTATCTGATATAATTTCACAGAGCAATGAGTTTTGATACACCACTTCCAATTTTTAGAGTTTCAGAGCAATTGAAAACCCTCACAAAAACATCACGTTCGTCCGTATGTCACGGAATTTACAATAAAATTTTGCTCATATGTTCTTTTGGTTAAACCAAAAACACACTTTAAATGAAATTAGAAAAAAATACGATATCAGGCGTTTAATATTGACATGTTTTTTTTATATCCCATGAAGTTAGTCATTTGACAGATGTCTAAAAATGTTAAACTCCAACGTTCTCAAGCATCTAGAAATCTGAAAAAATTGGGATAATATCGTTTATCAAGTACATATTGTTAAAAAAATGGGGGAAAACGAAAGTACGTTCGCTAATTTATGAGACATGAAAAAAAATTAATGTCGAATATTTACGGAAATTCTTATTGCAAAGTTAGAGTGGGTAATTTATTATTAACTTATCACCGTTCCAAACGAGTACGATTCTATTATACTCGTATATTAACCTCAACCTTTACAAATCCCTAACCATTGCCTAGGGATATCCTTAAATATATTTTACATATCTACACATTCGCTAAGAAATAATTCTAATAACAAAGATAACAGCAAAATTATTTCGGTTCTTTTAGAGATTAGCGCGTTCGGTCATATAGCTGAATGTAGCTACACTTCACTTTACACAATGTCGCAAAGTTTGCTTGTTACAATATAAAGTGAACGTGAGCTCCCTAAAAAGGTCTCTTTGTATATTGTGGACTAGTAATGTTACATCTGGTATATAGATAGTTGACAAACATGGCGTTTGTGGAGGAACGCCCTCTTTCATTACATCTCGTCAGTCACAGCGTTTTCAAAAAGAGAATTTCTTGCTGTCAAACCAGCAATGCCCATTAAAACATACCCACTTGCTGACATATGATATATATATTTGCAACAAGTAAACCAAAACATATGCCTTGAATATTTTTATATATCTAACAGCAAAAAGAGAACCATTATGACAAGAATTTGTTTTCTGTCTGCATACAATTAGTAAATTTGAAACAAACGTAGCTTTTGCTCAGAGCTTCCAACCCTGGCTCGTCAAATTCATCTGTCCGAAATTGAAAAAGATAAAAATCAAACCAAAAGCAAAAACCGTCGAATATAAAAGTGTTTTTCAACTTACTTTTACCTGCGACTTCGACGCCTGGAATGACCACGGTAAAATTTGAGAAAATAAAAAATTAACTTTATAAAATATTTCACTTTATTCAAGTAAAAAAAAACACGTAATTTACGGACAAACTTATTGCAACGTATACGAGTACACTCTATTTAAAATTGAAGTTTAAGGACACATCGACCGTAACAAAACCTGCAAGGAAAATATTTTGTTCTCAATTCATCTATTTTATTTTTTTCTCTATCCTATTATCATCTAAAGCTATAGCCCTGTCAGAATAGACTAAATGTCTATTCTTTATATTCGGCAAAATTTACATAGAGCTGAAAATTGGTATAGGTTTTAAATACACTATTACATATGAAATACCAAAGTCCTTGCCAACCGGTAATCATTCATTGATCCGTTCTACTTTAATCATTATCGATAGTACATATCATTTGTTCAATCAATAGGACACTATCTAATAATATTTAATCACAACAGATCATGGAGTATGTCTACTGGGGAAACCACGTTAAAAAATGCGTCAAGTACGCTACTTCATAGGTGGTATGGAAATGTATAATACAACTATTCCAACTTTTGGTATCCTGAATGATAATAATTGAGAAAAAATTATATGAAAAATGTTTGTATACAATTGTACGATCAACAACAAATTTTTTCTGACCTATTTTTCGAAAATGTTTACCGTTTACGAAAAAATTTGAAAAACCGATATTTTATACCTTTGATTTTAAATTTTTTAGCAGAAATAGGATCAGTAGGAACTTTTGATGTTTCATTTGTAATAGTGTATTTAAGACCTATAACAATTTTCTGTTCTATGTGAATTTTTCTGAAATTGCAACTTTTTTTGTCTAGTTTGACTGAATTCCTATTGCTGTAACAATGGCTTTGTACACTGTGAGCCTTCAGGGAGCGCGAAAATGGTCGTTGAGGGCATATAGAGAGGTAGCACTTGTGCTAATTATGTCGCTACATAAAGCTTATATACTTATTATTATATAGACCTATAATCAAAAGCCTGCGTTAATCAACACCCAAAAGATATATACCAGCAATCTGCCTATGTTTCTGATTATAACATAACTACAGCTGTGAAAGGGTATTCGTTCATTTTCCAATAAGAATTCATGCAAAACAGGTTTCAACTGTAACAACGCCGGCTCTCACGTAAGTTGCATATTATGTAAAACAATAAAGGTACGACCGTCTCTCAATACATCTTATGAACTTCAATACAGTATTTCTCAAACATCTGGAAAATGTAACACGTTTTATGCTAAAAATCGACAAAAGCGTTAAATTGACCCTGCGGCCCCCTCACCCTATACCCCTTAAAAAAAATCTTAGTTGGTTCAATCGTCTGCAATTAATGCAATTGACGCGTTTAGGTTTTTCAAAAAAAATTAATTATACTTCTATTTATTTACCATACACAATAAGGCAACATTAAATATTTCTGCAAAAACGTATTATAATGTGGATGCATTTGCATTTGGAAACAAAAATTTTTTGCAACTCCTCTCATATATTTCCAAAATATCAATTTATTATGATTTCATCCAAACATCAAAATATTTATGAATATTTTCATGTTTGGACGAAATCAATTGGACATAATTCTACGAGAAGATGATGATTAAATGTTAAAATTACAAGGTTTGATTGAACGCTTTTTAACACTTCTCAAACCTTTTCATTACAGACGCAAAGTAATTTCAATTAGTACAATTACGGGTTATCCACCCGTAATTTAACAATTATTCTTAAAAGTTCAATGGCGACGAAACGATGATATTTTAAGTGACAACTTCAAGAAAAGACTAGTTAAATATTTAATGGAATAGGCACTCTGAAATAAATTTCGCTATTTATTTTAATTAATACTTAAATTCATCTCTGTCAGTCGCAATGAATTGGACTTGCGTGACTGTAGAATTGTGTGAACAATTCCATTGAATACTTTAATGATAAGTACTACTAAATTTATTGCATTTGTTTTCTTTCGTCTAAGAAAAGGCGAGCTTCTTAAAGTTTATAGTTATATACTGTATAGGTATCCTTGCATTTGTTTTGTGTGTATTTCTCTATTACGTATACTTGTATTATTAGTATCTGTTCTTCAAATTCAGACACTTTACTCCACGAAAAATTGTTAATATGTTTTTAAGTTATTCAATTAATTTTTGTGGACTCTATCTCGTTTTTTTAATACAATTCGTGATAATAAGACCTAAAAGTTTCCTTGTCACCTATACTGGCTGCCAATACCGGCTTTGATCTGACTAGAAAAGAATAATGACTACATTCGGTTTTTAATGTGTTTTTAAATTATTATTCACTTTTAATGTCTTTTAGTTATTTATTCTATTTTTTGTGAAGTATATAACTTTACGACCCAATGTCATAACATAAAAATGTGTGTAACAATCCATAAAAACCAAACGTATTCACCATGAACCTTTTTGCATATTTTCACGTTTCGAAAATATCTTTACGCTTCAGCGTAGCTTTAATGAATGCATATTTCAAATCCCTTCAAACATGCATACATCCTAAAAAATATACATTTCTCCATCTGTAGACCATAAACTGTACGATGGCAAGATCAACTGTATATACCTTTTAAACCAAGATAACTGAGAAAATTTACCCCTTTGCGAAATGACTATGACTAGCTCTGTAGCACCTCCTCCGACATAAAAAATTATTTACGACCGAAATTTAATAAAAATGTGAAATGTTATTATTAAACCAGTCCAGTTATATAATTTCGTAACTATGTTATTGATTCTTCACGTACAAATGTAGTTCATTCAATCCGAGAGTTAACATCGCAAACGTAATAGAACCTACTAAAATGAAAATGTGCTCATTTCTCAATTAGACTTAAAGAATAGTTTTCAAGAAAACAAAGTAGATTCTTTGCAATTTTTAACATCATAATTTAGCATAAGTATATTTTTGTTTTATTTTAGTCTTTAAAAAAGGGTATATTTACTACGTACTGTATCATTTATTCTAATTTTTCTAATAACTAAGTAAATAGCCAGTTAAGCACAAATAGTAATAAACATTTAAGAGTACGTAATAATTATTAAACTATTCACCAATGTTAATTTTCCACAACGCTCATGTATTATCTACGGTAACTTTCACAGAGCTGGAAACATAATGTATATTTTAAAAATTATGGGATATAAGACAATCATTTATAGTTTTCCTGTGATCTCCTTGTCAGGTTTTTACCAACTCAGTTCTTTCAAGATTATTGGCCCAGTGGTTTCTGAAATAATGGGGCAGAATTCTCTACTTTTGCATAGTTTTTAGAATATCTTTTAAAATATTTTAAAGATATGTACGGGTTAATATGTCTTATTACTATGCCAAATTTTGAGTCGCTGTATCAACTCGTTTTTGAGAAAATTGGTTGTAAAAGACGAATAAATTAACAGATGAGTAATCGAAAAGGTTCCGTTTTTCCTTTTATTATACAAACCTTAAAAACTAACAACGTTTGGTTTTCCAGGCATTATATCTATGTGTCAAATTTAAGTTGTTAGCTAAACAAAAAGAATCAACTAAAATTATGAGTAATTTATAAAATGATAAAAAAGTTACTTACTTAAGCAAATAATTAGAGCAGCGGCATCATCTAGCGATCCCTTAAACTCTCTTTAAATACTTTCTCAATGAATTATGAGTTCTTTTTCTTTCGAAGGAACTGTACAGCCGGTAATACGATCTATTAAAGGTAATTTAATAAAGACCAATACATTCCTTAAACAGCCATTATGAATGAGTGTATTCGCGTAATATGGCATTTAATAGTTATTAAATAGTCAAGATGCGGTCCGCATAACAACATAATCCGGATTAAGATGATTAAGTGATTATTTCATTTTATGAATTAAAAAGATGAATTAAGACAATGATTTAAGTTAAAATTAATGGAATTTTAACTTAATTTTTACATAATTATACATGCATATGCGAGTATTGTGTTTTGTGTGTGTGTATATGTGTGTGAGTGCGTGTGTATGTGTGTGTGTGTGTGTGTGTGGGTGTGTGTGCGTGTATGTGTGTTCGTATATTTGTATATGGGTATGTATAATTTGGCATACTGTTCGATAGGGACGCTTTTACTATGTTCTTGTTCATCCTTGTATTTTAATAACTACACTCATAGACAATCACAGATATTCATTCACAAACACTTCATGGTAATACTGTTCTCCGCCCCATTACTTTCCTCAACAACCATTTATCGTCAAAAAACGGACTTCGGGCGAGCACCCGAGCCGAAACTACCCGAGCACGAACACGCTGTTCACACTATCGTGAATCAGTCTGTCTCGGCGAATGTGTGAATATGCCATAAAATAGATTATTATCTGAGAATCGAATTTTCTTTTAGTATAGTAGCGCATTTATACAAGTAGACAACAATGAGCTTTAACTAGTCTCCTAGCCCATACTTATTTATTATTATAATGATAATGAATTTGTTATAAAAATTTTGGAATAATATTTGATACTCAATTAGTTCAAAATTGCCATCGCACACACTCAGATATTTTTTTCTCTTTCATTCGCTATGTATACATATGTACATCCTTTCTTCGGAACTTCCTTTATTGATTAAAACAAAGTTATAATTTTTTATTAACTGCAAATGTCAGTAATATTATGTAACTATTGTGAAAATCCGTTCAATCTCCAAGTTTTAAAAACAGAAGAATGTTCAAAGATATGTATGTCTTTGCTTAACTGTATAAAAAGCAGTGTTTTTTATCCCATTATACTTCCTCGTGTATTGGAATTTGCTATCAATAATAGACTATTTCTTAATAAACTATTTTTTTAAAATTAAATACGGCAGAGAAAAAGCGGCGGTAATGTTGTGGTTTTTTATAATAATTTGAAAATACGTCTCACTTCAATAACGTATTTAAGCTTCGAGATATACATATCTAAAACACGGCAGATTTTGATAAGTTTACTCATTGATATCAATCAAGAACAGAAATTGCAACATGCAAGCTTCCTGAAGCTGAAAGCGTCCTGGGATCAGAAAGTAGTAGTAGCTTTTTGCAAGATAATTGTAATTTGAATGAAGCTATAAAGCACCGTCGCGTTTATTGGTGTTACAAAATTTCACAAAAATTCAACGGAAGTTCAAAAGCAAAGTTTTTCTCGCCCAAAGGCAATTAAAAGTTAAAATGTACAAAGTTACTTTAAACGAGTTGTATTTGAAATTATTGTAATTCCATTTGCTTCCTTCGCAAAAGGTCAAGGGTCATCTCCGGTTAAACCAATATTTCAAAAAGAGTTAGATCTCATATCCCTGGGAAGATGGCATAAATCAAAGGACAAGTCGACTTGTGAATCGTTTGAAAATATTTTAAGTAATATAATTGTGTGAGGATAAAAGAAAGTAAAGGGGAAAATATAATTATCAAATATATTTTAGATATGACGATACTGTAAGGACAGCTTAATAAATGAAAACGTATTTGAAATATGGAGAAATATTATCTAAAAAAAAATACCATCATTCAATAAAAATAATTTTTTCAAAGGTATACTTGTAAGGCCGTTTTTTTGCTCCGGGAAGTTTGATATATTTATTGACATTTTTATAAAATAGATATAACGAACAATCTTATGAAATTTTCTTCATAATTACATTTTCTAATGCTCGAAATAGAGGGATCGAAGCAATACTCTCCCCATTAGTTAAAAACATAAGGTTTACACTAAAATTAATATTTATAAAAATATCAAAAATATTCACGAATAGAAAAAAACCACGCACATTATATTGTTACAAAAGTCATGTGCTTTCCATAGGGTAATGTAATTTCTTCTAGCTGTATTGGATTCACGATAGAAAAATTATATTTTTTGAAACAACTAAGTACAGGCAAAAATATCTAAGTAAAATAATCACGAAACCAAAATGTAATGCACAAATCCGAATTTCCAAGTGATATAATCATTACAAAGAGAGAACATTCACTGTACGTACACAGCTTTTTTACTCTTTTGGCTGCGAACTGGCTAGTAAAAACCGAGTATGCAAAAAAAATTATTTAACTTTTTCGTCAGAACTGTTCTGAACCTATTTTCTTACAATGTTGGTTAACATTGTAAGACAATATATGATCTTCATATATATTCTCTTCATATCAAAACAAACAAATTTCGAATATTTAAATATATCGCTACACACATACCACCAAGCACTATGAAATAATATTAGTTCGAATATCCAAGAATATTCTACTCAATTTTTGGCAAGTATACATGCACACATGCTTATCTATATACATGCATAAGAACCTATATACCCAGAGAGAATACTGATGGCTTTCGTGCTTTTACCCTATCATTTTAACCTAAAACATCCACTTCCCTACTCCATGCCAATGTAATACTTTCATCCATTCAACTTTGATAAAAATATGATTTAATCGTGTCATAAGAAAACATGAAAATATTGAGCAGAGTTTTGAAATGAATATTAAATTTGAAATATAAATATGAAATTTTTGTTAATTAGCATATAATCTGAGCAACTGCGATAGTTTTTTATTTTTTTTTAATTTTATTTGCTTGATTTTCCAAGCTAATAAAATTTATTAAGCTGTAATAATTCTTTAAGTAGTTGGTTTTATTTTGACCCTGAGCCAAGTAATACTATGAATATATTTCTTAACTGGGCATCACAAAACTCTAACCTTTTTAACCCCTTGAGC
This sequence comes from Druceiella hillmani, assembly GCA_039881145.1. Classification (NCBI taxonomy): domain Eukaryota; kingdom Metazoa; phylum Arthropoda; class Insecta; order Lepidoptera; family Hepialidae; genus Druceiella; species Druceiella hillmani. The sequence goes on from JAYKKI010000062.1 coordinate 2,787,588, forward strand.
CCCTTAACTCCGTGCCCCTCACTCGTAATGTGCGCGCAACCTTTGAGTCAGCGTCTTTGTAGCAGCGAGCTACAAAGTGCAAATGAAATCGTTTCATGTGTCTGTAACATGAAACATACATTTAACATATTATGTAATAATGCAATGATAGATGATGCTATCAATGTAATATTTTTTAAGTCTTTACTATTTTGTGAAGACGAATTTTTGACATTTTTTTAATTTAAAACTGGTAGCATACATTCATATTTTTACATATACGTATATGTGTACATATTACATTTTCAGAATAAAAGCGATAATGAAAAATATTCTAAAAGGACGAGATATGTACTTATATACTTACTAATATTTTATGATCCACCAATACATATGCGTATACATAAATATTATTTGGGAAATCCATTATCATCCTTTACATGCAGCAATTGAATGAAAAGGAATGGTATATGTCAAACTATTCAATTAACTTTTGAACAAAAACCTATCTGATATGTGGATTGAAATTATTCCATTATCCAGTTTCCTGAATAATTTTTTATATCTTGTATAGAATTATCGGGAGAAAGTTTGTATTTATTAAAAAAAATCAAATTTCGTAATAATAAGATTAGTAAGATTTTATCTGTTGTTTTGGATACAGGAAATTTGTATTGACGAAGTTCTATTTTACTTTCGGCTACCATTATCTCTCTGTCGATCTTAACAGGTTTAGTCACTTTTTATTACTATACGGATAGCGTTATATATTAAGCAAGTTTCCATTTTCATAAAATAAAATTGAAAATTAAGCAAATATCCAATTATTAATTATATATTTCGTTTCATAAAATTGAGTTAATAATAATAAGCTATAAAATTAAAATATTGTAACAAATAACTGCCAACATAGGTTTTATTCCAAGATCAGATAAAATGAATTGCTGCAACATAGAAAATATAGGCGTATGTAGGAATACGAATATATAATAGTGGGCAAAATAATATGAGAAGGTCGATTTGAAAAGAGCATAAATATGTATTATTATATATCTCACTCTCTGTATCAAAAAGTGATCTTTTTATTATGATATATATTTTAATAAGAAACGATTTCAAAATAAATTTGGGAAACCAAACTCTACATTAGGAATAAATTTAATTTTGTCGACAATAAATGTCAAAAAAATACTAACACATGTTTAGAAATTGATGGTATATTTAATGCATGAATATGCATATGAAAATTTCAAAATTTTCAAAATTTAAATCATTATAAGTGTATATTTTAAAACTTTTTTCCAAGTGGAATGAAATAAAGACCTGTTTTTGTGTATAGGTCAATATCAAATCCTTGAAGAGAACTCAGGTTTAGGCACAGCATTTCACAAAAATTAATACAATTGAAAAAAGAGTTAACAACATTTTTGACGTATTAAAGAGTAAAAACTAAAAGAAATTTCTTTTACCCGTTAGACTCGTTTTTGTTTATAGGTCAATATCAAATCCTTGAAGAGAAGTCAGGTTTAGGCACAGCATTTCACAAAAATTAATACAATTGAAAAAAGAATTAACAAAATGTTTGACGTATTAAAGAGTAAATACTAAAAGAAATTTCTTTTAGTAATTACTCTTTAATTTTTATTAAGAGATTAATCCATAAGAGGAAATTTTCTGTAATGGGTTAATTTGACGTAAATGGTTAATCCAACATTGCCATTTGAAGTGATAAACCTGAATATAATAATAATACAATACATATAAATGTATCATATAAATGAACTAAACTGCTTATTTTATCAATGCAGATTAACGATCCTCTTAAACTGTAATACTGAAGACCCATTATTTTTCTATTCTTAAAAATGTTCACATAGCCATATATGATATGGGCAAAAAAATGCGATTAGTTAAAAGTTTTAAATGTTTTAAAAAATATCACGGAATATAAATAGTTTAGTATAATTTTGCAGACTAATTAATTTTTCCTCTACTCTTGGCCTTTGGAAAATTATACTTGGTCGATAGAATATTGGAGAGAAACTACGAAACTTGTGAATAGGGGGTAATATGTATTCAGATTTAATAAATGCGTTCATTCTATTAGTAATTTGTATCTTCGGCGGTGTTTCCAATTCGATGCGGTTGAAGTTGCGAGCAACAACTAATACTATTTTACCAGTAATTGAATTCGAATATATCAAAGTATGTTTGTATACAAAGTTAAACCGTCGCTGCTCACTCATTTTACCACAATACATTTCTTAGTTTCTTTTATAAATTATTTTTAAATATCGCAAGAGGTTTGAGTTGCTTTAGCCATTACTGGTTGGTAATTAATGCTTTGGTCATTACTGGTTGATAAACATAGATCTGACGATTTATGAGTAATTAACGATTTATGATAAACAGATCTAACGATTTATGATTTCATCAACCCAATAGTTGGAAAAAACTGTGTGATGTTGGTAGCTTTCAACTTCGTATGCTTCAACCATTTTTAAAAATTTTTGGTTCTTCTCAAGTCATATAATAAAAGCCAGTGTGAATTTTTTGGTATAAATTTTGTAATTTTTAAATAAGTATTATTTAGAGTTCCATACCCCCAAAGTAAAAAAAACCGAATACTTATAAAATCGTTCATGTATCTGTCTGTTTCTCTACCAGCTACGATTTTCTCAGAAACTAAATAAGGTATAAATTTGAAATAATAGTACATATTATTATCCCACATATTTCATACTAGGCAACTTTTTAAAAATATTCATACAATAATTAAAGAGAAGATAAAAAGTACTCAAAATAAACCCTAGAACAACAAGCTCAGTTCAATGTTCAAAATGTGAATGAAATAGCTGCAAATGACATATATTTTTGGCATGGTGACAATTGTTTTCACCTCAATACTATTCTAGAACAAAGACCACCACTACACTACAAATAAGACCTAAAACTCGTTGTACTAATTTAGTTCTATGCTTATATAAAGTAACGATTAGTATACCTGACACAAGATTGATATCTTCTTTTAAAGAAACATTCTATAAAGAAAACAGGTAAAAGGTCAAATGTTATCGATCTGGCCGGCCTATACGCATTAGCATGGCCCACAGCATCAGGTGCGACAATTGTGCATCTGATGTTATAATATCATCAGTTTTCCAGAAAAAAGGACCTCTTCATTAGCTTCTCAGTGAAAAAGAAGTTTTTTTTTCGAAATCTGAATCTTATGAATACATTGCACAAATTCTAAATCTGAATCTTGTGAATAAATTGCACGTTGCTCAAAATCATCCTTTAGTCTTGATGATTGTCAGCTAATTGTGGGAACTGCAAATAAATGAAGACTGTTAACGATTATCCGATGGCTGGTAGAAACAATTAACGGGCACTTCAAGCGCTGCTTTGAAATATTTAAAAATACTTACCTATGTGTTAATATACGTATGTATTTTTCTATACCTATATATAAATACATGAACACTGAATATTATCTTACCTTTTTTGTGGAATTATTGTAAAAGGAGCAAAAATAAACTTGCATCATTACTTGTTCAAAATTATGCTGATGTTCGGGGAAAATCACTTGACAATGATTATGTTGTACCGTACAATCTATATTTACTTGCTAAATTTGAGAGCCATTTGAATGTTGAAGTGCAAATGTTGAACTACCATCAAAAATGTTAAATACAATTATAAGTACGTATATAGAGGACATAGTAGTGCAACTATAGAATAAGGCAACGAAAAAACTCATGGAACTCAGAAAGTTTAAGTCGATGAAATGAGAAATGTTAAACAAACCAAATTACTATAATTCTTTGCATTAAATGAAAACGATCAATCGGCGAATATATATAGCCATACTAAAATTATTTTGCACGTTGTTTGAACAGATGGTGAAAAAAATGAAAGAAAACAATACGTTGTGGTAAAAAAATCGTTAAATTCGTGTATATAGTGTCTCAAAACAACATAGAGTTTTTCATTTACGGTTGCTAATATTGAATGTTTGTGGTCCTAAATAATTTCAAAATGTTAAATCTCGTAAAGAAATTACTTACAATACATTTATTGAAGCGTGTAACATTCGCAATTCAAATGACAATAAATGCCCCAAACATTTAAATGAATCAAAGGAATTCAATTCGCCAAAACAAATTCGTTACTTGTTTTCTGTTATTCTGTACATTGAAAGTGACAGCAAATGTATTAGCATGGCGGCTGGAAACTAAAATATTTATCTGTGACCATTTTTAAACGAATTCGATGAGGAATTTTCAAAAAATATTTTAAAAGGTAATAATTTGAGAGTCAGTCACCTGGATTAACTATTCTAACATTAATGGCAGAATTTTTTGAAGCAGATGCTTTTGATCCAATCCAAGAACCGTTACAATTTAATGAAGTTTACGAAAAAGCTAGCAAAAAGCTGCCTACTATAATTTATCGCATTATTCATTACATCATGATACGTCAGTATTTCAGCAGTAAAATCTATTTTGCTTAACCACGATCATTTATAAATTAAAGTAAGCTTAAGTGTTGTTGTATTGCAACAGCTTTTAGTGGCATAACTAACTCTTTCAATTAGAGATAGAGACTTACACAATATACTTAAATTGCTTATTCCAATTTTGGAAATTTCAGTGGCCATCATTAGGACAAATAGTGATTATGGTCAATAATTTAATCATCTTCATTGATTCTTATTAATAAAATTTCAACGTGTTCATTTTAAGTATTGAAAGATATAGACATATTATTTAAAAAAGTATGTACGGATGATGATAATAAAAATAAACCGTTTAGAAGTAAAACTATTGTTTTGTGTGGTAATTTTCGACAAATTTTTCCGGTTGTTCTATATAGACCACATGCGACATTACTTAAAAGAATTGCGTTGCAAGATGGAATTAGTTTACTAAATTTCATTATGTTACATTAACTCAAAATATAAGGACTTTATCACATAGATTAGAGTTTTTTAAATTTTTAAAAACAATTTGGTAAGGGCAAAGTAAGATAATTTTCTCAGCTTGGTGAAAACATAATTGAAAGACTACTACAGTTATTTCGCGACCACAATAATATATTTGATGATATTTATGGCAATATTGCAGAAAACATTTTAACACAACGCGTGAAACTTAATTGTTTAACACCAAAAAATTAAGCTTTAATTAACTATATACTCAGTTTTATACTAGGTGATACAAGTACAACAAACAGTTTTGTAATAGGTGAAATTATCAGAGCCATGATAAAATAATGTGTGAACATGACTATGAAATCATTAATTATTCAATACGGTTTTTGAATTCTCTGTCTGGAAGTGGTTTACCACCACATGAGTAAGAAGAATTAAAGATTAACTGCATTGTTTTTCTCGTCGGAAATTTAAATATAAAGGAGGTATTAATTAATAGAACAAGAATTCGTGTCAAATGTATTACAAAAATTCTATCAATTACGAAATTTTAACTGGAATCGCCCGCATATTTATAATAAGCAAATTTTTATTCCGTGAATAATTTTGCAAATTTTTATTCCTTGAATAATTTTGACTTATTCCAGAACTGTTTTATCGTTCTGAGTTTCAAATACAATTCCTAATTATTCCTGCATTCGCAATTAAAATTTATAAGTCACAGGGACAAACATTCGAAAAGTTTAGGATTATATTATCAGTTTTACGCATGTTCAGTTATAGCTGGCATCAAATAGAATTAAATCTTTTGACTGTTTTGCGTTTTATATTATTGAATATGGCGAATAAGATAATTAACGAATTATGGAAGTGTAATTAAAATAAATGTAGTTTATACTGAAAGTCTGAATCGATAAATACACTTCATAATTATTAGTTTCTTCCAAATAAAATGATCATTTATCTTTGTTTATTAGTTATATTATTCTATCGTTTAATAGCTGAGTTACATAACGTTAAGGGATTATATCTACTGATTTTTCTTTAATTCCGTCATATTTACTCTTTGCCCTTTCCCACTCTTTTCCTCATAGCACCAAGGGAAAAATGAATCATTTTCATGCAAATAAATTCCAAATGATTATGTCAAATACAAGTTGCTCAAAATACTTAGTCGAATTTCGATCACAAGTGAAGCAAAAGGGAACGTATTATTATTTAAAAATGTAACTGGTATCATAAATAAATGAAGTTAAAAGTGAGACGTTTTACAAATTGCACATTAGTACTATTTACAAATTCTGGCACTTCAAACCAAAACTGTCTTTTGCCAAACCCTGCTTCTATTTATTTTTACATAACTGTGCAAAAAATAGTGTACTGAGTACAGGGTTTATATATGTAGTATGGTTGTAAAATTTCCTCTTCAATACTGAACGGAAAAACAGATTTTAGTAAACGAGATATCGATAAAACCCTTAAACTATGCAGAATACCACAGCATATAAAAATTGACAGAAAAAATATATGAAGAAAATATAATTCAATCTGGTATTTCAGTATCACATTCAGGTGGTTGCTAAAATACAGAGTTGAACTTATATTATGACTTATTGTTATGTTTAAGTTGACTTTGTAAATAATAAATGATAATTAACGGAGAGGTAGAAATAGCAATGTATGTGGCGCCAGGAACGATACGTGTTAAAATACATTAACCAACTGCAGGCAACTTTGAAACGTTATTCTACTTTGTTTTCATCTTCCGTTGTGTACTTTTACGAATTCGATATAACGTATGACAAATAGTCCCATTATATTGGATTTCAAATAATTATATCTATCATTTCCCCCGCCATACTGAATCAAACGTCACTCCATAAATATAATTTGAACGAAGATCAACTTATAATGGTAATGTTTGGTATATTCTATGTTGAAACAAAGAGCCCTAGTAATTTTGTTACATTCGTTAGTTCATCTGTCTATCACTGTCTTGCATTTAATTAATAACTTCTACTGTCTCGCTAACTAAATACACACTGATCAAAATTTACATTTATATTTTCTCAGATATTTCGCAACTCCACTCTGAGTTTTGAATCTTCCGCACATATTCCAATTTTGCACCAGACGCATTTTTTCCGCAAATGAGCGCATATGTCAATTTTGCAATTCTTAAGCAATTGGATCAGACAAAACAAGGCTCTTCAAATCCTCGAGAAGGGCACTCGGATCTAGCTCAAACTAGTCCGAAAGCTCGGCATAAGATAATGACCATTCTTCGAACCAAGCTCCATTTAGGTTCCATTTCAAGTATGGTTCCATGGGCCATAAGTGTTAATGATTTCCGAGACTTCAGCCTTACGATCCTAAACGTAGTCAGATCCTCATTAATAGACAGATCAATTCTTTGTACAGTCTGTCCCGTTTCTCTGTGGAAATGTTATAAACAATTATCTTGAATGTGAACGTAAAGCAGGAGTGAAAATTGGTTTTCCGTGCACTCCGTTAAATAGGATACTCATGAAGAGTTATTTCAAAATAAAATTTAGTACGCCTATATGATTTACCATTTTAAGCCTCGTTCATCAAATACTAAGCGAAGAAGTGGCCTATACAATGATGGTATACTTTGTACTTATAACTGAATATGCAAATATAAACATAAAAAAACTCAAAAATTTAATTTAATTTGAAACTAATTGACAGCCATTCCATTGTGCGAGCATTTAAAATCAATTTTTTTTATTAAAATAATCGCGAAGGGAATGCACAAAATCACCTCTATGAATAATAAACACATTTTTGTTACAACTTGTATTTATGCATACAGATGTTATAACGAACATGTCTATTATTCATACATTCTGTGCATTAAATTGGGTATATTTGAAGCGTGTTTCATTATATTCCGACCACTAGACAATATTACTATCGTGCGTGTCTACATATACTTATCAAAAAATAACTAAAAATCATCTTGCATCAAAAGTACATAAACGAAATAGAACTTTTAAAATAAACAAAACTGTTTCTGAACATGGAATAGCCGCGTTTGTATTTTAGAATTATTTTTTTCTTTTTTAGACTAGAATGCTAAAAAAGAAAGCGTAGCTAAGAATAACGAAGGTATGATTTTTTTTTAAACTATTCTTTAAATCTGTTCCAAGAATGACTTCATTTTCATTTCAGCGCTGTCTATAAAGTGTCATACGTTAAATATCGGGTCCAAGGAACCACTTTTTTAACATAAAAAAAATATGTAATATAGTGATGAAATTACATAATTTAACTGACTCGTATCCACTTACATTTGACTTGTCGTCAAATGCATGTGTATCCACTTGCATATATATTTTAAAACTCCTCTCATATACTTCCACAATACTTTTATTCGTCACGATTTCGATTTTAAAAACTATTCCGCAGTTTGAGAAGAACAACGCCGTGAATCTTTACCATTTGTCCCTTTTAGGGCTACGCGGGCTAAATATTTCTAGGTTTGAATGAAATAAATTTAACATAATTCTACGAGATAAATTCGCCAAATTTACAAGGGATGAGTGAACTCTTTTAAACTTTAATTTTATCAAAATAGATGTTCAGCAGTTTATCTCAAAACTTGGCCCAACAGACGCAATGTAAATACAATTACTGCTGCTGCTTGGTACTAGTTCTTACTCTTAAAATTCCGATGTCTGTTGAAAGGCAATATTTTAAAAGACAACTTTAAGTAAACGGTCGTTAGATGTTTAGTGGAATGAGCTTTCTAAAGTATATTTATTTTAATTAAGACTAAAATATATCTCTGCCATTTACATTCAATTGGGCTTGCTCAACTGTAGAGTAAAAGTCCATTTAATATTTTCATAAATAGTATAATTTTATTAAGATCTACCAAAGAGCGACAATTTTTTGAGTTGAATGACTACCCAACTGTATATGTATACATTTAGTTTAATATCTTGTTTTTCTGCACCACATATATCTTTATGTCGAAATCTTCTTAATATACTTATCGTCAAATTAAGAGTTTTTGCTCAATAAAAACTATTAACCTAATATGCATTAAAATTTTGTATTTTAATCTTATTTAATTTACTTTTCGTATCCTATCTTATTTCACTTATTCTACAAATTTAAGATATTTTACACAAAAGTTTCGTTGTTGGATTTACTAGCAACCGATCTCAACTTTGCTTTAATAAAAAAGAAATTGTGACTGCATACACATTTTAGTTTTTTTTTTAATAAATATTTACCACACCCGCTAAGCATATTTACCCAGCATCCATCTGGTCACCGTAAATAAAACGATGGTGAAAACTTCAAGTCAATTTGTAAAATAATTTTTAAAACAAACAAATAACTAAGAAAGCTTTCCTGTTTATAAAATCATTAGCTGTTACTGCATTTTCGTCGCAAAAATTATTTGTGACTGAAATTTAATAAAAATATTAAAAATTATTGTAAAGTCAGTCAAATTATGTAATTTCATCACTATATTACAGATTTTTTTATGTAAAAAAGCAATTCCTTGGACCCGATATTTAACATTTGAAACTTTATAGTTTGCGCTAAAATGAAAATGTAGATTTAAAAAATAGTTTTAAAAAAAATCATACCTTCGTTATTCTTAGCTACGCTTTCTTTTTTAGTATTCTAGTCTAAAAAAGAAAAAAAATCATTCTAAAATACAAACCCGCCTATTCCATGTTGATAATTGGGTTGTGATAATTTGGTATCAGTTACTTTCCTAAATTTATTAAATTAAGTAATATAACTGCAAACAAACAAAAGACATTCGTACGTATAATATCAGTCAACTTTAGTAGGTAAATATATATTATTTAATTTCACATCAAACTTAAACTATTTGATTTTCTCTAAGAGATTACTAGGAAATAATTAAGTTCCAAGTTTGTTACCAAGCAATGTTTCTAACCAAATAAATAAATATCAACGCATGCGTCATTTGGAAAGGGGATCTGAGATTCCTTACAATATTAAGAAAAATTAATATTGAGGAACAATACACTAGAGACAAATAAAGTACATTTAAATTGTCCAAAATTTCATATTATCTAACCAACTTCTAGTAAAAACTAAATTAGTGTTCTTTTGAAATTGAAATATTGTTTTTTTATATAAATAATGCAGCCTGTAATAATAGAAAATTGATAAGGGGTTCGTTTTTTTTGCACGACTTCATCTATGCATTCAGTTTGGATGGCGAATCTCTCTACGCCACACGAGAAAAATAAAAATTAACATAAAATCAAATGTATCATTTCTCAAACAAATTTTATCAATAAAGTGTTGTTGAAATGATGAAGCTATTATTGATGAGCGTAAAGATTAAAATATGTTGTATGTTGTTTTCTTTTACCAATAAGTGATGAAACACAATTTTTTAAGACCACATTGTTAATTTTAAAAGTTCTATTTAGTTTATGTACTTTATGTATTGGTCAGAATATAATGAAACACGCTTTAAATATACCCAATTTAATGCACAGAATGTATGAATAATAGATATGTTTTTTATTACATCTGTATGCATAAATACAAGTTCTAACAAAAATGTATTTATTATTAATATACATGATTTTGTGCATGAAATCTAGTAGAAAATATCAACAAACTAACTAAAAACACTCAACTTTTTCTGAAAAATATCATTTAATATATTTGTTTAATAATTAAATATCCTTTTTTACTGAAGTACAAAATCCGCTGTATGAATAATAGACACATTCTTTGTTACTCCGTATACCGTGTTAGTATTTACGGATGCCTGTCTATTGTCCAACACAATAAATTAAATAATTTTATAATTTTTTATAGTTAATTCTCTGAAATACAATAATGAACAAAGTATGAATTAAATTTAATTTTATATTAGTGTATTACTTACTGTGAATAAAATGATTAAATATATTTTAGCCACAGAATGTCCTGGGTATGAGCAATTTCGGAAAATATTGGTGAAACATCACGAAAGCCAAATTTCAATATACAGGTCATAAACCTCGGACACGTATACATACACATGCATATACATAAACATATACACTATATAAATTTTGGTAAATCAGTATACGTTTTTTATCCGGTTTATTGCAAAGTGAGGTTAAAAACTTGATTTCTTTTCAATCTTACTTGGTTCGTCTGATCGCAGACATAAGTTTTCATACCTACGGAAAACTTGTTCCATAAATTTAGCTACTTAAATAAATTGAGCTTTTGTAGAAATAACTTATTTCTGTTGCTGTGCGAAATTTAAAAACTTTAAGAAATGAATATTTATTTTGACGATTATTAACTACAATCGGCGAACTCTTAAACTACACTGAGATTAAAAAATTTGAGATCAAGAGGTAAAAGTTTTTTCTCGCGCATTGCCAATTAAAAGTGAAAATGAATAAAATGCTTTTAAAAGAGTCATATTTGAAACTATGATAATTCCATTTCTTCTATTTGCATAAGGATTAAAGTCATCTTCGGTTAAAACCAAAATTTCGTTAAGAGTTACGTTACTTATACCTAGGTGGATAACAGAATTTAAATGACAAGTCGATTCTTGAATCCTCTAATAATATTTTGTTAGTCAGTTATTTGGTGGGAATAAATGAAAGCAAATGGAAAAAAATAAGTATCAAACATATCTCAAGTATAATTATAGTATTGAATATATTTGGCGTTAATTTTGTAGAAATTCATTATTCACAATTAAATGAAACTACGTGATGTAGCATTATTTCTACTTTCTTTAAGTTCTTTACTACGACCTAAGTTTCGTTGCATTACAACATCTTCAGTGGGCTATTAGCAAAGATCTATTAGCAAGAATCTTTGCTAATAGCCCACCTGAAGATGCCGTAATACAATGAAACCTAGGTCGTGGTAAAGAACTTAAAGAAAGTAGAAATAATACTACATCACGTAGTTTCCTTTGTGTATAATTATAGTGTAAACGCAGCTTAAAAATTAAGACTTCTGGGAAATACATACGAATAAAAGATATTTGTTCAAGAACTAGGGATCTATAAAAGGGTGTTTGCTCAAAATTAAATTTTCTATAAAAGAAAGTAATATAGTATGTGAGAAAATAATGTGATACTTAATAATTGATATAAGACATTGAATGATGAATTTGTAAAAAAAAATTAAATACCGAAAATATAAATTCCTGTTACTGATATTACTACCAAAACAATAAATTGACCGCGTGCCATATTTTCTTACTAACCGGCTTTATATATTTATGCATATCGACATTAATGCAAATGTTTTTATATTTTATTTTAATTATGTGTGGAAAAATTCAGTATTTGACATGTAATTTGTGAAAAGTGCCAATAGAACATTCAAGTGAAAGCTGCCTCAAGTTTTTTTCTTACGTACCTAAAGCTTTGTGTAGCAATTTTTTTAACTAAGTAATTTTTCCTTTATTTATTATTTAAATATTTTATTGAATATATTAGGAAAATCGAATGTTTTACAAATAATTTCTTTCAATCCATCAAAATTTTTAGACCTGAATGTAATCAATGTATTCAGATACAGAATTCAGAACTTTATATTCATAAAGGGTCCGGTAGTTTTGTGACTTAACTTAAGCTAAGCGCACATTTAGTCCACTACTATGGGTAGTGTATGTAAGATTTAAAACTATGTGGTGGATGAATTAACAGTCCTATACTACCTACTATTTCTTATCGGATATTTGGCATTTATGAATTGTCAAATTGATTCCGTTGGAGGGAAGAATGTTAGTGTTCACGCTGGTTTTGCAGGAAACGTCTTTGTAGGAAGTACGAAGTCATATGTCGTTTTAATTTATTTATTGATACAATACGACGTATATAATTCAAAATCCTTTCGATCATTTTTTAAACACATAGTTTTAAAATTTTGTTAGAACATTCAAGTGAAAATTCGAAATATTGTTAGAATAATCAATCAATGAAAATTTTGTTAGATTAGTTTTATAATAGTTTCATGGTACAACAATGGTTTCTACATTGTTAATATTTTATCCATATTTTGACGAATTTGTTCCTAAAAGTATTAGCAACTATCAGAGTTTTTAGTCTATTTTCGTTAGTTTATGTAAGGGGAATATTAGTGTTCGTGAAAGGAGAATATTATTGTTCTGAAAAGGTTTAAACGTCTGTTTTAACTGACTAAACTAACTTCATAGTAATGGAAAAAAATATTAAACCATTTAAAAAGTAATCTTAAACCTTTCTCTCACAAAAAACTAAATTTTTAATTGATTGTCTTTTTTCTAATATTGGAACCAGTCCCAGAATGGAGATCTTAATATCAAGGCTTGTTCCAAGTTTGAAAATGATCCAATATTGAAATCTTAATTAAAAGCTGTCAGATGATACATGTCATTCTATCATTATAATAAGGATAATTAAACGAATACGTGTTCTTTCGTAATTTCCAAAATTGATATAATCACTAGAATTGTGATCAAGTAAACGTGGGTTTAAATTGCACTTAGACAAAAGAAATATTTTCAAAAATTATTTATTGTAAATGATTTTTGAAAATATTTCTTAAAATTGTATTTAATAATTTACAATTATTTTTATTCTTGCAAAAATAAATTTACAAATTGAAAAATTTACAATTGCAAAAATAATTTACAAATTGAACAGTGAAATATTTTGATCTCTCCGCTATAAGAATTATCGCGATTCAGAACCGAGAAACTATCAGAGAACTAAAGTTACCTAAATTCAACTTGATAGCATGATGAATGTTACTTTTGAAGTACTGTTTGAACTTTTTGAATTAACTTTGAAAGTTTGAACTTTTGAAGTAGATTCAAAAGCTGTCGTTTTATTGGCTACAGCTGATTAAAGGGAATAATCCTCTTACCGTATTTTTAAATAGTTAGAGGTAATTTCTCCTTTAATATACCCCATTAATACAGATGTCGCCCAAAATAGCCCGTGGAGCCTTTCTTCATGATAGAGTAAGCAGGTTTTTATCCTGTATATCATTGTCTCTGCCCCAGGTCTTTGAGATTGATATATAAATTAATATCGATATTTCTCATTTAATCATTCGTTTAACAAATCCAGACATTTATCACAGGTAACGAACTCAATTTACTTTAATTACGCATCAATTCCCGCTCACCTTCATCGCTCCGGGCGGAACTTCAAATCAATCAAACTTTACCACTTCTAGTACTTCGTAGTAAGCCTGCAGATATTGGGCAAAGCCTTATTGAAATATGAACAGCATCAGTCAGAGGAGTAAAACAATAATTGTGGGTAAAGAGAATGTCGTGTGGGGAGTGGATAAAGAAAATATTCAAATAATAAATATTTTTGGGAAAAATTTGTATCTATTATTCACCTCTTTCAAACGGAGTGAGTTTTTGAAATATTCCTTTAAACTTGTATGTATGCGGTTAGGGAAAACTTTCTGATTTTTCATCATATAACCATAGTTGGATTTATAGCTCAAGCTTTTACATTCTGGCCAGAAGGCCTCATCGTTTTATAGCGAGTAAATGGAAATCATTATTCCACAATGGTAATGATTTGATATGGTTTTATTTTTTATTCAATTGCGAGTGATATTGTTTTATGTTCGCGATGTGTAACCAATTACATTAGTGACGTTTAACATTTTGTTTTAAGATGGATATTAACAGGGTGTGTGTATACGTATATATATATATATATATATATATATATATATATATATATATATATATATATATATATAAATATATATATATATATTTATACATATATATCAATAGATAATAATGGAATATATAGTATTTTATCGGTTTAGAAACGAAATTTATTTTCAACAAATAACTTCATTTTTTGTAAGTACTCTAAGCAGCGTGCCTTGAATAATTTTGCTAGTGGTCCAATTCCTCTGCGCAATCACTTTTTTAATACCTTTTATTGTTCTTGACGAATGACTTTTTATATTTTTAACATTCCTTAGTTCAGAACGAGTTAGTGTTAATTATAATAAGAATGGTAGAGAGCTGGGTATTGTGTTCTTTAGTAATAAATCATAATAATATAATCATTAAATTTAGGTTTGCATATGACCTATTCTATCTAAAACAAAACCAGCCGAGTAAGTAGTTGATAGGATTCCGTGCCTGCATTATTTAAAATAACATGCATTTTAAGAGAATTTACTTATAATTTTTTTGTACGACGCTTGAGGTGTGTACACAAATTATTTTTATTATTAAAAGTTTTTATCAAAGACAATCTTGGTCAACTTATCTTTGTGTTTCTCCTGAAATACTTAGTTGAACTCAATATTAGAATTATTCATAACATACTCAGAACTTGTATTACTCATAATTTAGTTCAATTTAATTTTACTATTTATTGCTTGTAATTAATGTATTTATTTGCAATATCGACTAGTAATTAGAGGTGTCTCAAGTTAAGATTATTAACATCTGATAACAAAATAAACGTAAAAGCGACAATAATGTCGACCTCCCATATTGTTATTTTATAAAAATAACCGTTTTTAAAAATGTGTTTTTATTTCACTCAAGGAGTTATTTTGAATATTACTCCATTTGACGCATGTCTAGGTAAAAACAAACGCCCCCAAGCAAGTAAAAACTCAACTTTGTATTAAAATGGGAAACTCTGCAGGTTGGGCTTCAACATTTAAAGCCCAGCCTGCAGAGGTCTCTGTAGGCGGGTTAAGCATGTAATTAATCGTGACTTCAGAATGTGTGTTATTTAATTTTACCTTATAGTTCCTCCTTTCAACCGTACAAAGATTATTAAAAAGAATGTGGTAAAATAATAATGAAAGAGCTGTTGAGATGAAAATTGACAGGATGATATATATTCCCTATCTCGAATTGGAAAGCGGACAAGATAAGATCACCAAAGTGTCATCCTAACTAGGGATACTTAAAAAGCAGCAGTTTTTCTCAAAAACCAAAAAAAGCTTGAAATTCAATTCGACGTAGTAATAAAACATACTAATAAACATACTAATAGATATTTAAATAGAAATTTAGGTGAGAAGCAATTAAGAACGGGGAGAGAATTTTTTAGTTTCATTTATTTTATGGGGTATCGTAGGAAAGGGTTAGTTACAAGGATCTCAATTTTTTTTAACGTAAGTTGGTGTATATTTTGATATATACTGAATAGTGTCTATACAAAGATTCCTCTTCTTATTTTCAAAACTACTACATATAAAATTATAAAAATAAAAGATAAGTGTTTAGAAGTCTAAGCAAAGATTGGAGGTAAATTATCTTACCGAAAAGGGAAGCATATAACGATAACTCTGGACGTTATGATTTGTGAAAAATTCTCCATTATATGTATATTACCTTACTTAATTTTATGAGATATTATTAAATTTTTATTACGCTAGGAAGTCCATATTAATGATAACCATTTACAAATAAGGTGAAGTCACTTAAAACGAAATACGGAATCCACTACGAAATTACAAGTCAAACTCTCACTTGGTACCTAATTATGAGTTCACACCTAGCCGTGTTTTTTTGCTTGACTTTAAATATATATATTTTTTGGATAAAAAAACTAAGTTGATAACATTCAATGAAAATAGCGTTCATATTTCATTAATTCGTACACGCACATTATCAATAAGTCAAAATTCGATTAAATAAAAATGTTGAGTATAAAATAAAGAGCTTCGTAATATCTGAAATATCTAAAGTGTTATGAGTTTTAGTACAGAATCAAATAGGATTCAGCATTGACCGATGATAAAAGTTAAAGGAGGACTCCATTGAGTGGTACGTACAAAAGCAAAGAAATTATACCAAAATTTTTCAGCCGGATTTGCAGCGACCACCTCAGATCTCTAAAGCTTCCCATATTCGTTATATTTAATGCCTCATTAGATATCAGTCCAATCCATCTTTTTCCTCTAATTAAAAATTTATTTTCTTCCTCGAAAACTTTTTGTAAATTCTCCAAAGGTTTACAAAAGGAATAAAATTTCCCTTTGTTATTCGCCATATACATATATATATATATATATATATATATATATATATATATATATATATATAAAGCGTGTTCCAAAATTCACGCAAGATTTGAATTTTGCGCTAATTGTACGGTAAAGTGTTGCCAACCAAAAAAAAATGCAGCGTGACAGCTGACAGTTCAGAGTTATTAAAAATGGAGCTCTACACAAAAGAACAACGCATTTTTATTGTTGAGCAATATTTTGCAAATAATGAAAGTTTGGCAGCAACAGTTCGCAATTTTCGTACAAAATATGGTCGGAATAGTGATTTAACTTCATCAAGTGTAAAGAGAGTGATTAAAAAATTTAGAAACTGGATCAATTAGTGATCTTAAACAGTCTGGCCGTCCTTCAACAAGTCGTTCAACACAAAACATTGAAGCAGTTCGAGAGAGTATTGCTGAGAGTCCAGGAACATCAATTCGGCGCCGTGGTCAAGAATTGGACATTTCGAGAAGCTCTCTACAGCATATTTTTAACTTTATAAGCATGAAGATGCAAGCAAAAGATTTGCATCTTCATGCCTATAAAGTTCAATTGACTCAAGAACTGAAGTCTACTGACCACGCACAGCGAAGAGAGTTCGTTGAATGGATTATGGAACAACAAAAAGCGGATGCTGATTTTTCGAACAAAATCATCTTCAGAGATGAAGCTCATTTTCATCTTGATGGCTTTGTTAATATACAAAATTGTCGCATTTATGGTTCAGAAAATCCACAAGTGATTGTTGAGAAACAAATGCATCCACAACGTGTAACTGTTTGGTGCGGATTTTGGGTTGGAGGCATCACCGGACCATTCTTCTTCGAAAATGAAGCTGGTCAGACAATAACGGTCAATGGTGCTCGCTATCGCGACATGATAATCCAGTTTTTTGTGCCAAAATTGCCTGATATAGATGTGGACGGCATGTGGTTTCAACAAGACGGTGCCACATGCCATACAGCCCGAGAAACAATTCAATTACTGCATGAGTCATTTCCTGGTCGTGTAATTTCCCGTTTTGGTGATCAGAATTGGCCGCCCAGATCATGCGATTTAACGCCGTTGGATTTTTTTCTTTGGGGTTTTTTGAAGTCTAAGGTTTATGTCAACAAGCCCATGACCACCCACGCCTTGAAGGAGGAAATTGAGCGCTGTATCAACGAAATTCAGCCACATTTATGCAAAACAATCATGGAAAATTTCAACAAAAGAGTGCGTATGTGCCAGCAAAGTCATGGAGGCCGTTTACCCGATATGCTATTCCATACATAACCCTATACTGTATACTATATAAATCAATAAAAAATTTACAATTTTTAATTATAAACCTGTGTTTTCTATCAAAATTACTTCTTGCGTGAATTTTGGGACACCTTTATATATATATATATATATATATATATATATATAATTATATATATATATATATATAATTATATATATATATATATATATATATATATATATATATATATATATATATATATATGTTTAGACTTCAGATTATATTGTTTATATACATCGGTAGCAATGTAATACGGAAAATAATAGTTTTAAAATCTAGTCCAGTAAGTTTAAGGATGATATTTCGTTAACGAATTTCCACTAATTTTTAAATAAGGTTTCTAACTCAAGCTCATAAGCACAAGATTACAAGAGCTTTAGCGAAAGCCTTGACTTTTAACCTTTCCTATTAAAATTCTAAAAAAAGACCAACGTAATTCATTAAAGCAAACATCTCGTAATAACTGGCTTCTTTGTTCAAACAATTTGAGTTTTTCCTTATCTTTTTGATAAAGTAACAATATAATTATAGTCAAAATGCTGATTCCTGCGTATATTTTTTTTATATTGGATTTTGATTATTAATGATATTTTCTATTATTGAATATATTTGGCGTTAATTTTGTAGAATTAATTATTCACAGTTAAATGAAACTACGTGGCGTAGTATTATTTATACTTTCTTTAATTTCTTTACCACGACCTAGGTTTCGTTGTATAAGATCAAAGAATCTTTGCTAATAGCCCACCTGAAGATGTTGTAATACAACGAAACCTAGGTCGTGGTAAAGAACTTAAAGAAAGTAGAAATAATACTACATCACGTAGTTTCATTTAATTGTGGATATTTTCGATATTTCCACACATATTATAAAAAAGTTGTATTAAAAAAATAACAGGGGATGACTTGTCAGAGCGCGTGAATATCAGAAAGTTGAGAATTTCGCGAAGTTTACTTCAGAACTGCTTTTTGTATGTATACCTGTAGGTACCAAATTAACATATAATTATAACAAAGGAGTAAACGAAGACATTTTCTTACGATATTTTTAAGAACTGTTCAACGTTGAAAAAATCATTAAACCAATTAAATAATTTTAGGTTAAAATGTTGGTACAGTTAGTCAAAATTCTGAAGGAGATTATAAAATTAAACTTCTATTTCGCGTACATACATCAAATCATACGATATATGCCGGCAAAAAGGCTAACAAACTTTTCTTCAATAACGCTATTATTATATGTGAAACTATATCTATAACCATTCCAACATATTCGAAATTAAGTGTTATATTAACCATTTAATCCTAGCGTTAGAAAGATAAGACGAGAATAAATGGATACGGAAAATATTTACGGTTTACACAAGATTAATTAAAGGTTATTTAGACGGATTTATTAAACCACTAACAAAATGCACATAAAAGGGGCTGATTTTATAACCGTGTCTTGTTTTGTAAAGAGCTAGGAATCTTGGCATATCTTCTATGCACATTACCTTAAAATTAATTTAATGTTCGACCTTATTCTAACCTAATTTTGAAATAGGTCTAATTAAGGTTTATAGTTTAAAACAATGAAGTTTTATAAATTTAATTTGAGCAATTTGTAATTTTAAATTGTATGAGAAATAAATTTAATCTCACGCTTGAGCAGAAAGCACGCTCTAAAGCTCTAATTTCTTGGAACAATACTCTAATACTTTTCTAAACTTACGAAACTATTTGTAATTTAAAAATGAAAAACATAAACATTGTCACTAGTTTGACGATAAACAATAGTTATTCTATAAAATGCACAAAAACGCATCATATTGAATTTTTTATATGCCATGCATAGCAACCCGCCTACTAACTTGCGGAGATTTGACAATGCTATGATTTTTATTCTGTCCCTGATTCATCAATCAGTTTCGACTAATACATCAAAATGGTAACATAATCTACTGGAGGTTTGTGTAATGCTATTAATAGCACACTGAACTTTACCATGTCGTCAACCTGTGCTGCCCGTGGCCTGGTTAGCTCAGTAAACGTGTCGCGATCATATGGGCATCTGGATCGCGAACAGATCACGTTTCAGACGATATATTCCCACAGTTACTAGGTGATAATGTGCACTGGCAAATTGCGAGTCGTCACGCCATTAGTCTTATTATGTTATGCGATTTGAATAATTGCTGTAAGCGTAAATGTAATCGTAGAATTTAAGGCACCATAACTGCGATTTATTGCATAAAAATTGTTTCATTACAAGAGTTAAATGTAAACTGATTTTATGTAATTGAGTAGTCAAGAATCATTTAATATATCAATACCTTGATATATTCAAAATACTGGTAGTAATATGTATTTTCGAAATACTGCCATCTGACGCACCAGGTTAAGTAAACTGGCTAGTATCATTAACGTAATTAAAATGATTTTTAAATTAAATTGACAAATATTTTCTTATACTCAGGAAACTATCGATACATGTTGATAAAAACATTTCATGCTTGCTATTATGATAAAAATACAAAACATTTATTCTTATCTAGTTAATTTACCTATTCAAAATCCTGTTCTAGTTATATTTATGTTTACATATCAAAGGATCGTTTTTGTTCATTTCGCCTATTATTTTTCTACATTTTGTAAAATAAAGAGAATGGTAGTGTCCATTTCGTGCTCGATAGTGTCCATTTCTGAGCTGCATTTTCGAATGCTATACTCTTTACCAGAAACGTTTCGAAGCTCTTTTGACACCGCTATAATTAAGCTGCAGTGAATCCCTAACCTCCTCCTGAGAGATCCTCAAAATCTATAGTTCACTTCCAAAAAATCTGGAAACTCAAGATTTAGTGCACATGTAATACCCAGAATAGCGGTGTAGCTTCTTTTAGCGTACCTATCAAATTTTATAAATGCCATGGTCGTATAACAACGGTTGTGGTTCTAGAAAATGTCAATGAAATATATAAACCAAATCTATTTAGAAATAGATATATTTGTATAATATTCTTATTTAATGTGGATGGCCTTAATGATCATTAAATCAAATTCCTAGTAAATATGCTATAACCTGTTGTGTGTTACAATAAAAAGTTACAATGAAAGAATAATTCTTATAATAACGAAATAACACACAACATGAATTAAGAATGTCGTCTAATGAAATGGTGATTCCCAAGTGTTACGTTATAATTTAAAAGGCTTTTTTATTGAATAAGCCACATTAGAGTTTAAAACTTTAAAAATTTATACAATCAACAAGTGTTTTCAGGTGTCAATAAGTAATCTGAGCGGGAATAAATTTCTTGGAGCCAAAGTTATATTGCCCTATAATACTATATGGAAAGAAATTTTCAATATTCTTGGTACTTAATGTACTAGTTGATTTACCATAAAGGTATTTGTATATACCACGCATGTGCAGTAAAAACAGCTGTCGTAGTATTATCCTTTCTATGGTGATATTGCTATTTTGTTTATTCGAAATTGCGTTGCGCAATTTATTTTGGAACACTGTTCATGTTTGTTTTTGTTACCTGCCTAAAAGACATATAATATTTACATTAATAACCTGTATATGAAAATATAATATTTGCATTAGTAAGCATTATATGAAAATAACATACCTTTTAATTGACGATTAATTAAACAATACGCGTTATGTTACTATGTGTTAAACGTATAGTGGAGGCATTCATTAATTTTAAGATATAAACGATCATATGTCGATACAAGTCTTTTCACATGACCATGCTAATAACTGTGTCGCAGTAGAATTTTCTTTTTGAATATTTAGGTAAACTGACTTAAATTACTTTTCCTAATTTAATAATGAAGATACTGTTCAATAACAACGGTCATTCGGTAAATGCATAAAATTTTCTTAACCTTGACGTGTACTTTTTATTTTTTTTCCATAAAACAATAATAACCTGTCTTGTTTGCAATAATTATATTATCTTTGTACTATCTACTACCGTATAATCAAAGCCTTACCAGGAAAAAAGCTCCTTAAAATTTTTGAATATGCAATACGAACATTGACGTATGAAGGACACAATTATATATACTGAAATGAGATATTATTATGCTGATTTTAACATGAAATTTTATAGTATACATATATTTATATCTGCATGCATACTCATTTAACGTCATCACTGATTTTCAGTGGAGTTCTCACTGATAAAGGGTTTTATTCATAAGAGATTTTTCAGCGAATTTATGTTTTAAAAGTACGCTATGTATAAAATTGTTATTAAATGGGAAAGTAAAGGGACAGCTACATATAATGACCGGTGGTTTCTTGGAAAATTTTAGACTTTAATCGAATTCAACTCGAACAATGAAAGCTTGTTACCGCCATTTCTTGAGATTACGAGTTCGTAACCAATATTTTTGATGAAGATAAAGTTATATAATACGGGAAATATATATTTTACTACATGGGGCACATGCAACAAATGCTGTGGCTCCTGCCGATTTATCCCATTTTTAATGTTGGGCTAAATATTTATCGAATTGCCCTAAATTTATGAAAGAATTTTCATCGAAAATTTTTTCACCTAAATCATTTAGGAAATATTTTAATATTATGGATCGGTAGACGAGCAGAGAGCAAATGGAATTACATTAATAGGTGACTGCGTGCATCTATAACATAATTAATTTCTTTAATAATGATGTATATATTGTATAAAGCTGTAATTTCCCAAAAAATATTACGTAATTGCACAGTGCTCAAGAAATGATCCAAAGCTAGCTTTACAAAGAGGTCTCCCTCTTTGGCTTGAGAATACAGTTGAGTCTTTGTACTACGTTAGGTAGGTTAGTTCAACATTATTAATATCTGTGATGTTAGTATTACTGTAAATATTTATCCCAATGTAATAATTATCATAAGATGCTGCAATTCAATTTCATTTTATTATATATATATATATATATATATATATATATATATATATATATATATATATAAATATATGTATATATATATATATATTATTTAATGAAATTTTGAGTAAATTACTCAAAATTCCTTTTTTATTTTTATTTTTCCACACTAATTTTTTGTTCTTTAATAATATTTTTTCGAAAGTTTTAGTTAAGGTTTTCTCTTCAAATTACCTTATATGTTCATTTGAAGAATTGTATGTTGTACAGGCTGTATTTACCCAAAAGTAGAAAGCGATGTATTTCTACACGGCAGTTCACGCTACCTCTAGGCGCTCGAGCCATATCAGATTGCACTCACAGCTGCCCATTGTCCACCATATTAGATTTCAAGAAAGTCTTATATTTACTTATACTCGTGTACCCCAGACGAGTCCAACGACACGTCTCACATGAAAATTTGCTAAGCTTGAAAAATACTTTTCCTTTATTATTTCCCCAGGTTCACATATTTATTTTTCACTTTAGCTGAGTACAGAACCGTATAGCGCAATGTTGTACCATAAAGATGCTTATGACAAACGATATATAATAGTTGGACTAAACGTGTTTGAATTTTTTAAGATTTCATTGTCGTATATAATTCTATCGAAAATTTATTTCATGTAGTTAAAACGATTCAGGTTATTTTAAATTAAAAATACCAGTGTGGTAGAATGTTGCAAGAAAAAGCGGATCTTAATAGATAAACTATTATGATTAATAATATTAATTGTTGAATTTAATTAATGTAAGTATAATTGTTTAAAATATACTTACATTAAATGAATTCTCTTGAATTTCATTAATGTAGGTATAATTGTTTAAAAATTATAACTTAAAAATATACCCCGATACTTCGATTAATATCAGTTAAATTGCTCATTATCCTCACGTTCTAATAATATATGGACAGTATATCCTTTAGGATAATGATGAAAATTAGTCATTTAAGCCTCTTTCTATTAAACCCTAAAAGAAACGGTTGAACTAAATTGTTTTTATATATTAATATGTTAAAAAGTTTTTCAACCCAACATTATTTTGGCACAACAGCCAAATGGGCGTAATTTGGCTGTTTGTAATACGGCAATAAACAAAGTCATACATAAATTAAATGATCTTGTCACCGACAAAAGTTTTATCCTATTTTTTAAAAGTTGAAATAAAAAATCATTCCCTATCATGTGGGATATCTTTACGAAGGTCTTTTCAAATGAAATTTATATTCTATTTACCAGTATTAATTTTTAGCCCTCTTCCCAAATATTAAGCTCAATAGTCGTTAGCACTGTCTCACCCCTCCCATTTCCAAACAAGTCTATATAAACATCTGAAAAAAAATTATGAAAACAACGTTTCATGTTTACTTTTAAATGAAGTTTTTTTGGAATAATTCAACTTCATTAATTTTTAAACTATAAAAAAAATACAGAAGCCGAATCACAATAGCACACCCAACGGACAACCGTTTACACTTCTTTCCCCAAACACTTCGTGGAGACGTATAAAGACGGTATAATGATTTATAAAATATATAAATATATACAGTTTGATATTTTGTGAAGTGATGACGAAACTCTAATTTGAACATAGCTCGAAGTCTTAAGCGCTTTTGAATCTATTTCTATTAGAATATTCACTTGTTCTTTTATCGGTTCAATGTAAAAAAAAAATATTCGTAAAACCGGGATAATTACTGCTTTGAATTTTAGAGTATTTATTTTGACCCTTAATGTAGGCAAAAGAGTTACGTCTATCATTCAAATATCGCTTGCTCGTGATAAAGCTCAAATCAGTTATATCTTTTTCCTTACCTTAAAAATGTACAAAATTTCCCAAAATAACATTTCACGTGTTGCTGTAGTCAATTGTGTTTTAGTCAACCTATCGTGTTATATGTACAACAAATTCACTATACGTAATTTCCTTACCAAAGCACATTCAACTACCTCAACGTGAAATTGTCGAAATCGGGATGAGCAACGTAACGTTGCTCATTCACAAGCTCAGGGCAGCCTGTGAGGGTTGTATTTACCGAGGCGAATAAGCTTAATAATAATTTAGTGATAATTGATCTTCAAAAGCAGATGGAAGGTGTTAGTTAGTGTTTGTGCTAGTGCAAATAAATTATTCCTACGTACCGTGAAACGACATCTGATACGTGACGTGTAATATGTCTGCGGGAATATTTATACGTATTTGTATAATTTATTTTTTATTTATATTTCTTTTAGATATATTTATTTAAGTTATAATATTTGTTTTTATGCAGAGAATGCTTTAGAGAGATTTAATTCTTAGGTACATACTAGTATTTCAATATTTATTGGCTCGTAGTATTGCTATTAGACTGTTTACAAATATTAGTGTTGACTTTCACTATGTAAATATATATTCGCCAGGTAAAAGAAAATTATATCCTGTATTATTCGTTGCTTATGAATGTATCATATATGTATATATATATATATATATATATATATATATATATATATATATATATATATATATATATATATATATATAACATTTCTTAGTATTTCTCGTTTAAATGCGTAATGGAAGTTTTTCTATATATTTCATAACTTACAAGCTCAAAGTTTTGCTAAAGCTGGTCGAGGAGTGATTTAACCAAATGATTTCATTACTGGAAAAAATTGTTAATTTTACCAGTCTCGTATTTGACAGAATTACTTTATTACACCTTTTATATTACTTCTTTTCTTTTAATTCATTAAAGATATTGAAAACCTAATAAAACTCAATGCTTATTGCTACCAAAACAATTCCTTAGCGAAACAACTTTTTCTCTATCTTGAAATTTCAACTATTAAAATATACATTGACCTTCAATGCCTTTTGTATATATTACATTAATTTTATCTCTATTTCATGCACTAAAAATACCGGAATTATAGAAATTAATGGGTGAGTAATTTTAATTTAATATGATACACATAATATTGAAATACGGTATCTATATGAAATTCTTTAGCGAAACAACTTTTTCTCTATCTTGAAATTTCAGCTATTATTATTAAAATATACATTGACCTTCAATGCGTTTTGTATAAATTACATTAAATTTATCTCTATTTCGTGTTCTAAAAATACCGGAATTATAAAAATTAATGGGTGAGTAATTTTAATTTAATATTCTACACACAACATTGAAATATCTTATCTATACGCTGAGATAGACAAGGAGATAATGTTATTTTTCCCATGGAGCAAATGAGACCAATTCATCATGTTCCATTTTAGAAATGCCATTAAATAATAATCTCGCACTGTTCTCTACTAAAAAAAATAAGCTATTTTCCTTGTTATGGTGGTGGTAGTAGCTAGTATCTGATCTATAACATACTAGTCGTTCCACGTTTCCACCTGCCTAGAATTATTTTAATTATCACAAACGCCTTCACTTCATTCGCCATACGACATTTATTGACGCGAAAGAGGTATATATGCGGGAATACAAGAGATGATCTGTCAATAATCAAGTCGGGCTCTCTACTTTCACCGTTTAAGCAACCCTACCGAACTTTTATTACATTTTTATGGCTATTCTATCCGTATGAATCATAGTAAGACGATATAAGGGCTGTAAGTATGGGCCTTCTTTCGCAGAATATTTTTTTCACATAAAACATAATTTGCAAGAATAAGTAATTTGCAAGAACATTAACATGACAACTTTAAAGATAAATAGAACATTTTAACTAAGTTATATAACTTGATTTATGAACGTATGATATGTCATATTAAATGCTGAAGCTCTCACCTTAACAAAATTGAAAAGACAGAACAGTTTAATTAGCATAAAAAATATCAAGATAGAACATAAATATATATAGGTAGAACATAATTTTGAACTTTAGGTCCTACAAAATTCGAGGTCATATTTAGTACCCAAATGTTACTAGTAGAGATTTAATTTCATTATTACATGAGGTCTTGTAATTCACCATGTCGTTTCCAATAAAAAAATGCAACTAACGAGATTAAAGTGATACAGTATTAGCACATACAATATAAACATAATAATATATAAATATTAGTAAGAAAATATGATTATATGATTGCAACGATATATTTCTTGCGTCAGGATCCCAATACTTAATAAAAATTGGCTAAAGAAACGCGTAAAGCAAGTTTCGTAATTAAGTGAGGGAAATAAATAAATCTGCGTTTCAAACATTACAATATAAATGCACGAAAAGTATAAATGAAAATCTAAAAAATTATTTATAAAAATAATGTATACGAAAGTCAATAATAGTGACTTCGAAAATGGGTAACTTTACTTACCCTGGATCAATTATAACAGAAAAAATAAATGTTATCATCTCTACAAATCCAAAAGTTACGAAAAATGAATATGTAATTATTCTTAGCACGGTACGTAATTGTATATGGATGAAAAGAATGGGCAATGTCAGTTAAAGACATATTAAACACGCAACTCTGAAGAAAATATACATTGGCAATTATAAAATACCCTCTAAAATATAACTGTGAACAATGGATAATGTCCATAAACTGAAAACTTAATGAAGGAAAATTATTAAAGACCAAAAAGGATAAAATAAAATCTTTATTAAGGCCCGGTACTTAAAACTAGGTAGCTCGTCGTATAAAGAGAATAAATAAGGATAAAGAAATAAAAAATACTTAGTTTAATAATTGTGGGAAAGACCACAAAAACAGAATAAAAAACAATGTATGGACAATGTCAATGGTGAAGGAATAAAAAATATTGAAAAGGAAAACAATGATGAATAGACTTTAGGGAAATTCAAACAATATATGGATTATTCAAAGATACAAAGGCGATAAATAGTGTAAATCGGAAAAATAATGTAAATATAAGACTTTAAGAAAAACTAATGTGTATATAAACAGGTAAAGAACAAAAAGTGACTACTGGTTATATTAAAATGTTTCATGGCCTCAATGATCAAGAAACTTTCAGGAAGTTCGGTAACTTTTAATCTACTTCAATTTAAATGTCGTAAGTACGACAAAGTAACAATAACTTTCAATTTAATATTAAAAAGATATAAAGCCGTAGTGCCATTCAAGAATAACTACATTATCCACAAATATTAACATCTATCCAAAGAGTACATTGTTTCTAGGCAATTCTGAAAGGGGACAACTTGATTATCCAATTCTGCTTTTATTACTTACCTCTCTATTACGTTGTCGACGAATTTATATATTAAGTCAAATTAAATAAAACAGAAAGTAGATCATTTGTAAACGACTTCTTTCGGACAGAGAAAATTGATTTTAGTTAAAGTCAGATGTTTCTATCTAGGTTAAAATAGTAAAGTTCTATAAATTATAATAACCTTTGTCCTTGATCTCGTGAAATTAGAAATATGGTCAGATATTAATCAAAGAAAATTTGGACTATTTTATATACCTTTAATTGTATTTCGTTGCCAACGACAATGCTAGTTTCTTTCTATTGAAATTAATATATAAATATATAAATATATATATATATATATATATATATATATATATATATATATATATATATATACATATATATCCAAGAAACTCGGTCAGAAAGCTGAATTTTATACGGTCTATATTTTATACTGCTTTATTTATAGATGCAACTTACTTTTTCGGAAAAAATTGTTAAATATTTGGTATGAAATATGAGAAGTATCATTTGAAACTTAATAAGAAATTGATAAGTCGCCAAATAATTTCTTTATAATTGTAGGTAGCATGTCTTCAGGGATGAAATGGGAAATATGCAGAAAATATGTACCCCTTATTTTCAAACTTACTGGCCCTAAAACTGTAAAAAACAGAATTTTCAGAAACCTAGAATATATGTATATATATGTGTGTGTGTGTGTGTGTATATGTATATATGCTCGATTACATTATTAAACATTTATTACGCAAAGAAATTCATATTAATAATAACATACTTTAAATAATGGTTTTTTTTTTACTTCAAACGATGTGGTCATATAGATGTACATAACAGATGCGCGAACCAGGCTCACATTTTTAGAATAAAAATGAATCATAATATTTTTATTCTAAAAATTGAGTCATTTTTTTTAAATATTCAAATCCATGCTCGTGCTACAGATTGCACTCAATGCTGCGCATTGTCCCTCATATTGAAATTGAAGTAGCGTCTCATACTTACTTTTTCTTGTAAGGCAAGTTCAACGACACATTTCGCATGAAAATCTTTCAAGCCGTCCAGACTACAGAAAGGAATATAAATCCAGACGTACGTATATGCGCTTGAAAAATAATTTTTGCTGGATAACAAGTAAAATCAAAGCCGTCTGGAACGCTGAAGATTCTTTCCAATAATGGTGGAAACCGAAGAAAAATGTGAACGTATTACACGGCATAAAATTCGACAATAGCGTAGTTTCTTGTGTTCGTGAGTTGAAAAGACTGTTTGATGTCTGGTTGTCTTATAATAATGGGTTGCATGTTCGTAACTGTTTGTGTTTAACTGAAAACATAAATTTAGGTTTAACTCTATAATAAGAAAGAGAAATTTCCCATCTATCTTCGGTTGAAGAGTAAGTTTTAACACAATATTATTTTATGAACTATTTTGTAAGAATATTATGAGAATTGCTCATCATCATAAAAAAAAGATCCTTGACTTTATTTGGTTCAAATTGCTTTCAAATATAATAATTATTTCCAGTTAATTAACTTTACTTTCAACTGTTTAATTATTTAATTTATGCTTTAGTTACGTAGAAAAATGTAAGGCGCTGTCTTCTAACGTAAAGGCGTTTACAAAAAGCGGTATGTATAATGATGGTTAGTCAAATACATCTTTGAACTTTTATAAATTTCATTATCATATGTAATTTTTTCGAACATTATTTTCACGTAGTTAAAACAACTTAGTTGTTTTATCCCACAATATTTTATGCGACACAATATATAATCTGATAATTTTCAATTTAAACTGTTGAATTGTATTTAATAAAGGTATAATTATTTAAAAACTATAACTCAAAAGTGTACCCAGAAAACTTTGACTCCCTTTACTTAAATTTTCGTTGAATACAAAACACTTTATAATATTAATAAAAATCTGTCAAGCACGTGTAGAACTCGAGTAGAATACGAGGTTTCGGCACCCATTTATCACCTATAAACATTCAAAGGTACATGGTATTCCTATTAAACTATTCACAAATATTAAGTTTTAACCGCCTAAACAAATCGCAAATCAAATTGACAATCTAAAAGTATTTAAAAATGTAAACATAATGCGCAGATGTAAAACATAATCTTTTCAAAAAATCATAAGATCTATGAACCTACCATAGTTCTCCGGTAATCTACTTGTCAGATTTTGGTCAACGCTCTTTTCTTTATGATTTTTGGCTCAATATTTTTAGAAATTAAATAGAGATGCTGTAGAGATGTGTGACGTATTTTTGGAATATATTTTTAAATGTGCATTTCCCCACCACTCTGGAATAATATCCCACATAATATATTTAAAACGAAAAACCCTTTTTAACCTATAAATGGATACTTTTAAAAAGTTTACTAATATGTGGGCTAATGATATGTATTACTTGTATTACTATGCCAAATATTAAGTTTCAACGGCACACAATTTCTGAGAAAATCAGCTCTGAATATCGAGCAATATAAATAAACTACTTACCATAAATTTCGTAGGCGTAAAATCATGAAACATGGTGAAATCATGAAACTTTTGAAACAGGGTGAAACATGCACCAATTTTCAAAAAGTATGACATCTAGACTCATCTTTTTAGTTTACTTACAATCTTTGCGTGGTCTTCTGGAATTCCATATTTTTAGATTGAGTGGTTTCAGAAATAAGGTAATTTATTTTCGGAACTAAAGGTAAAATACTAAAAAATATGAAAAAAATATTTTTGAGACCGTTATAATTACGATAATTTTTAAACGATATTCAAGGAATTCAAAAAATCGAGTGCCTTATATTCGTTTTATATAAAATATCCAAATATACAATTTCAACCATTAGATATGTACGGGTTAATGCGTTTCAGTACTATGCCAAATTTAAGTTTCTATGTTAAGCGATTCCTTGAAAAAAAAGCTGTGACAGACGTATGGATAAGGCACGTGAGTGATCTTGTAAGAGTTTCGTATTACCTTTTGAGGTACGGAACCCTAACAAAGTATTAGACCCTTTATATTATTAACAAGATACTGTAACCTCTATGCCCATCCTTACAACAATGATGAATCCCATCATTAATTTGCATCAATAATTTCAATAAACAATTAGGAACCCCTAATTTATTTAGGTTTAGATACGCTCTTAGAAGCTTTTAGAATACCACAGTCAAACAGAGAACCTTTATAAATTCATCTTGTACGGTACTTGTGTTCGTTCATCTGTCATACTTTTAATTTTGTAATTATATGCTTTATGTAAATATCTGAATTAAGATTTCACCTTTATTAAGAAGTGGAATGAATAAAATTTAACGTACTCCATTGTGTACTTTCATTAAAGGTATCATCAGAAAGGTGTTTTAAAAAGTTTAGGTTTCATTGATCACTTTCATTTTTGGCTCCGTTGACGAAATTTAAGAATGTATTTATCTTTTCGAGGACATAATTCTATTTCTGCGCGATTCATTCTGAACTCTGCGAATTTATATTTAAAATTTTTTTATTATGAAAAATTGTATTATTATGAAAAATATTTAGTATTTATTTATAATGATATTAAGTATTTATTATGAAAAATTATGAAAAATTGTTTTATTATGAAAAAATAAATCAAATCTTCATTTATAATTCAAACAGATTACTTTTGTTAGTTTTATATATTTGCTTCATAAAAATCTTTTTTTTTCCGATTCCTTCGTCACCAAATTTCTAAAGGATTCATTCCAAGAAATTAGTCAAATTAGTCGCGTGCGGCTGCTTTGAACAAAAATATCCGCGATGTCTGCTACACTATTGATGGTATTATAGTCGGACTGACCATTCTTAGTTAAGGTAAACAATTTATCTGTTTGAAATACTTTATTTCACAATGTCTGTCACTGTAAGTTTTACATATAACAATTGAAGTACCGAGTGCTCGGTGTATTTCGAGTTTCCCATGGAAAGGTGCAATTGCTTGTTTCATGGTATTAGATTTAGTATTCGACATTCTTTTTCTTTCCCGTTTCTTTCCCCTTCCCCTTCCCCTTTCCATTTGCCATTACCTTTGCCTTCGCCTTCGGCTTCGTCTTCGCGTTCACATTCGCTTGTGCCTTCACCGTCGTCTCCCCTTCCTTTCCCTTTCCCCTGCCCCTTCCTCTTCCCCTCCCCTTCCTCTTTATACATATATGTGTGTGTATGTATATATATATATATATTTATATATATATATGTATATATATATATATATATATATATACACATTAAGGAATAATAATCAAGTACAAGATCAGCTTCGTATCACTTGTCTACCCGTTTGCAGTCTGGGCGAGTACTAATAAATTGAAGTACTCATAAATGTAATTTATTTAAAAAAACTAAGAAACTAGAAAGACAACATAAAATGTTTTTTACTGAAATTTTATCCAAACCGTTTGCTTCCAGAATTGGTGGGTCCTCGACTATCGAAAACAATAAAATTAAGAGAATATTCATCAAATTCCATAAGTACTAATATTTTGAAAGTAAAAAACTAAAAATGATGACGATAAGTTTGTCACATCAGGCTCTCGACTTTTTCAAAATTTACGATAATTTCCTTTTAAAATTTATATTTGCAAAATAAAAAAAAAGAACTATTAATTTTGCTTCGTTAACTAAAGTGAGTACTCAATAAATGTATCTTATTCTAACAAAGAAACCCAAATATAAAACAAATATTTTTTAAAGTAATACCTGCGAATATTGAATATACCTAATATTCAATTTTAATTAAAAATCTTTGTGCTTCATCAAGCAAGCCATTATGAGAAATGAATGCAATCTCTACTCATATGAGAGTTGAATATGGCATTGCAGTGATAGAGTTTAAGTAGAAGCTTCACGGGGAAAAGTGGTACATCCCGTAATTTATAATAATATGAATATCTCTCTTAATACTAATGTATACTAGTAATCTCATACTTTTGTTTACGCAGTCATATAGCGTCTTTTTGTATTTTAACGAGATATGTTTCTAGGGGAGTCACGAGAAGACAGGTTTTAATAGTTTGTGGTTTCCTTGGGGCCCATGGTATGAAATATTTAAATGAGTCTACAAATATTTTCATTTCCATTAACTTATGTGTTTGATATTTTTAGTTGTTGAATACCGCCAATTAATAACTACTAGGGTCTTGATAGAACTGCAAGTGGAAGAGAAAACCATTGTGTCCAGCCATTCTGATTAACTAGGTCATAGGATGAAATCCGAATAAAAACTGAAATAATTATATTTTTAAATTGTTGTATCAATGTAATTTTAATAATATAAAGCGAAGGAAAATTTTTCCAAGCAAACATAAGACACATTAGGGATAATGAACAAAGGCTATAAATTTGTTGCACACCAACAAGTACAGGTATATTAGTAATTTTACAAATAGTAAATGTACATTTTCTAGCGATAGTTTTATAAATAATCCTTAAACTTCAAAGTCGTTTGTCGCCTTATTATATATATATATATATATATATATATATATATATATACATATATATATATATATATATATATATATATATATATATATATATATATATATATATATATATATATATATATATATATATATATATATATACATATATATATATATAGTTGGGTATTTTAAATAATGACCTAGTTTATGCATTTTTCGACAAACATTGATCTATTATTTTTATCCATTTTCATTTAACGCTTCTGAATTAATTTCAAGTATTGTAAGTGTGTGTGTAGTATATAATTGACAAGTATAATCTTATGGACTTCTTCACTCCGTTTATCACTCAAATTTAAAAACAAGTTCGTTTGAAATGCCTTCACTTCTTTTGTTAAATGAAGTTTAAGAGTGTTTTAAGAGTGTTTATGAATGAAGTTAAATTTTTAACTCAATCTTCAAAATGTTTTTAAGAATATTTTTCCCTTAATTCTAATAAGGTAAAAAACGTCTAAAAATAAATCTTCTTACTTTACTGTTCTTAATACTGCGTTAGCCAAGCCTTAGCATATAACATAAATTTACTTTTCACAATTCTATTGCTGAAACACGCTCAAGTACCTCAATATAAAATTGTGAAAATCCGGATAAACAACGCGGTCTTTACAACCTAACGGCATCTCATAAAGCCTATACTCGTATTTAGCAAGGCGACGAAAGCTAATAATGATTAAGTGGTAATTGATCTTTAAAGGCAGACAGAAGCTGTAAATAAAGGTTTTGGCTAGTGTAAGTAAATGATTCCTACGTACAAAGTTTATTTATAGATGTTTTATATAACATTATACAAACGAATATTTGAATATTTGTTTGTTTCTTTTTTAGCTGCATTTAGAAAAAAATATTCTTAGATACGATCTGAACTTACGTTAGGGCGAATTACGCATATACTTAGATAAATATAAATTTTTAAGGTTTATGAGTACACAATAATCACGTTAAATTATTTGCAAATGTAGCTATCGTTTTCACTATCTAAATATATTTTTTACCAGGCGTAAGATAATGTTATGCTCGTGTTTTTTGTCGCTTGGAAGTTTCTTTTTTTTACAATTCAACAAGTAAATCATCAGAAACAGTTGTTTCTGATGATTTACTTGTTCAATTGTAATTTAGCCATAATTGAAAACCGAGAACGTCTTACGTTATTTCGAAAGTATTTACAGTATACTTTTTCCGAAAAGCAAATAAGGCTTGTCAATACCGATACCTGTTCTATTTTAGAAATTCCGTTAAATGTTCATTTTAAATCACTCCAACTTAGCAGAGAAGGCTCTACCAATATTAATAATATAATTTGCTCTCCTTTCACGTAAAAACCACTGGAGCACATTCGGATAAAGGATTTACGTAATGTCTCCAATTTAAATAACATGATTATATATTTATGGTATTTTTTATTTTCTATCCTATTTCCGTTTTATTCCTGTTTACTTTAAATCTTAAAAAATTATTTCTATTTAGTGTTCACTAAGTGAAAACAAAAGAGTATATTATTTTTTATCTTCTACATCAGAATTCTACAATAATAGTCATAATTGACCAAATTTGTTACAATAATTATGTATATATATATATATATATATATATATATATATATATATATATATATATACCCAATCTCGGCGAGATAAGAGGAAGTATGATGAATTTGGCTTCTATGTATGTATGTTTACCTGTTCGATCGTAAAGTTCAAACTAATCCGCACCTATTTTGAAAATTGTGTCATCGATTTATCTTGATCGTACGGATGTACTAGGTTATATATCACACATAAATCAATAATATAGCGGACGTCTGTAGAAAATTTAAGAAAAGTCAAATTTCAAATTCCCGATAAATGTACCGTGGTTGGTATCAAATGAAGAGCTATAAAATGAACAGTTTATTACCAAAAAAATTTTGCCACAAAATAAACAGCTTAAAAGCTAAAACCCTAGTTATAGGTGCCATGATTCCCCGTTGTCGATGAATTTATCTAAAAAGTAGTAAAAAAATTAAACATAATATTAACATCATTGTCTCAATTTGTAAGCGGCTTAATTTTCACAGATGAAATTGAATTTCATTGAAGTTAGATTTTCTTGAGCAATTAACAAGACTGCCTCTGCTATTAACAACTGAGTAAGCTCATTACCGGAAGTCACTAACGTATGATTTCAATAATGTGAAGTGATGTGTAAGTGGCTTCTTTAATTTTCGCACATAAATTTGAATTTCATTGAAGTTAGATTTTCTTGAGCAATTAACAAGACTGCCTCTGTCATTAACAACTGAGTAAGCTCATTACCGGAAGTCACTAACGTATGACTGCAATAATGTGAAGTGATGTGTAAGTGGCTTCTTTAATTTTCGCACATAAAATTTAATTTCATTGAAGTTAGATTTTCTTGAGCAATTAACAAGACTGCCTCTCTTATTAACAAACTGAGTAAGCTCATTACCGGAAGTCACTAACGTATGATTGCAATAATGTAAAGTGATGTCGTTTGATTTTAAAACACCGAATTTATTTTCATTTTTTCGGTAACATTTTTTTTAAATTATTGGACGTAAAATTACTTTACCAGGACAATATTTACTCCTATTTTTTAATCTAGTTAGTCGATTTGAGTAGTTAGCTTCTATTTTAAATAGCTTATAATTATATTTCGTTTAAAATAATGTGTTGGAGATAGTTTTATTTTTTTTTAATTTAAAAAAAAATCCTCCATAAGATATTTTTTATTTTATTCATATTCATTCTAAAGTTAGCACAGGAAAAATGATCCCTATTAACTTTCCCTTTAAATATTCATAGAATCGAAATGACTTGCACAGCGTCATCTTGTTAAGTTCTAGTTGAAACTAAATTAGCTGTTAATTCCATTATACAACGTCATACTGGATGTTTATAAACGCGCTTCAAATATGGATAAACCCCAGATCTCCGTAATAGCAAATTTCTGCGTAATTCACATAATATTATAGAAACACCGAATATTCCCTGACGCGTCTAAATTTTTAACAGAAATCGATTCAGAATTCAAAATATTTTTGCACCCAATATGTAAAGTAAAAGAATTAAATCTTAATAACATTAAATATAAGTTAGGTTAGTCTGTTAGCACTTTTATATACATCGTGGTCGGTAGTAGCGCTGTTAAAACAAGTGTAGTGGTTTAGTGCATCACAAACTTTTACATACTATACTTTGAGCGGATGAATGAAAATCATAAAAAAACATCGCTCTTAACTTTGGCAAACGCTGATGAAAATTTTTATATCACTAAATTTTCTCAACGATCTTTTCTAGATTTTTCATTTATTGTCCTATTACATAACTTATTATAATATGCACAGTAAGTACTCCAACATTATTAAAGTGAGAAGAAAGAAAAAGCTTAAATAAAAACTGGATAGAATTTTTTTTCATTAAATAACATTCGCCAAAAGTTCACGTTCCTAAAAACTAGGGGCCCAAATTGCCCTGAATTGTCGCTGTATCTACAAACTCTTGGGCGGTAATAGTAGAGGCAATCTTTATACTTGGGATAATATCCGCCAACTATTTCCTGTTTCCTGTATCGGGTAGCAGCGTCACGGAACCATCGCTTATAAAGAATGTACTCAGGAATGGAGCTTTGAAGTATTAGCTCAGAAATTTCTTTGACTGCGGCAAAGAGTATTTGTTTAAAACTCGTTTGTTTGTTTTTTCATTAACTTTGGCAGTAGCTTGTGTATTCGAACGTTTTTAATGTAGAATTTTAAAATATGATTTATAGTAGGGACATAATATAGAATTGATTTTTTTTATTTGCACTAAAATCAATGCCTCTAACATGTTATTTTTTACAGAATCACCCGTGTTATAGGCTTTAATTAGATAAAGCAATCAATCTGATACGAACCTTCGAACAGTTAATAATAGGTGATGACCCCAGCACGTTTCCACCACGCCGCATAAGCCGAATAAAAGGCATACAAAGACCTATTTAAGTTTGTAGATAACACTAATTCCAAAATTTGCCATTAGGTAATTAAAGAGGCAGCTCAATATGCTAATCAATGGAGGTAATGTACATAATCTTCATTGATCCGTTGCATTCTAGCTGCTACTCGTCACTATTTTGGCATTTTAGCTATGTAACAAACACCATACCAACTTTACTCGAAACCTGAAGCTCACTATATGCAGCGCCGTCAAAAGCCATGAACTTGTGATCATGTATAGTAATATTTTACATTAGTGATGCACTATTCATGCACATGCTGAGTGCATGAACAATGAATAATGGAAGTGAACTTGTATTAGAAAGTGAATATACCCTCTCCTAGGTTTCATATAATTTAATATTCAGGACGCACATATTCGAATAATTTGAATAATAAATACAACACTAATCGCTCACAAATTTGTAAATTAATTTTAATATCAGTAAATTTTTGCAGCAGTGATGCTAGGTTAAACTATCTCCACATATTAGGTTAAAATATACATACATTTGAAACTAGATACAAAAACAACCTGTACATACTAGGTTAAACTACAAATATATGTATATATATATATATATATATATATATATATATATATATATATATATATATATATATATATATATATATATAGTAAATATTGAAAGTATCATAAATGAAATTCATCTAATGGTAGCAAGTTACATGCACTATATAATAATGGACGTATGGGGGTCTTCGCGAAAATGATGTTATAATTTTAATAACGAACGAATGTGATATAATTTTAAATAATGAATGACCATGATTTAATATTAAATGAAGGGTGAACATGATATGATTTTAAGTTAACAAAGGACGTGATACAATTTTAAGACAGAATTAGTCACAATTAAATGAAACTAGGTGATGTAGTATTGTTTCTAGTATTATTATAAGTTCTTTACCACGAACTAGGTGTCGTTGTATTACAACATCTTCAGGTGGGCTATTAACAAAGATCTTTGATAATATTATGATAATTTTTTTTAATATAAGTTTCCATATATTTTTTTCTCATGCTTATCGCCCAATAAAAATATATTAACCCGATAGCAACTCTTCGTTAATTATTGTAAGAGTATTCTTAAATAAATATTT
Source organism: Druceiella hillmani (assembly GCA_039881145.1). Taxonomy (NCBI): domain Eukaryota; kingdom Metazoa; phylum Arthropoda; class Insecta; order Lepidoptera; family Hepialidae; genus Druceiella; species Druceiella hillmani. Next base: position 2,826,544 of record JAYKKI010000062.1, read on the forward strand.
AACAAAATGGATATCGTACGTAGCAAATATTTTATTAAAGATTTAAAGAAAATAAATGAGAATATCAATAGATTTATTTTGATGATTTGGTTGATGATGATTTCAAATCGATGATGCTGGAATAAAATTGAAAATAGTTCAATTAAATACCACCATTATATGGTTAGGTCTTTATATATCTAAGGAAAACTATGAAAATGAGAAATTTAAATAATTTAATGATTTCTTTTTTAAATTAAATTGAAATGAATAAATATGAAAATAAAACATAACGTAGAGAAAAATTAGTTTTACTTTACAAGCTACTATAATATTGATTTTGTCCAACTTTATCTACACCCATTTTAATAGTAAAATATATTATAATGGAATAACTACGAAAATAGTAGTTAAACATATTATAATTGGATAACTACGAATAAATAGAAAAAGTTCCTATAAAACATAAATATGCATCCGGCTCTTGCTTCAATCCAGAAGTTATACATACTTATAGGTAAAAATCACACATGTATGTTTGAGAAGGTTATCCTTATTTTAAGACAGTTAATTAAAATAGACGATATTGAATTACAAAAAACATACGTCGACGACGTCGAATTACAAAAAATATTATCAGAAATAACATGCCATTAATACCAAAATACATACACGATTAATATACACGATTAACCAGTTAAAACAAATTTATGTTTATTAAAGTCTATATAAATAAATTTTTTGCAATAAAATGTATTTTTTTCTAGATGTGAGCAAAGTTACTCTTATTTTAACTAACAAATGGATATCCAAAACAAATTTACTTGGAGTGGCATCCTAAAATAAAATTTTACTTCGGAGTCAGAAAAGATGTTTCTTTTAAGATTTTGTCTCCTTGGCATCCAGGCAACAACCCCTATCATTAAACTCAATATCTCCCTTGGGTCCAGATCAACACTAATGCTAGTTTTATTACGAGCTACGAAAAATGAAACGAAAATTCATCCACGTTGCTATCGCCGGCATTTATATCGCTTGGCAGTACTTTCTGTTTGGAATAATATCTACCCTAACTGCCTACCTAGACGTTATGATGTTTGCTGAAGCAACATAAGCTTTTAGCTTCTTGACGCAAATGCATACGCAAGCATTTTTCTTGGAATATTTGTTACGTGATTGGGTAAATTCAACAGAAATATTTACTGTGTGTTTGAAAAACCTTATGAATACTGTACAAAAACATTGTATAGTATACGTAAGGTTTTTCTGTACAAAGGCAACCTGTACAAATACTTCATTCTATTTTGTTACTTTGTTTTTTAAATTAAATTAACAACTTTTCAAACCTTTCGTCCATATCACATCTCTCATTGGATTGGTACAACCCCATGTCAATTGCCGACAATCTTGTAGTAAAACGCTACTACGTTGAAAATATATTTCATACAGAGTTATGCAAGTACTACTGATGTTGATCTAACTTTTAAACTGACTGACAATTAAATATGGTTTTGTAATTTTTAAGCGGTTAGTGGTATTTTTGTGATTCAAAATACTCGAATCACACGTATGCAAAATTCTAAAAATTAAACGAGAAATAAAAAAAATCTTTAAAATTAAAATCTTACAGAGGAGTTCATGAATTAGAGTATCAAGGTGATTTCTATACTTTAAAATGCAAAAAACTTAAACCAGCCTTTTCAATATTTACAAGAATTACATTTGATAATTACGAACGAAATAAATCTCTTGTTTAATCTCACGGCATAGCTTCTCAAACTCGTCATGTTTATGTGTACAATCACTGCAAAAATTGTAGTCTCTTCGGTGAAATAAATTTCACTCTCGCTTGAAACGTGTGTAATGATCACTATCAGAAGGAATCTTTGATTTAAAATTGTGTAATAATCCCTGAAACTAGAGTTGAGTATCACTTTTATTGCCATTTTGCATAGTATGAAATATAGGCTAAAAGAAAACTGTTTTTTTCCTGAAAACATGAAGCATAACTCTGTCTTCAACGTTTGTAGAAAGCTACAAGTAAAAATGAGTGTATAATGGCTGTCACTTCAGAAAAGCTGTTTTTCTTCAATAAATTTTTATATTTATATCAGACAATAAATTGTATTTATTATGACCTGTAATTTATTAAGTGCACATAATATGGTAGAAAAAAACAGACAGAAATATGTTATTAAGACGAACATCAAATTTGAAACGTACAGACAATTTTTAAAATTGCTATTGTAGAGTACATATTTTCATAATATCGATGTATGTATTTTCCATAATTCTTACAATTTTCGCAGCAGGATTATTCCAATTGGTTACTGAATCAAAAATTAAATATTTTCTCCCAGTTTTTATTTAAACGATATGGCAGCATAAAAGTTAATTAATGAAAACCGCCGGTAAATTACTACAGCTTTGCCGCACAAGACGTGCATATGAAACTACCTAAGTAAGTACCTGAAATAAGGTAGGAGTACATTAAACATTTTTATATTTATCTTTCAACGCGTGACGAAATAAATACGGAAACATATCTGTTAAATTGTCAAGTTTTCTTCAATGAATTTTATTTTGTGACTCGTTTCTGTTACTTCGAAAGTCACTCTTAGTTAACATAAATATTATACAAGGAGAACAATTTCTGTATTCTAGATTTTTAAACTAGTAGGACGGACAGAATTATTAAATCTATAAAAAGTTATAACCTTCTTCCTCCTCCTCACTGATTTAAGAATGGAATTTAAAAAAACATTACTAAAAGATTACTTATTTAAATGGGTTTCAACTAGTCTTAATGGTAAGCATTGATTGGCTTAACACAAAAAATCCATTATACACAAATACCATCATTCTAATGTCCTAGACTGACAGCAAATTAGCATAATTGAAAGTATCGTCAAATAATTATCGGAAGGCAAACATATTAAATTTACACATTTCAAATCTTAAATAGTAATTATAAGTTGTACTAATAAACGAAAAAAAATGCAATATCATTAGACTACAGTAATTGACAGTACACAACAAGTTAAAATATTCTTCAGGAAAATTAAATTAGTCGTTGTCGATAGTCGTTGAGAACAAAGACATTCTCAACGACCGTTCCATTAAATAGAAAGACCCTACTTGATTTGCGTTTAAACTTCTTTTAAATCATCCAAGCTTGATACAATTTCTGTTTGTTTGGAAATAATTTATGCAAAAATGACTTCCTTGTTGAGTGCTGAACTTCTAAAAAAAAACGAGTGTGCTTTAGACCACACGATTGAAGTAAAACTTCAATTTCACAAAATATGAACTTTAAAATGAATTTACAATTTTATTTACTTTAAACGTAGAATATTTAATGTATTGAACAAAATAATAATTTATAAAAATGTTCAAGAACGAAATGAAATTACAAAATAATCAAAAAATCACCGTTCGCGTAACGCTAGCAAACTTGCAAACGAACTACTGAGATTTACATATGTATATATATATATATATATATATATATATATATATATATATATATATATAAAAATATAAATAAATAAATATATATATATATAAATATATAGATATGTATTTCATGCACTGGCTATGAGAGAAAGAGAGAAAGAAAATGTGTGCTCGCACCTCTTTCTCTTGCCCCTACAGTAATATACGAAACGTAACTCTCTCTCTCTCTTTCTGTCTTCACTAACTTATATCTCCCTCTCAACTTCCATTCGCCTCGCCCGATCACACTTTTCGTAACGCTCTCGTCACGCATTCACCAGCTTACTCTCCAAGTCAAGCGTGCGTAAAGAAGTTTTACTTCAAAAACAGACCGCTCTGATTTGATCCATGACACTTTCTTTCATTCTCACTTTATTTCTAAATTTTTTCTTTCATCCAAACTTATCAACAATTTGAATGATACGACATAGGCACACGCCACTGTGAATGTAACTAAGTATTATAATAATATAATAGCAATTTTGACCGCTTTTTATGTGGAAAAAAATTATAAATTGAGGAACATAGCTAAAATATGATGGATATCCATATTTTACCTATATTCTTCAAACTTAACTAAAGGGTAGTCTAGAATGTAATGAGGAGAACGATAGTATTGCATAGAGTAATAAATAAATATAAATGCTTTATTAAATTAATATATATTAAATAAATATAAAATGCATTCAATCATTCACATTGGATTGAATAATTATAAAAATACGTTTTATTTTGAAATATTATAAGTACCACGCTCTAGCGAAAAAATTTAAAAATATGTTTAAATGAACTTTAATTTTAAAGTCGCTTGTAAAAGAAACAGATGTCGCTGTTAAATAACTAAGCAGTAATTGGTCCTTTAAGTAAGAATTGTCTGATATTTATCTACCAAATTATAAATAAATTGAAACTAAATTATATTCATAACATTGAACCATATTCAAAGTCGATTGGGTAATTTCTCCGTGATAAATATATCTGAGATGTTGACCTAGGATGAAAACTGTAGAAACGCTAAATTTAATTAATATATCCTTTCATGGTTTTGGCAATATAATTTTTCTTGCAATTTTTACATAGTGCACATGCATATGCATGTATTAATATAAATATTTTAATTATATTAAATTTTTTGCTATCTTTCCTGTAATGCTTAAAAAAACATACTTTATCCTCTTTTAAATTTTTATGATTGCAAAAGTAAATTATCGTAAATAATTAATAAAGAATCTGAGAAGGGAGCTAAAGATAAATTATATATGCAAATTTAGTCCCAAAGAGAGCAAATGTGTAGACGTTTCTCCAAATGTTTTCGAATTTTACTAATCGCAGCTTTATTTTACTGAGGTTAAGACAATAGTTCAAGGGCTTATATATTGAATAGAATTAGTAAGTAGCGTAGCGACGCAATAGCTTTCAATAAAGAGAAACCTTCGCATTTCTAGACTTAGTTAATTGTTTCATTGTAACACTGCTCTATGTTGGAACGTCTGTAGAGGTTAGAGGTTTAACTAACTTGAGTTTGGTAACAATTTACTGCCATCCATTATCCAGTATCGACATTATGTCTAATTTATGTGATAGGTTGCTTTACATCGACATTTCTAAGTGAAACCCTTCTTTCTCATATTATAGTTACATATTTAAATAAGCTAATAATGAATTTAATTATTGTAAAACGAAAAAGAACTTTAACTATGTGTTGAAGAGACTGCAGTTTACGATAATGCCAGGCCACCAGCATTAGACAAATTGATAACGCTCAATTTTTTTTTTCGTTGTTAATTACTCAAAACTGCAAAATTTGTAGAATTTTTTTGATTTGTAGAAATGTAGAGTTGTATTTTTAACAGCATTTCAGCCGCTTTATTTCAATTCTAATGAATAAATATGAGAAAAAGACGTGCGTATGAAACATGTGATAAAAGTATTCCTTTATAATTTTTTGTCATGTTTACTAGGTTTTAATATTCCTTTAATTTGTTATGAAAAAAATTATATATTAGATATGATAAATGATAAATAATTATTTTCATAATCTGTAGAAAGAAGCAAATAATATAAAATTAAAGTAATAATATTATTTTATGACGTTAATTTATTAGATACAAAACTATTAATTTAATAAAAATAGTGCAAAATATTTTGTTACGTAGACAAAAAATGTTCATAAATAAAATAATAATAATGATTGGAGAAAAAGAAACAGGATTTTATCATTTCAAGGACTTATCATTCAGTGGTGTGATAAATCGTATTACCAATATTTTGAGCTGAGAAATTGAAGTGGACATTTTCCTGTTTTTAATTTTATTCTAAGACTGATACAAATCCTGTGATTACAGATCCTGGTTATTGGTAGAAATAAATCGATTTGGATAGGGACATCGACAATACAATACTCTCAGTTATTGCAATAATTCCTTAAATTTCTTTTGTAATCGCTTATTGCTCAAAGATATTTGCAAATTTTAGCATAGTTGAAAGATTATTTTAGAAATTTTTTTTAATGCCTAACATATGATGTTTACCATACGCACTTCCATTGAGAAACTTTTGCAAACCAAAATATTGGAAATACTTTTTGGCACCACCATACTAAAAAATAAAACCTAGGAATAATTTTTGATAAGAATTATGAAAACAATTTGTTTATCTTACACAAAATTCAGATATTGTTTCCCATCGAACAAACAAGACTGGGTTTTTTCAAAATTTTCCTGTTTCAAATGGAAATATTAACTATTATTAAGTTACAATGTACATTACTGTATTTGTTGGCTAATATTGTTTCTTTTTTTGGAATAACGTAATAAAAATACATTTTCTGAATGATATATAAAGGCAAGTACAAGTTTAATGTTTCTATTGAATATATTTGGCGTTAATTTTGTAGAAATACATTAATACTTAATTTTTTTTCAAAACTAAATTAAAATCTTTGATTGGAATCTTTACAAATTATCCGCATGAAGATGTCGTCATACAACGAAAGCTAGGTCGTGGTTAAGAATTTAAATAAACTAGAAATAACCCTACATCACGTAGTTTCAGTTATCGTACGAAATGCTATGTATGGTCGATACGCTCCTTAAATAATTAAAAATTAATCAACAATTTTTTACTGGGATAAATATTACGCTTATGCTATGTATTTTTTTTACTGAGATCAGTATTGTGGGATTATATATTACTTGCTGTAATTGCCACCATTAGCCAGAAATATTAGTCCCGATAACGCATTTATAATGTTTATTCTATTTAATTGAATTAACTGAAAATATGAGACAATAAGATAATACACACTTTATAGATGTTTTTATGCCTTGCGAATTGGAGAGCTTTGTTTAAGCACTTCTTAGTCTTGCGAAAAAAGTAACTAAAGGCTTTATGGATGACCATGCGGTTGAGAAGATATTTCAAATTTATCCCTTCAACGAACATGGGCAGGAACATAATTATACTATCAGTAAACAGTTTTGAGGCCGTAGGAAAATGATGTTCAAAATATTGGTTTGATGTCACCCAAACAAGACACTTTGATTGGGTGACATCGGGTGAAATCGGGTGACATAGACATGAATAACATTTTACTTACAGATATTGACAAAACAGAACAGCTAATTAAAAAATTAGAAGTATTCGAAGGCGCCAAGATCATGTTGCAGTCCAATATTGATGTATTAAAGGGTTAAATGAATGGCGCTATTTATAATATAATAAAGTCATCTGTCCTTGACTTTGGCGGGCATAAATTCACGATCTGGTATACAATAAGTCGAAATATACTTCCGTAATGACAGAATTTTAAACATTAAAATTACACAGTTTCCGGTTAAACACAGTAAGGGCACTGCCGACGTCGAATGACGTCCGACGTCGACACTATGCATAAAACGTGGGGTAGGACTATGGTTTATTTAAAACCTAATTTTTTGCTGCTGGACAAGGGTATGTTGCCTTAAGCAAAGTAAAAGCTTTAGATAGCTTTCTCATTAAAAAGCTAAATGGCCCAAAACTCGCAGGAAAAGGAACCTTTTAAATTCGATGAACCGTAAACAAAATACATATGTAACTTCGGCAAGAACAGACTTAAGAACCAATCAATATTAATTAGTACCTACTTTTACGAAAATTTCGCGCGCGACAAACTTTCTGAAAAAAATACTGAACATAAAATATTAAATCAATTTCAACGACAAATTTATTAGGATCTACTAATGCAAAATATGTATGTGGGTAGGTTGTTACACTTAAGTTTGGCATTGCATTATCTTAATAAAAAAACCTTAAGTTATTTTATCCGTTTTAGTAGATGATTTAAACAAAAGTTTGTTTTTAAAGAACTATACACAATGACGGTCCTAAAAAAAGAAACTAATATATTAGAAACTCAATAAAGGACAGACTCCACTAATAGTCTATGTCCTAACGTGTATGACCAAATCTCTAAGCACCTTTAACAAGAACGTTTTTTCTAAAATGTCGGTCTCATGCTAAATTTATGGACAAAAAAGAAATTTGGTTGTCTGTAAAGTCGGTTTACGGACGATAGCTTTACGTGATAACGTCATAAAGAAACATTGATGAAATAGTGCATATTTTTATGAATTAAATTGAATTATTATTATTTTGTATAATACAAAGGAGTTAATTGAAAATTACAATTTTTTCTATAAATTAACATTTATTTACACTCGTTAATTCAAGTATTGTTTTACTTAAATTATACAGATTAATTACAAGTAACAATGTGCCATTAACAATTTATTTACAACTTATATACTTGTGTTATATTTAAGATCTTCCAATCTGCGTTATTCTGTTAAAGATAGGACGATGATAGGAAAAGTACGAAATCAAGGGAGTGTTTCAAGTGTAATTTGTCTTGAAAAAGTCAAATCGATGATTGTTTCTCTCAGCGTTGTTGACTTATTAATATTTGATACGCTTGGGCCGATCGTACCTCTCTATCACTTTTTCCGCGCTCTTGCTTGCACGCTCAGGCTTAGGCGGAACGTGACACTTTTTCATGCGTGCAGCCGGTGTTAATCGACGTTCTAATAAGACGTTATCACCTCAAAAAATATTTATTTTTAAAAAAAAGTTAATATCTACTTTTGCATTTGAAACTAACGGATAAATTAACTTCATGTTTTCCATCATCATCTTCAGAACCATCATTATTTCATAATAAATATCTCCCACACATACACTTCAATTTATTAGAAACTTAAAGTAGAGTAATATATAAGTGCACTATGCTACATGCGATATGGAATCGCATCTTTTTAAAGTGGCAGCTCTCGGAAGGGAAATTGCATTCTTTATATGATAAGAGGCGGTTGGAAAAAAATTAAACTTTCAAAAAAGGGTATTAAAACTTATGAAAGCTGGCTGTTATTGAAAAGCTATTTTGTACATCTGAAATGAACTTTTATCATATTCGTGCATTCGTGGCGGCTATTCATATATAACGTGTTTGTATAGACTATTTTAATACCAATGTTAAAAAAAATCATTAATAAAGATAGAAAGGTAAAAGAGAATTGTGATCGTAATATTCTGAATACATTATCGGAAGCTCAGCTAACTTTATTACGAAATTCTATTGGATACATTTAGAAAGAACAGCAATAGCCGTAGCAAACTACAGCTTTTAAAGACGCTATCATCGTAATAACTAGGGTTTGAAAGTCTCCAGGTAGTACTTGCATTTACAAAAATTATTCAAATCGAATATTGAATCAATTAAATTCCTCCATTTATATTTATGTGAAACTAGATGTGACCACTACTTTCATTTTTCATTAAAGTAAAAAAAGCAAAAAAATTCTAAAATTGTCTTTCACCCCATTTACTTACCTGTTATAGTACTCAATTGTTATTATTTTGCCAGAAATACCGCTTTATCCTACAAGAATTAGACTGTTTATGAAGCAGATTTTACGTTAATCCAAATCGTGCGTGCGTGCGTGCGTGCGTGTGCGTGTGTGCGTGTGTTCACGTGCGCGTGCGGTGATAACAGGTAAAAAGATAATAGTTTTCAAAACTTAAACGTGGACTTTAAAAAACCAACGAAGATATCTATGAAAGATATTGTGATGTCTAACCAGATAAATGTTTAAATCCACCGAAGAAAATTCTCATAATAGGAATACAATAAAAAATGTGTTCTAGATCAAGTTGATCAAGAGGATAGTTTACGTAGGAGCCATTTGTTTTTATTCCGTCTCTACGTATTTTCATCTTTGTGTATAATTGATTGCTCAATCTCAATTTGTATGGTCATCATCACCCTATGACCCATCGATAAAAGCCAGTGGTACTCAAGCAAAACTATTATTTGCTCGCTGAGTGACTTTCAATCTTAGGATTAGGCCGGCCTTGCTATTCCTGTTTCAGCATTGTGGATCATTATGGGCAGAAAGCAATAATTCTTAATCATCGTCTCTGACTCTAATGGATAGAATATTGAAAAGTACTCCCTAGTATTGTCAATGTTAGACAAGAAATATATTCTTCATGTTGCAAGTTTCAACATCCATTAATATGTAAAAAATAATTATAAATAAAAAAAATGTATATGTACCTTCTTACCGTCTAAAATAAAAACCGTTCTTAGCAGATATAAAATAGTCATAAAATGGATAAATCAACACACTCCCCAAATTGCATATTAATATTGGCTGAAGTTAAATATTGATATGTCAATCAAGTATAAATTAGCTAGTGATCTATAGCTTTTTCTCTTGGTTGTACCTTGGTTTCAATGGTTTTTTATTAAGACGGTGGAGTTTACATGCAGGTAAGCTAAAAATTTAATAAATGCTTTGCATTATCTATTCATATATTATAGTACTAAATCTTACTATTCTTTCATCTTGTTTTCTACCAATACATTTTTCCCTAAGCACAAATAAATACAATCGAAAGCGCGGGTGCGTGCGTGCATGCGCCTATATTTATGTGTGTCTATATGTACATCATCTAATAATAAATAGATGAGGTACATTGGTAAACGAATATCTTAAAAAATGTACAAAATTAAATATTTATAAATTAATTTAAATATCATACGATTATGAATGACGCTCTTAAGTTAAATAAATTGCTACAGGAAATAAGGCTACATTGAATTGTATTAATGTTATTTAAGGAAGTAAGGTAACACAAACAAACAGTCTGAGAAATATACATACACACATGCGTACGCGCGCACACACACATATACACTTGCATGCTCGCATGCGCACACGCAAACATACACGCAAGGCGCATGCGCACACATGCGCGCTGACAAGCGCACCCGCGCGCCTTCACGCTCGCGCGCACACGTGTATACTGTACCTCTTTACACATTTTAATAAATATAACTAAAAAATGAGGCAGACTTATGGTTACGAGACAATTTTTACCCTACTATCAAATGATTAGTAAAAGAGTGAACATTGTATTGAATACCGTCGATTGTGCTGTTCAAACACCAGCTATAGAGTATTCAAAAACTTAAATAATGTTTTTCGTCATGGTCAAATACGCTAACACAAGAGCTCACATACTTTCGCATATTCAAATATATGAAATGGATTTGAAGTGAAAGTAAGAGAGGAAGAATTGAGTACATAATAATGCATTATATTAGGAAATAGTAATATTTCGCTCATCCCAATTCCCCACTCTTTTGGACCAAGACTTATAATGTATCATGTGTCCAAAAAAATAGGAGAAACACAAGTGTCACAAAAAAAATGTATATGTACCTTCTTACCGTCTAAAATAAAAACCGTTCTTAGCAGATATAAAATAGTCATAAAATGGATAAATCAACACACTCCCCAAATTGCATATTAATATTGGCTGAAGTTAAATATTGATATGTCAATCAAGTATAAATTAGCTAGTGATCTATAGCTTTTTCTCTTGGTTGTACCTTGGTTTCAATGGTTTTTTATTAAGACGGTGGAGTTTACATGCAGGTAAGCTGAAAATTTAATAAATGCTTTGCATTATCTATTCATATATTATAGTACTAAATTGTTATTCTTAAATGAGAACACCTAATTACATTCCACAGTTATTATGATATTTCTCAAGTTAAAAAGCAAACTAGTTGGTAATTTTAATTATGAATTATATTATTTATACCAGATTTTATTCAACCTTTCAGGTGTGACTTAGTAACCAACGTACAGAGATTTTTTGTAGTGTTAGAATTCCACAGGAAGAGAGTCGAGGGTATTAATTTATATATTACTTAATATACAAACATTGTGCTCCCCTTTGACGATTTGTTGCTTCTTTGCAAAATATTAAGTAAGAAATAGTTAAAAACACTTAGTCACGAACGGACAGAATTAGGTACATAATAGTTTTATAATTTATTTCTGTTGTATATACACCAACAACAACGGTATCCATTTTACACCATATTATTCTCAGACAACTGGAGAGACCTCACTACCATAATACGCGAGCTTAATGGTCATGCCTTCGAATAATGTTGTTTGGAGATGAACCTTGAAAAACTCATGATCGTGTCAAATAGCCCATACTGTAGCCATCAGAGGAAAAGATACTGTCTTTAACACAAAGTTAAAAAAATTTCTGCCAAATTTGTTATTTTGGCATCCAAATTCGAAAATAAACATTGTCGACACATTATATATCTTCGATAAACTTATTTTTATATTAACTATTTAAAACAGATTTTTTTACAAATTCGGGTGTATCTATATGTTAGAAGTTCTGAATAACACGTGTAGCTTATTGGATTATTAAAGTATACCTTGTACATATATATAGTACAATTGTCATCACACATAACAAAATTGAACTAATTAGTAAACTGATAGGGAAAATGAATAGAGATCACTAATTCTCTCTATATGTATCGGAGGTTGAAATACTTCTCTGAATATTAAAAGATGTATATAGGCTGACATTATTTTTGGGATAGCCTTTACATGCAGTATTATCTTTAAGATTTTTTAGTAATTTTATATTCTAGCCATACATTTAAAAATTCTCTATATGTCTATGTTATGCATGTAATTATAAGTTAATATAAAATAAACTTATTAAATCTGAACCACGTTTGATGGACTTCCAGGTGTGGTGCAGGATACCCAAGATATAAAACTTGCGAGCCCCTTCTTCCCCATGTGTAGGTAGGATTAAGAAAACGAACTATGATCTGGCGGTTCTGCTCGCCGCTTTTCTTAACATGTAATCTAATTTTTTTCAAACTTTGACTAAAATTTTGTTAGAAGTAAAAAAAATAAATTTTGTAAAACCTGCACATAAAAATAATGTATGAACACGAATCAAGAAGATTCACTGGGTGTTGGATGAGAATCAGCGTCCAGCGGTGAACTGTATGATAAGCATTCGATTGTTGCACCATCGTGTAAACCACGGGATTATGTGTTAAATTTAATGTGTAGCTAACTTTTTAAAACCAAGCCCCTATTCCTAATAGAAAGTTTAGTTTAAATATTTTTGTTCATATTTTTGTTTAACATTTCATCTAATCCCTTAAATCAGAATAAGATATCAACTTGTATTAATTAGAATCGTCAAAAAGCTGAAGAATTTTAAATTACTGAAATCTTATTTTATTCCAAATAAATAACCCTACGCCAACATAAATTGCTCATCGTATATTTGTCACAAATAATTTACATAGTGACCCCACAACGTGTTTACGATTTCACTGTAAATTAATAGATAAATAATACTTGAATTTATCATATAATTCGCTTAGAAAAATAAATGAAAGCATAATCAAAGTAATAAGAAACATATTATCCAATATACTGGCAGACAAACATCCGCCGCGTTATTATATTTTGTTTTTCTTAAATATTAACTTTGCTTGGTATATGGACTTAAAATAATATGTAAAGAGTCTTTGAAATATCTTAATAACTAGAAACAATATGTATTAATAACAGGCCGTTTCAAGATACACTCCAAACAAAAAGCTTATAAAAGAAACTTTTAGCAATCACAAGGGTGCTAAAAGTTCCTTTCAAGAAAACTCGAAAAAACTTGGCATATATTTGGGTGAAAATAGACGCGTACTCGAAAAGTAAGCGTTTGGTCTCAACAAGTGGACCTTCTTCTAACATTTTTCGTAACGCGACATTTATTTACGAAACAAGATCGCTCTGATCGAATTATAATCCACTAACATTGAGGACGAGTATATTTCGTGATGAAACTGTTTTTTCGGAATTGTCTTTGTCCACTTTTAATCGACTTAGCTTCTACGAATGAAAATTGCAAATAGTTGCGGCTATTCTGCTTTGCCCATTGTGAATGATATCTGTCAATAAATATCGTATTGAAATGTATTTTTATTGAAATATGCCCTTTGGCTACTAAACTACAAACTCTTCTTTCATGGTACTTTTGAGTAGAAATACACAATATTATGTTACAAAGAGTAATATATATATATATATATATATATATATATATATATATATATATATATATATGTACATATGTATATATATATATATATATATATATATATATATATATATATATATATATACAGAATTACTATAAATGATCTCACTTCAGTGTTTAAGGGGATTTTTTTGTACAATACATTATATTTTCATTTTTTAGTATTAATCCGTATGTTTGTTAATTGATACTGATTTCATATGAAAAGAGACTAGCAAGTTTCTCCAGAGCTTTGAGATCCAAAAATAGTTCCTTTTTTGTGCACGTCGAACTGTCCTGTATTTCTCTCTATATTGTGCTAAAAATAACCCCGGTAATTTTGTCTCTTTTCCCGACACATTTTATATAAATATTTTTCTATATTGCGTATAGTCTGATGTATTTACATACATTTATGAATGTGTTTTTCTGATTCAAGCTTAACACGTTCGGTTTAGAGCCCATTTTCATTAAACTTAGACTCGTCATTTTTATAAGCAAGAAAATCAGACTTAAAATATATTTCTACTTTAAACATAATACTTATACTAATATAATACTTATACTAATATAATATATAATAATGAAATAAATACTATAAAATGCATATTAACGCAATGAAATTGCTATAATACAAAATAATTAAATAATTTTAGGAAACGCTAAAAACGCAGCGAATAATCATTGAATACCGACCAACGTCAAGCGTCCGATTCGCGTCAATCCAAAACTGATCAATTGGTAAAGCCGCATCATTGCTATGGCGACGCAATGGTGTACGGTTAACAAAAAAAATACGATGAATATGTTAAAAATCTCCTAAATATATAAAGATACATAATTAGTGTGACATGTGTGAAAATATAGACAAAGAGCTTAACAAATGTTTATATGATACTAGCCGTGGTTCAGGATAATCCAAATTGTCACAAACTAGGTACACATTGTTTAGTCCTCCGTACATTTAAACATGGCCTCTTCAATACAAATATGTTTGTATTAGAAAACATGTTCACCATCCAAGATCTTTTTTTAAGATCATCACGTATACATTTTTGTTTATTGTTTGTGTTTGGCACATACGTTTACCTCATTTATCGCCTGTAAGTAATTACTTGTTTGTTTATACTATATCTTTTACAACTTACCATGTAACTAAATCTTTCAATTGTTGCGATTTCTATGACAACCTGCGGTATCATTTGCATTTGTGATTTTTGTGTATATTTCACTTTATTAATATGTAAATACTGAATCAATTCTGATGTTGGTATCGTTTTTTACTATAAATTTCTTCCCCAATTAAGAACTAAATACTTCAGGTATCAAATACACGTGCCAAAATCCGACTGCGATCGTTGACATTTTATCCGCTGACTTTGCTTAACTCGTTACTGGAAGTGAAACCACATTTCAACCTATTTTCTTCTCCAATTCACAACCTTCAAGTTACGACCGCTTACTTAAAGGATTTAGGTTGTTTAACGCCAGCTTACAATTTAGAAGTTACCTAATAATATATTCTGTATTATTCTGTATTTGTATGAATTAATATATTCTGTAGCCATTTTATTTGCATCGATAATTAATTCTGTTTGCCTAAATGCTTGATTATTCTAAATTCACTTTTTAATCGGATTAATGAATTTGAATAAAGTAAGAAATTTTAAAGGTAATAAATAAATAAATATTTAATATTTTTTACTTTCATCTATCTATTCAAATAAATTTATACCGTAATAGCGTATTTCTTTTGAATGTATTCAGTATTAATAAAATATTTTCCAAAAAAAACTTAATTTTTATTTTTCACATCACTACCAAACTTTTTTCATCTCACTACCCTCGCCAAATAATTATGAAACTATTTTTTTTTATTACTTCTTTTTTTTTAAATGTTAAATTACCATATTTTATTTTTAGTTGGTCGATAAACATTAAACGCAGCCTGTATGTTACCTTTGGCCCAATAGTGGAAATTTCAATGAAATCCTTTCAGTTATTTTTGCATGATATATTATTTGTTTGCGAATAGACTCAAAGACCAAGCGACAAATTTACAAAAATTTTAAACAAAATATTTTGTTTTCTATTCTTTTTCGGTGTTCCCTTAAATATTTTTTCGTTAATAATTTCGAAGTGGAAAAAACACAATTGAGTATTACGAATATAAATAACAGATTCAAATTTTAAACAATTGAGGAAATGAACTAAGTTTGTGACAAATAACGCGTAAATATCGAAAAATTATATGTACAGAAAATGACCAACAATGACATCTGCTTTCATGCCTCTGCCCGCCCGCGACTGGTCCCGTTTTGGCAATGAATGTCCAGGAGAAAAACTTCATTGCGCTATTGAAAATATGCTCTCTATTTAGTTACGTAGTTCACTACGCGTTTTCCTTAATTACTACGCTTCAATTAATCAAGCTCTTCTCAGTTATAGCCCTAGTAATGGAATATAAATTAATTTTTGAAAACATTTGATACGCATATTTTTTAATTGGATAAACCGATTGCGATGAAATAAAAACTATGTTACCTATACTTAACCCTTGTGCCTTTCTGAAATCTGTGTGAATCGAGCTAATAATGATTGCGTGATATATGTTCAAACAAACAGGCAAAGAGAGAAATAGATAAAGAGGAAAAAATTCCAAAAATAATATTCTTGTGTTCTTTATTGTATTTCCTAAACCACCTTTTCATAAAATAACATAAATTCTACAGTTTTTCGCGGGAAATCTCCAACATTACTTTCAAATATAAATATTAACATTAATAATTATATCCATCCTCACTATTATATATATATATATATATATATATATATATATATATATATATATATATACATATATATATATATATATATATATATATATATATATATATATATATTTATATATATATATATATATAAATATATGTATATATATATATATATATATATACATATATATATTGAAAATATATTTTTGTACATATGATAACGTTCAAAACTACTAGGTAGATTTTCATAATATTTTCTTTGATGTATAAGTTTGTCCTTCAGAAAGGTTATAGTTTGATATTGTCATAATATAATTAAAGACAGACGAATAGTAATGTAAGGGAAGTGTAATTTGAAACTCATTTTCTCACTTCCATTGTTTAAACTGCAAAAGACTTGTAAAAATATTGCATAAAAGAATTGTTTTACTGAAAAAATGCATCCATGGTAACTTTTAATGAGAAGCTCAAGATGACCAAGAAACTAATGACGGTATGTTTACTAAGGAATTGGGTAGGAACTCCAAGTCCATATTCAATAACAAGAAAGTTTGTATTTTACGAGAATCAAGAATTATTCACTGGTTAATTTACGTATTACTTATTACAAGTTTTAAAATTATAAAAAACCGATGAAGACAGCTAATGACGAGTACCAAGAACAAGTTTACTAATACTTTTTAAATTCTACAAAATTTCCGAAGAAGGTGAGTTAGGATACGATCGCCTAACATGAGATAGAATTTAAATCAAATACGTTCTACAATGTAAATGTAAGGTGGAAAATACGATTACACAATTTATTTTAATCAATAAACCTTCATCATGAAATATACACAAAACTCTTTTATTACCACGATAAAAAGTATTTTGTTAGTTTGTTTGTATGTATGTAAAAATTATTTACTCGTTACAGATATGGAGCGATTTTAACGAGACCCATCTATCACAAAAGGAAAACAAGATATTATATTAGATAATTCAATAAATCAGCTATTACATTCCTGACGATGCCAATCAGGCAAAAGGAAAATTCTAAATCTACGTCATATTTTAAAAAAGAACTGGGGAGCTAAAATACGTGAATGGCTGGAAAATGCAACTGAATAGATAGATGGAAAACGGTCGAAAAAGAAATTGAATTTTAACGAAATGCAAGAATCTGTGATGAAAATAAACTCAATCATGATGGGTTATCAGTTGTAATATTAATGGAACATTAGTATCCGTAACACTAAAATATAAGAAATCGAGTCGATATACGTATATAAACATTTGCATGACATTTGTAACCAAAGTAAAACCGGTCGATATAAATGATTTAACGACCCCCAAGCAAATAAGCTTTCGTTTTGAATTTGTTTTTATATCTAAGTATAAATAATTATGATTTCACTCGTCTTATTTTACTATTGTTCCTTATATTTTATTGCAATTTTATTGTCAAAGTTTAGGATATTTAGGTGCTAGTTAAAAATACTATGGAAGAAATTAATATATAAAACAAAGGACTTTTGGTTCAATAAATATTTTGTTGTTTAAAGCGACTTCAATGTTATGTAACTTTCTAGTACTTTCAATGAAAATTTATTTATTTACTGTTTTATTAGGTGCAGCAGAGAATATTATTCTCACATACGTCAAAATATGGTTAATTTCTTCAGAACTACGAAATTTAGAATAATCGCTGTAACTTTATATAAATTTTGTATAAAATTCTAGTGACACTGTTTTTTGACTAATGTTAATTTAGCAGTTCTGGAAATAAACGGGTGCCAAGGTAGTACACATTTTTTGTAAACGCTTTCAAAATAATTTCTAGACCGTTTTACTTAATGCACAATTCAATAAAATATAACACTATACAAAAATGGAAGTAAACTTCAAGTGACTGATATTTTCCACGTATAGAAAATTATGTAAATAAAATAAGTAAAAATGCCTTTTAAATGTGCGAGTAGAGTTGAATAAATTTAATAATATCTTCTTCGAATACAATTTCCCACTAAACAATGTCGAAATAAACAAGCATATTAAATTTAACTAAATTCGTCATAACATACATCCGATTTCCTTAACTAATTTGCAATGGATATTACTCAAGCTTCAACGATTAGTTTGCGAGTGTGTACGCATTTACATATTCACTTCTTCAGCGTTCCATCATTCGGAACAAGGTCAATAGTGTTTTCGAAGCGATCGTTTGGTTTAACCTAAACATCGATAAACCTCAATAGGCTGATGACACAAATATGTCACGCGTGAGACACAATAATCCATTTTCCACAAGGACGAACATCGCGTTAAAAAGTCTGCGTCGAGCATTGGTACAATGAGGGCAAACCTTCTGCGATGCCGTAAACACGTAAAGTAAATAAGCCTAGAATAAAACACGAGAGTTTTCCTTCGAGCAGACTTTATTCTTGGAGTATATCCATACATGTTTTAGTATCGCATTTATAGTTCGTAATCCCATATATGCGATACTAAAGCAACTAAGTAAAAGTGCTGTTTAAAAGATTGGCGAGGGATAAAAACAATTTAATTGAGGACGATTTAGAAGGTGTTCTGGAAAGAATGATTTTTGATTAGCACAGAATAGCAGATAATGTTAATTGACTTATTCAAATAAAGTTTGTTGGTTCCAATAAGTAACATGAATTATGAATATGAAAATATACATATTTTATAAGTGTTAAACAATGAATGGTCCACAAACTTTAGTTTTTAGGGTTTCATACCTAAAGAGTACAAAACGTGTCACGACTCTGTTTCAGCCACTGTTATTAGAATTTGCTTTTGGCATCTGTAAAAGAATGTACAATTTTTTTATTGCAAATGGGGTTCGAAATGGCTTGAAAACTAAAAGTGGTGCAAGGTCAAGTTGGATATCGTATTAAGGAATTATGTTTCTATATTTCAAAACTATGTTTTTTTTAAATTTTAAACAACATTAAGTTTGACGTATGACTAAAAATGTGCAAAAGAAACCATCACTCCACACTCTCTTCCTTATGTATACATTAGTAGAGTATTATAGTGTGTAAATGAAAATATCTTGGATACCGAATCCTAGTGGCGTGAGTTCTAGCCAAGAAAGCTTCTATTTTTTTATTTATGGCAAAATGAAATTACATGTCTAAAAAACTTTAGCAGTTTTTTTTTCGCAGATTTATTGAAACGGCTGTATTAATTGTATCTATATTAGTGATTTTAATTTTCAAGCTTGAATTCACCCTAACTATAAACCATTGCTCAATATTAGGGACTTAGGGCGAGAAAACTTTCACAAAAAAGTAGACGTAGGCAGAAATAAATTTGCCGTGGCATAATTGTTTGTCTTCAGTTGTATAACTTTTTTTAGTTTTATTTATTACTCTTGCGTAAAATCTTTCATTTTACGAATGAATGCGCAAATATAATTCCTTTACATAGCCAAATTTTTGTACAGTGTCTATCTTTCTGTACTTTGTTACTAAAAACACTTTTAATGTTTTTCGTTTATTTTAGCATAGACGCTGAAATACTAAACTGTCGAATTTATTTAATATATCAGTAAAAAATTACAGACGAAAAGCCAACTGAAAAATAAAGACATGTTTGATTAGAAGATAAAATAGCCTAGTTCTTTGATATGTAGCTCTTATAAAATATTATCCTTTATATTTATTTAATATTATCCACATAGATCATTTATAACTAGAATACTTGTCTTAGTAAATAAAAACAGTAGTCATATTTTCAAAAATTTTAACACTCATTTACACCACTTCTCGTTGTTATATTATTAAACACGGAATATTTAAATGAACAAAATTTGCGTACTTTTAAATATATATGTAGAATACAATAAAATGCTGTTTTTCTGTCGATCACATATCTGTTTTTTCTAACCGTTCTTTACACAGCTTCCATGTATTTTCCACTAGCCACTTGCTCATGTCTACCCGAACTTGTGCCGTTCTGCACTTTACAATGGTTGGTCGAAAATTTAATCAACCTCTTCTTCATCATTCCTAAGGATAGCCCAGCATCCCTCGATACCACATTAGCTTCCTCGAAGCATTTATTTTGTGTTAGGCCCCGCTTAACTTTGCAACGAATAATGACCCTCGTATCACGACACGTTAATTCGGCTATAACTATATTATAAAAAATTGTAATTAAAAACTAAATAATCCTCACGCTTCAAAATTTACACTGACTTAATATAATGAGTTGTATTAAATATATCTGGTGTAAATTCAATTATCTCTAACTATCAATGTAATGAGTTGTGCTTTATCTATCGACTCTAGTGTATGTAATAAGACAGCCTATCGCAATTTTTTCTAGGACAAAAAGTACTATAACCTCACTTTTTATCTGACTCTTCATTTTTGACTCCATTTTTTTGTACAGCGAACTTTTTATATTTAAAAGGTAGCGGTTGAGTTATTCATTCCTTGCTTTAATCGAAAACCATAGGTCCCAATATTATAAAATAAATATGTTTTTAACAAACTCTAAAAATTAGCAATGCAAAGCGTTGAAATTTGATTTTTCATTCTGTTCAAAATATCCTCAGGTATTATTTTAATGTAACTAAAATGTATTAAGTATAGCCCAAAATGCAATCAAAACACTACAACTCCTATAATTAAATTGTTATTATCCTTCACTTTCTACACGTTACGCAAATATTATCATATGTTCATATGGGCACTCTAAGATATGTGATGTTAAAGAGTTAGATTTTAACCCGATGAGCGGTCACAATTTAGCTTAACACACAGTAAGAGAAAACATTCCGATGTGTAGAATTATTATTATTATTACTATTAACTAATTTTTTCAGATATATGTTTAAAATATTTAGAAAGTAACAAAAATCAAGAATTTGTTTAATCCTAAACTTATTTTGAATTCTCTTAAACTGCGTGTTTTTACTGGTCTCTTTCGTTTATTGTTTAGTATCCTAAAATACGAAACCTACGGAAATATATTCATAGGTTTCGTAGGACAAGAACATATAAATTGCAGAAATAAATATAGAGTTTATATCATGAGGTTTTGTCAGAAAATCATTGAATTTCAAAACCTATAAAATATATTTTCAAGTTTAGAAAGAACAAAAGTTATTTCAAGTAAAATTAGATATGTACAATTCTTGGAGTAGTTTTGTATAGTGCAGAGCATAGCTAATTCCCATTATTTCAACGCCTGCTGGCCTGTTTATCTGTCTGTTTACTTATAATTTCATGGAATTTAATATAGCTTTATACCGTATAAAATGTGTATTTGAAAAGGATTTCATATACAAAAAACTAGTGCACATAGTCAAGTTACGGAAGTAGATGGATATGCGTTCAGCGTATCTTAGAATGCGAGCAAGCAAAAAGCGTTATGAAGAAGGGAACAGAGCCACGGGAACCGCTAGTTAACAAAGTTATTATATAAAATTTACCTGTGTAAACAGTTATGGCCGTCGACTTTGGCCTCCAATAA
Source organism: Druceiella hillmani (assembly GCA_039881145.1). NCBI lineage: Eukaryota > Metazoa > Arthropoda > Insecta > Lepidoptera > Hepialidae > Druceiella > Druceiella hillmani. The sequence goes on from JAYKKI010000062.1 coordinate 2,848,737, forward strand.
ACTCTGTCTTTGAGTTTCAAATTACGTTTAAGACCACAAATTTTCTAAAAGCAAAATAAATAACCGGTTTCCTCACAAATTGTGCTCGTAATTATATGTTTTGTCTATCGTACCGTTGTGTAATTCGACACGTCTGTATGCCAAAGGAAATAAAGTAGCCAAAAGGTCGCTTGATATTTTTTACTTTTTTTATTCCTTTTTTTTCCTTTACCCTTTACTCCTCTTTGTCACACAGGTCCGTTCAACAAAAAGAGGTCGTTACTCATCAATTAGTAGTAGAAGCAAGCTTGATATAATGTAGCGTGTCACAACATGAAATGACCAAAATTACTTTTGTCTTTACTTTTTCTTTATTTTTCTAGATATATTACCTTGTTTTTTTTTAAGTAACGTTTTTCAACAATAATGTTAAAAGCTTAAAATTATACTTGAAGAAGATGAAAGTAATTTGGTCTCAGCTTGACAATTTCCATTAATTAGTTCATAAACTCGCGCTTTCGATTCATGCTATATGTATAAACAATTAAATTTCTAGTCTTCTAAAGAGACTTATTTATTTAATAATATTAATGAACAATACATAATACAGACTTATTGCTACAAGAGCAAAGTCTTTCAGTCAATAAATTTTAAGAATTAAGTCAGAATCAGTACGATGCATTTTTTCAAACTTACTTATCGTTTAAATTCGAAGGGAAATTACGATATAAAGTAAAAGATGTATATTAAAGAAAAGGAGAAACAAAATTTCAGTAAATAATATTAATTACGTAAATATTAAAATTAGTAAAGAAAAAAATATTATAGAATCAAATATTGATATTTATTAAGATGAAATGAAAAAGAACAAAAGCTGAGAAGGATCAAGTTGTATAAGAAGTAAAACTGTTTCTACCAATTTTCCGGGTGTCAGGAATCTTTAAGTTAAAACATAGCCTATATTTAATGCAGTCTCAAGCTTCATAAGCAGGATTTTAATTATACTCAATCAATTTCAGCAATTTATCTTATATAGATAAACTGCTGTTTGTCTCTTTTCTGATACAGGTATCCAGAAAAGAGACAAAAAATCCCTTTGAGAGTCGAATGGACAGGTACACGGGCAAAGAGTCGAAAAGTGTAAAATAATTTTTTTTACTTTCACTCGATCTCACACATGCTCATGATACTTTTTCCAAAACTATTCAACGTGCAATCTTAGCTACCCACGAAAAATGTTATATATTACACGAAATTAACAAAGTTCATTTCAAGTAGTTTGCGTTTAGTGGTAGACACCCTGTCCTATTGGAGAGCTACTTTTGACATATAACATAAAGCGTGTGCCATTCTCAGATAATTATAAATGCATCTGTAAAGATTGGGTTACTCATATGTACATACACACAAACGTAACTGAATAACTTAATGCTATAGCTGCAGGCATAAAAAAACCATATAGATGTTGGGTATTTGAGGACCTTGATGTTCACAAATATTTCCAACTCGCTTTTACCATAAGACTCCACTTTCACAAAAGCATATATTGAATATACAAATAGTCACAAGTGTAGGGTGCAACACTGTGGGAGGGGTGCCATTGATACTAAACATATTGATCCTTGGGGACGCCACAAACTTTTTCCGGAAATAGAGGACCTTGCTACCGTGGCCTTGTCCGGAGTAGTGTCTGATTCTTCACCATATTATTTCTTCATTATATATTGCGTATTGATCTATTTGTGGATATTCGATGCGCATTTTATGTTTTATTTGTGAGGTTATTGTTATTAAATTTAAATTACGTTTACTGCGAATTATATAACCTGATTAAGAAATTAGTTAAAAATAAGTGTGGTATCCCAATAGAGACATTTTGGTGCGATATTGTTGTAGATATATAAATATATATACATATATATATATATATATATATATATATATATATATATATATATATATATACGGCATACATAAAAAACGAACTTACAGAAAAACCATGAAAAATATGCAATTTTTTATAATTTTCATTTTCTTCATTACCAAAAATTGCAGTTCAAATTTTTTGCCAACTGAAAAAAAAATTTAAATTTTCAAAATTCTTGTTTTTAAGTTTTTCTGTACTTCTTTATTTTTGGCTCTTTTTATAAAGCATTAGTCATTTTATTTAAGGCGACCTCAATTTTATTAATGGTAAGGTTACGTTTTTAAAATATTAATTAGACAGACTCATAAAGAATTATAATTTTTGTGTACTTGTGCGTGCGTGTGAGTTCTTTCATATTTACATACCAGTATAACTCTTGCGAAATTGAAACTCAATTTTTTTAATATGAGACGAATGTTTTATTTTGAATTTTTTTCTTCATAAAAACATAAGCGTAAAAAGATTTACAACGCGGATTTAACCAGGAAAGCCAGTTTTATAGAAGCACCCCAGTTTATGCTTTGCGTAGTGCGTACGTAACTTACATATTGTTCATACTTAATTATAGTTTTATATATTATGTAGTTAATATTAAAATTGGTCACAAATATAAAGAAGAAATAACCATACCCTCTCATATGGAGGTATCGAAGGAGCATCTTTTGCATAAGTTCATTCCTCAAACTATACTGGGCTTTTTGTTGGCATCAAATAATGAAGCCAGATTCTAATCGTCATACGAATGAATTATACAGCAGGCGATTTGTTAATACGCATTGAAAACCTTTTGAATTATGCAACGAGAATCCAACTTTTTGCAACGATCCTTTTGCTACATCCGCCGACCCGCCGAAACGTTAATCGCGAATCAAATCTGAATTCCAAATCAACGACCTCATCCAGATTATGCAGTGCAATCTCGTTGACCATATTTTTATATGTAGTTTAGTTTTTATAAGTAGAAGAACGTATGCTCGGCTGTTGAATATTTGATTTCGTTTAGCCTTAAGCACTTGCTGTCTTCCAGTCAACGACGGCTCTGATGTCACTCTGCAAACGTTCGCCATCTGCTGCATCCTTAGCGACTTTAAAAAGCTTCATGTCGTTCGCAAATAACAAACAACGCATCTCTTCACTACACGATCAATATCTTTAAACAGAATAATTATATGTATAGGTTCTAGATTTGGACCCAGACTCATTTTCGATCCTGCAACGCAAATCTCGGATATAAAGTTACCCACTCTTAGATGTTGCTTTCTATCCGCAAGATACGAAAAAAACCGAAAAGTATGTTGTAGAAACCTACCTTGCCAAGGTGATTTTGTAAGATATCGTCCTCATGAACAACATCTACTTGACCCGTTACCCGAATAACTTTCCAACGCGAGGGATAGGTGCCAGTTGTTAGCAAAATTTTAAATATATACTTCAAAGCTCTAATAAAAATATCAGCACAAGCTTTAAATATACACTCGGATATATTTCCGGGTTCGATTTGTCACTTCCGTTTGTAGAAAGCTTCTTCAATAAAAAATTTTGTTACGAAGATCGAAAAATAATTTATTTAATGTTTAAGACAGTAAATTTCTTTATGCGACGTATTTATTATTGTATATGATTGAAAACATTGTTTTATGCTAATTTATAACGATATACTCGTAGAATGTTTTTGGTATATTTCAATTCATAAATAAACAAATTGCGTAATTTTAAAATCTTATTTTTCTCCTTTTTCCAAGAATTTGAAAGATTTTAAAAGATCTCAAAAATATTATGGCATTTTGTTTCATCACGAAAAAAATAAACGTAAAGAACATAAGAATATTGCGAAAGTATTTTCATTACTTTTTAGCATTGTATTTATTTACAGAGTGGCCACTCGCGTTTGTTGCATGCAATTGCCTTATTTTGCATGCAGCGCTTAAATGACTCACTATAAATATAACAATAACATAATTGTTATTAGGACAAGTATTTTTTTATTTACATTTATATTTTACGTTTAAATTTACGTTACTACTGTTTATAATTTTTGTTGTAATAAAAAAATTGCATTTTATATAAAATGTTCCCTTATAAACCTTTTTTTCTTACACACTCATAACTTTATAATGCCAGTTGTCACCCCTCGACTGGCGGCGCTCTAAGGGCTAGTTTCGGTACGTCACCCTAAAAAATATTAATATGAGTCATCTTAGGAAGATTTACTCGTATACTTAAGTTCAAATATTTCAATATTAACGGGAACACAGAATTTCCATAAAACTATTTACAAATGTTAGTATCGTTCTTCTTTGCGTAAATATTTTTTCACTGGTGTAAGATAATTTTATATTAGTATTATTACAATAGTAATTTTATATTTGTATTATTTTCAATTTGTAAACTTATTTAATATTTTTGATAGAGAATACATTTTTATCGGAGGAAAACTGGAACTTCCTAGATATTTCCGTTTTTAAAATGGACCTTTTTAAAAATGAAAAATAGCATTTATGAAAACACTGTCTCAAAATACATTTTGACAAAAGAGAGAGCAAAATTTAATATCAGAGAGGCAAAATTTAATATTATTCCCTTAATATATTCAGAAACTTCCATTTTATTTTCATTATTAATATTGTAATAATTTAAAACGATATTTCCTGTATTATTGAAAATCCTTTTAAACTGTGGAAAATGAAGGGGCGGGGTGTATAATAATTTACTGCCAAATAAATTGTAAAACACAATGCGTATATTAAAGTGATAAAGAAATGAATATTCAGACTATAAAAGCATTTTTTTAATAATAAGTCAAATTATACCTTTTCAAGTTGCATAATCTAAAAAAAAATTACACCAATTTCATCATGGTTTTGCATTGGTGCACTATTTTATATAAGTGAAGAAATTTAATAAAAATTTTCGTAATTTTGAAGCTGGAAAGATTGTGTTAAATGGACGGTCGGATGCTTGCGAGACCAATAGGGCTCCGGTGGTTTAATTTTCATAGTTCTATGAGAAATTGTGAATTTGAATTAATTATGGACTATGTTACACTCTATAACTTTATGTTTTATGTTATATTATTTATTTTTATGTACAAATACATCATATTGTTTATTGCTACGAAAGCGACTTTTTAGTAAAAAACTGTTCAATTACGTTAAAATTTAAGGCAGTATTAATAAAAGTTACGTTGTATGTATAACACTCAATATGTCTACAGTTCTGATATAAAAAAACAACGGATTTATAGAAATGGATGATCGAGTAATAGAATAATAATATGCTATCCATATCAATTGACATATCGTATTCATGTGCCGAAGTATACAATGAAATAAACGGTTTACAGTATTTTTTCCCGAAATGAAATGAGATCAGCCGATGTCGATACCTGGCTATAGGTCTCTCCAAGGGGCTTATTATTTGTGAATATTGCATATAGTTGCCACTGGTCTGTGTCATTTTAGCTTCTACCCGTCACTGATATGTGGCATTCTAGCTACGTGACTGTGCACAACACTCCAGCTCCGCTCGACGAGATGCGGGGGTCGAACCCGCAGCCCCGCAGTGTACCGCACCGTAATGGTCATAAGACTCTGATCTACACAACACTATACTACATTAATAATGTATCGTTATAGAACTGCAGGTGGACTTGAAGTAGCATAAAAAAACTTTGAGAACTTCTCTTAAAGTTAAATATTATTTTATTACGATGTCATGAGCAATGACATGGAAGAATGAAATTGCAGGTGAACTTGAATTAGCAAATAAAAAAAACGTGGAAAACACCGTTTAACCTTAATTTATAACACAGCAGCATTTTACCAGGAAGTCTTGTATTAATAAGTTTTAAAATCTGCTGTTCACATCACCTCTCTCATTGCCCATATCAATTGCTCAGGACTTCCTGGTAAAATGCTGCTGTGTTATAAATACATGATAAACTATGTTTTCCACGTTTTTTTTTATTTGATAATTCAAGTTCATCTCCATTTATGAAAAACAAACCACCAAAATAGAATTAAGAATATCTTCAAATATTTTACTGAAATAGATTGAATTATTCTCAATTTAATAATTTTGTGGAATTTTTCCAACTAATACACTAATAAATTTACCCACAAATACACTTAAGTCACGAAACTAAAAAGTAAGTTGTTTTACTAAACGTCATATCGGTAAGCATTTAAGACAGCCATTATTGCAAGCAGATAATATAGCCTAACGGTATAAGTGCCGATGACAGTGACGTGGGCGGGTTTTTGCTTCACGTCATAAAACTGTCGTGGACGGTATTTTTCCTAATTCGTTGTGAAACTGATGTTACTCTTGATGTGGCACAAAGAAGACGTCGAGCGTGAAGATAGTGTTTTTTGCTTGAATGCCAAGGAAACATAATTTAAAAAAGGAAAATCTTTGGTGATCAGTGTCAAAGTTTTGTTTTGCTCGACGTAAATCTGTTTTGAATTTTTAATTTTTAGTTACAATTAAACTAAGATAAAAATAACTTTGATCAGGTTGGGAAAAATACTATTTATATTGAGGAAATTCGGTATAGACAGACTTTGCCGAATCATAAAATCGTACTGGAATGTTCACCGTATACATTTTCTCGTATTAATGTCCAGTTATTTTATAAATTATCATTCGTCATTTTGTTTTATATGACTATTTCATCTTAGATACTTATTATATTTAGCTGCCTTAAAAGAAGACACATCTTCTCATTCTAGGTGTTTATTTGGTTTTAAATATAGCGCATAACTTGCGGATTTGTACATGAATGGAGATAAAATATTATGTTCCACAGTGAATATATCCATTTATTCCTAGTAGTCTTATTATAGTATCACTATGATAGTCGTATGATAGTCGTCGTCTATATAAGTCGAACGACATCATTTTAAAGTAATCATAAAAAATAGTTTTAAAATTTTACGGATTACGTCATGTTGCATTTTATTTTCGAGTTTACTTATCGTCAAGTACGAGCAAAACTCGAGGGTTCCGAACACATTTGGGCGTTTACAAACAATTAATATTACGATATGTGTGTCACGTAGTATTTTTATCCAATTATTTACAAATTTTAATTTTCCACAACGTAAATATATTACCTATGTATCATCCACAGGCGTAAAAATATTATTCGTATTTCAAAAATTATGACGTTTGGATCATTAGAATAATTTTACTACAACTTTTGGACTTTTTTTCCTCCAAAAAATTTCCATATGGATATTGTTGGTTGTTACCTATTCACGTGTATCTGGGTTAATATGCTTTACTATAGTATCAAATATCACGTTAATAGATTAAGCAATTTATGGGGAAAAACGGGTGTGACGCAGATAAACGGTCCTGCTTTTTCACCAAAATAAATTTTAAAAAACAGCCACCCAAACTGCTTGGAAAATATATACATGCCTCTAAATATAATAAATATATTAACAATACTTACAGTGAACGGTGTAATCAACTGTTTTGTGGACGATATTCCAAACTTTTACAACATTTTTGTAAAAATCTGGAAAGTTGCGTTCATGAATACAATGAATTGCAAACGTTTACTTGAGTCCGAATAAAGTTGAGTCTCAAATGTATTTACATACAACAGATTTAATCCACGTTATTGATACACATGCCTATTACCAAAATAAATGAAGATAGCTTGTTCATTGAAATAAGATATGTTTTGAATTCCGTCGATCAAACAATTCTGAAGGTGTGAGTATAGATGAAACCAAAATGAACAATGGTGATTTGAAAAATTTGAAAATGATTAGGTAAAGACATATACTGCACAAGAAATTTGTGAACATATTTACCAAGAATGAACACAATAACTGGAAAAGTATGTCTTTTGCTGAATGTCATATGGACATCAATACTTAATGTGAATAGATATTTGTGGAAACTTTTATAGAATTTTTGACCAAAACTCAATCGAGGTTAATATCACTTTTAAAAAAACTATTTAAAAAATAAACAATTACTTCTAGTAAATCATATTATAATTCCATTCTACGTGCTTTTTCTCCAAACTCAAGATTGATGTCTCGTATTGAATTTCCGAAAAGTTAGCCTCCATAGGTTAACCGGTATTATTTTGAACTCTCAATTGCATTTCAAATTTTATAAAGTTGTAAAATCTCACTCTATATTAAATATCTTCTTTTATTTCCAATTAATACACTATGCGAACCTAAAGGGTTCAATATATCTTTATCACGAAATAATCTATATTGGGGTTCCTCACCGTGTGTGCCATTGCAGTATGTTTCAATAGATAAATAATACAGAAATCAATCATGTAATACACTTGAATATAAAATATTATATGAATGAAATGAGGAAAGAAGTATGGGAAAAAATGTATCATTTATTGTGTTGCTGTAAAAATATCCGGCCGCCAGTACGAACCCCATTTTACATCTTTTTTTAAACGTTAGCTTTTCTTTGTTTCATGAAATAATGCAGATGAAATATGCACTAATAAGTTTTTGTATTTGATTATGGTCAGTATATAAGTCAAATCAAATATCCTAAATAACGAGAAGCAATATATTAATAAAATACAGTCCCATGGATACACACCAAATAACAATATTATAAACAAACTTTTACCAAACAAAAGGATACACACATAAACCTCGAAGAAAGCTCGAAGGAACGTCTGGAAGCATGTGTCAGAAGTAGACGTGTGGCCCAGTAAGTAGCTTTTTTGTGACATTTCATAACACGACATTATTTTAAGAGCAAGGTCGGCCTTATCTCGGTATATATCGTATTGAAATATATTCTCATTGAGTTTTGCGATTTGGACACCCAATTGCAAACTTTTGTTTCATGTCCGAAAAAGCTTGTGCAAATATATATATATAAATATATATATATATATATATATATACATATATATATATATACCTATATATTTACATATATATATATATATACATATATATATATATACATATGCATATATGCATACATTTGTATGTATGTGTGTGTGTATACATTTACGTGTGTGTGTACTTGTTTGTAAGAGGTAATGATTAATAATGGTAATGAATGACTAAAAATATTTACCTTCTCGAATATCATATTCTAGTATATGTGTGAATAATATCCAAGGAGAAAACGCCTCTTTTCCTCTAAATTGTTCGAGCAATCATAATGCACTAAGCTCTGTAAAGTAATCTTATAAATCTTTCCAATTTAAACTCTAATAAATTAGGGACTAAATACTTACTTTCGACTAAAAAGCAATTTCCAGCAAGATTGCATTCAATTTTTTATTAGATGGCTTGCTCCCTAGCAATTTCGTTGAAAGGGTGCGTAATTACAATAACATTGGTTTTAAAATTTCATTACCACGTTATTAGGATGTTATTAATTTTTAGTTCTTAGCATCTGTGTTATCAGGTTCTGTTAATAAGTTCTTGTGTAAGGGTATCCATAATGCTAAGAGCGAGATATAATGTTGAGAGCGTCAATTGGGGACTCGAAATTTATAATCGATATTTTTGACTAAATAGCATTTGATTTTAATAGGCTCAACTAACCTCATTCTTAACTATTATTTTTAATTTCAAAATTTTATTTCAATTGGTTTATAAATTATCGAACTTAATATAATTTAATATAAATAAATAAGAGTTTGGGGCTCCAAATTCAGAAAAAGTCAGTTAAATTTAATAAGCTAAAAGACAATACTCGCATAATTGAGTTCAATTTAAAGGGTGTAAGTCAATATTATTACCACACAGGCGTGTCAATCTATAGGTTGTAACACACTCTTAAGGCTTTACTTACTTCTATACAGTCAAATGAAAATGCTTATAAATCAACAGTCGTCTCTATTTCTGTGTAATGTTTAAAGAAAAAAGTTAAAGTCAAGAGTCAACAAATATAATTTCAGATTGGTTATGGTTTGATTATTGGATTCGTTCATTGACTTGTTGTGCTTCTGTACATAAATTTGTGTTAGAAAGCAAAATTGGAACGAAAATTTGTTTATAAAATAGAAAGATTAAGAAAAATATCTATGAATAAAATTGAGGATTGCCTCTCGATGTTGACTCAAGGAACCGTAAACATAAAAGACCGTGTTTGATAGCGGGTAAAAGAATTCACAGAGCAGAAACGTATTAAGGTACAGGGTCATTTTTATATCATCATTACTTAGATGGTAGACGACGTAAAATAATGGATAGAGAATTTTAAAATGTTTCGCCTAATCATCCTTAATTGCATCGCAATTTATGAAAATTATTGACTCGTCTTTTGAAGATTTCATCATTCATCAATATTGAGATGAAGAATTTCATTAAATCCGTCTCATAGAACATGAAAGGCAGATTGTTAATTCAAAAATACGCACATGTAGATTTAGTACACAATTTATTTCAATTCATGCACAGTTAGTGTTTATGCTTATGAATGATCATGTTGTAAGTTTTACACATAATGTCAGTTCTTCGTTCTAAAAATTACTAATTTGCTTCCGAAGTCTCGACATATGACATTTTTATTTTTTGTAGTCATTCCAAAAGTTCAATTATGAATGCTGATTTTATAGAAAAGAAAAGTAGCAAGTTGCAGTGAATGAATGATGCGAAAACAAAAGAAACGTCCTAAAATGGACTTAGGATAGACAACAAACAATAAATATTGAAGCACTTCGTACTTAGAACTTTTCGTGTCGTATTATTTTTGCTTCAAAAATTTTGAAACAGTCATATTTAGATGAAAGTTTTATTATGTAATTAAAACTTTCTGATAATTAAAATTAAATATGGGTAATGTGTGGCGTTGACTTTGACCAAATTATATTATTGCTTTAAAAATATTTTTATTGCAATAATGCAATTGTCTACCAATAACATAAGACTTTTATGAACACTGTCCGAATAACGTCAGAAAAAAGGCCCTTAATACTTTTTATCTGTATGCAAATTATGGCAAGGATTAATTAGTCTCTTAAAAAACCATTAATGAAGAAAAAAGAAAAGACAAACATATATATATATATATATATATATATATATATATATATATATATATATATATATATATATATATATTTGTTGGCACAAAAAAGAAACAAAATTAAATGGAAAAATGGAATACTTGTGGTGAGTTTACCGAGTCTGCCTATCTATTTGTTGAACAGACTTAAATTTAAGATTTTGAGGTTTTTATATATATTTTTGTGTGACAATGGTCAGTAATTATGCACGTATTTTTCCTCACAGCATATTTTCAGAGAAGAGAATACCTTTCAAAATCCAAATTGAAAAAAAAAACTAAATTTGTTACTACACAATCGCTATGGTACGCTATGGTACCATGAAAATATTCCTTAAAAATAAAACTTTAAAAATTATCATAAAAGCCTTTTCAAAATTAAATATCACCAGTAAAATCAGCCAGACATTCGGAAATTATTCACGTGGTATTTCTTGCCATGATTTCGTTATATCGTATTTGGTTTGTCATATTATTTTAAATAGGAAATACTAAGAAGAAAATAAGTTAATTAAAAACATTTTTTTAATATTTAATTTATCCTCACTATTTATCATTCAGATTAATTGGCGAAAATACATCATAAGTAAGAATAAAAATAATTACGTGGTAGTTTTTTTAAGTTTTTTAATTCAATAATTCTTTTTGTGAAGTGTAGGTAAATAGGATATCATTAAAAAAAAAGGTGACAGGATTCCAAATATATGTTTTGCTTGTTTATTAATTAAATTTAAAAGGAATATTAAATAAATTCATGAAAAGCCCATAGAAATAATCTAATCCTCCTCCCCACCTCCCCTCTCTTTTTTTCTTTCCTTAATAGCTGTAGGCATTTTAGCTTATTTTCCATTGACATGAATGATCATATTATAAGGCTGCGTAAAATAGTATGCTTAAAAAATATAATCACCCTAATTAGAGATTGTATTCAACGAGACGTTGTAAACATTTAGCAAAAATAATATTCTTAAATTCTTTAATAATTTATTTTGATTATGAGTTACAGTTTTAAAGTCTAAAGGGCTTAGATAAAAACATGTGAAATAATTTTTTTTTGCGACTAATTACAAAAATAAGTAAATACCTTACAATTTGCATTCTGACTCACGCCTACACGCTCTTTAATATCTGAATAAATGTTTAGAAATCCAATTAATGTAACCATGTTTTTACTGTGAATAGTCCTTTACTGAGCTCTTTAAACAATTTAAATACACTATATTCATTCAATTTCTGTGTTATATTTGTTTGTATGTTTAAACGATCAAAGAAGTACAGGAAGTGTGATCCTCATCCAAAAATTTAACTTGGATTTTTTATTACGTTCCATTAACTAAATCTAAAACATGGATTTAAAATACCTAGGTACATACATATAAGTCGTTCCGGGTAAAAGGGTATTTAATCGTTTCTTATAAATAGAACTTGAAATATTTGAAATTTTTTAATCAATAGTTTGGAGAAAACGGTATATCGAAAAACACTTTTATAAAAGAATTTTCCGATATACCCATTTTAAAAGTGGGTCTCAATAAATTTTATTGCAAATGTAAGATAATGTAGCTGTAAAACAACAGGAAGTGAAAAGAAAATCTTAGAAATAGAGGTTGACCTTAGCTGGGCTTCAGTTTCAGATAAATATTTGATTTTGAAAAAAGCCTTGTTGATATAAATGAGACTTACCATATAATTTAATGCTTTAACACATTCACCCCTAATAAAACAAGTTATGACCGATTGATAATTAACTCCCTTGTAACTGGGTCATGGCACAAAGGGCAACGTCTTTCTGTGTTCCTTGTGATAATGCGAAATAAAATATTAAGCTGTACCTAGTTAACTCAATTTTCTTATTTCCGGCGAGAAAAGAAAACAAATATACCTTTCAGCGCAGCGGAAGTGGGGCATTATTGGGTTCACTTCCTGCGTAAACTTAGTTTCCAGGATGCTTACAACTGAAAGTTGGTTTGTGCTATCTATCCGGTGTCGTTAATTAACAATGTGTATTGTTAATTAACGACACCAAATAGATAATACAAATGAACTTTCAATAAATGCGAAGGAACTCCCAAAAAACCTTGAAATATTATTTTAGTCTTACTTTATGGGGTTAACAGAACTTGATTTATTTTCAAATAAAATTTTCCTGTTGCTTTTCTAACGTGCATATACTGAAGAAAACATTTTAAAATACCGATAAACTTAAGTGTTCTTAAAGAAGCGCGCGTCAATTAGAATTTTATCTTAAAAAATTTTATAAGTTTTGAAAGTAAATTGGCAATTTTTTTAAATGGCGAGAGAAAAAAATTGCAGTTATGTTTATTAAAAACAAATAAAAAAGTTAATGTTTCTCTTAGGGAAACGTTTATTGAAAGACTTTCAATATAATAATACAATTATCTAATTAGAAAAACCTTTTATGAACTCATTTTTTTCCTTTTTAATAACCAAAAACAAAACTTCTTGTCATTTGCTTGTTAATTATCTACCATTAATACTTCAAACTATAAATTATTGGCATTCCGTTCCCCGGACTTTTGGATTATTTACTTTTGAGCCTTTTCTAGTGATTATAATGTTTATATTGAAAAATAGCGAGTATCTAAAAAAGTTTTAATAACTGTTAAGTGCCTAATTATCGCAGTCCCATTTTTGTCCTTCAGGCTTTGCTGAAGTATTTTATCTATCCAAAACCTAATTATCGACTCGAATATTACAAAAAATATATCGATTCGTCTTCCTGTATTCTTATATTATATACAACGTGAAAAATTATATTAAACATTTATAGTTAAATAGAAATATTAAACACCTTTAAATGTTTAAACTATTATATGCAAACTAAGTGACGTCGTTTTAAATGAAAACTTGTTAGATTTTTATTTTTTTTTCTGTCTGATTGAATTTAAATTAAGTATATAGTGGTGATTATTTAAATATTTTTTATAAGTTCCTAATAACTTGATAAACTACAACTTATTAATTCAGAAAATATAATTTTTATTTCAAATAAAACAGTAGTAATTTTTTTAAATATTCCTCTATTCTATATTTCTTTTATGGCTTCGTAGAACCTTAATACCGAAGTCATTTTGTCTGCCTTTCTTATTCATTACTTCTAAATCAACATAGCTACATATTTTCAAATTTCTCATGCAATAATTATGTATTTACTTCATCTATTGAAATAGTTGTGGATTAAAAGTGTGAAAAATAAAACAAAATAAAATTGCAAAAGATAAAGGATGGCTAAAAAATATTTTTAAAACCCATGATGGGTTTTAAAAATACGTCACCAATATAAGCGTAAGATGATAATTTCAAAAATATAATTCTTTTAAATTTGCAAATGAAAAGAGGAAGCAAGAAATTTTGTTTCGTCTTTCTATTTTCCAAAATAATGTGCAGTTTGCATAGCCACTAATAAAAGAGATTAACTGATTTTAGTGATATTAAAACACAGTTATCTCAAGTGTAAGTCTTCGATAATAATATGTCAAATACAAGTCATTGATAACAATTATAATGGATTAACAATATTTTTTTAAGAAATCATTGTATAAGCACATTATTAAAGATACGTAGAATACCATTAACTAATTTCTGGTGTCTCTGTCTGTCTACATTCAGTTTGAATTGAGGACAGAAACCTGAAAATGAGCATCAGTAGTTTGCATTTACTATGAAGATATTACGTATTATGGAACTTTAAATTTCTACATGAAGTATATTTAAAAGACTTTTTTTATTTACCAAGGGCTTAATTAGTCATGGTAGGTCCATTTATCTAGTGTTAATAATTACCGAATAATCTATCAAGTTTTATCACTAACGTGTCTCGCCTATATTTTAACTCCATATCACATATTATCTTTTTTATACCGATCCGGGTATGATTGGGTGGTATATTGAAATTACGATAATAGTTTTAAGTAATTTTAATTTTCGATGTAATTCGACTACAATGATTAGAAATTAAATTAATTTTACTTTAAATGTAATAAAGTATATTTTTATAGTATTCTTTCAGATATTTTGTAAAATATTAGGCTCTATCGAGGAGTTAATTAATTTTGTTTATTGTTTTCTTAATCAGTTAAATAATTTAATTAGTGAAGTGAAGATGACAGAGTTTACTTTCGGCTGCTAAATAAAAAAATTACTAGGCACTTGAGTTTACTTGCGTATTTATCAATGTGATCAATATAGCGAGTGCTAATTTGTGTTCGTGATAACTTGCAAATTAGAGATAATTAGGAATTTAAGGTCGTGAGCGAACTAGGCCAAAAACTTAAAAATTAAGTGATTTGGCCTGCAGAAATGCTTTAATAAAACAATACACAGAAATTAAAGCAATTTTTTATATATAGCATTTAGTATTTTCTAGAGCAAAGTTACTAAAAATGTTTTAAAGACTATTTTAATAGTATTCACCATTATTTAGAAGGTTTCTCATCTAAGAAAAAATAGGGAAACTTTTTCAAAAGTGGAAGTCTTTTGTTGCAAATGTAGCAACAGTGAACACGATATTTGAATTTAATATACTTAAGATGTTGTACAATACGTTCTTAACTTGAGACACCGCTAAAATTTTAGGATATGTTACGACTTCTCTGGTAATTGAGAAAGCTATAGTTGGTACGATAAGAAGTAACACAAGAAAACCTCAAGGGCAAACGATGTCACTGTGAGACCAACATCTCAAGTTTCCTAGAAAAATATAAAAATAAATAAAAATAAAAGAACAATGGAAGCTGTGAAAAAATAATTTTCAAGTAACCCGCTATTAACCATTATATGAAAAATTGCTGGCTTTACACAACCTCCAAGAGCTTAAGGTGTATCTTAAGATTTTAATGATCGTTCATCGCAGCCGTAATGAATTTGAGATTCTCGACTCCGGTCCGACTCTGTCGTTAATTAAATAGCATTCAGAAAGTGTCCTTCATTTCGAACTAGAAATTTCTGACTAAATGATATAAGTGTGAGGGAAAGTACACTGTCACTGTAATATCCCTCGAGTTTTGATAATTTTAGTGATTATAATATTTTTAACGCATTCGGTGAAACAGATGGTTTATATTATATATATATATATATATATATATATATATATATATATATATATATATATACATATATATATATTAGTGGGAAAAAAGTTAAGAATTTATATAATTGATTTTCAATCAATGATACATATGTTTATTTTCTATTTAATTAAAATATAAGTTAATTAAATATAAGTAAATATAAGTCTCATTAGTCTCGTTAAGGTATGTGGCATGTTCCTAATATCAAACTGTAGGTATCAAGCGAATTCAATATGCCACGGTCCAAACTTCGTTTTCAGAAATGCAGTTATGTGATATTTCTTCAGACATAAGAAATATCTGAAGAAATATCATGTAACTGCATTTGTATCGGTGACCAAGCGAGAAGACTTTTTCAAATATTTTTTTTATTGCCATGACTTTGATATTTATTGAGC
The DNA here is from genome assembly GCA_039881145.1 of Druceiella hillmani. Lineage (NCBI taxonomy): Eukaryota > Metazoa > Arthropoda > Insecta > Lepidoptera > Hepialidae > Druceiella > Druceiella hillmani. The sequence continues at coordinate 2,865,161 of JAYKKI010000062.1, forward strand.
ATCTGCAATATTTGAAAAAAAAATTAAGACGCAACTGATCGTATTTTGCGCTAGTTTCAAATCACATTTTTAAAGATTTCCCTTATTACACTAGTATAGTTTTTAATGGCTAAAAATGCTTCAATACTACCTATCCAGTACCCCATCTGGTAACACGATCTAACCCATCAACCCCATCTGGTAACACGAGTAACTTATGTAACGTTACTCGTATTCTCCTCCTTTAGAGTAAACGTCAAAAGCAATAAAACAAATGGGAATTCCCTTGCCAGGAGGGTTTAATAATTTGAAAGGGCTTCACCGATCAAAACTTGAGTACTGTTCATAATCACCTCCACCAAGAGAAGGAGTCCTGATTGTACAGTGAATCCTCATTGTATAACTGTACGACATACCGTGGATTCGGTTCGAACATGTGCTTATAATTGCATTCTTGTGCCTAGGAACATGAATTAACGAAAATACTTTATCAGCGCGGATTTATGGGTAAATAGTAAACGTTTTCAGCCGTGGGTGTCTTCCAGCTCAGGATTATGATGATGATTATGTAGATATATATTTTAATATTATTTATTTTTGACCCAAATACCATAGAGATTTTTTGGAAATTTACTCATACTACACGGTTTTTACGAAACTACTTAAGTGATTTTTTAGGGAACTTAAATATTTACGAATGTAGGATACATTTTTTCATTTAAATTGGGAATTTTATTATCTACTTTCAGGTGTTTTAGTAATTAACCGAGGCTAAAAAATTTAATATGAATAAGGTGTTTGGGAACTCTTAGCAATTAACCCAGAACTATATTCTTACATATTTTCTATTATTTTTTTGTATTATTTTACTTTACTTAGTTTCCTTTTTTTTTAATTAGGTTTGTCTCATTTAGAAATTTGTTATATATATATATATATATATATATATATATACATATATATATATATATATATATATATATATATATATATATATATATAAATATATATATATATATATATATTTATATATATAATACTACAATTCGATATATGGGAATATATCATTCCTTGAAAAAAATTTGTTATGATTTATATATGAAATACGATGTAATTAACTTTTGAAGGAAGACACTTCTAACATCTGATACTAAATTTTACTCTTACACAATTGCTTAAATTACTTGTTGTTAACTGTTCACGTTGAGTGATCACGGTAATGTTTCCGTTTATTGAAACAACACAATTTTTGTACGAATAGTTTTTGGAATCCAAATCAAGAGTCACTATTTTGATTTGCAAGTTTCAAATAGTGACTCTTGATTTGGATTCAATGTTTTTGATTGCAATGTCGATCACATTATGATGCTTCTTAAAATTTCTTTAATTATCTGAATTTACGACAATTATTTTTTTGTTCCTTCTATAAAAATATTCATACTTAGTACATATACATTACATATATGTGTGAGTGTATGTTATGTTTAAAAAATTAAAATCCCACAAAATATATTGATGTATATTTGGGTATTGCTATTTCTTTGCTGAGGTTTTAATACACATGTAAATATGAACGCTTTGATTTGAAAAGAACATTTTTGTTTGTTCGTGGTGTAGTAGTAAAATCATTTTATCAATTGAGATTTTGGATATGTTTACATAATTTGCACGCAAGAAAAATCTGAAAATGTTAAAAAATAATGCTGAATAATAATTGCTGGCATACATTTCGTGATACATTCTGATGAATCCGAATTTGTCACATCTCTTGAAATGAGGGAAGGGGACAAGAGGGGGATGAAAAATGGATTTCGCAATTAATGAATAACTGAGAAAGTGTATTGTTAAAAAAACATAAAATTAAACTCTGAAATTTTCAGTTAAAAAAATAATACTATACAAATAATAATTGGAAGCAGAAAACATATTACAGAAAAATTGAACAGCGACCACAATTGGCTCAATTTAGGAATAAACGTGTTTGTGTTTAACAGGGATAATTGTGTACAAAATTTGAAAATTCTAAACTAAATTCGAAATTCTAAAATTCTCAACTATCAAATATGGCACATACTAAATGACAAAGTTGAAACAGTATTTACTTAAATATAAAGCAATGCCTCATAATTAACATTTTTAATGACTAATATAATATATTTAGGTTTAAGTATAATTAAAATAAGAAATGAGACATCATGGCAAGTTGAAATTAACATTTTCATCGAAGTGTTTTAAGACTGATTAGGAAAATATAATTTTTCTTTTTAATATTTGCAAGTAAGCAAAATTGCAATATATAGCTTTTTACTTTTAATTTCTCTTAAAATACATAAAACACGTTTCGTAAAAACCATGAAATTATATAAAATGTGGTAAAACTTTTAATTTTTGGTAGTAAATAATATTAGTTAAATCTATTTTTACAACAGGATGTGTTACTCTTTTGTGTACACGACAAAGTAACTATAAAAATATACTTACCCGTATGAAACAAATGAAACTGCAGGCAGCCATCTGTTTTCACACCCGTCATGAAATCAACTACGTAAAATAAATTAACTGGTTATCAGATGTTTTGTAAATATTTATTTACATATATTCGTGACAAGAGTGCATATAGAGATGGCACTGACACAGTCTGGTATATAAAACAAACAGGCTGCGCTAAATTATATGTTTGATGGTAGTAAATACTAGTGGAAAGATATGTAAACTGTTTAACGGAATCGTTGTTTGGTTAGAACACGCCCTGCGTGTAAAGTTTACTGTCGAAACTTGTCAAGTTTTTTATAAACGGTAAAATGCGATATTTATTTATGGAGTCTAGAAGAGCGACCGACATTATTTAACGTATTTTGTTTATATGAAAGTGTAATATAACGTTATGGATTGTGCGTTTTGAATCAGACATAAAATTCTTGTTAGAAGATCAAATAACATAATTTTAACTTGAATAGGTATTATAATAACAAACTTATTTTATATCAGACATTATCTTAATAAAGTACAAAGTCTATAGCAATATTTTCTTTGTGCAGATATTTTCGGTTTATTAGATTCGTAGTTCCGAACTTTGAATAATAAATTCAATTTTATTTCACGTAGATACAGATTGCTTAGTAGAGAAATAATGAACAAAAGATAAAGTTTCATTTCTTACTCTATCTTTCATTGAATGATCTAGACCTTATTTTAAGCTTTTCTTTTTATCCTGACTTTGCGATATACTTTATATGACATCACCTTTACGTTAAATATAAATCTTCAGTGAAAAATAATGACCTCTGAAAACATTATTACATATTTAGTCATGTTCCAGTCGTTTGATTTAGTATATTCAATAAGTATAGATTAGTATATAATTGTAGGGGTATTCGTAACTTTAAATGTAACTGCAGTTAAAGGATCTTTATAGAATTATAATTAACGAGAACTTTGTCAGAAATGCAAGTTATCTGTAAAACATAAGAAAATTAAAATGTAACTTCTTTAGTGATGTTTGATCATCACTCCGCGACTAAAACGACGTTACTACTTTATTAAGATGACCGTAACTCTGTCTGTTGGCATTGCTAACAAATACTTCGTAGAAATTTGCACAAGAACTAACCTGAAAAGAAGTACCATCTGTTGGACTCACGAACAAATATTCGCACATATGGTATACAAGCGTGCGCAAGCATGTATACCGCCACACTCCATTGTGTTTCAAATGACTAGTAGTATAACAATATATATATATATATATATATATATATATATATATATATATATATATATATACATATATATATATATATATATATATATATATATATATATATATATATATATATATATATGTTAAGCAGTGATGATAGAATTCCAGACTTTGCTATATGTTTTCTTTTCATATATGCACTTTTTCGTTTTTACGGCTCCTAAAACATCGAGCTAGAAAAATGTTAATTTTACATCGGAAAAATGCGGCATCCTCTATGACGTTTCGTCGTTGATATTAAATGAGCTTTTGTAGTCGATATTTACAGATTTGGAGATTACTCTGAAAATCCCTTGAAAACTGTTCAACGAGACGAGTACTTTTTGATACGATTTTCCCACATAATGATAATATTCCACAAATACTTACCTATATGAATTAGTCAATAGACTTGTAATAAGAAAAATTACAGAGTCCTTAACTCGACAAATGTTACCTTTATCTCTAGGGTAAAGATCCAGTAAAATCTGTATAACTATTCTTCTTTTTCGTATTCACAAGTGAGTATATTTGTAATTTTAATAGCAATATTATGTAATATTAAGCAAATATTGATCAAGAAAGATTTAATTTTGGCGAAAAATGTAAAAAAAACTTATTTTTAACATTAATAGGTTTCAATTTGGTAAAATCTCAAATGACAACGTAGTTTTAAATAGATATACTTGTTTCTAAAACGTAAAGATCATTATTTATTTTACAGTAATTTCCATAAACATAGCAAATGTAACAGTGTTGCAGAATCGAGAAAACTATTTCGTGATCTTATTAGATTCTGTGATTATTAAAGTACAAATATATTTCAACAAAATATTGAGTTTCACAATTATTAACTATTTTAAGGTTTCGTAATGGACTGGTAATGACCTAAACCTTATACTTTCATCGTGTTCGTCCACATTTTTGTCAATTTTTTTTTAGTTTCTGTTCTTTTATACCGATGAAAATTATGTTTTATAAGTATATGCTTACACAGAGATCTTAATTACCAGATACAAAAATATTAATAAAAGCTAATGTACTTCCCATTCCATTTCACAAATGAATTGGGTATTACTTAACAGAAGTTTTAAAATAAAGGGTTAATTAATAAAAGGTTTAATTTACCATTTTTCTTTCAAACAATGTTTGCGAAATATGATACTTCAAAATGGCATACAATTTATTTCCCCTTCCCTTCTAACTTTCCAACTACGTCTTTCGAAAATGTTGAAATATCCGAAGTACTGGAATTCGATTACAAATTTCAAATGAAAATATATCGTTAAGTTCCACTAAAAATTTATGGAAATATAAACGACTAGGAAGCCTACAACGGGTGCGTTTCGGCATATACAATTCAAAAAACCAATTGGGTATTTGACTAAATTTTTTTTATTTCATTAATCATAATTTCAAGGTACAAGCTGATGAAGAGTGAAAAAAAATTTTTGAAATCTTAAAAATTAACCAAATTATAAAAGTTTAAATTTAACCTTTAGAGAAGGACGGCAATACTGTGAGGTCATTTTTAATATTGCACATTATATTCTACGAGAGGAGAATAGACAGGGATATACACAACCCTATCCGTATGTTCACATTTAGAAGCCTACAACTAGCTTATTTTTCAATCAATTTATAAATATTTTTCAAGACTGGTTTTTAATTAACTTATATTTCACGATATTGTATGAACAATATCAAAATTTAGAATGAGTCAACTACCGTATTGGGATAATTTCATATCAAGATGGGCTCGTTAGACCATTTTTACACCAATAATTTATTACACTAATAACAAAAAACTCACTATTTAAATTTCAAACATTTACTTAGATTTTGAACTATTGGAATAAGTTCTATTATATAATATACAAACAAGAAAATTTATTTAAAAATTTTGACTTAGATTTTGGACCCTTAGTATTTACATGTGTATGAGAAGTCTAATGTTTATAGGCCAATTGACAAATAAGTCGAATATGATATTTTCTTTCTTGAATCTAAATTACTAACTAATTAATGTGGATTTCACGGTTAAACAAATAATCATTCAGCTAACATTATTGAACTAAAATTTCGTTTTCTGTCCCGAGTCAGTTCTTAAATATCTCTTAAATTCCTTTTTATAAAGTGGCATATATTCTAAGATATCGGTGTATAATAAAATCTCCTCACATGTACCTTCATCAGACAATGTATCTGTAAAAATGAGTCCTTTGTAATTTATATCACTTCATGAATATTTTTTCCAATTCCTGATAAAATTGTAATATAACTTAGCGGTGTATATTTCATCGCTAAATTGAATTTGCTTTCAGTACACTGTCAAATACTCGGGTCATGTAATGTGAGTAAATCAGTGGCGCTAACGGTCGTTACGCAATTGATCCAGCTTTTGGAGCTTTTGCTAAGTGATAAAGTTTCGTATACAGTTTCGTATATCGTTCACTTATTTATATATTTATCATCATCTGGATATACGTGGGTTATTTAGATTCTATCTCATTTTGAAATAATAATTTATACAGAAGTACCTTTACTTTCATTACATGTTCTGATGGCCGGAAACAATGATATTATTCAGTCTCTTAAGGCTCGATCTTTCAAAGAAGTGATTATAAGATATACGCAACTGTTAAATTTCTATTGTTTTCTAAAGATGATTTTTGAAGGATTATGGCATTACGTTGATTCAAAACATTAGTTGCAATTATGGTATGGTTTTTGATGGATTTATTTTGTGCTTTTGAACGTAATATATAAATTTGAAATATTTCATCATATATAAAATAATTCATCATATATAAAATGAACAATCCTCCAATTAATCAATTGGTATTCTTAATGAACGAAGTTAATCGTAAAATTAATCGTATGTTGCAAAAGTGTAACTTTAATACCACTCAAAAATCCTGATTATATCTATTTTAGGCGATTTTTATTTACTTTAAATTTAGGATTCACGTATCTGTACATATTTATATGTTAAGAATTTATTTATTCTCTTCAAGAGACTGAATGGCAAAACATATTTTGATAAATACTTATATAATCCGCATACTTCGCACAATCTCGTCACATTTGCATCGTGATGTTTGAATTTATTTCTACAATAAAATGAGCAGTACTTTATTGTTCTGCATTCACGGTAAAGTAACTGTAAAATACAATTACCCCTGTGCCTTGCCCAAACATTTTACCGTTCGGTAAAACTTTAGTTTTGTCCTGTGAATAAGCAATTCAATTTGATTTGACACAGATTCAGGTCGGTATGTGCAAAAACATCAAACATGAAATAAAGTCTGTATTCTATTATACTCTAGCTAGCACATATTTCAAAAGTTTTTTTTTCATCGCAGCCTGACCAAAGATGACTGAAAATATCTTCGTATATTTCATCATATTCCAGTGCTATAATATGGAATGGCTTAAAATACTCACAGAGGTATTTTTCGATTCAATACTATTACCTATAGTATAAACTTAACAATTTTTAAGGGATTATAATCAATGAGAACTTTGTCAGAAATCTAAGATAAGTATAATTTATTTATAAAAAGTGTACCGTCACGCTGGGACCAAAGCAATCGTATGACGTACAAGGTATTTTGCCCATTACTGCGATAGCAATGCCATCTATTGATTTTGCTACGATGTACTTATACGCATATGCGCAAAAATAAACCATATCAACTATTTTCTATTAGTTCCACTAAAAATTAATCGTACTAATACATATTAGAACGCACCCTAAGTAAGTTATACTTCCAATACACCAATACGTAATATTACTGCCACGAGGCACTTTGTTTAAATGACTGGTCATAAAACGGGTACGATCCAACTTTGCTATCTCAATATACACATTTATTTACCCATTTTCATATATACTTTTGTATCTGCTTTTCCATTTTTAAAAAATTCGAACGGGGAAAATTTGAGTTGGAATCAAAAAAATATGGCAACGCAGATAACGTTCTGTTGTTGATATGAATAGAATTTTTATAAACATAAAATAGTATATCTTAAGCAAAACATTTAAAATACCTTACATTTACATTAAAAGAATTCGACTTAAAGATGTCTGAAATGAAAATATTACTTCAAATGAATATATTTATTTTTGAAACGCGTACTCAGGATTTATTTTTTATAAGATCTGTTAATTTCTTCATCTTTATTTTTCTGTAAATACTTGCTGCATTAACTTGACCGTATTGTTGCAATGAGAAAGTACGAACTATTGTTCGTAGTCTTGTACCAGTATATGTCATTGGATTCTATGGTCGTTGAACTACATATTTCAACGATTTATCTGGTTCCCACGTATCATAAACTCGGATACCACTGGATAGGTCTTTTAAAATAAAATTTAGATTTTGCTTACCATTTTCCAGTTAAGTCCAGCTTGTGAAATATTAAACTTCAAACTGACGGGCAATATTTCTCCCGCCTCAAAATTTAAAACTATTGATTCGAGAAATGTGAAACATTCGAAACATTAACATTTGATTACAACTTTCAGATGATAATATTACTTCGTTAATTATCGTATTTTCGTATTTTCTATGATAAAAAAATAATTGTTAATATAATAAGGGAATGTAACAGGAAAACATAATTTATACATATAATTGCGTTTATAATGGACCATTAAAACGTGGAATTTCAACTAAATTTATAAAATTGTACATTTTCAATTTTTTCTGCATTATCTTAAAAAAAATCAGTTATTGTTTCTTAAGTTAATAATATACTTATAATATATATATCAATGCATAAAAAAGTAACCAAATATTAAATTGAGTTTGACAAATGATTTAACTTTCTCCATGCCAATTACTCTTGATTTAAAAAAAAGCAAACAAATTACAAAAAGGAAATTTTGTTTAAACTATTTATACGTAAGTGGTTCTTACATTTTGGGTTCGAACAATAACCATTAATTTGTTTCGACGTTAGTCTATATCATGTTATCCACAAATACATATGTATAGGCTCACACGATGTATACGCTTATGCACGCAGATATATGGATAGGTATGCATACATAAACGCACACGATGACTATGAAGAAACTAGTTCCACGTTGAGTGTCAGGAAAAAGTGTCCCTCTAGAAAAAACGCTTGACATATCAATATCTAAGTGCAATAAAGTACTATTCTATTGCTGCCTACTTGTAAAGAATTTTAGTGAAAGAAAGCGATAATACATATTCACAGATGAAATGTTTCGTGAATTCGTTGTGATTAAATTTGTTCCTTTTGATACGCAAATAAATATTTTCGTCTTTGTCATCTATTATAAATAAATTAAGCTTACAAAGAATGTTTCAAAAAGTCATCTCAGATGTAGCTTCCTCAGATGATGTGTTTATAAATTAAATTTCTGAGCAGAGTTTGTAAAATTTACATCACTTCGTTCATATTTTTTTCTACTTTTTCTCTCCTGTGATTTGCCAAATTATAGCTTAGGGGTGTGTATTAAATTGTGTTTTTTGCTTTGCTTTCAATATAGGTACCACACAGCGAGTCTAATATGAACGAAACAGCGTGCTAACGGTCGTTGAACCATTTTGTGCTTTCAAGTTTTACTTTGAGCCAGCTTTTGGCGCTTTTGCTAGGATTCATGTAGTTTTGTTCACTTGTTTGTATTCGTTTCATCTGGCTATGCGTGGATTATTTAGACTTTGTCTCACTTTGAAAGAAGACTAAATAAAAAAATATTATTTTTTATATTCTTGGGGTGAAAGGTTATGTTATTATTTTATATGCATCAAAATTCTGATATTTTACGAAGGTAAGTAGAGAATATATTCAACTGCGATATTTAATTTTTTTTTGACGTGAAACGTCTTTTATTTCGGTCAGAGGGGGGTCACTTGCAAGAACCAAAATTATAAGCGATCTTGCCATGACGAAATATGTTATGGCAAGATCGCTTATAACTTTGGAAGTATAACACCTATATATATGTATATATATATATATATATATATATATATATATATATGCATATATATATATATATATATATATATAGCGATATATGCACTATCATTACTCGATAGTGCATATATCGCTTGCGCAAATCACTAATTCGCAACTAAATTTATCATCGCGCGCTGTGTTTAATTAGTGATTACTCTCTACTATTAGTAGTACATTGATCGATTCGAGCGGGAGTGGTCGCATTTGCCAGAGCTCATGACGTTACAATAGGCGTGATACATAAAACTCATACTTTTGACCATTAGAAGGTGTAGAATTAAAAGAAATGTTGTTTTTTATAAAAAAAATTACGACTGCTGTATTATAGCGCCAACGCGTGCGGTAGGTAAAGTACAAAACTGGTGTGTAAGAGCTCGGGTGGCAAGAGAGAGATAGAGATATTCTGGCCCTTGATGACTCGCTTTGACCTCGGCGGAACGTGTTCCTCTCTACAGGGAACGTGTTAGATTTATATATCATACACTCTCTTGTACACTCAAGACGTTTCACGTACTGCACTGTGGGTGCTTTCCCGATACAGCCTACCCGTTTTTTAATGCGTTTCTGAAATTCAAATATCTTCTGAATGAATGAACTACTCGCAATAAAATAAATACTCATACATCTGCGCGCATTCAAATTGCTTACACGCGTACCTACTCCTTCAGCACCACTCCACACTTTCACTCTGGTTACGTACATTTCGCCAATGTATGTCCGATTAAAAAATCTGTGATTCAAATGTCAGTATTCTCTGACTTACAGAATTCAAGAGTAATTACCTAAAATGGCTTACGTTTTTATTGATTTTCATGTATTGCCATTATTGCGAAAAGCCAGCTTATCACAAAATATTAAGTATTTTGTTGGTACATAATTAGTAAATCAATTTTTTTTTCTTTTGCCAAGAGTAATATAAATAACCATAGATAAAAAATGAAACAACGGAATTAAACGATTACAGTTACTGCGTAACTGAAAATTGTTAAAAGAGACGATTCATATACAATGATAAATATTTACGAAATTATCCATAATTTTACATGTGAGTTGGAAAAAGGAAAAGGATGAGACATGAAGGAAAATAGGTAAATGAGGGGATAATACTGCGAGCAAAATTAAAAGATGTATGTTATTTCCGACGACTTTTAAAAACCTATATGGACAGCGCATTTCTGATGCTAGGATTTAATAACTCTAGGAGAATAAACTATTACGAATGTTTAAAAATCAATTTATTCACGTTTTGTTATACTAGGTATTCCCAAAGTGAATAGCCAGACGATTACAAAAGTACAAAATATGTTACTAAGTTATATGTATACAAAAAGTTGCTGTTACTTTTCTTTTCAGTTCCTAACCCATTTCCTCTTGGGGTGCTGAACACATTTTATGACATAAAGAAGATGATGTCCTCATCATTGTGAAAAGGAAGAACATTGTACATATGTTACTTTTGTGTGAATATGTATGTGTATGTGTGTGTACCTGTATATATATGTATAAATATATATATTAGTTTTTTTTTCACCGATTTCTGGAATGTTACAGAAGCTTCTAAATTACATCTTGTAGGTAAAAAAAGAATGCGGCATTCGAATTTCTCTTCAGTTTACAATGAGTAATCTGCGAATAAAAAATAAATTGAAAATGGAAGTGTTTCGATCTAAACTTAAAAGTCTCTTTCTTCGTGAATGTCGTTTAAAACGAAAAACCAGCAAAGCATCCTGCAATGTGTACACAGTCATGGGTGAGGATACGCCCCCTTCTGATACAGCCAAGAACTTGTTCCAAAGATTCAATGCAAGAAATTTTGACACGTCTGAAGAACCTCATCCAAAGTAACCTCCTCCAATTGATTTAGAAAAATTTGAAAGCCTTATTGAAACAGATCCCAGATTAAGCTCGCGTTGTTTTGCAGAGCTACTTACATGCCCTGGTGCTCAAATGGAAAAACAACTTCATGCTTTAAGAGAGAAGTGGATATATTTCATTTAATGAACTAACACCTTTCTTCTTTAGAGAAGAGCTAATGTGTGCTGAAGCTACTTAGTTTTCATCGTACCAACAAGAAGCTAAAGTATCTGTTTACAGGAGATAAAAAGTAGGCAGCTTATGTTATTTTTTAGAGCAAACGCGAGTGGGTAGGAGTTGGGGAAAAAGGTGTACCTAGACCAAAATATGATATTGAACTAAAGATACTTTTTAATATATGGTGGGGTATAAATGGAATTATTTATTAAATTATTCAATGGAAAGTCCTACAGCTAAGATTGATTGTGACCATTGGAGCAAAGTCACCGCTGAGCTTCCTTCAAATCGAAGCAAATTTTATATGATGATGCTCGACTCAATGATTACAATGTGTTTCGCTCTCCATCTAATAATTTGTATGAGAGAAAATTTAAAGACGAAAGTCATATCAAAGTCGAACTTCGCCAGTTTTTCAGTCAACGGCCCAAAGATGCCTACAAGAATGGAACTGTAGCCCTGCCTATACGTTGGCAACAAGTGTTAAATACCGACGATGCTTATATAATTAGCGATCGATCTTATTGACTACATATAAAACGCTGAAAAATGTATATATAAATATAAATATATATATATATATATATATATATATATTCTTTTAGAGTTTATTTCAGTTTAGTTTAATATAGTAGAAAACTGAAGATCTATAACAAAATTTAGTTAGATAGCGATGTACAAAAAAGATAGAAATTACACAAATTATTAAGTGTTCGAATAAGAAGAATGAAAATTTTACCAGTAAAAGAAAAAGATATTTCTTTTTAAGAGAAAATCCATTTTACAATTGGAAAACTGTGTACAACATCATTTGTAGAAGATAAATACCAGGAAATAACACATGGAAATGGTATGTGTTTATAGGGAGACATGAACTTGGTATACCTTCAATCTGTACTTGGCTTCGCATGCATTCCATGTGATTGAGCTATCATGCAACTCCCTTCGTACCAATGACATTTATTGTAAATAAATTGAATAATCTCAGCGTAGTGAAATTTATAAGTTTGTTAACACATATTTATCAAAAATTTTTTTTTTAATTTTTATAGTTACGTGCTTTATTTTAACTGACACAAGACGCCAATAATACATTGTCGCTGTATATTTCTGTCTTGTGTCAGTTAAAATATAACCTGTAATGCTAATCAAAGGTTTAATTTCTCTTTCGCATAAATGTTGTCTTTACTTTCATATTTTATTACGAAAATGAAAGCTGAATTCATTTTTCACGATTTCTTTTATTCACTGTTACATTTTTTTCTTTCTGGTTTTCAAGACTATTTTAAAATGTTGTATAAAATGGTAAAAAACGCATATATTTTGTCCCATTTTAAGAAACGAATGAAGAAAAATCTATTATTATGAGACTTGATAGAGAGGCTATTCATTTTTTTTATTATAAGTGGCCTGGTATTTTTTGCTAAGTGATAATATGTTAAATGGACTCAAGAAGCAAATTTATAGGTATTTAAAAAAGGAATTCTGTTTACAATAATTTGAATGTAGTCTTTTTTGAAACATGTACCAATTCTTTATAAGATTTTCTTTATAACATCTTTAAAAAACAACACCCAGACTTTATCTAAGAATGAAAGAATACAGCAAAAAGGTCAGGTTTTAAAATGCGATTAAAACGAATAATCCTTCTTAACTTCATTGTCCTTTATTGAATATATTTGACGTTAATTTTGTAGAAATTCATTATTCACAATTAAATGAAACTACGTGATGTAGTATTATTTCTACTTTCTTTAAGTTCTTTACCACGATCTAGGTTTCGTTGTATTACAACATCTTCAGGTGGGATAGTAGCAAAGAATGGGTTTCTTTGTTAATATCCTACCTGAAGATATTGTAATACAACGAAACCTAGATCGTGGTAAAGAACTTAAAGAAAGTAGAAATAACACTACATCACGTAGTTTCATTTAATTATCTATTGTCCTTGTTACGGAGTAATGCCGTGTTTTGGAAATGCAAAGATATATTGCCTAAAAATATGACCTATTATATCCTAGGAGGCATTGGGATTTTCAATTAGGGTATGCTAAGTATTACGTAACACGAATAAAAACAGTCGGCTATCTCAATCACTGTTCAAGAAAAACACACATTCCTTCTCCCAGAAAAAGAAAAATATCTCGGAACATTTTCACTTAGTTTCATGTTCAAAAACACTTTCAATTTGAGTTGAGTTTAAAATCTTTCTAGCTTGTTTTAAAAGCCTCCTATCTTGTTACCTCCGCCTCGTATCGCCTTTGTAATCTATTTTGCCTTACTCTTCACGTGTTTACAACGAATCTAAACACGTTATGGGAGAACATTTTATCATTTTCTCAACTTTCTGACTCGTTCGTGCGCTGTGAAGACGACTGAGATTATTAACCATGCACTTTTGTATATATTCATCTACTCTCATTAACGAGGTAAACTTATTAACAGAAAAGAGCTGAAGATATTTATGAGAAAAATTAGTGAATTATTCTATTTTCGCTTCTCTAAAATCAAAACGTATTTTTTTAACTTTCTCTGTTCAAGTATCAGACGAAAATTACTAAACTGATTTAGATCTGTCATTGAAATTTAAGCTAAGTTTTTAATATATATTATATATATATAGCGGACTTATTGCTAGGAGAGCAATTTCTTACAGCCAAGCAGAACACTACTCCAGCCCCACTTGATGAGCGGCGGGAATCGAACCCAGGTGAAGGCGATGCGCTATACCGTCAAAGGCCATGTGATCATTGCAACAAACTACGGCGATGACATAAAATAACACGCATTTACTTTACCCAACACGTGAAACTATTGAACCGACACAAATTTTTTTTTTCTAAATAATTGTTAAAGAACCGAATAATATTACTGTGTGTACTGAATCTACTGACTATCTTATATCTTAGCTTCTATCACAAATCAAAAATAAAAAATATTTTTAATCAAATTATATTTTTAATCAAATTAAGGGTACTTTGTAACTTTATTACTAAAGAAAAATTCCGTCGCAAAAATAAAAAATATTTTTAATCAAATTAAGGGTACTTTGTAACTTTATTGCTGGAGAAAAATTCCGTCGCAAGAATAAAAAATATTTTTAATCAAATTATATTTTTAATCAAATTAAGGGTACTTTGTAACTTTATTACTGGAGAAAAATTCCGCCGCAAAAATAAAAAATATTTTTAATCAAATTATATTTTTAATCAAATTAAGGGTACTTTGTAACTTTATTACTGGAGAAAAATTCCGTCGCAAAAATAAAAAATATACGTGAACGGAGCGCGCAAACGCGAGTTTTTACTCGCGGCTTGTGTATTAATAACCGTATAAATCCGTATAAATTAGAAACTATTAAATAGATGCTTGTTTTATTAGAAATATTATAAATGTAAATAAATAGTATTCGTAACGGTGTACTAAAAGATGAACTGAATTATAAACAAAATGTCTGTATATTCTCTCTTGAAAATTTGAAATGTGTAACTAGCTTAAATTTGTCCAATTAATAATTAAATAAAAAAAATAGGTGAAATTTCAACATTGTGTTTTTCTCACTAACTTCAATAGAATAGTAAATTAAATTCAAAAAATACTAGCCAATTGATAATATTAATTCATGTATATATTTAGTCACAGCTTCCGTGTATGCCTCTAACACTCCTTTATATCGAACATTTTCTATAAAATTCGATTTGTACAGCCGATGTAGCAACGTCTAATTTATAACTTACTTCACTTTATTATTTTCTCATTAAAAGATCAACTCAAAAATATACCTCAATTCAATTTGAAAAGACGATGAAATAAACCATACTAATTTATATTTAATCATAATTGCCTTATGTACCCCTAATATTTCTTTAGCTTGAATATTTTCAATTGAATTTGAATTATACAACTAGATTAAATATGTCTGATTTATATTTTTTCTCCTAGCGTTGAGTGTTGGAAAATTGAAAAAAAGGTATACTTTCCATGTCGTCTTATTATTTTCTTACTAAAAGTTCTATTCAAATATATATTTGAGTTCAATTCGAGTCACAGTTCCATTGCATCTCCGTAATATTTTGCAATTATTTTTGAGATTCTGTTCCGATTCTTTATAAAATTATAATAATTCCCTATCTTATCCATCTTTCCACCTGTCTATTATAGCATAGTAGCTCTTTTAGTTTAACTAAATTACGTAACATACGGCGAAATCAATATATTTCTTTTTATTTTTCAAGATATTTCTCCATGCACAAAACTTGAGGATCAAACATTTTTTCTCATCAACTTAATATAGTGGGAGATGTCATCGAAAAGTTATTTTATAATCCAGCTGAAAATGGTGTTTTCTAGTGCATAACTTCTTCTCCTTCGTTAATATATCAGTATCGAAAGCGTAAAATTTTACAAGAATATTGATGTCACATTCAATGAATTTTAGTGCGGTAATTTCATAATTCATACTAGTTTTTGCGTACTAACTTTAATTTTTAAAACATATTAAACTACCCGCATTGATTTTTAACTACCCGCAAAACATGACTCTGATTCTACATCTTGTCAAGTAATAGATCCCCCATCATTTAATCAAAGTGAGTGAAACGAATTAGTAAAGAATTTAAATTTATAGAAAAAAATCTTCCGAAATTTTGTCATCTTTTCAGAAAGAAAAAACATCCTAAAATTACATTTTACCGTACTCGATAAAATTAATTGCAGCCATATTTTGCTACTGAAGAGAATTTAGTTTATCGCAAAGACGTTCGAGGTCTATGCAAAAAATGAGCTTACAAAAATATGAACCAAATGATTAGCGTCTTTTTACCGATAGTAAAAAGAGAAGTTTGAAGTGTGTAATTTTACATAACGGGAATAAGTATGGCCTATAGGATATTCATACCTAAAAGACATTCAACCTTTATGAAATAAAAAAACAAAAGTATTCATCTAGTGTTTAAAAAATTTAAGCATGAAGATCGTAGGTGGGGTATTTGTGTAGATTCAAAAATCATTACTTTCTTTTAGGAAAACATGCAGGCTACACTAAATATCCGTGTTTCATATGTTTGTGGGGCAGCCGTAGCAAAAAGAACCATTGGACTCAGAAAGTGTGTCCATCGAGAAAATAACTGGTTGTTGGTAAGCAAAATGTAATAAAACCACCTTTGGTAAATCGTGATCGAATTATATTGCCATCGGCTCAAATTAAACTCAACATAAACTAACAATTTGTTAAGACCCTCAACAAATATGGTGTATGTTTTGCTTTCCTATCGAGATTTCTAGGTTAAGCACAGAAAACTTGAAAGCGGGTATTTTTGGACCACAGATTAAACAGCTGATTAAAGATCCAAATTTTGTCAAATCTAACAACGGGCTCAAAAAGATAGCTTTGAATTATTTCATTTTGGTAAAATGTTCTTGGGAATCGTAAATCTAAAAACTATTTACAATTAACACAGCACATGCTGTCTTATTTGAGATATCTAGTATGTAATATTAGCATTAAAGTTAATTATTTACATTCGTTTAGATTCTAATTTTGATCGATTTTCTAAAAACCTTGAAGATTATAGTGAAGAGCAAGGCAAAAGTTTCACCAAGATATTCGCACAATGGAAGAACGATACCAAGGAAGATGAGACATCCACATGATGGCAGATTACTGCTGGAATCTTCGTCCAGATCTATAACAGGCACCTTATTCAAAAAAGTCAGTTAAAAGACAATTTTGTCCTCCTTCACAGTATCTGTTTAAAATAAGATGCGTAAAAAAATCGTATTTTTGTAAGAGTTAAAAATTAGATCTACCGGAAGAAAACTGGTGTTGTTTTCGTAATGAGCACTCTTAATTTGACCGAAAAGATTAACAAAACTCTGGAAAACTTTCCACTGTTGACCAGTGATTGATTTATTGACCTCATTCTTTTAAAATATATTATATTCAATGTCTTTAATGGTAAAAAGTACGATCAGCATAAATACAGTACTATTAATAGTTTAAAAGAATTATTAGTTATTCTTCAATATATGTACTTAAGTTTACATGCAACTTCGTACTGCAAATTCTGTTCGTACTGAAAATATTTATCTTAAGTCATTTGTACATTATATTTTATATTGATGTAGTAGCTGGTAACTTTTAACCATTAGTTATCAGCTATAACATTATTATAAAATATAATACAAAAATAATTTAAAATAAATATTTATTCGAAGCAAAAAAATGTTATTGGAAAAAGTGATCGGCGTCAATATTAGCGAAGCTATCAACTCACATTTTCTTTTTTATTATTTATATATATATTTATATATATATATATATATATATATATATATATATATATATAAATATATATATACGTATATATATAATATTATTATACGTATATATATGAAATTATTTTTACAATCTTTCATTTGTAAAATCCATCGGTAAATTTAACCTGCTTGATGCAAATATTATAAATAGAATGAGTATTTTTTAACCGCAGAATTTAAAAATCTGAATAAATTCTAAACGCTATTATTTCATTAACACATTCAATTTAAAGTTATTGCGGTTAACTTATCTCCACGTTTTTAAGAGTTACAGATACCTATAGAGCTTTATGAGTGTTCCTACTGGCACATAAGATACAAGGGTTAGAAACTTATCTTGTTATTTGTTTCTTTGGCACAGAAAAATAACTCATAAATCATCTGAGCTAGAACCGAAAAAACTTTTATTAAATAAAAGAAACATTTTTGACATGGAGTGGACTTTCTGTGTATCATATCTGTTAAGATAACTTACAGCATCACCACACCGACAGAGATAGTAATAACGATGCTATTAAGAAAGAATGGATTTTAACTTCCCTTTGATTTTAATACGTAAAGGAAATTGCTTTTTAATATTATAATATTTAGCATCAAAACGTATTAATTTCCAATATGCCAAAGATTAATAGAGTATAATGTTATTATTAGTTCCTAACCTGGAAACATTATAATCAACTGGGTCCAGACACAAAGAAAATATCCTACTCTTTCAATTCCCAGTTTTGCTGTTCTCCTGTCTTTAACTTCTTCCAACCTATCTCATGTCAATATTTACATTATACTTTTCTGTCGTTTTCATTATTTCATATTATCCTTCTTACTATCTCTTCTATCTCTTCTATCTTACCTTCAATAATGTACCAAACAACCAATATTAAAAACCTATTTTTACGGTCGACCCCTGGAGATTACTCCTGTAACAACAAGTCCGCCACATATAGTGAACAATAAAGTTGACCAATACATATCATTGCTTTTGAAAAGAAAAGGATTCGATAGTTCGAAGCTAGTAGTCATTGCCAATTTAGCCAACTTTAAATGGTGCCTTTTCTTATTCTAAATCATTTGCAGGCAATAGTCGTTACCAGTGGTAACAACTATTGAATAATTGAGAAAGAGGACTTTACTGTATTTTTAAGGCCGGTCATTAGACAAGATATCGATGTCTAATTTTATACCCATTTTATGCTGGATAAAGAGAAAAATATCGCGTAATTCCAGACCTTGACAAGTGATAAACCCAATTCCAGCCCTTGATAAAGTAGCGATGAAATAATCAAATTACGGTTTAATTGGTTTTAACTTTATAATACATAACAAATTTTCCTAAATTCTAAATAAACATAAAGTTGAATAAAATTTATTCCAATCATACTATGTCAAAATTAAATAAGCACGAAGGACATGGTGGACTGAAATTGTTTTGTGGACTCAGCGATACCTAACATGTGACTATTTTGTTTTGAAAAACTGTTAGTGTAGATCTGTTTAATTGGTCAATATAAAGCTTTTAAGCCTTGTAAATATTTTTCGTTAGTGCAGTACATTGCTTTAAGAATACTGGGGTATTATTTATTTCTTTGTATCGAGTAAAAAAAACATGTAAATTAAAGTTCTCAAAAATAGGTTATATTTATTTTTAATTTAGATTTTAATTATTTTACTTTAAACTGTAATTTTTTTGGAATTTGTATTGGATATATTTATACATTTTGAATTAATAATTCAAAGAAATTATTAATGTCACTTATTTTATATACGTAATCCATTTGACGACATCGCTTCGTGCCTATGATATTCTATATTACCAATAAAATGACGAGCTTACGATAAATTAAATAAAAACATTATCTCATTTACGGAAATCGGAACAAACGTTTGCAGTATTTAATTAACTTAAATAAATTCATATCTCTATATATATAAATATATATATATATATATATATATATATAAATATATATATTTATATATTTATATATATATATATATATACATATATATATATATATATATATATATATATATATATATATATATATATGTATATATATTTGTCATTGATTAATCCAATTATATTCTAATAACTTCATATTAAATATATAAGAAACGTGAAGACCTATATTATTGTACATTACACTTAAATGTCTATAAGTCGCAAAATAGCATTATGGAAATAAAAGGCTCATTATTGTTATATTTATTGGTAATATCATTATTATTATTACAAAATGCACTTACTTATCTACCTACCAACTACCTTAGTTTCATACCTACCTACGTAGTTTGTTATCTTCTTGCTTACGTCAACGCAAATGAAACGATTCCATACTCGACGAGTTTAATCTTCGTTGGTGCAAATTTACCGTCACCACGTCCCGGCTCCATAATTGTACCCGGATTTTAGTTAAGGGTACATTTACGCTGTCTTTAGTTGTATCAAAACGTTAGAAAATTTATTATTAAATTATCATTAGACCTATGTCATTCAAACCCGGTCACGGCACCTATACTACATAGTTGAGAAATTCTATGGTATATCTTCAATTTCCATGCTGAAATTCTAACCATTCTATTCTGGAACTATTTTAATAAAAAATAATCATACAAATTGGTTGATTAATGCCGGACATATGAATTAAAATACACAAAACAGGCCATGCCACTGTAGCATGAAACTGAGGAAATGGTATCCGGAATTCAATGTCAAAATATCTATTTGAGACTCACAATACCAATTTAACAACTGCAGGTCTTCAAGTCTCATGATATTAGTAGCCAGCGCCCCACAGCATGAGAATTGAGAAGTAGAAGCCCATATATTAATGACAGAGTGCCTGCTTGAGACCCTTAATACCAATTTAAGAACAGCAGATCCTCAATAATACTCAAGTCTCACGTTTTAAGCAGACGGTACCCCCAGTAAAGAGATGGAACTCGGAGTTCAATGACAAAATCCTGTTTTAAAAACAGCAGGCCCTAAAGATTTCTTTAGACAAGCAGTGCTCTTGTAGAATCAGGACTGAATAGTTGAAACTTGAAGTTGACAGGTGATAGACAGGTGACAGAGCTCTGTTGCAGACCTACAATAATAACTTGAAAACACCAAATCCTCAAGTCTCGTGTTCAAGACTGAGGAATTGGAACTCGATTTAGTGGCAAATTCTTTGCTTGAGACCCACAACATTAATTTAGAAAAAGCAGCTCTTCGGGTCTTACGGTTTAGGTAAGCATCAAGACTGCCACTGATGTAATACTAATTTAAACCTTTATAGCATTCGGACTGAGGAATTGGCTCAAAGTTTAGTGGGAATTATAATTTATGGGCCAAAGATTGAAATTATATTGTATATACCCTTATTGTATATATACCTTTTTCTCGCTACGTCAAGACAAGTCAAACAACTCCAAACTCGATGAGTTTACTCTTCACCATTGAAGAGCTCCTGTTCTACCAATATATACCCATAATATCTTCTATCGTAACTATATTCGACTCCATAATTTCACTCTGATTTTGCACCTGTATTTCACCTGTATGTCGCTCTTAATTAGGTCTTATTAGATTATCATTAGACCTACATCACTGGAACTCGATGACGCTACCCGTACTGTTCAACGTTTTGGGATTCTATAATATATCTTCAATTTCCATGATTCATTTTTAACCAAATTTTCATGGGATTGTACTGGAAATATAACCGTCCAATGAAAGAAAATAATCATCCACTTTGGTTGAACTTACGTCATCATAATTCGGTCACAGAACTTGTGCCCTTCAGGGTTGGGAAATTATATGGTATGTCTTCAATTTTCATAAATCAGAATCTAACAAAATGTTTATGAGAAGTCAGATTCTAATAAAATTTTCATGGGATTGTACTCAAAAGGCAGGAAGATTATATCTTCCGAATTAAAGACAAATCGTCCAATTTGGTTGATAAATGCCGAAAATACGAAGTAATATACACAAAAAATACAGACAAATTGCGAACTTCCTACTTTGTGATATCGGTTAAAAATATTTTTAAGTTCAAATTTAGCAACAAAAAACGGCTCAAAACAAAAAAACACAAACTGAAAAAAGAATTCTTGCTTAAATCAAGATCTAAATTCTTGTTAAAGTCATTATTTAAATTCTTTTTAAAATATATTGTCCTCTTTTTTATCTGCAGTTAATTAACTATTCATTAGTTTTCATGCTACAGTTGAAACGATTATGAGTTGATGATTTTTAAATTCATCAAAATAGGATATAAATCGATTATTCCAATTCAAAAACAATACAATTTTATTTTAATCTACACAGAAATAAATTACCGAAAACAAGTCGTTCAAAAAATAAAATGTCATGAAAAAAATAATAACTGAATCTATCAACCCACGTAATTCAAAACAATCGACGCATTTTTATTAATAAACGCAGAAGCATTGGCATATAAAAGACGTTAACTACGAGCAGAATGTGAAAGAGTGAATGCTTTGGATACGATAATCGTGAATGATCCAAATCTATATAATTACGCCAGTGCAATTAATTAATACAACTACGGGACGCTGAGTGACTATTTTTATATGTTTATTAAAAGATCAGAAACCAAAAAGAGATAAGGGAAGGTTTGATTTCGTCAATAATACTTGCGATTTATACAAAACTCTAAATGTAAATTCTCTTATTAAATTTATTTTATTGCTGTTGGTGTTTCTTCATTTTCTGCAGATATTTTTGAAATATTTTTCTGTAGATCTTCGCAAAATTATCAAAGCGCTAATATTGGTTGTTTTGAAAACACAAAATTTAAAAAAAAAACTTGACTGCTATTCTTACTAATTGCACTGGATGAAGATAAATCTACATTAACACAATGTCAAAAAAAGGATTTTTTAGTTAAATGCCCTTCCATTGGCTACAAGCCTCAAGTTCGGACCTCAGACGGACTGAGCAGTGTACTTAAATTTACAAACAATACGTAATACTTTAGACCGAACTATAAATCATACTTAAAAATATGCCTAATTTAATTTCAGAGAGGGAGATCCCACAAAAATGTACGCTGACAAAAAATTCTCTCTTTGGCTTATCTAAGCAAGTTCTTTGAGCGGAGTGTAAGCATATTATTAAATCTTATTGAAATCAAAACATAGCGGTGTAGGAAGCGTGCCCGTATTGCGAGCGAGCACAATCCCAAAAATGGATGGAAAAATTAAATTTAAAATATTGCAAATAATGAACTATAAAAGCAAAACATATTTTTTCTTACGTCTATGAAAAACATGTTATGCAATACGATGACACAATGAAAAATAAAATAAATATTTATAAACAACTTAATAGCTTATACCACGTAATCTTAAATGTTTATGTACCCTAAATTTATATAGCACCATCATAGTACGAATTCTACAATTAGTTCTTGAATTATTATAAACATTTGTGGAAACTAAATAAACAGCATTAACATCTTTCAATAATGGCAATAAATGTGCACTATACGACATATTTCAAGACATTCAAAAATGTTCATTGTGTACAAGTCACAAAATGTCAGGAATTTTAGGAATTTGTTAAATAAAGAAAACCTAAGCTTTCCTTTGAACAGTTAGAAATTATATTTTTAACCTTAGTAGCAAAGAATGGAAAACTGATGAGTCTAGAAGAAAATTGACCAGAAACATAAACGGGAAGTAACCATATCTTTTCACACATGAACGGAATGTGATGAATACTTTCAATCGTCAGATAGTATTTGATTTTGTGTGTTTCAAACTTTGTTAACTTTCTTTACACAAACGACGTGTTGACCACCCTGATAATTTGTCTGCTTTGATCAGCTGCTTTGAACAGCTGCATTCAAATATTACTCATAAAGTTTTTTTTCAAAACGCCACCATAGAGAATAGGCACTGAGCTGACTAAATTTTGTGAATAATGTCATATTTCTTATATATTTTTTATACCCTTAAGATGATTTAAATTTCGAATATGATAATTTCGGAGTCCGGTTCACATTCGCAGAAACCACATAATTTTAATTCCTAATAGAAATATTTCCTTAATATTTTTTTAGTATTTCTTCACATTTGTTATCATTCTTCTACTTACTTAGCTCTATTTCTAATGGGGATTTGCAAGTCTCATGGTATGGAAGATAAGTAAAAATATAAGAAAAACTGCTCGCATTTAAGTTATACTAATTTTTGTCTAATATTTATAACCAAAAAAAAAATTTTAAGGTAATTTTCAACCAAACCTACTGTCTATTGTAACTTTCTCGTATTAGTAATACTTTTTAATTAACCGTTAGATTACTATTACAATGAAAATTTTTCCTAGAAGAACTTATGATATACTCGTAATCGTCAAACATCATCATTTTTAATCTTGTTTGATCTTTACGTCTTAACGCTTCCCTCTCTACTACACACTCATTAGTTTTTTTACTAAATTTTCTAAGTGGAAATGTTTTTTTTTTCGAGATAGATCCTACAGATTTATTATTATGAAATTATTTAACTGGTATGTCGATAAATTTAAACCTATACATAGTCTAAAATAATAAGCATATTTTAAAAATTTATAAATTCAAAATAAATAAGATTTTTTTAATTTTAAATATTACATAAAGCTACATTTTGGCTAATATTTAAACACAGTGCCCTTCTTTTCTCATGTAATCGTCAGTACAATCTGTGAGTACAAAAAGTTTGGTCATCTAAATATGGTCTGATTTACTAGAAGTTGTTTGAAATTTACCATGTCTGAAAAAGTTTTATGTATTATTTTTAAATTGAGAACATTAATATTTGCTTATGCACCTTTTTACTATTATTTTCATTCAAAACTAACCTAGCAAAATTTAATAACCTCCATACCACTCGAAAGATTTCAATTTGGCAAATTTATGTCAGAAGCTTTTAGTATATTAATAACATTAATTTTATTTTGTTATCATTTGCAAAGTAAAAAAATTAACAAATATAACTTCGACATTTTTAAAGAATTAAAATTTAAAACAATTTAGAAAAAAAAACGAGTTTGCTTTAGACCACACGACAAAGTAAAACTTCAAATTCACAAAATATGAACTTTAAAATGAATTTACAATTTTATTCACTTTAAACGTAGAATATTTAATGTATTGAACAAAATAATAATTTATAAAATTGTTCAAGAACGAAATGAAATTACAAAATAATCAAAAAATAACCCTTCGCGTAACGCTAGCAAACTAGCATATATATATATATATATATATATATATATATATATATATATATATACATATGTATATATACATATATATATATATATATATATATATATATATATATATATATATATATATATATGTCATGCACTGGCTGTGAGAGGAAGAGAGAAAGAAAATGTGCGCGCGCACTACTTTCCCTTGTTCCTACAGTGTGATACAGACAATAGGCTTGCACTGTGTCGTAGATATACGAAACATAACCGGCTATGAGAGAAAGAGAGAAAGAAAATGTGTGCTCGCACCTCTCTCTCTTATCCCTACAGTAATATACGAAACGTAACTCTCTCTCTTTCTGTCTTCACTAACTTATATCTCCCTCTCAACTTCCATTCGCCTCGCCCGATCACACTTTTCGTAACGCTCTCCTCACGCATTCACCAGCTTACTCCCCAAGTCAAGCATGCGTAAAGAAGTTTTACTTCAAAAATTTAAGCACTCAGCAAAAAAGTTATTAAAGATTTTAACACGGATTAGAAATTTGACTGAATTAGGTCGTAATTTATATAATTGATATTTAATGGTATATTACGGGCAACAATCTTTATCACAAAGAATGCTTATTATTATATACTACTACGTGGTATGTATAATATATGCTGTACACTAAATGCTTCCAGTATATGATTATGATGTATCTCATATAATTTCACGGAATAATGAGTTTTGATACACCACTGCCAATTTTTAGAGTTTCGGGCAAATGAAAACCCTTATAAAATCGTCACGTTGCCCGTATGTCACAGGATTTACAATAAAATTTTGCACATATGTTCTTTTGGTTAACCCAAAACACTTTAAACGCAATTTCAAAAAAATATGATATCAGGCGTTTAATACTGACATGTTTTTTTTTAATATCCCACGAATTTAGTCATTTGACAGATCTAAAAATGTTAAACATCAAAAGTTACTTATCACCTTCTCAAGCATCAAGAAATCTGAAAAAAAATTAGGATAATATCGTTTATCAAGTACATATTGTTAAAAAAATTGGCGGAAAACGAAAGTACGTTTCCTAATTTATGAGACATGAAACAAATGTATGTCGAATATTTACGGAAATTCTTATTGCGAAGTTATAGTGTATCATTTATTATTAACTTATCACCGTTCCAAGCAAGTACGATTCTAATATACTCGTATACTAACCTTTACGGTTAAGTAGGCATTGCCTAGGGATACCCTTAAATATATTTTACACATCTACACATTCGCTAACAAATAAGTCTAATAGCAAAGATGGCAGCAAAATTATTTCGGTTCTTCTGGAGATTAGCGCGTTTATTTATAAAGCTGAATATAGCGACATTTCACTTTACACAATGTCATGATTTTTGGAATGTCGCAAAGTTTGCTTGTTACAATATAACATGAACGTGAGCTGCCTAAAAAGGTCTCTTTTTATATAGTGGACTAGTAACTTTACATCTGGTATATAAATAATTGACAAACATGACGTTTGTGAAGGAACACCCTCTTTCATTACATCTCGTCAGTCACAGAGTTTTCAAAAAGAGAATTTGTTGCTGTCACACCAACAACGGCCATTAAAAACATACCACTTGCTGACATATGATGTATATATTTGCAACAAGTAAACCAAAACATATGTCTTGCATATTTTTATATATTTAACGGCAAAAAGAGAACCATTATGACAAGAATTTGTTTTCTGTCTGCATACACGTAGTAAATTTGAAACAAACGTAGCTTTTGCTCAGAGCTTCCAATCTTGGCTCGTCAAATTCATCTGTCTGAAATTGGAAAAGATAAAAATCAAACCAAAAGCAAAAACCAGAAAATGGTCGTTGGGGGTAGTAATCGGGCGTAATAAATAGAGGTAGCACTTGTCCTAATTATGGCGCTACATAAAGCTTATATACTTATTATTACATAGACCTATAATCAAAAGCCTGCATTAATCAACACCCAAAAGATATATACCAGCAATCTGCCTATGTTTCTGATTATAACATAATTACAGCTGTGAAAGGGCATTCGTTCATTTTCCAATAAGAATTCATGCAAAACAAGTTTCAACTGTAACAACACCGGCTCTCACGTAAGTTGCATATTATGTAAAAATCAGGACTAAAACAATAAAGGTACGACCGTCTCTCAATACATCTCATGAACTTCAATACAGTATTTCTCAAAGATCTGGAAAATGTAAATTAAATTTTAAAAAAAAATTGCATTAAATTGACCCTGCGGCCGCCCTCACCCTAGTCCCCTTAAAAAAACCTTAGTTGGTTCAATCGTCTGCAATTAATGCAATTGACGCGTTTAGGTTTTTCAAAAAAAATAATTATACTTCTATTTATTTACCATACACAATAAGGCAACATTAAATATTTCTGCAAAAACGTATTATATTGTGGATACATTTTCAATTGGAAACAAATATATTTTGCAACTTCTCTCATATATTTCCAAAATATCAATTTTAACTATTATATATGATTTCGTCCAAATATCAAAATATTTTTGAATATTTTCATGTTTGGGTGAAATCAATTGGACATAATTCTACGAGAAGATGATGATTAAATGTTAAAAATTGCAAGGGTTGATTGAACTCTTTTTAACACTTCTCAAACCTTTTCATTACAGACGCAAAGTAATTTCAATTAGTATAATTACGGGTGGATATTAACAATTATTCTTAAAAGTTCAATGTCGGCGAAACGATGATATTTTGAGTGACAACTTCAAGCAAAGGCTAGTTAAATATTTAATGGAATAAGCACTCTGAAATAAATTTCGCTATTTATTTTAATTAATACTTAAATTCATCTCTGTCAGTCGCAATGAATTGGACTTGCGTAACTGTAGAATTGTGTGAAAAATTCCATTTAATACTTTCATGATAACTACTACTAAATTTATTGCATTTGTTTTCTTTTGTCTAGGAAAAGGCGAGCTTTTTAGTTTATAGTTTTATAACTGTATAGGTATCCTTGAATTTGTTTTGTGTGTATTTCTCTATTACGTATACTTGTATTATTAGTATCTGTTCTTCAAATTCAGAGACTTTACTCCACGAAAAATTGTTAATATGTTTTTAAGTCATTCATTTTGACCTACCTCAATTAATTTTTGTGGACTCTATCTCATTTTTTTAATACGATTCGTGATAATAAGACCTAAAAGTTTCCTTGTCACATATACTGGCTGCCAATACCGGCTTTGATCTGACTAGAAAAGAATAATGACTACATTCGGTTTTTAATGTTTTTTTAAATTATTATTCACTTTTAATGTCTTTTAGTTATTTATTCCATTTTTTGTGAAGTACATAACTTTACGACCCAATGTCATAACATAAAAATGTGTGTAACAATCCATAAAAACTAGACGTATTCACCGTGGACCTTTTTGCATAGATTCACGTTTCAAAAATATCCTTACACTTTAGCGTAGCTTTAATGAATACATATTTCAAATCCCTTCAAATATGCATTAAAACTAAAAAGATATACATTTCTCCATCTGTAGACTATAAACTGTACGATGGCAAGATCAACTGAATATGCCTTTTAAACCAAGGTAACTGAGAAAATGTTCCCCTTTGCGAAATGACTATCACTAGCTCTGTAGCACCTCCTCCGACATAAAAAATTATTTACGACCGAAATTTAATAAAAATGTGAAATGTTATTATTAAACCAGTCCAGTTATATAATTTCGTAACTATGTTATTGATTCTTCACGTACAAATGTAGCTCATTCAATCCGAGAGTTAACATCGCAAACGTAATAGAACCTACTAAAATGAAAATGTGCTCATTTCTCAATTAGACTTAAAGAATAGTTTTCAAGAAAACAAAGTAGATTCTTTGCAATTTTTAACATCATAATTTAGCATAAGTATATTTTTGTTTTATTTTAGTCTTTAAAAAAGGGTATATTTACTACGTACTGTATCATTTATTCTAATTTTTCTAATAACTAAGTAAATAGCCAGTTAAGCACAAATAGTAATAAACATTTAAGAGTACGTAATAATTATTAAACTATTCACCAATGTTAATTTTTCACAACGCTCATGTATCATCTACGGTAACTTTCACAAAGCTGGAAACATAATGTACATTTTAAAAATGATAGGATATAAGACAATCGCTATAGTTTTCTTGTGATCTCCTTGTCTGGTTTTTACCAACTCAGTTTTTTCAAGATTGTTGGCCCAGTGGTGTCTGAAATAATGGGATAGAATTCTCTATTTTTGCAAAGTTTTTAGAATATCTTTTTAAATATGATTATCTTCTCAAATTTTTGTATTTTTCATAATAACCCCTTTAAAATGATACTCCACGCGAATAAATAAATACAAAAAAAAATTGTTTTACTTGAACTTATTTTGAACTTTATTCGATCCTCTCTTCAATCATTATATGTATATTTTACAACAGTTAGCTAACAGATTAATAAGGTGTATTACTGTGACAAATTTCTGCGTTACATGGTTTTTTGATAAAATTAGATGTAAACATAGAAAAATGTAAATATATTGCTATTATATCTTTCACAGGTTTAAAAAATGTAATGCTTATTTTAAAAATTATAACGTCTAGAATCATCGCTATAGTTTTTCTAATACTTTTACGTAAGTTTCTAAAAAGTCATATTTTATTTCATATGTATACATCATAATTTAGATTGAGTATTACGGAAATGAGTATACTGAAGATATAATACTTAAAATAACGAAAAAAACATTTTTGGAACCCTTATTATTAGTCATTGATCCAAAAACCCCAAAACAAAATCCCACACCGTACATGAAATTATATAAAAATTCTCGAATATTTAATTTGCTCCCCAAAATTTTCAAATGAATATTTTAGAGATATGTGCGGGTTATATTTGTTATTACTATGCCAAATTTCAAGTCTCTGTATCAGCTGGTTTCTGAGGAAATTAGTTGTAAAAGAAGGATAAATTAACAAGTGAGTAATTGAAAAGGTTCCGTTTTTTCCGTTTATTATATAAACCCTAAAATCGTTTGATTTTCCAGATTATTAGACCAGGCGACGATGACTTAAGTTAAAATTAATGGAATTTTAACTTAACTTTTAAAAATATTAAAAAAGCATATGCGAGTGTTGTGTTTTGTATGTGTGTGTGTGTATGTGTGTGTGATGTATGAGTGTGTGTATGTGTGTGTGTGTGTGTGTGTGTGCATGTGGGTGTGTGTGCGTGTATGTGTGTGTTCGTATATTTGTATATGGGTATGTATAATTTGGCATACTGTTCGATAGGGACGCTTTTACTATGTTCTTGTTCATCCTTGTATTTTAATAACTACACTCATAGACAATCACAGATATTCATTCACAAACACTTCATGGTAATACTGTTCTCCGCCCCATTACTTTCCTCATCAACCATTTATGGTCAAAAAACGGACTTCGGGCGAGCACCAGTGCCGAAACTACCCGAGCACGAACACGCTATTCACACTATCGTGAATCTGTCTCGGCGAATGTGTGAATATGCCGTAAAATAGATTATTATCTGAGAATCGAATTTTCTTTTAGTATAGTAGCGCATTTATACAAGTAGACAACAATGAGCTTTAACGAGTCTCCTAGCCCATACTTATTTATTATTATTATGATAATGAATTTGTTATAAAAATTTTGGAATAATATTTGATACTCAATTAGTTCAAAATTGCCATCGCACACACTCAGATATTTTTTTCTCTTTCATTCGCTATGTATATATATGTACATCCTTTCTTCGGAACTTCCTTTATTGATGAAAACAAAGTTATAATTTTTTATTAACTGCAAATGTCAGTAATATTATGTAACTATTGTGAAAATCCGTTCAATCTCCAAGTTTTAAAAACAGAAGCGTGTTCTAAAGATATGTATGTCTTTGCTTAACTGTATAAAAAGCAGTGTTTTTTATCCTATTATACTTCCTCATGTATTGGAATTTACTATCAAAAATAGACTATTTCTTAATAAACTATTTTTTTTAATTAAATACGGCAGAGAAAAAGCGGCGGTAATGTTGTGGTTTTTTATAATAATTTGAAAATACGTCTCACTTCAATAACGTATTTAAGCTTCTAGATTTACATATCTAAAACACGGCAGATTTTGATAAGTTTACTCATTGGTATCAATCAAGAACAGAAATTGCAACATGCAGGCTTCCTGAAGCAGAAAGCGTCCTGGGATCTTAATGGCCCCAGAAAGTAGTAGTAGCTTTTTGCAAGATAATTGTAATTTGAATGAAGCTATAAAGCACCGTCGCGTTTATTGGTGTTACAAAATTTCACAAAAATTCAACGGAAGTTCAAAAGCAAAGTTTTTCTCACCCAAAGGCAATTAAAAGTTAAAATGTACAAAGTTACTTTAAAAGAGTTGTATTTGAAATTATTGTAATTCCATTTGCTTCCTTCGCAAAAGGTCAAAGGTCATCTCCAGTTAAACCAATATTTCAAAAAGAGTTAGATCTCATATCTCTGGGAAGATGGCGTAATTCAAAGGACAAGTCGACTTGTGAATCGCTTGAAAGTATTTTAAGTAACATAATTGTGTGAGGATAAAAGAAAGTAAAGGGGAAAATATAATTATCAAATATATTTTAGATATGACGATACTGTAAGGACAGCTTAATAAATGAAAACATATTTGAAATATGGAGTAATATTATCTAAAAATAAATACTATCATTCAATAAAAATAATTCTTTCAAATAATCTGAGCAACTGCGATAGTTTTTTTTCTTTTTTTTTATTTTATTTGCTTGGTTTTCCAAGCTAATAAAATTTATTAAGCTGTAATAATTCTTTAAGTAGTTGGTTTTATTTTGACTCTGAGCCAAGTAATACTATAAATATATTTCTTGACTGGGCATCACAAAACTCTTCTTCTTGATATTTGAAATATTTTGCAAGGTACTCTGACAAAATAATCGGTGACATTAATAAAAAAATCGGTAACTTTTGGTAAAAACTTTCGATAGTCTACTTTGTGTATCTTTCTAAAAATAAAATTTAAATAGAATCATAACAATTTTAATGAAAATATTTAGTATATAAATTTTAAAAATAAAAAAAGTTTGTTTTTCCAACAATTTAAATAGAGCCTGTTCGGTTTAACTCCATGTTCATATTTCGAACACTTCCTCCATTTCCTTCTGATTCCTGTCATTCATGTATTTGTCTAATATTGAAAATCCTGACTTTCATTGACGAAATCGAAAGGGAAGAAATAATTATATTTCATTCCTGCTTATCCTTAATGTCCCACAATAATACCATTGTTGTTTAATCTTTCCATCTGTCCATCCAGCCACTCGCGTTCATCTTTTCTACAATTTTAGAGTTATTAACGTGAAAGAACAACCACATTTACAAGAATAAAAATGACAATCTAATAGAAAATTAAAAAATAAAAAGTTTTGTTTTAAAAGTCAGTCATGCGCATAAAAATCCTTGTATTTTTATGAAAATTTAGTTTTTTTGCGTAATAATTACTACTCAGGCCTGATATACTAGTGAAAAAAATAGATGAAACTAAAAAAAGAGCGAAAAAGACACTCATTTCCATAACACAAAACCAATGTCGATGGCAATTAACAGTTATTTTCAAATAATTTAGGCAAGCCTTTCATATAAAATAAATCGCAAATTCAATCGCAGTGCAATCGAAAATGCATTTCATTAGATTTTTATTGTTATGATTATTTCTGTACTTCATCACACTTCTTTGGGTGGACAATATTATTTCCGCGCACATTGAGTGGGTTCATTGAAATCGTCCCTCTTAGTCATTCAAGTTTCACAATTAAATGAAACTACGTGATATAATATTATTTCTATTTTCTTTAAGTTCTTTACCACGACCTAGGCTTCGTTGTATTACAACATCTTCAGGGGGCTATTAGCAAAGATTCTTCAATCTTTGCTAATAGCCATATCTACAAAATTAACGCCAAATATATTCAATTATTCAAGTTTCTAATTTGAAATTTTTTTTTGCTTTGTCATTTTTGATTCGATGCAAGAAAAAATATTTAAAAAACTTTAACATGTTATTTAATGTCGCCACATATTTATTAAAAAATATTTTGTAAAAATAATTTATTTTTTGTTGATGTGAATATGTTTCGTAAAACTTTATATAGGTATTTAGGATTTAGTACCACATAATCTAAAACAGAAGTCATATAATTTCACTCACTTATACGACCGTCCAACTATGTGCCATGAGCATTATCTTCATAAACTGAAATTGAAAGTTTAAATTTTGACATTTTGAACATATTAATATTTTGCACATATTAATATGCCTCAGCAGCTAAAACTCAAAAATATTCACATGTTAGAGGATACAAGGAAGTACTTAATTATTAATTTTTTTAATTTCATGTGTCATATAGAGTATTTATTGAAAGTTCAAGTTAAACCAAAAAAAGTTTTTCTGAATTTTAAGTACTATGCTTCTCGAAATATTACTAAAAATAACCACAAAAACAAACCCCTCTCAATTTACATGTCCATAAAAATCAAAATTACAAAAACGGCATTACAGGAAAAAATAAAAATGACATTATAGAAATTTACCCGAAGTCTACGGGAAAACTATAGCGATGATTCTAAAACTCAAAATTTTGAACTTTCACGATTTTCTTACGCCTCTGAGAAGAATGTACGTAACAATCTGAATGCGAGTTCTATTCATACTTAACAGGTTTTGTTTAAAAAATAAAGTCGTTTTAAGCAAGTATTATCGTTGTTACAATATAAAGTAAATAGACACACTAACAATGAATATCATAAAGAGTGGTTTGTGTAACTGCTAAAGTGATTTATAGTGGTCTCTCGGTTTAAAATGTGAAAAAGTGTTTAATAAACACCACTTACAAAGTACCTAAATACCTACATTGTGTTACGCTGTCATAGTGTATACACACTTAATCCGATTTTCATTTGAAACTAGTATCGTAAAATTACTTTCGGTACATTGTTTTCGCATGTGTGAACTTCTTACTGCTTAAATGTATACAGATATCAAAAATAAAATCAACGATGGCAAAGAGCGTTCGGTCCATCCCTATACATTTCCCTATCGCTGCCTCCCACGCATGTATTTAATTTATTACGCTACTCAGACGATCTTTTACGAGGTTAAATAATGAGCGCAGTTATCCGAACGAAATAAACAAATTAACGAATGTGTAATTTTGTAAATAATTATGTTGTTGTGAGTGATGCTAATGGTGTCACATTGTTTGTTATATGTAGATTTCCCAAGTGTCCCAACAAATATATGCTTCAACCTTGTTTTACAACTAGGAGGGCACAATTAAACAATATGTTCGGGTATTCTCAATGTGAGATCTACGCATATCATATACTATATAGTTATTATTATTTCTTATGGATAAGCCTATAAATGATCTTTGTTATAATTTTCACGCGCCTTTTATTGTCATAACTTTTACATTTTAATATAAATTTCAATATAAATTGATTTATACCCTAAAACATACCTACTAAGCCTACTAAACCCTCATGATATCTAAAAATGTCCTCAGAGGTTTCTCATAGTATACTGGAATATCATTATTTACTAATAATACTATTTTCATAACTTAAAAGAGGATATCCGGAACAAAGGCACATTAGAACAAGCAATTTTCCTCCGCCAAAAAATTAATATTTATTTTTTTTTAAATTAAAGAATTCTCATAAATAGCATAGTTTATAAGAATCAACGTGCTTGCTATTGATTTATTAAAACATTTCTTTGAAAAAATATTTTTACTATCGACAAAATGCTGACCAACTTCAAAAGATTTTGAAACTGTTTCTTTACTCATTACACTTTAAAAATTTTTTTAGATTGTTTTTTTTTACGTTTAATAATTGATAATTTAGATTCCTCTTGTACGTGAGGCTAGATAACAATGAAATATTATTACCAGGAAAACTTCGTTCCGACTTCAAATAACCGCTGAATATGAAACCTATTGAAAAGTATAAAATAATGAAAATATGAATAATCAGTTTGAACACTTTCGGTACAATAACGTTTTCGAACGTAAATAAATTTGCAAAATACTGCTTCTGCTAGAGATTTTCTCGACTATTGTCGACGCTTCTTTCCTCTCTCACATATATGTACATCCAAACACACACGCACGCACGCACACACGCACACACTCACGCACGCACGCACTCACTCACGCACGTACGCACGCACCTGTATACATTGTCAAGAGTCATTTTTAATCTTTGTGAATAATTAAAAAGAAAACTTACTTGTTCGTATATAGCTAAATGTGTATAGAATCCCGGAAGTATGAGTTGATTAATATAATTTTATACCATCGTGAGACACTTATATAATTATCTGAACAAGATTTAATATAAAATTTGTTGTACTTGGATTAAGAAAAATAATGAAAATTTTCTTTAGCTTATATATATTTGTTTCTGTGATTCTTTACCACTTTATTACAATGAGTAATTTTAAGAACATAACAGAATGTATATTAGGTTCCAGATGCCTCAAAAATTATTTAAGTGTATTTTTTGATTATTTCTTATCCTAATATCTAAATGGTAATTATATATCTCATATTACATTTTCTGCTACATGTTTAAAGCTTGTCTCATTTATTATTGAATAATGTTCGTCTTCGGATTGCATTGAAAGTCTTAAGCTGATAGGCCATCTACCTCAGACTGGGTTGTGGTACTAGTTTAGCTATAAATATCCATCTTCCAACATATCAAAGTATTAAGTATACCATTATTGAGGTCCAAATATCTTTCCCAAGTAAAATGTAATAAATAAAAGTATTTCTGACTTGCGAAAAACTGAGACTATATCCTTTGTTTCGGTAAGACAGGAAAATTGAATTACATTGCTACATTTATCTACTACACTTCTACGCACACATAACCAGAAGTAGAACCGAGGAACGCTTACGATCGACATGCTGAAACACTAATGAGTCATCAAATCGTGACGTAATTATATCACCACCTTAAACTTCCTAAATAAGCCTTTATTATAAATATTTCGAAATTTAAAATTAACTCTTTGTACAAATTCATCCTGAGATGTTTAAGTGACAGTTTTCAATACCAGAAAAACTGGTTAATGAGTTTGTTTGAGCTTCAGAAATAATAATGACCGTATAATTTGTCATTAGAATTGAAAGTCAAATTTTCTGCCATTTGCTAGAATGATATTATTTTTAGACTTTGAACTTTTAAACAGTGTTCACGAGGTCGTTACTAATTTAAATGAGTTCTATTGATTCTGGTGACAATTAGTTGCGTGAAGATGTATTAACTGTTAAGCGAAAACTTAATTAAATTCTACATCTGCTATATTGGACGTTATATATAAAGCTGTCCAATTTTAATTAATGATGTCGATCGCAATACTACGGATTCATTTAATAATTATATATATATATATATATATATATATATATATATATATATATATATATATAGCTAAAAGTCAAAGCTGCAGTCAGTAATTTCACTTACGATCACTTCTTATTAGTCAAGTCTTCAGCCCTCACATGTTTTAATTTTTATTAAACTGATATTTTACAAATTAAGAAGTCATAGTATGTTTGCCAGCTATTGTATTCAGATGAATTCGAAGTATACAACTTTTATTGATTATTAAGTTGTGTTTCAACACAGAAAATATGTTGTGTTTTTCAGTGAAACATATCTTGCATTGAGAAACATCATGTTTTAGTAAAATTTATTAACGTCTTTATCTTACATAAATATATATACCTTATAGATAATATTAGTACCTTATAGATAATATTAGTACCTTACCATTTTATTTATCTAATATTGTGAACATGATCATGACGCACATAAACAAGTATGCTTGAAAATGAGAATGACATACCTGTATATAATTATTTTTATACAATCGATTATATTAAGATGCGCAAAAGAAGAATAAAAAGAAAACACACAGGTAGCCGATAGAAATACTACAGCATAACTTTAGGTTATTATATAACTAGACACGGTTAAGAGATAAAAAATGTCCGAAGCGAAATATTAAGAGAGTTTCCTGGAAACTCGTTACTGAGGATTGCCTTAAATTTTTAATCAGTAAATTTATTGAAAACAGTCGCTTGCGTTATTTATTTTTTTTTTTTTGTTATCTATCCTAAATGTATCCTACATACTACCTAGTAATTTAAATCAACAATTAAATATCATAATCTTCAAAGTTATGCATTGATATCAATAAAATTATTAAGAAAATAATTTCAATAATAATATTTCGTGCATTATAACATACTTTCACTAAATACTTGCTAAATTATCCTTATAAGAAAAACAGTAAAAATTTTAAGGTAAAAAAACTATTGTGAAATGACCTTTATTTCGCTTACCAAAATTTGACCAAAAAATATCGATATTGCCACAGGTAATATATTATTTGTATCACAAACGGGTAACATATCGTATTACCATAGCTGTCTACCATAACACTATTTATTAACGTGTGATTACATTATAGAAATTGAAATATATATTTAGAGATATCTGTTGGGGGTCCGTGGATGGCGTTGAATGCTCTGCAATATCTCATAAGGATCCCTCAATCCTTTAAGAAGCTGGTAGTTGTTGGACATAAAAGAGGTAAGGGTGTTGGGAACCCCTATCCTGGTGTTGCAGATTTTGCTATAAAAGGCAACTACTAAGTCAGTTCTTCTTAGTTTTACGAACAGATCGTGATGGACAAAATACACGTAGTTGAAGATGAAATCAAACCGAGTACTGAAAAACCCATCATAAAGAAGACTGTGTCAGGCAGTCTTTATTCTTATTGTATTAATCCTTATATAAAATAAATTGACTGACTTATTTTTCTTGCGACTTTAAAACTAATTTTTCACTGTACATGTCACAGAAATATTGGGAAACGTACATTTAATTGATTTTAATTTTTTTCTGGCAGATTTAAAGATAATTGTAATCTATCTGCGGTGTATGAAGATAACCATAATGTTCATAGAACTATTATCAATAATGGCTATTATGTGGAAGTGTCGGATGCAACTAGCTTTTACCGTTTCTCCTTAGATTTTAGCGTTCATCCACTTTCTGTCTATTTATTGCAAATATCGAGTTTATGCATTTTTTTCTTTTAACTTGATGGATGTTTATTTTTTATGTTGAAAATTCTAACTAGTTTATATGTAGTCAGTAATTTTAATAGCCCATTTCTCTTCAAAAACTCAAAACCGATGACTTTGTTTAATAATGAATGTCGATATGAAAATAAGAGTATTTCATATATAAATATAACAGTATTATAAATAGCAGCCCATTGACATTAAAAAACCAAAATAAATGTCGAAAAAATAAAAATGTAATAAGTAAAATTTGAAAATATTTTCATGTGAAAATATAGTCTAAAAATCAATTTGTTTTACGAGAAAAATATGACCTTATGAATATTAGTGATAAAAAAGTCTACCCTATTGTCAACCAGATTGAAAAATGAGAGTCATGATTTCATACAAGGAGATTAAAATAATCTACATCGGTTTTGAAGTACTGAATATTTAGGAAGATCAGTCTAAATTACTGTTTCACAGCATTAATAACAGATTGAGCTTGTTTTCTTAATTTTTGTTTTTGATTCCACGAGATATTCCTCTTCTTTAATTTATTTAAAATTGTCTTAATATTATCAAAGAACACACCACTTTGCAACTAACTAACTAGGTAACTAACTAATTAGGTAACTTTAAAATCAATTTACTATAATCCGTAATTTTGCATTATTTCAGTATTTTTGTTTTTAAATCATTCCTGCAACAAACGTATTAAATTTTTAAAAGAGACTAATAATATGTTAGGGACTTTGGAGAAAGTAACGAGATCCACTTCAATTTCTTGTGAAATTTATAATTTTTTTTATGCAAGTCTCCATAAAGATTCATGACATAAATTTATTAAACTAATATTTATTAGATACATATATAAATCAAATTATCGTAATTAAGATAAGTTTTAGTTTTTTCATTAAGAACAAGAATTTGTTCTGCAGTACGAGGACAGATTGTGAAGCGGATTCCATATATTCCGTTAAAATACAGAGGCGAGTCATAAAATAGATAGATTTCTAATTATCGTTAGGTTCATTAATATTAGGTTTTGATGTTAAACTGATATTAAATAAATACGAAGAAAAAAAGGTATTGCGAAGAATGTATTTAAAATACTCGTTTCTTTCAATTTGATTGTAAAAGTATTTATTTTCATAACATCTACTTCGATTGTTTTTGTTATTTTATAATCTTTCGACTTATATATATATATATATATATACATGTATATATATATATATATATATATATATATATATATATATATATCGCGATGCTCAATTGTCGCGGGGCGACATGATATTTGTTGCTCTCCCTTATTATAGCGTTCTGGAAAATAATATTATCGTTTTGGCACCTTTCAAAGACGTCACATATTGGGGACAGAATTTGTTAGGAAACATGTTCCCATGTGGAGTTATGATTAAGGTGCACTGAGCGTATTTTCATATTATTTCCGATTGATTCCGTTTGCATTGCTTACGCGCAATATTAACAATTCGCTCCGAGCTACAACTGAAATTATAAGTTTACCATAATATAAAAAACCAATGCAATTAAACCAGAATAAGAAACATTTTACGTGCGGTTAACTAAATCTGTGGCATTTGTATCAGATTTACGTATATTTCATATGTTTGCGCTAACTATTGTCTTGCGTTAATTTGGTTTTCCAGTACAGGAATTTATGATGTCTGATTTCTTTTCAGCGGTTCTAACATATGGATACATAATAGGGAAATTGCCACTCAACCAATAATATACTTGTAATCAGTTTATACTGGATAGAAATAATGCAAGAGGTTCGAAGTTAGTACCTATATATTTATCAAAAGTATTCGGATAAATTAGAATATGAACACAACAGGTGTTATTTTTAGAGATTAACGACTTAAATATGAAAAAGTAGATAAAAAAACAGATAATGGCCATAAAATTGGTTTTATTGAAAAGATAATTATATGCCACTTGTGTTTAAATACGATTTCAGGCATAGGGCGCCACGGTTGGCTTGAATGAAGTGCGAGTTCGAAGTCAAATTATCAACCACTTTTTCGAGCCTATGGAGTTGTATATTGGCAATAACGCAGAAAATGTTATCTTACAAGTACTCCAATGTCTGTAGTTTATCACAAGGGCATTACACAAAATTATGCGCTTATCGAATATTTCCTAGACTAAATTGAGTGTGTCGCATGCTATAAGACATATTGCACAGTCTTCTTGAAACCAAATATCTTCAAAATTAATGTCATTCAACAAAATTCACTAATAATATATCGAAGGCGCTCTCCATTAACTGTATCGTTCTCGTCAACCTCATATTTGAAAAAATACGGGTCAATGATTCCACCAGTCTATGAAGCACATCCGAACAGTGATTTTTATTGATATAACGGTATCTCAATAATAGCACGTGAATTTTTCACTCCAAATCTGACATTTTTATTACTAACAAAGCCATTCTCCAAAAACGAGTCTCATCGCTGAACAAATTATTGATCAAAAAAGTAGTCGAGGATTGAACTTCCAGACTGCACTCGACTCAAGCCAACCGCGGTGTCCATATGCCTGAAATCGTATTGAAACACAAATAGCATATAATTATCTTTCCAATAAAGCTTATCTTAAGCATTCTTTGCTAACTAAGACAATGGATATCATCATAATTTTTATCTACAAAAATTGCGTTATAAATTAATGCCTCAGTTTACTTAATAAGCTACTGCTGGTAACTGTTACTCTAAAGAGCATTTTCAATTCTTTCTGCCGGACTAGATACAATACTAAATAAAGCTCGGCAAGCAATGAACGCTCTTCGATCTTCTGTTAAAAGCTAACGTACGACCCAATTGTACATAAATAAAATAATTCAATTGTGGACTAGTAAAATTTCCGAAAATTGTTTTTATTTTTAAATCAATGCAAGATATAAATAGTTTATGCGAGATAAACTATACAATTCTAAAGCCTTCGTATAGATGCAAAAACTGAATGTACCATACGCGAGTCTGGTCCGAGCAGTATGACGAGTACTTTGGTGTTTTTAAATCATTTTTAAAATAAAAAACGCTAATAGTAAATATCCCATTTCATAGAACGTATTTGCTGCGCGACCTTCCGTTATTAAAAAGGGCGTCATTATACATGGAGGCTGCGATGAGTGGTACGTAATTTGGCAAAGCACTTTCGAGCTCGTATGATTTATCATTATATCCTTATGACCTAGCTAAAATTGTTGTTTGGCTTTGTTGTCAGTAACTTCAAAACTACTCACGCAGTAACTAGCACTTGATATTGTAATATATTTTGTTAATGAAACAAATTATAATACCTGGGAAATGAATTTATATTTCAATGAAAGGTGTGATGTGTACATAATGTCAATAGGGTTAAATTTTAACATTTATCAGTATCATCCCCCTAAATTACATGACTTCTTACTTAATCGTTTCAGTTTTTTGAACATGTAACAATAATTTACAAAATTACAAATCGGCCTGGGATTTGAAATATTTCGTAGCTGTTATTATGTTCTTTAACGCCAGAGAAAATTATATTAAAATATCTGTTTTATTTTCATTACGATTCAAGAATATATTATCAGAAATATAACGCATAATTTGTAGGATAATTTATTTTAATGCTCTGGTGCTGCATTACGTTCACTCCTTTCTGACAGTGAGCACTGAGTGGCGTTTATAATCAAAAAGTTACGGTATCAAATTAGAGAAATGTAGACTTATATGTCAACTTGGTAGCTAAATATTTTTAAAATATTAATCTAATTTATCTAGATGGGTGTATTCCTTTTATTATTATATACATATTTTGCAATTATATAGATTTAAAATAAATCGGAAATATCCGATAATATTAACATGGCTGCAATGTATACGCTTCCTTTTTCAAGTTTTTAATAATATACGTCGTAAATATAAAAAAATTAGGACAACGGTATTTAGTAAGTGACTTATAATAAAATTATTTTGGTCGATTTTCATTAATAAATTAGAAAGATAAATAAATAAATTATATGTCCTAAACCTTTGAATTGGCCTATGAATGCATATAAATATATACCAAAATAATGAAAAAATATATTAATATTTATAGTAATTTAAGAGAAATTCTACCATATTATAAAAGGATTTGTATAAATAAAATTATCTTTTTATAACGGTACAACAGTTACAAATTTGACAAGTTATAAAAGTATATTTCCTTCTCAACTCAATTTCCTAGTCTGTTCTGTTGGTACAAAAGTGTGGTCAAAAAGGTACAGAGTTAGAGTTAGTTTATATTTGTTAGGTACAGAATTAGAGTTAGTTTAATTTTGGACACCTAAGTAGTGAAAGTGACTCTGTGGACTGGTATTTAAAGTTAGAAACTTTAAATAGACGATTATAATAGATGATTAGATCAGAGAGACGAGTATTGATATTCAGGTCTCCAACAAAGAATTAATTCAAAGCACTAAGTGTCTACAAGAAAATAATCACCTAACTACCTCCAATATTACCTGATTATTTGGGGACATTTTGCAGGAATTTTAATCGGTCTGGTAAAAATCGACAAAACCGTTGCATGTGCAACAACACCACAATAAACGATTTAAAATGCTAATTATTGGAGGACAATTTTATCAACTACTGTAATCTTCAAATATGTAAACTGTTGAGAAATATTTGAAATTTTTGACTAAAAAGTAAAAACGAATTTATCAATAATGCTAGAGATTTGAACCATACAGAAATCTTTTTTAGAAATGGTTTAGATTTAATCACGTAAAACATGTTAAAACTTCTGGTTTGAATTTAATAGTACTTTATGTTGGTGGCTTTTACATGAAAAAGCAAAGTTACATTTTATTTCATTTACTTAGAGCGCGCACAAATATCCTGCAGCGTTCGCCTGTATTTCGTGTGCTCACATTGATCAGTGCCGTGTTACATAACGCACTCAGTCTGGTTTTATTTGTATTTAATTAGCGGCTTCAGGAATGCGATTATGGAGTTTTCTGATAATTTTCAGAAGAACACTGCAATAAAATTTAAATTACTTGTTACCAGTAATTATTTATGCTTTTTTGTACGTATGTGAGTGTCGGCGTTGAGGAATATGAGTAAAACAGCATCATTTAAATCGGTAGCGACATATATATGTACTGACCAGCTCTATAATTGAGTTTTCAACTTATATTAAAGTTCAATTACAATACGAAATTCAATTACAGTAAGAAATTCCACCAAGGCAATGTAGTGGGTAAACTGAAAATTTGCCACAGTGTATTTATTAATTTAAAAATTGGATCATTTAAAGTGATCAGTCAGACAATTTTTAAAGGTTCCATAAAAAATGGTCAAGTGCAAGTTTATTTCTCGCATCGCAAACCATTTCACTTTTTCATCAAGAATTTATTGTTAGCCGGTAAACTAGTTTTTGGATTGAATAGTAAGTTATCAGTTCGGTAAAAGCTCCGAAAAAAAATATTTATGAATATTGTGTTATGAATACAGTACATTTTACATGTGGCGCAAATGTTTCGAATTATATTTTTTTATGTGTTTAATTCTTCAGCAAATCAAAGTTTTTCGTATTTTTAAACATTTGGTTCGATTTGTTTATGGTAGAAGTTTAATAAAACAAAATATACCTTTATTACTTATATAACAGTAACTTTATTTATTTGATTTAATTTAATTTAAAAGGCAATCCTACTTTATTTGCATTCCGTTCGTACTTGATCGATTTTTTTAAACTTAACCCGAGAGTGTACCACAGCCAAAGGCCCAGTATTCGT
Organism: Druceiella hillmani; assembly: GCA_039881145.1. Lineage (NCBI taxonomy): Eukaryota > Metazoa > Arthropoda > Insecta > Lepidoptera > Hepialidae > Druceiella > Druceiella hillmani. The sequence goes on from JAYKKI010000062.1 coordinate 2,909,445, forward strand.
ACTAATTGAGTTTTAATTTCCATGTAACCTTTTGTATTTCCGCATTTATTTCATAAAAATACAACTATAATGAAATACAACTATGTCCCATGAAATACAACTATATATATAAGAAAAGCTCAATAATTTGACATGAATCCAAGACTTCATTTATTTTTCTCTATTTAGGTATTTTGATTTACTTTCTTGTTGTGCAGCTTAATATTATATTATATCTAAAATATATATAAAACTACATCTATATATAAATAAAACTATATCTATATATAATATCATCTTACATCTAAAAGATATGTAAAAACAGTATATTATTTTAAAAATATTTGTATGTTGGAGATTAACTATTTTATGATGTTACAAAAAATAATAAATGTTATACTGAATATCTCTGACGCTTAACAATAATGTCTCGTATATTGAATGTCTCTGGCGCTTAAAGAGAATGTCTCAGTTTCTGAATAAAAAAATCTCATATTATTCATTGTTTAAGATTCATATTAACTTTATGCAATGACATCATGACATATCTTTTTTCAGTTGTTTATAAATAATTAGTTCCATTTAAAAACAGCCTCCGCGTACAGTACAACAAAATCTTTAATAATGAGTCAGGACTTACGTACCGCGTTTCATCATTAAGAAATAAACGGCTAAAACGACGTAATTTTAGCACCTTCTTGACATATAAATGATAAATATGAAACAGCGCAACATGATTATATTACCAGAGCGCCCAGCTTTCCGCCCGCGAACCATCTGGCAATTGTCGTAGGGCGGCGAGACTTTTATCACCCTCTTACTGTCGCTTATGTGAAAAATGGGAACATCGTTGACACGTCGTGTTGGAACGGTTTAATGATACGGTTCAACGGTTCATACCTTCGAAATTGTGTTTTGTTAACTATACTCTTTCTCCTATAAACATGAGGTGGTTGATTAGAACCATGGTTGGGAGGAGGATACAGGGTTTTCTGTAATTTTTTGTGCCGATTCTAATTGAGTATGTTAAATAATACATCGCTTAAGCGATTCATTAATGCTAAAGTTGGGTAGCCTTCAGGGAACTAATTTCCGCTTTAGATTTCACAAGGCAAATGTGTAAACTATATATTAACTTATAGAAAATATTCTGTAATATCGAGTTTTTTGCACATTCAGAGTAAACACTACACAATTTACTCCTGCTATCTAATCAAAATACAATTTTATTAAAATCTATTTGAATCAGCTTGTAGAAAATTTATCTGAAAAATTATACTGAAATTTCATTTTTCCGACTGAATTTGTAAGTCAATTTCCTTTATATTAATTTTACCAATTTTCTAAAGAATACACAAGGTGATAGTGAAAAACAATATGAAAAACTTAACCAAGGCCTAAAAGAATATGGAAAAACTGGGATTCATAGATTCGAAACCATGAAAGCAAACTGGACGCTGAAGCGTGATGAATGAGCAACAGAATTTCATACATTTATTTAACACGTATTGATCCGAGACTTGCCGGTCTGTATAATTAATTATTAGTATATTGTAGTTAATCACTTCAAAAAAATATTCTGAATGCGTACATTTTGTAAAAATTAAATCACATGCAAACATCTGCAACAACATATGAATCGTTTGATATAGGAACATAGAAAACGAAGATATGACTTAAATCAGAGGAAGATTTTGTTACTGGATACGTCAATGAAAGAATTAAATTTAGTCGACAGGAGTAGGCTCAACTTCGAAATGAGTTGATGAAATCGGTAATTTCCTATTCATGAAAAGAATTCAACTGTCGAAGACGAGTCTTCACCTACGAAGGTAAAATTTAATATTTGTAATACAAGTACTTAGGTTAAGAGTTTCACGTGAAATTCTCGTACTACACGTGCTTACAGAAGTAGAGCTATATTTTATAATAATGTTTCCGGTTATTTTTCTGCGATTCTGTACTCAAAGTTCTTAAATTCTCTTCGTCTCACCAATCAATCTTAGATAGTGAGCAAGTTATGCTGTGTCAATCAATAAAAAGTATCCATTTCATTCCTCCGTCAGTTATACATACTCAGAAGATACACCGTATCGTTCGATTTCTTCACCACTTATATGAGAGGAAAGTAGTGGTGACTTATTTTATCACTTTTCAATTTCAATTTTTTTTTCAATTTCCAAAGTCACTATTAGCTTCACAATTTATCACTTTCAGTTATACGGAGTTCATTGAAAAAAAAACATTCTAGGCTTTATGCTGTGGTTCTGGTAGATGTAGTTTAATTATACTGCAGCTGTGTTGTGCGTATTAATGGATTATATACCTGAAATAATGGAATTTGTAAATACAATAATGCAAATTTTTTACGAAATTGTATTCTTTTACAGCATTCGTTGAAGTTATAAGATACTCATTTTTAATAAAATATTTGAGGAAAAATTATATTATCGCTATCTTAATAAATATGACGGTATTGAATATATTTGGTGTTAATTTTATAGAAATTCGTGCAAACTCACAATTGAATTCATTACTCACAATTAAAAACTACGTGATGTAGTATTATTTCTACTTTCTTTAAGTTCTTTACCACGACCTAGGTTTCGTTGTATTACAACATCTTCAGGTGGGCTATTAGCAAAGATAGACTCTTTGCTACTTTGTTTGTGTGTATTTCTGACAAGTGTCTTTGTATTATACTTACATGCAAAGATAAAATCTTTGCTAATAGCCCACTTGAAGATGTTGTAATACAACGAAACCTAGGTCGTGGTAAAGAACTTAAAGAAAGTAGAAATAATATTACATCACGTAGTTTCATTTAATTGTGGAAATATGGCGGTATTTCCCAGGAAAATAGAAAACTATTGAAAGTATTGAAATTTTGTTTTGAAACTGACAGGTTTCGATGACGAAATTAAAACAAACAGAAGTATAATCGACCATGATATATTTTTAGCGTCGAGCATGATGCAATTGAGTAACAATGCCTCATTTGGTGCTACTTGCGAAGAACTGTTTCTTTTAAGTTTAAAATATTTTTTTAATAAATATATATATGATTACTACCCTTAGTTGTCACTTCAGATTTTATAATAGTCATGGTTGGATGTGATTCCCTTCAATTTCGTCGGAATTGCTTTTGAATGAGCATTTTAGTATTTAAATGATTATTTAATTATATTGGTAACCCCTCGATCTTGTGTTTGAAAATGCTTTACGACCTTGACTATTACATGAGTGAATGAAGTCAGTTTTTTTTTCATGTACATAGAGCGCGCATGAACCTCATATAGCAATCACTCGTTTTAAGTGTACTTATATTGTGAGAAGCATGTATATTGTGTACGATGAAAAGCGCCCGCTTTTAATATTTTTTCTCCTACATTGACCGCTTTGGACATGTGATTATGGAATTGCTTGATAATTCGCGATTGATGAATAGTCAGTTTTATATTTAACTTGAATTGATATGTATCTGTTTTCAATATTGTTTTTTACTTTGTACTTTAAGAAAATTATGTGATGCTTGATGTTCAACATTTTGTGTCAACCTTTAAGTCACATGGGATTATTTAATAAATAAATAATCCTGTCCGATAGCTGTACGAATTTTCTTTCTTCAAATTTATTTGCTATTATTAAGGTCAAAACTCAATATCATTGCAGTTTTTTAACTTTTTGATAGTGGACTGGATTCTGAAGAAGCAACCGAATTTTATATTCATTTTTTATTTTAGAAGAAATTTTCATTTCAATCCATCCATATCGAGGGCCTTCTCTATATATTCATTATTTTTATAAAATGAGACGTCCTAAACTATTTATGTAATATTTGCAATAAAATAGATACTAAGATATGTGACATAATTTTTATTATAGCTTTCAAAGTCAGGGATATGAGGCGAGGAGAAAGGGACGATCAGAAACCATAGCAAGAGTAACACTTAAGCTGAAGAATCTCAAAAAAGTAATTAAAATTATAAATTATATATTTTAGTTTTTAGTTTATAATTGGCGATTTACTTTAATTGACTGATGGGATATAGTTTACGTGCCTCAGAATTAATCAAGATACTGTGCAAAATTCCAGTTGTACGCCAAGAAAGCGGAGATATGAAATTCTGAGTTATTGTAAATTGTATATGTTAATATGACCCTAACATATACTTGTAGATCAAATTTAGACGTTAAACTTTAATTATTCGGGAAAACGATACTCACGTACATAAAAAGACAAAGATCTTTATTTATTAATTAGTTTGGTTATCAATAATAACACAAAAAATATTTCCGACACCTGCCTTTGTATTATACTTACATGCATATTAATAAAGGAATATTTTATGACACGTGGAAAACGTAAAAGTTACTAATGCTTTGATGAAAATGTAACTTTGTTCACAATGAAAGACTTGGAAGATATTTTACGATCGTGCAAATATGGTTTAACTTTTATTACGTATCAAGTTTACTGTTCTCAAGGAGCACAACTCCTGGGAAATTAGTTTTAGAAATACAATTTTTATCTTTCCAAGTTTGCTAGTACATTAAAGCTCCCTTGAATTTGCCTTAGTGTAATAACTAAGGATAAATTATAATATTTCTTGACCATTATGATATCGTTTAATTCCAAAATAATTAATTTTGGAATGTCCATAGTAACAGCCTGGCTAAAATATTTTAATAAAATATATTAAAATGAATTTATCATTAATTTATTAGAATATTAAAATAATTATCATTTTATGAAATAATTCCTACTTTCTTCAGACATCTATTATCTGGTATAACTATATTTTATCCATCAGGAATAGGATTAAATAAAATCTTTCTTAGAAGCAAAAGTAGTGGTAAATTGTCTTATCACTTTTCAATTTCAAATTTTTCAAATGCAAGTAGTTAAAAGTCATTACGACAATGTATAACCCTTATATATATATATATATATATATATATATATATATATATATATATATATATACAGCAAAAAACTTTATTTCTTGAAAAAAATTATTATTTCTAATCGCTTAGATAAATTTATAATTACTTTGGGATAATAGCATTATGAAAATAAAAACGCCTCCAAAAAAAATATTTTTAGTCAAATTCACAACATCCTTCTAAAACATATAGCAACTCATATCCATAGGGATTTGAATTAAACGTCATCTACTTTTAATATTTTTACCGATTGAAAAAGTTCAATAATTTTTTCGGAGACAGATTTACTTAATGTGTATTGAAAAAGTTTAATACCTATAAACTTGCTCAGTCTCCTTATCCTAAAAGACACAATTATTTTTAGTAATTCTCAAACTGCAATCAACTGGGTTCTTGACTCAAGGACTCAATAACTTCCTCTAAAAAGGCTTTCAAAAGTCTTTTGACAAAACTTCTATGTTGAGCAAATTATTTTCGTCTCTCAGTTCCGCCTCGCTCTCTTTACTTAATATAATTGTTTCAGTATCAGAAATATTGGGAAAGATTAAATACGATTTTTTGCATTGCTCTGTAAAGCCAAATTTTCCCTATTATTCATTGGGGTAGAAGGTATTGCACCATACCAAAATTAATAGACGAATGATATCAGCCTTTAAATCACATAGCTTCCCAATAATACGTTATTACCTGTAGAATAGTCTAATTCAGCAAATTTGTTTTCAATAAAATGAAATTTAGGTGTAGAAGCATTTTTTTTATCATCATACTCGTAAATATCGACATCACAATTTTATCCTTTAGGGATATTTTGTTCGATAGAAGTAGGGTGACCAATATTTATTGCGTAAAGAAACTGTTCGGAAAAAGGTAGTGTCAAAGTCTTAAGTACCAAAATCCCCGATCAAAGTCTTACTAGACAACACTTACTATCATAGCAATAAATTCCATGTATTGAACACATGTTATTTTATAATTGTCGAAATTATTGAAATAAGCTCTGGAATCGCACCCGAGTAAATGTGGATTAAAATTTTATTTACTTTAATTAAATGTTTTCAATGTTCAAAAAATAAGTCCAATATGAACAAGCTGTTTGAAGTAAGGATTTAATTTTAATATGACTAAATAATTCTGTCGAATGATTTAAATTCGTTTCAGCGATATTTATTAAAATAATGCATCAGTGTCATCCAAATTACATTTTTTTTTAATTTCACTGTAGGTGTTTAACTTTTAAAGCATGGTACCATATCACAAAAAAGCAAAATTTTGATTTGTGAATCTTTACCTTTGGCAACTTTATTAACATCTTCAGTAGAGAGTTATTATCAAGAAACCTATTTTATGTTTATTATCAAGAAACCTATCCAATAAACTAAAACAATTAATTATCAAACTGCAAACTTGTTGATTGATTCCAACTAAGTTTATAGGTGGTGACAATTTATCTTAAACATAACAATCCAAAAGTTAACCTTCAAAAACATTTGTCTTTCTACTTAAAACAAAATTTCAAGTCAATGTCTTATGAGGTTCAAATTCTCTCATGAAAGTAAATTTACTATGAAGGTGTTTTTATCAGTGTATTCAGTAATTAAGTACTGCCTCCTGAAGAGAATATGACAAAATGTAATAGTATGTGAAAAAATAACTTCACATACAGTAATTAACATGAGACATTGAATAGTGTACACAATTGAAATAAATTTTGAAGCTGAAAACTTATTTCATTATTTGTAATATTATTATCAAAACAATAAATGTATTGCCTATCAAATTTTCATACCAAACTAGTAAACCCATGCCGATATTAGTACAAATTATCACACCTTTATGAAATTATTGTCAAATACTTATGAACTCACAAAATTTTCCTTGCATTAATAAACATAGAAGTTCTATTAAAATTTTTAAGAAATTACTAAGATGAAAAATTGTAAAAATGCATTTACAAAGATATAAAAATACCAGCTGACTTTCAAAATTTTCCTCGTGTACATAAAATCTTCGTACGTCTTTTTTTAAAAAGCCTTTTTTTTAATTGAACAAGCTTTTATTTATTTATTAAACAAATAAATGCATTTACTATTTTTAAAAAACCAATATATTTTCGTATTCAGTAAAAAACCAATGCTTTACTACAATATCTTTCGGTCCATCAAAATACAATACACTGAGAACTTAATATTTTTAGGTTAGTAGTTCTATTAAAGAAAAATCATAAAAGCGATAAATTTTTACAACACATGAAGAAATTATTTAATTATCAACATAAATAGATAAGAAAGGAAAGGATAAAGTAATAAACAATCGAGATAGGCGTAAGTTTTATACAAATTTTTTAAACATAAATCAAAAACATAATCGCAGCATATGATTGTGCTTATATTTAGGAATACGGAGAGCAAGGAGGGATCCAAATGTGATTCAAGTCCACGACTGCCTAAGACTTTGAATATAAAACTAAGAGAGGACGAACTATAATTTTTTTAAAGGCAAACAATATAAAAATAGCACAGGTCCACGCATTTCTATCCTTACAAAAATAGAACCACATTGACTTAACGTTCAATATGGTCCTATTTTTTGGGTTGAATATACAGTGATTATATCAATTTTGGAGACCATCTAATTTGTTTAATCGTATTTATATATTTCCAAAAACATATTTTGTATCAAAAGTATTTACAATACTAAATACATTATGTATCATATTATTGAGTATTGTATGCTATGCTACTAATGTAAATGATAATGTATAATATACCCGCCATTATTTTTTTCGAGTTACTTGGGTGACATGGTGACATGCAGCTTAAAGTTTTGCTGACATGTTTATTCTATTTTATAATAAAAATAGAAAAATTGTTAGTGTATTCGTGTTTTTTAACTTCAAACTCTTAACTAAGTACATGTGGAAATGAGTAGTGAAAACTGCATCATGATCAACCAATGGCTTTGTTGAATGGTCTGTTTGGTTACCCTAGTTGATTGCAATGTATCGGATTCCAGAAACATTCAGATTCATGAAGGGTCAAGGTGAATTCGATAGAATAACAATGGGAGAACGTGACTAGACTTGAACCAGGTGCAGATTTAAGTCCATGACTTAGTGAGGTGTGTATGAGATTTAAGGCTGCATAATGGCCAAAGTAAGAATCGTAAACTACCTACTACTGCTCGTCCGATATTCAGTATTTATGGACTGTTCTATTTATTTCGTTGGTGGGAAGAATGTTAGTGTTTACACCCTTTTACAGGAAGCGTTTTCGTCGAAAGTTCAACCTTATCGGAGAAGGATATTAGGTTCCAATACTTTCAATGAAGCCATGTGTCGTTTTAACATGTCTGTCAAATATATAATTAATTATTATTTGGATTATTTTCAAACACATGATTAAAACTATTCATTAAATATTATTAGCTGCCAGAACCTTAAGTCTATTTTCGTTAGTTTAGTGTTTGCGGCTAATATTAATCCTTCCTGTGCTAATAAATTGAAATGAAAGATTTTCATCTCTTTTTACAGGTTTTCTTTATATCGGAACCACTTCCGTTATTTTGAAATTGAAATGTCGATATCGGAGTTTGTTCTGACTTGGAAAATAATCTGATATTGAAAACTTAGAGTAAAATGTTTTCAAATGACACGTATATAAACAGATGCAACATAGGCCATTCAATAAATACCTATATGTTCTTTCGTAATTAATCGAAGAATAGGGATAAATTGGTAAAAATTGTAATATCCGTTACTATTAATCAGCTGGTAATCAACGAAATCAGGCTTTCATTATTTTATTGGACGGTAAGGTCAATCAGAACTTAGGGTAACACAACAGCCCAAGGGGGACCTTATCGTCTTCTCTAGTTATACCCTTGATCATGAGCGTAATGTTTAGATCCGAAAAATTTTTTGGGGGTTCAGTTCTTCTCAATACCTAAAATATGGCCAGCCCACTGTATTTTTCAGATTTTCATAAATGATATTACATCATAATCCCTGTACCTTTTATATTTCTTAGATATTTATATTTATTTTTGTGTCATACTGCATTAGTGTAGACACAATCCAAAATAATCCCTTAGACCTTTACTTCCCTAAGACCTTTCCTTCGAATATAGCAAAAAATTATTTATTGCTTGGTATCATTGTTCACGTTTCTGATTTAATCCCACCTTATATACTTGGCGTTGGTACCTACAACAATATCGATTTTTCTTATCTAATAAATCCTTTAGCCAACCCAAACGTATATTACATGCAACGAACTTAATTTACATCAGTTAGGCATTAATTCTCGTCCGCCCTCGTCGCTCCGGGTGGAACTTTGAATCAATCTAAACTTCTATCACTTCCGGAATTTCGAAGTGAACCTGCGGGAATTGGACGAAGACTTATTGAATCATGAACGGCGTCAGGTAGAGCAATAAAACAATAATCGCTTCTGGGTGGACGGAAGGCTGTATAGAGAGTAGATAAACAAAATATTGAATTAATAAACGTTGTTTGGAGAAGTTTGATTCCATTACTGTCGTCTTTTAAGAACAGAAAATTTCTCAATTTCTCCTTTATATCAATTTGTTGTACGATTAGATAAAACTTTTTAATTTATGTAGAGGACTTTTTTGTCACATATCCATGGTTTGTATTATAACCCAAGCTTTCACATTCAAATCAAGAAAAATTTACACTGTGTTTTATCAAGTAAGTAGATATCAATGTTCTACAGTATTACACTGCCCTTTTTGGTTTCGCATTTTTCAATTTATCTTTGGGCAATGTAAAAATTTTGATAATTTCTCTTGATATCTTTAGGAATGCTGTTGTAAATTTTCGATGATTTGGTGTATTTGGTGAATTTTTGATGTATCAAAATGTATTAATTTGTCAGATTTTTGTCTTTGATTTCTAACTCATCTGCATTAACCCATCTGCGGGTAATATCGCCTAATTTTTGTAATGGGTAATTATAATAACAACGTTTAAGATTTTAGTTTGAGTAGAATATTAATTAAAACTTTTGTATCTTTTAATTCGAACCAAAATCACGCTTGGCCCCTTTAGTATTTTTAAATAAATAAATAAAATCGATAACAAATAAAATCGATAAAAACAAGTTTTTTGTTGACAGAGCGTTATTCGGATTAAAGAAAAATTCCATTGAGTGGTCTTAAAGTGAAGAAATTGTTTCAATATTTTTCAACTAGGTTTAGTGGCGATCAGCCAGTCGAATCAGAAGCTTCTGATTATTGATTATCTAGATTTAAAACACGATATTCATTGAACGAAAGTTGTTGTAGTTATTTTCGTTTCATTTATGATTAAAAAATACCTTCCTTTTATGTAAATGTTTTCGTAAATCCTTGGGATGTATCCTATATAAATTCCTCATTATTATTCGTGGATTCAGCATTCCAGATAATTTCTAGGGAACTAATCGAATATTGTATAGCCGAAAGAAAAATTACGATCTTAACGAACGCCTTGACTTTTAACCTTTTCCGTTAAACTTAAAAAAGAAAAACTACATAATTTATTTTTCATCTCCCAAGTAATTGGTAGTTTGTGTTATTATCTTTTCAATAACGTAATAATATAATGATGGCTAGTGTGTTGGTTTCAAGGTATATTTTTTTAAAATTAGAATTTATATATTTACTGTATTTCTAGTATTTTCTCTTCTACTACCCACAATTTGTGTTAAATAAATAACAAAACAATTTTATCAGGGTGCGATATGATCAGAAAGTTGAAACTTTCACGAAATTTACTTTTGTGAAGTCTTTATATTTAAATATAGCAAATAAATTTACAATCATAGTAAGGCTGTTAAGAAAGTAATGCTATTACGCATTAGTTTACAAACTATTTACTATTGTGAGAAATAAGTAATTTAATAACATAATTCGTTTCAAAATATGGATGCAGCAGTTAGTTAAACTTCTAAAGAAAAGAATAAAATTAAATTTGCTTTTCGCGCTCATTGCATAAAATAACACGGAATACATAGGCGATATGCTGTTATTGCGTCAATGATATGATTTCTAAATATAAGATAACAACCTATAACAACTCTGAGATAGTGCAGGCGAAATTGATAGACCAGCGATTGAATTGGAGGGGTGGAATTATAAGACGGGAATGAAAGAAAACATAAAATATTTGTAATTGTCATGTAGATTACTTAGACGAATTTCTTTCGCCAATAATTGTAACAGAAATTCATTATTTAGTCCACCTAGTTTATTATTTTGCTATGGACATTTTGAAAAACATCTAAGCGCAAAGTAACGGATACAACGGGGTTGGTTTCATAGCCGTGTCTTGTTTTATAAAGAAATGTGAAACTCAGTGTGTTTTACATTTTTGTCTTAAAATTAATATTATATTGAACGTAATTCTAATCTAATTTTTATCAATGTCTGTTTAAATTTATAAAGTTTAATATCAGGAAATTGTATAAATTTAATTTCAGTAATTCAGGGCTTTAGAGCAATTTAAACAGGAAAGCGATTTGTTTGTTATGTTTGAAAATGACCTTTGAATAAATTTAATACATCGCTCGAGCGGGAAAGCATACACCAATATCGTAATATCTTAGAACGATATTAAACTTTTCTAAACTAATGAAGTTTGTTAGCAAGCGTGACTGCGCCTAAGTCAGAAAACAAGCGATTGACTATTATTTTGAAATTTTCCAAAAAAAATTTTACAAAATTACTCGATGTACCAATTAAAAATATGAGTGTCAAAATACCAATAAAAATATACAATCTATTATTCATAATAGCATATCTTGTGGGCTATTTAAACCTGTGTATTATTTCTTCCTGTTAAATTAGACAGTTTCAAAATTAAATATCGTTAAATTAACTCACTGAAAATAATATATCTTTTAGCGAGGCAGTATTATACATCGAAAAAAAATATTTAATAGTACGACAGAAATGTGATCTGGCTAATTTTGAAGTTTGAAATTTTAACTGTTTAAGAGAGTTAATCCTGTGATAAACAGAAAAGTCTTGAAAAAAAAGACGTAACCTTCAAGATTATATCTTTATTAGGGTATTGAATATATTTTGTAGAAATTCATTATTTACAATTAAATATATTTTGTAGAAATTCATTATTTACACTTTTGTTAGATACAATTAAAACGAGCTATTTTGTTAACGGCTTTGTAAATATTTTCTTGTAATTTGTTAGTGAAATAGAAAATAGCAAATTTGTTTTCTAAATAGCGTATCACTAACTTTTGTGAGTTTATATTTATTGTTTTCTTTATTTAATTTGGTTAGTTTTCAATATTTTACGAAAATAAAAGCTGTAGGCCTGCTGAATATATTTAACAATTAAAAACATACCACGATAAAAAAATAGATGCGCAAGTAATTAAACGCAAACGTCGGCGTCACCCTTCTTTTATTCAAATTCATTAACTCTGCTGATAAAATAATAAGAGAAAAATTAGTAAGGACGTGATATTTCTTAAATATTTCCAACTATCAGAGGATATACCCCAATTGATTTACGTTTAATATTGAAAAGCATTTTTACAAGCGTTTAAGATAAACTTAAAAATTACGTTTTCGTCCATTTTGCCTAAAAAGCAGGTTTTTATAACCATTCTATTTAGTGTACCATCATTTGTACCACGAGTAACTATATGAACACTAATACATATATGTACATCTAATGAAACACATTGCAATGAATAATATATACGTACAAATTAAGAATCATGGAAGTGATACTACATAGTTTGAAATTCATTCATATCAGTGTTTGTTGTTGATTCAGTATTGTTATAATTTTATACATATATTTCTGTAACAGAATTACATGTATCAATATTATTAATTACCTGTTTAAATAACAAGCTTACTAATGCATTCATTAATTAGAATTTTGATAATTTTAAATCCGATGACGTCCGGGTTTGAAAATAAAAAGAATGGCCCAACGACATCATTGTCGCTGCTTTTATAAAAGCTTTCCCCAGTAATTTATTTACTTATCTGATTGTTACCTATAGTCCTATATTTGAACATAGCCGATTAGATATTGCTTAGTAATAATAAATAATTAAAGCCTTTATAGAGGCTATGTAAAATCATTGAATTGCGTGATGCCTGTTGAGGTGGGAAACATAATATTTCAATACTATTTGCTCTAGTAATACAGATATTAAATCAATGTTTTTGGTGTGCCCATCGCGAAGTAGTTGTATGTCCTATATCCTATAATTGTTCTACTGATTAATAACTGAACATAATTATTTCACGTTGACAACGTCAACAAAGCTTGTGCGGAACTTTAAGGAGCTTTCAAGAAAAGTACTGTTTTCATTAATATTTTGGAAAATGTGCATATATATATATATATATATATATATATATACATTTATGGGATAGAATGACTAATTATTGTGAGATAACAATTAAAGTAGTATGTTTTTTTTAATTTATTTCTGAGAATCTATTCATATTAACATTTTCTAAATCAAAATTATTGGAAGCTGAATCAGCTTTTCTTTTAATTAAAATTTTTCTCCTTTTGGATGAAATATTATGGATACTTCGTAACTAAGCCAACAACATACACAGTAAAAATAAAAGTGAAAAATAAACACTAACATAAAAATGCTCATAAAGCAACGGGATTATTAACTTGCGTATACTTGAACATGCTCCGCTTCATTATTCAGTCTCGGCTAATCCATTAAAAGAAGCATGATCTACTGGACGGTTACAAAATGCTTTTAATAGTATGCTGGAACAAACCATTTAGCGAATCTCTGTTGACCGTGGCCTCATTAGCAGTACACGTGCTGTGGTCGTATGGGCAACCAAATGGCCAACGGATCGTATTCGTATTTCCGATGCTATGTACCCGATGATAGTCTACGCTTAGCAACTCAGACTTTATCCGCCATTAGATTAATTATATTAAACGACTTAAATAATCGCTGGAAACGCAAATAAAATCAAATACATTTTGATTGACTATGACTGCGATTTACGATTAAATGATTGCATGAATAATTGAACTAGTGCGGTTCTTCGAAGAAAGGAATAAAAATAGAATTATTTTGCGCAACTGAAAAAAAATTAATGCCAGAGAAACTTTCATCTGTTATGTCTCATCAGAAGTAATTACTGTTATTATACTTATCAGAAGTAATTACTATTATTTATAATTAAATATTTGATTATCATTATATAATCTAAATATTTGATTATTATAATAAAAGATGATGTTGTTTATACATATATTATAGTTTACTGGTATAAATTTCTCTGGTATTTACTCTATTCGTTTTCTGGTACATTATTGCGACGAAAATTTGCCCTCAACATAGCAATTTTCTAGAAGTTACTTAAGAGAAGAAATTCCAATGGGGTGATTACACTAGTCAGATGAACGTCTCTTTTAACATGTTTAATGAAGTGACCTCCATAATGTATATTCATTTCACTTATTAGTATTTCCCCGTGGCATATTTTTTTTAGTGGAATATGTTTCAAAGTTCAGGCGTAATGCAGCGAGATTGACAAACATTTTAAAAATAATCTCCAGTTTCTTCTGAACAATATGAGCTTAAGGATGCTCGCTTTGTTCTTTATAAAGGAATAGAAACGTGTGCAATAAAATCTCATTGATAACCAAATTCAAGCACGTCAAGCACTAAATTTCATATTTCTTTGCAAAAACCAAATTTATTTTTTTTTATAAAAAATCTTTAAACTTAATTTATACTACTCTTATTCTGAAAATACTTCATATAAGATTCATATGACAAATACATCAATTACTACTAATAAACTCAGTAAAATAATAGAATAACTAATCCCAATTCATTTAAAAATTCAAAGTGGCCACGTGACATTTTATAGACAACACGTTAAATATGATGTTTTGTATCTGACTAGCTGACCCGTGCGAAGTCTTCGCACTATATCGCCATCTAGCGTGTTCCAAGTATACAATTTGGCTAAGATATTTGATGTGTCGCCCACAGATGGCGCTCATGCCAATTGTTATAAAAATTAATTTTTTTATTAACAAAAAGATTTTTTTCGAATTTTTTTATATTTTTCGCCCAAAGTAGAAAACAAGCTTTAAGTGGGTATTTTTTTTATTTTTTTTGGTGCAGTAGTTAAAGAGATCGAGCCGCTCGACCAAAAAACACCTTTTAGAAATAATATATTTAGATTGTGAATACAAATTTCATCTGTGACATCACATTTATAATTTTTTTTACTTGTGTCCGTGCACAGGGATATAGGCGTATTTGTTTTGTGCGGTAACTATGTATCTGCGTAAGATTTTGTGTTTGAGTAAGCGTGAATTTATGAATCCAGTTTTGTGCTTGAACCGTGTCTGTATTCTTTCATTTACTGATAGAAATTTGACGAATGATCTCCATAAAATTTTATTTTGTTTTCGATAATTTTACATTAACTAATATATACGTCAAACTTAATTCGTTATTACATTTAAAAAAATTCATTCAAAATTGGTCAATAAAATTTTTTAAGTAAAAATATTAAGAAACGCAAGGTCGTTTTAGATCAGGAATGAAATACTCATAAAATTTTTATTTGTTTATTTTAATAAAATATGAAAATAATATTATGACAAACAAGGAAATCTACTGGAAATAAATATTATTTCCATGTGGACTGCACATAAATTTTACAGGAAGGCCGTGTCTCAGTAATGTATGCAGTTTTTTCAAATGAATATCGCTTGAAGATAAACTAATTCTAAATTAAATACTAATTAGTCCACACAGACGCCAACTCACCGAAATACGCACACGAATACACACGAGTACGCATGTATGTACGCTCGTACACAAACACGCACACGAGGTAATGGTTCTGAATGAACCTTTATATAGAAGCCGTTTTTAGATCAGGAATGAAATACTCATAAAAATTTTATTTATCTATGTTAATCAAATGTGAAAATAATATTATGACATACTAGGAAATCTATTGGTCAAAATATTATTGGTATGTAGGCTACATAAAAAATGTTTGGATTTTTTTTAAATAATATCACTTGAAGATATTCCAATTCTAAGTTAAATACTAAATTAGTACACACAGATGTAAACTCGCCGAAATACGCACATTCATGCACACACGTACGCATGTATGTACGCTCGTACACAAACACACACAGGATAATGTATCTGATCTTTGTATACTTTTTATTACATACACGTGCATTTCTTTGTCCCACTGTAACGAACATGTCTATTTTGAACTTGTTTGGTAATATGTAAATACGAATATTTTGTGTATTTAATTTTGATTTCATAGCCAAACAATCACACGAACCTTTAAAAAATAATTTTTTAGAGACTCTCATATAATTAATTAATTCCAAATACGTTTTTAAAACACTTTTAGTGTTCATGCACAAATCCGCTACAATTTCAAAATAGCACGATTGCGAGAAAATTACCTCATCATATCAAACACATGTTAGTATTGTGGCCTTGTTTTATGAACATCTAGGCATTTGTAGTGATAGATATACAAGAAGGATATTTAAGTTTTAGACTAATGAATTGAAAAGGCATCACTATCAAATATTTGAAGTGAAAAGGAATATCTACCTTTTGGGTCAGTTTTTTCTTTACGATTACATAAAAATAGTTTCAATAAAAATATAATAAAATACACAAAACAATCGTATTTCTTTTGTACACATAAAACACGAAACTTATATTACGATATATTAGAAAATTTATTTGAAATAAACATTATTGCTATGTGGGCTGCACAAAACTTTAAAAGGAAAAAAGTTTCTAAGTGATATATGAAGGTTTTTCAAATTAATGTTGCGTGAGGATAAACTAATCTTGAATTAAATACTAATTAGTCCACAGAGATGCATGTACTCACACAGATAAGCACAGACACACACTCACATAGATACGCGTACGCACACACGCACGTACGCTTGTACTCAAGCACTCACGCAGACATATAAGTTGGGTATTTTGTAATCTGTTATTACATACACATTCATATCTTTGTGATACTGTAATGACATATCTACATGAAATTTGTTTAAAAATAAAAATGTATTATTGCGGACGGAATGGCAAACTTCCATCTTATTTGAAGACAATTTAACGATCATTTAATAATGAACCTGTTAGATCAAAGATCTAATTGTAATTTTAAACACCTGATAAATTTATATGCATATATATACGTATGGGACAAAACAAAATTAGTAGGAGCCGCGTTTCTTAATCTATCTGGGTGAATCTTGGTACAACAATAACTTAGATCAAAATCTACGTTCGTAAATTCAATACTTTGAACTTGACGGTTATTTTAAATATAAAAATAAGCTATCTTCATCTTTAAACAATAGAGCACAAGAGATCGATCGTTATAGACAGGTTTTAAAATACTGGAAATTTGTCGAAAAGGTTTTTCCATCACTTACGGGATAAAAGAAAAATGTTTTGAACTGTATTTTAACATATATGTTAAGGATAAGTACCGCACCACCATACAATGTCATTTTAGTTTTGGTAAATGTTTCTTTCAGGAAACGTACATTTGAATCTATATTCTATCTATATTTTAATTCACTCATCAACGAAAACGTCGCAAATTAATGAATTAATATATAACATATGTTACGTATAGGTTGGTACGCCATCTTATACTAATTACGTAGATATAATCCAAAAATATTGTTATTCAAGTTTCAACTTGAAGATGGTGCTGTTCTATTTATGTAATAAAATAAATTTAAAAATTTCATTAAAAAAACTGACAACACGAATGTTTTTGCAAATTATGATTCACTCATCATCAACAGTTGGAGTGTTGGATAACCTAAATGTAAAATATTTTTCCCGCGTACAGTGTTCTTGTCGTTATATTTAACTCGACAATATAAATAATCAAGAACGCTGCGAAATTCACCTTTCCGATTGGCACTTGCCATCGTTATTATTTTTTTAATTAATAGATCAAATGTAGTCACAAACAAAAAATAAACGCCTTTAAAAATAAAATATCCTTTTTTACATCATACAAAAAAAAATCCTAGGTATTTCTGAAACATTGTCAAGATAGTGACATGTAAAGAGATGCTTCTTGTGCATCCATACTATTTTAAAATTGTAACGGAAGTGTGCCTGAACATTGAAAATGCTTCCCAAAACATATTTAGATCAATTATGTGAGAATCTCTGGAAAAAATGCATTTTTTTAGATGCTTGTGTATTTGCAATTCTATAGATCAAATATAATGCTCATTTCTATATATTCAGATCATTCAGATATCGATATAATTCCATACGTGTCCCATTTCTCCAATAACAAAAATAACCATATTTCTGTTAAATTCATACATAACAATTACATACACATTTAATTAAACACAAATGATAATCCTATTTCCATGCTATTTTACCTCATTTAAACTCGTCATCTATGCTCATTTTTCATTTGTCCTGCCTTATAAATAAGCCACCTAAATAGAAAAATACTTAAACATCGTTGATGAAATTGCGGTGCTTTATATATATATATATATATATATATATATATATATATATATATATATATATATATATATACACATATAATTTACGTCCTATTCGAGCGAAGTTTTTAATCAAAATAAGGAAATTAAAAATAAAAATACAAAAAATTAGGAGTCACAGTTAATTCAATCGTACTATTTTATAAGAATCACCTCGCTTAGATATATGTACTATGATTAATTAATAAATATGATTCCATGACATGCAACCTCCTACACAAGTGACTAAATAATGAGGTTTCAAAAGTGCGCAAAATAATTTGCCCTTCATTTATATACTGATGTGAAAATCATTAATTTTACATTTCGGTATAATCACCGAATTTCCAAGCGAATAAAGGCACTGGAATCAAAACATAAGGTAACCCATTAATTTAATTAGTATTGTAACTAGAAGTGACAGCGGGACTGTACATGCGCTATCACAAACGCTCTTCTAAAGAGACGGTTCCGAATGTAAATTTGACACAGCATGAAACAGCTTTCCACCGCTCTGCGCTCGCTGTTAAAGTATATGCATAAATTATCCAGCATAACAGTTACTGTTCGTAAAATTGCGAAGATGATAGTAAAGAGCCATAAAGATTTTATAAAATTTTATGCTAACTATAATTCGTTAGACGAGTGTAACCTATGACAAAAGTCGCACACGTCAAATAAGTTGGATTAAACTAATTTAGTTATTTTTTGTGGATAACTACATTAATCATATTAATTTTACAAGGAGGTAAGTTTTACAAGGAGGTAGGTTTGTTTATTTCAAAGCTTGTTTTTGTATTATAAAATTGGACCCTACAGTTGGACACCTGAGTGAAGCACATAATAAATAACTAAACTTTTGAGAATGCCGTTAATTATCAGCAAACAATGATTTAAAAACAATTAAAATAATGAAATCATTGTTCCCTTTTAATTGGGCAAAGTCGGCGCAGACAATGGCTTAAAAATAAGATTATTATGTACTTTCTCTCTTCATATCCTATATTCCCATAAGGGTATCCATGATATCTCGCTACACTAATTAGTCCTAGGCGTTACGAATTTTCTTGGCCATGCTCTTTGGTCCCACCAGTACAGTCCGCCATCAGATCTGCTTCGGACGATCACTTTTCCTCTTCCTTCAGGATTCCAAACCAAAAATTGCTAGGGATATGAACGGGTTTCCTTTTGCGCACATAGCTAATCCAATTACTTTTACGTCTTTTGTTTGATGTTTAATCGAAAATTCCTTGCATCGTTCCAGTGAGCCTTCTTTAGAAATTTTGTCGGGCGTTTTATACGGGGGAATTAAGTTTAATAAATAAGGCAACACCTTGTAAGTCTAGAAGGTACTTAACCATGTATTATATTTAATTAAATCTTTGATATGTTAAGATTGAAAAACGTTTCATAATACTGAAGTACTATTCTTAATTTTTGAATATTTTGGTTTCCTTAGTTTTGCTACATTTGTTTAATTACACTTATAGATAACTAGACGTGCTTGTTGTTTTGTACATGTGGGTCCTTTAATTTATTTGGAAAGATTATTTTTAAAGGAATAGCAATAAAATATAAATGTACATAACCCAGGATTTTGCTACGTCACTATAAATTTCGCCCCATGGAATTTTATAGAAAAAGCTTTTAATTTTCAAGGATTATATTACTGCACCATAGCTGCACCAGCTGAAATTTGATTTTTCCTTCTTAATAGATGGTAACCCTATAGCATGAAATAAAAAAAATTGTATCATCTAAAAATATATTATTTACTGATCAAAACGTAAAATAATTATATGGTTCCAAATAGGAAGTTTTCCAGTTCCTGTAGTGTTTAAATGCATATTTTATCGAAATGCATATTTACCGATTTTAGCCAAAATACCCATTCAAATACAGTAAAATCTGGAAATATTCCTATTTGGAACCATGTAATTATTTTACTATATACTTCTTGGGATCCCATAACAAAATCAAAATTTTTAATAATTTTAAAATATCATGATATAACAGAAACTAAATTGGCCCGAGGGTTACTAGCTATAACCTTTGCAGAATGTTAATAGTTTTAGTATTTTTTTTAATTCGAGTTCGTTTGTGAAGACAGATAGACAAACATTTTTAGCATTAGATTATTTTTACTATTCGGATATGCAAAGAAAAAGGATATTTAAAAACTGGAAATTTAAAAATCACAGGCTGACACTTCAATTGCATTTATCTGTGTTGATAAAAATGTTAAATCAGCGTGAGTGCAAATTTAACAAGTTTTTATATACTTCTAAAAAATAGAATATTTAGTGTTCCGTTTAGGATATTAGTGGGGCTAATTGAGAAGCACTTAAAGTATAGATATCCCACAGAAAGTAGATCACCTGGCGACATTATTCAGAATGTATTTTTTTTTTATTTTTTACTCTTTCATCCATGTCATCTAGACTTTGCAAGCATGGAATTGTGTTACCCGCAATTAAAATACCGATTCGAACGGCGATAGGTACCGTCTTCTAGAAGTAGAAACTTGATAATGATTATATATTTTACGTCCAGCTTGCTGACATCAAAATACAATACCATAAATATGTTACATCTTAAGCATGGATTGCCCATATTGACATTTTTAATTATACAAAGTTCAAAGCGTAAAATTATAATAAAAGTTAAAGAATTAAAAGAGATAGATAAGTTTTTTCTTTCTTTTCATTAAAAAAACATAATTGATAAATTAACATATGCCCAATTTCCTAAACGGCAATGCTTTGATTAATTTTTCAGGTCTTTAGATAACTTGCTTTTTCGGGAATTAACTGGAACATAAAAACTAAGAAAAGGTATTTTATTTGGCAGTACTCCAGTACTTTGCCCAGGAATTTTGTAATATATACAAAAGATAGGATTTTCTCGTAATATGTACCAATTAAACTTCTATCAGTAGGTTTACATTTATTTCTATTACAAATTTTCTGCCATAATATTGATATAAAATATATTTCAATTCCAATTATTGCGCTCCGAAAAATGTAACAGTGAAAATTTTTAACGACATTTGAAGATTTGATGTTATGAACATAAAATAAACAGGTTCAGATTTAATTATAGTTAATTTTTTTTCTTTGTATTATAACTCACAGTCCGCCAAATTTCTTTTTTTCAAAATGTATTTTATATATTATACATGCATTTCTACCGTTACACTTCTATTTCTACTCGGATATTGGATCTTTGTTATTAAACTAGTAATTTTTTGAATTTCAATGTAGACATTAATACCATGCCATCTAAAGTTAAACAAAAATGTAATAATGTAAATCGTAAAGATCCATGAAATTTAATGTCTCCTAAATGCTGCAATTTAACGAAAGAAATAATATTGACGGCTTCGAGATATTGGAATAAAGATCGTCCTCTGTGCAACCTGTTAACGACGCTGAGAATTTACCAGTCAGTGATTCAAGTGATTGGAATCTGTGATAGGATGTCGAAAAATTATGGTCTGCGTGCCTTCAAATATTTTGATAACCCTATCGTTATTGCCGTAGAGATGCAATTCGCAAGCAATCCGCAATTATGCCTGCACACAACTCGTCACTGATCTGTTGGTAGATCCCAATGGAGGTAAACAGATATAAAATTAAAAGCATGTTGATCTTGGTACTGAAGAATCGACTTCCAAAATCCCTTAATTCCTTAATTCTTAATTCCAGTCATTCGAAAAACTGCTATTCTCATTTATTTTATAATTTCAGACTCAATAGCTTTAGAAACTTTTGAAAAATACACGTTTTTAAAGGTTTGTCAGCCTGATGTAGTTAAATAAACTGAACTCGAAGAGGTACATGAAAATAGTAGAAAGAAAACTTAGACAGATTAGGTATTATCAATAACCTTCTAAATTATATGGATTATGTAGACTAAGAAAAGTGAATTAAGGAAGCTGTTTACCTAGGTTTAACTTTGAAAAAATTCATTTTCTTTAATTCAATTTTCATAACACTTATAATATAAATACTGGATTTGAATAACAGTTAAACAAATTATTTTGCTATTTCTGATATGACCTCTTTATTTTCTTTACAATATCCTGAGTGAATTTCTATGGAAATCTCTGCTTTCTGAAAAGAAGGTTTATTTTCTAGAAAAATTGATGAAATAATTTAATTTGAACAAATTTTAAATTATTTTATTTATTTTGATATAATGTGAGATAAATTCTTACGAGACGAAAAAGGATAAGAATATTTCTTTTCTTTCTTTAAAATATATACTTAACGTGTATTAATTTCCTACATATTCTACACAAATATTGGTTGCGTCTCCTCAAATATTCTGTGGTCATTTTAATGTAGTGATATATGACCATTTGAACGGAACGGACCATTTGAGAATGACAGAAAGCATAGATACGAACATTACATAGAAATACGTTTATTTATTTTAATAATAAAATTTATTGAAAAGACATCAACTGAACGAGTCCGCGCGTCCGCCAAATGACGTCCTTCGACCCGCCCCCGTTTCGCTAACGCGACTTGATAACCGTGAGTGATTTATCGCACCCAATAAATCTACTGTATTATCTTGTTTTCCAGCATCCTCATTTTCTAAATACATACATCGTTTCGTATTAACCGAATTTTGAATGACCAATATTTCATGTCATGTCAATATTTCATAATAAGAGTTTTGCGTAAAAAATTGAAATGTTTTCGATAAACAATTTTTCAACCAAAACTTTTTGACCTTATTACTTTTAATGTAATGACTATTTCTGTATTCTATATTTTATTAGGTCTTGCTAACAATATGCTCAACAAGATCAAAATATAATATTTTCAGCTTCTGTGTATCTCTTTGTTTTATACAAATATCCGTTAAAATGTATGACTTACATACGAAGGGAAAACAGTGAATGGAAAAATACATACGTTAATTTTAAAGCTAATAATGAAGTTATTTCCATTGTTTGTTTTTTATTATACTGCTCTTAACGACACCGCAAAGAAACGTCTTTTAGGAAACAAAAAGAGTTAAAAAATAATATTGTCGGAAAAATTGTTCTTAGGAAACAACAAAAGAAAATTTATGTGTTACTCTAGAAAAATTACCTAAGCCGATTGTATGTAAAATGTCTAGTGCTAAAATATTGCATTTGCCAGTTTAAAAAAAACTTCCACAAATTTGTTTATAAAAATAGTTTTTCACACACAGTGATAAAAACCGTCCTACAGGATATGTGTCAACACATAGTGATGTTTGTAATGTTACGAAAAATGTCATGTCGTAAATTTTTGTTATGTTACGAGTTTCAATAAAAAGCACATCTTTTTGATTATTGTTGAGCGTTAGGCGATCATTAAGCTTGTTGATCTGGCTTTTTGGTGATATACAAATATTTTTGTGGGCACTGTTATAAATATTGTAAAAACAACAGATAAAAGGTGCGCAGTATAAAAAATATAAAAAGTGCGCAGATAGAAAAATTATATTAAAGCAATTATTTATTAATTGTTGGACCCTTTATTCATAAATTTTGTTCAGGTAAAATTTACTGAAAATTTAAAAAAAAACATAATACAAGACAACGACATCGGAATATAAGTTTACATGTAGTAAAAGAGTTATGACGATGGGCCATATGTTCATATAACATGCATATTTTGGTACCCAGAAAAAAAAGAAAGGATATTAAGGATCCGAAGTAGATACAATAAAAGTAGACGCTGATGTCCGTGTAACCGCTCATATATGCTATAGTTATTTGGAACAGGTAAAAGGTATAAGGTTGCCATTATACAATTTTCTCATACCTTAGACACCTAGCGGTAGTAAAAATATATAAAGGAATATTTCAAGACATTCGATTATTTCACATAATATTTTCCTTTCAAACTACCGATAAAAATTTACAGACGTTCTTGAAATTTGACACATTTATTTGAAGGACTTGTTCCACTAATAGTAAAAGTGATATATGTTACTTTTAGTATAAAATACCAACAAAAATGTGACCTCCATTTTATTTTCCATCTCTAAAAACATATTTTGTAGTGAAAACATCTTTAAAATAGAAACTGGGAGGTAATCGCCCCCAAATGGACGATAGTTTTGGTCGAAAAAATTTCAACCTTGAATTACGGAGTTATTTTAAAAAAATGCATTGCGCCGCCATCTTGCCACCCGAGATCTTGCCATGTGTGTACAACGAAACCACGAATATAATTAAAATAATTTCAAAACCGTATATATCCTACTTATCATACCACTACTCTTTATTCAATAAATTTAAGAGGAAAATGAACTAAATTATTTTTAAAAAAAATTATTTAATGATAGCATACACAATTGACGTTTTCATGAAAATAACTGCGGCTATCTCTGCAAATAGTCTTTTTGAGGAATACAATTTATCTCATTTTACATTAGAGATCTGTTGCGCTATTATGATGTCAATAAATCATACATACAATACGTATAAAAAATAATAGCGTCGTAAAATAAAAAAAGTTAAACGCTTTTGTTGCGTATATTTTACTCCATGAAATTTTGCTTTAAGAAAAAAGCTTGCCGTTGTCTCATATAAATCTTTGCGCTCTACTTTTTGAAAAGGCCCGTGGTTTCCTAGACGAAGAGCGTGGATGTATTTCTAAAATAGGTTGCTTTAATCAACCATTTTAAATAAGCGATAAGTTTTAAGATGTCAAGCATTTTAAGGTGTTCTGAATAATTAGCTGCACATCATTTACTAAAGCTACGTAAAAAAATACTGTTCATCTACAAACCGTTTACATATTCCTTTTGTACCAAATAATCCTTTATTGTAACTGTGGGAAATGATTTCCCATATAAGGTGTATTTACACATTTGCAGTTTTATCCCCTTTTTATGGACGAGCAGCTCATTTCCCTCAGAATTTACAGTGACTCGTCTAAAATAATTAAAAATAAATTCAATAAATCAAATAATGAAATCAACTAAAATAAAAAGAAATAAAATGTTGCCCCTCATTGAAATTAAGCATACAATGGAGGACGATATTAAGCAATTTGAAACCTCAAAATGAAATGCGATTTTTAAAAATTGGTTTATTTTTCTATACAATATAAAAATAATATACGAAAATATAAATTGCAAAACTGTGCATTTACCACACTGAACTGTATCTTAAATTATTATTTTTTTCAAAGCGTTTAAAAACTTATTTAAGGTATATTTAGGCAATTTGTTTTTTATAATTTCCGTAACGAGCACATCACTGTAAACTTCTATAGTTGAACACGGACTACTAATACCATTCACTCAATTCTTCACCACTAGATGACATGACTCATAGGCGGAGAAAACATGGAATACGATTAGCTCGATATTTAGCTATTGCACCTCATTGAAAAACTTTTAAGAACAGAAGTTATTGATTCTCAGAATTAAAACTGCATGCTGTGAATGTAGACGGTAGTTTATGTAATTATTTTTTTGTAATACTATTCAAATTTTAGGCTGTACAAAAAATAATTGAGAACAAAGACAAACAAAGTTAATGAATTATCATTAACCCAATAAATACTTCAAGTTATTTTCTGTTTACTCTATTCCGAAAAATGACTTTTTCAAAAATGTTAAACCTTTGAAGTTTCATAAATTTAAAGCTTTTCTTGATCCATTTCTATCAATATAATAAAAGTGTTGATTTGGCGTGTATATATATTGAAAATGTTCACAAGAAAGTTATTATGGGTTGCGTAATAAAAGTAATATAGCAGAAAAATATTGTTTTTGGAATATTTGTCTGTCTTTTTGTTTATGTATTTGTGTGAACACGCATCACGTGAAACTACTATTCAGTTTTTATTTCATTGCAATCAGCACCCTCAATCAAAAAATTAATTATTTTAGAAATATGATTTACACTGCATTAATGCAACAACAAAGAAATGCATGACTATACGGCGCATATTAATTACACAAACATTTAATGACTATACATAAATCTAGTGAGCCAATTTAAATTATATTGCCAGAAAAATATAGGGATAAAGTAGAAATAATATTTAGTTTTCATTTTGTCATAATTGGTTCACTACATCAGAAGATATACAAATTTAATATTTTCAAAAATTCAACTGTTGACTTAACCATTGCACCCGTTTTTAGATTAAGTGTTATTCTCCAGGTTATTATGGTATCCATAAGGAAATTTATGATCAATACGCTAATAGGAGCACCGTTAAAACTTTCTTTTGATCAATATACGTAACAATAATTTTGTTTACTTTTATTTACAATGACAATAAGTTTGTTTACTTTTATTTACATGCTTATTCACATGCATTAATTTTTGCCACTATGATTGTCATGTCAATTGAAATATATTTATGCGTAGATCCATCTTATAAACTTTTGCAATATAATGCCATTGAGTTTACCCAGCTACTCTCAAATAAAAATCAACAACTTTTTTGAAAGTACTTTCCGTACAGAGGCAGTCCCTTGTAATTTTTTCCAAAAAGTATCTAATTTCTGATAAAATGGAAATCATTTGAAGGAAAATTTGCAAAATATAACTGTATGACGATTACCGTAAACTTTAACTATTCGACATTGGGTTTCAGTCATTTTTTTTCTTTGGGCGCATGGGTACAATTACTGTATACGTATATGTTTCTGTGCCCGATTTAATTTTTGTCGTTTCAGTACCCGATTTAATGTTACTCGGTCGATTTATTAACAATGGCTCGATATCGTTTCCTAACAGATGTTAAATCGTACTGATTAGTTTTACTTTAAGAAAAGCCCTCTCTTATTCTAATTTTTAGTTTCTTATTATTAACCTTAGCATTGAGCTGAATTTTGTCGTTATAGATTCAATCACTTTAACACTGTTGATTTAAAACTAAATGTAGCTAAATTTGCAACCAAATGCATATACCAATATAGGTACTTATTTTGTGGGCAACATAAAAATTGGACACCATTATTTTGTATGGATTCCTTGTTGAATATAATTGATTATAACAGAGCTAATTTTAGGGAAGAATTTCGGTGAATAATATATTAACGTCTCAAACATTATTCTGTTGATTTTATAATTATATGCACATTAAACATAATTTCGTTTAAAAATTATAGGCCTTTAATAGAATTTCAATTATTGCCTGTCATCAAGATTGATTTAATTTTTCATGACTAATTTATTAAATTATTTTCAAAATTAAACAGAAAAAATTGAACATATCTTATTTGGGTACAAATATGCTAAATGTGATAAAATAGTTTTAAAATCATTTAAACAGAAAGCGGGATTATTTCTTAATACTAAATGAACGAACTTATTAATTATTTCCTATTATTATAATAATATATATAAAAAGCATTATTTCTTGTCAGACTATTTAGTGTGACAAAAAAAAGTAAGACATTCTCGGGGTTCGTATGTTCCATACGCATCGTATGTTCCTATGTTTACATACTAGGTCCACATTGTTTTTTTTTTAAACAGTCTATATCTAGTATCTAGAATGGTTAACATTCAACAAATGAATGGTAATTAAGCAAATATCTAACTACCATAATAAATATAATATATCAAACACTATACTTACTATGGTTATATTTATTAAAAGATTGAAAATAAAATGGGTGCAATCTCCAACGAAGAGCCTCACTTATAACTTTTAAATCTTTGATGATCAACATGGCTTTATAAATACCGTGGACAAAATAACAAATGTCTCCGTTTATTTTCAACATTCGCCCGCCCAAATATACTACAAAAACGTACACTGCCTAACGTAGCAGACCCTACAGCCTAGAAACGGCGTGATTCCACAATTAAAACATACTAATCTAGTCGGGAATTAAGGAAAGAAGACAAGCCCAATGGAATTAAAATTCTGACCTAAAACACAATCGTTGATATCATTGGTTGTTTTTATACTCTATTTCATAAAATCTGAATTTGACGTAAATTCTGGCGACGTTTTAAGTCAAAATTGTAACTATTTCTATGCAATAATAAATTTATTTCTATATTACGTACACAATGTAATAAAATACCATATAAAAATGTTTGACTGAGATTAAATATAGTTTACTTTAATTAAACCATCTTTCAGAAATTAAATTAAGTGTATATCGAAAAATTAAACGTTTTTATATTTGCTGTCTACCTGTTATGATCACACTTTTAGATAAATATTTGATGCTTTGCCAATAATATAGGATGAAATAAAATATTGATTTTTTAGCAAATGTCACTTACAAAATATTTTCCAAGGAAAAAAAAGCTAGTGTAGTCCGACAGGCAGTCTATCGATCTATTATGATCCATTAACCTCGATGTTAAATCAGTTCATGCAAAAGTTTTTATTAAAAAAAATATATTTTTATTGTAGACAAAAGTAGTATTTGTAAATACTGTGAAAAATGACAGCGATTCGTTAAATAAGTACAAATAAAATTTCGCAGATTTTCAATCGAAGTAAGTATATTATAATAATCTATTGATAGAAATGGATATATTCATTTACGTATTAGATGGTTATTCTGCTTCTCTATTGTAAGTGCGTTAAAACTACGGTTCCTAATTGCTACACTTAATAATTTTCAGTGAATGGGTGGGTAACAGGTCTAGTTTAAGTTGAGCAACGCTTTGTTTTTTATTGATATATTTAGCCACGGTTATATATTTGCATTTATCCGTATAAGTGAACAATGAAGGTTATTCAACGTCTGTAATATCTATGCTTATATTTGGCTTCGATTTCATGGGGCACAGAAAAACTAAAAAACTTTCCTTTTTGTTTCATAGTTGTTAGTTGATTTTACTTCTATACCCTACGTTGTCCATAACTTTACTCAGTCTCAAATATCTATAACAACAATAATAATTTAGTGCTTTGAGGATGTTTTAATATTCGCAAATATTAAATTATATCTACTGTGCCTCTTTCAACAAGATCATAAAACGTGAACATTTAAAATTGGTTTACTAAAAGTTATACCTTTATATTCTCCAAAAAAAAGTGGTTTGAAATACTTCGATTTGAAGAATATATAAGAATAAAATGCCAGGGACGAATACGTTTCCCATAAAGCGACGTTAGTACTGTACACGCAAAGTTTTTGTTTCTAAAATAGTTTCTTCGATTAAGGAAGCCTCATAGAGTTCGAAGTCCGTGTTTCTCAGTTAATGTAATTACAACTTCTTCATACATGAGAGTAATACTATGATGGTAATACACGCTTGGTATGTGAGCCTACTTTATCGCTTTTCCTCTAAGAGAGATAAGTTGTAAAATAAGCCCAGCATAATTTGGCGACTAACATGTTAATGGATCAGTAGATCTTTTAGGTCACGAAACATTTACAGTTACGCTAAATTTCATGCTCTAGTTACTGAAGCAAAAGCTTTATTTTAGTTTGACTAACTCTGGAACCAAGCAACTGTGTCACTGGATCCGGGAATTAAGGTTTACTTAGGTTCTAATTTCAGGAATGATATATAGGTTGAAACTAATTGGATTGCATGATTTAGTTATTTGTTTCTGACCAAATTTTCAGGATAATAAATACAAGTTTTAGAATTTCAGTCAACAAGGCTATTTGTTATCAAAGTTTGAATAAGTATCATTTTGTTTTAAAATGCTTGAAGCTGAGTGGTTTAAGGAATTAATTAAAATATAAAATAGGTAGGTACTTCACAAATACTCGTAATACTTTAATATAGAATTAGAAATATATGATTTTGTGATTTTTTCCGTATACTTCGGGGCCTCCTTTTATGCCAAACTTCCAAATTCTACATGAAGTGCTTTACAAATTATCGATACCAGAATACCTGATATTTTAATATACTTTTGTGGCATCGATTTAGAAACTTGAATTGTTTACAGGATTGTGAAGCCACAAACCTTAGTATTTGATATCCATTCTAACTTGACACCGCTTTCAATTCCTGAGAAAAAGAGCTTCGACAGATAGATGGAAAACAAAATAATCCTATGAGGGTTCCATTATTTTTCTTCTGACATATGGAACCTAAAAACCTATAGAATAAAAACTAATGGAACTATCTTTATTGGTAGAACTGTGTTTAAACGAGGGGTGTAACATGTTTAATACAGCAAATGAGATACGTGGGTAACGCAAGATTTCCCTTTTACCTTTCCATTAGTTCCTTTTTACCTGGACTAGTACGATCATTAACCAATCCTACTATATAAACCATTTCCAAAAGCACCAAGTGATTAGAGGCTTAACTTCTAAAAAAGTCAAGCTATTTATATTTAAAAGTCAAGTAAAATTTGTCAAGTACTTGGAATGATTTAATGTATAGCATTTAGTTATTCATTTAGAAATATAATTATTTCGTGAGAAGTTTCTTTGGATACTTCTCCTTTGTATACAAGTAAATCAAGTTTAATCGACAGTCATTCCATAATTGTTGTTTATGATAAATCGACAGTTTAAAGGTAAATTTCGTTTTTAACTGTTTCTGGTAGTTTTGGTTATAATTTTCATGGTATATCGAATATTAGATTTTGTTTGCATAAGATTTCACGCGACTTGCTCTATCTTAATAAAACTTTGCCAATTATGAGTATTCCTCACACTACGACAATTCCATACATATTTGGTTACTTATGCAAATTTAAGTGTACGTATTATTTCTATAAAACTGTAGACAATATTTTTTTACAACATAACATGTTACATCCATACACCTGTAAAAATATGGTTCATATTTTATAAATCATAAGGTTTAGGTCCAACCTTGCTTTTTTATGATACTCTGCCTAGATTTTACCAACCCTGTTTTTTTCATGATTCTTGGTTCACCAGCTTCGAACATGAAGGGAAGGAGGTATTCTGTATTTCGGTATATTTTTAAAGCACCTTTCTAAATATGCGACATGAGTGAAGAAAAAAATATTTTATATTCCTCATAACAAACCCTTTCAAATAATATCGCGCATAGTAAATAAAATTTTAAGAAAATGTTACATTTTGTTTAAACCGTCTTTACTTCTTACATCAATATTAAAAAAATAGCTATTACAAAATATGTGGCTTAATAAAATGTTATTACTATACCAAATTTCAAGTTCATGCGTAACATATATCTGAGAAAATCAGCTTTGACAGACAGACAGCAGGGCACGTGAAGATATTATAATGATTCCAATTTTGCTCTTGAGGTACGGAATACAATGTGCGAGTCGACTGTGTAGCGTCATTTGGTAAAGCAAGCCATAAGTGATATTAAAATATCATTACTGTAGTAGTGTGTGTATTTAGTAGAAACATTTTAACATTATTTCAGCTTGCTTAGTGACAAAATAATACTATGAATATTTAAACAAATTTAAATATAACAAAATATGTGGTCTAATAAGATATAATTTCAAGTTTATACGTAGCATAGTTTCTTTGAAAGTCTCTTTAAACAAAGGGTCGGTTGGCTTTACTTATACAGATTTTTATTTTGCCATTGAGATACGGAACCCAATCTGCGAGTCGGCTTATATGTAGTGCCATTTGTTGGAGCCAGTCGCAAGTCGCATTAAAGCAATATAAAGCATAAAGCAAATTACTGCTATATTTGGTAATAATATTTTAACATTCTTTCAGCTAGCTTAATGACAAATTAATATGAGTTGAACTCGCACTACGTGGGCTTAGGCATTTAAAGGTACAGCGTATTTATATTAAATATTTATTTTAAGTATTAATTAATATCACCATTGCTTTCACCGTATAAACTTATTGCCTAGTACATCATTCACAGTATTATAAACATTTTTAATTGCTCATAACTATGATATTTTGCGACATGATTATAGTTTTCCGGCATACTTTGGGCGAATTCAAATAACGCTATTTTGTTTCGTAAATTTGACTTTAGCAAAATAATAGAGAGCTTAAAGCTTTAAAGAATATATCCTAGTGGATATTTTCAACAATACTTTTATTATTATTTTACCATTTACAGTAATAATTTTGTAAAAAAAAATATTTCATATGGTACTAGGGTAGACAGTCTTTTTATTTTTACATCTTAAATAAATAAAAATCAAATAATTCCTTTGCTCCCAAAATATTCTATTTTTGAATGTTTATTATTAAAATACGTACAGGTTAATGTTTTAATCCTACGTCAAAAGATTTTTGAAGAAAAACGGCTTTCAGAAAACTGACAGATGGACGAACATCAGGAGTCATCTTATAAGGGTTCCGTTTTGATTTTCGGGATACGGTACCTGCAGAATTAAAAGGGACAAAAATATTAAAAGGGCACTTTTCTTTGTATTAACTTCGAATAATTATTTTTCTTCATGTAGAGTAACATTTTTCTTTTTTCCAAGTATTTAACATAATTTTAAAAAAGTGGTTGTATAAAACATGACCTGCGAAATATTGAAGTTTTTCTTAAGCTGTAAAATTGTAATTATTTTAGTAGACTGAATTATATACCCACAAATCCATAGGAAAATAGGTTTACAGAATCTTTCTGACATCGTATCGTAATTATATGCATTTCATTTCGCTACTGTAATTTTAAGCTGTACGATATTTAAAATCCTAATAACATAAGTTTAACAATGTTTGCGTCATCCCTGCACAAACAAATATACGGACAGAAAGATATTATAAAAATTGTTTTCACTCCACAATTTAAGTGTTGAATAAAGTTTGAAACATCCACAAAGATATACTTGAAACTCCATCCCTTTTCCGGAAAATGCCAAAGTCAATATTACGAGAAAAAAACAGCATTACTAGAATTTTGCGTAAAGTTTATATCTTATAATTATTGATTAACACTACTATACCAATTCAAATGGAACTTTTATATTTGGGGTTTAGATATTCTCTAAGGTACTCGATGTCTCCCTTTCTGTTCATCTGTTAAAGCATCACACAAAAACTATTAAGTGAATTTAAACATAATTTTAGTATAATCATATCTAAAGATCGGATTAAATCTTAGCTACTTTTTGCCAGATTCGAAAATTCTTGAAAGGATTCCAATTTCAGATTCAGGCGGTAGAAGTGAGACTGCCACAGTGATTCAGCATACAGTTCAAAGTAAGATACAAGTTATTTTCATCCCGGTCAAGAATACTTTCGTGTGGCAACTATTATTAATGGAACGAAATTTAGCTAGGTTAGTAAAAAAACATTTCACGAACGAAGCCTTAAGCAAATGAGAGTAGACAAAAAATTTAATATACTTATTGAACAAAAACCTCTCAATCATGAGTGGAACTCGCATTACGAGGGTTCCGTACACATTTAGACCGTTATAAACATTTAATTGTAAATAATATTCGTATTAAACTATTTACAAAATATATTTTTTTTTAAACGAAGGTATATTGCCTACTATACTTTTCATAGGCGCACATTTAAAAAAAAATTTATGTGATATACAAATAAAACAAGACGGGTTTAAAAAATGCGGCATAGATGGCTGTATTTTTAGGGTTCTTCTGGATTGCGTTAGCTTAAAAGTCTGATTTTTACAGCTCCAAGAGACTACGGACCTTAATATATTAATGTGTTTGATATTAATTTGTTGTTGAATTCCAGTTACTTCTCATTAGCTTTTCGTCTCAGATTTTCCCGGGTAAAAATGTGACCATGACTGCTAGCTTGTATTATAAAAACATTTATGGCAAACAAAAAGATTATGTAATTATAAGCTATGTACATTATCAATCTCTTTGTTTCAGGTTTTTTTAATACTTTTCAGTATAGCTCTCAGGATATAACACAAAAAATTATAAAAAAAATAATTTTTTAGACCTTTACAACCATTCCTTTTAAACTCTACTCCACAACTCTAAATGTGAAAAAAAGTTCTTTCAACTTAATAATTTTTCTCATATAATATTTCCATATGAATATTTTTAAGTATTAGCTTTAGGAGTATGTGCGAGTTAATATTCTTTATCAATACGCGAAATTTCAAGTTTCCACGTTAAACGATTTCTGAGAAAAATGTCTATGAGGGTCGAAGAGACACTTGAGACGCGTAACAAATGAACACTTTGGACATGAAACTATAAAAAATAACGTAATGATACGTAAAAAAGTGCATAAAGAAGAAGAATTATTTTGAAGTTTGTCAGTTGGAAAAGAATACTTTAAATCGATTTTTTACGAAATCAGTCATGAATAAGCTTTACAAATGTTAAATACGCTGTTTTTATGTTTAAAGTGAAAACACAACTAAGCGTACATAAATAAGCTATAAAAGGGTTTAGATAAATTTACCATAAAACTAAAATCATATCCGATAAATTTACCTTAAGTTTTATTTAAGTTTAGTCTGTTATCAGTAAGGGGCAATACGTCAATGAAATAATTCGATATATTATATAAGTTGGGAGAAGAAAGGTAACAAGAATGTTTGCTTCTTTAGTATAATTTATTGATAACAATTAAAAGAATCGTGATCGTTATCTTACAATATTTTAAATAAAATATCCACGTGTTTTATAACAACGTGAACTCTTAGAAGAAATTCTGGTTTAACCACATTGAATAGGTTAAAGACATTTTAACAATTCAGTTTTCTGTTAGCTGATTCTTTTTCCAAACAGTGCAACTTGCAATGAAAACCACTTTTAACAATTCTAAATAATATGCTATCTATCTAATTTTCATGAGAATGTACTGGGGATATATATTGCAAATAAAAAAATAATTTTGAAAATTGATTCATTAGTGCCGGAGATATGAGTTTACATCCACAAAATAATAGCTCTATGTTTTACTATATGAACCTGCAAATACTTACTTATGTCAGGATAAGTCAAACGAGTCCAAACTTGATAAGTATAATCCTCATCATTGATAGACTTTTCGACTATCTTATTGTGGGTACTATGATTTTACTAAGATCTATAAATTTTTATTAGATATTTGTTATACAAACTTAATCAAGGTGAATAATCCTATGCTTTACCTACAATTTTATGGTCAAAATTAAACCAGATTTTACTGGATGCAGACTAGCAATATACCCTTTAAAATAAAGAAAGAGTCATCTGAATTGGATGATAAACTCTGAAGATATGAGATAACATACACAAAAAATGCAGTCCAATTGAGTAGCTCCGCTTTTTTTGAACTCAGTCAAAAGTATTAACTCTGAAGGAGAAAGCATGATTATATTGAATGAGTCTTTGACACGGAAAATGCAGCATCGAATTTAATTCAAAGACATCACTTGACGATGCAAGATAAATTATAATATTCTGCTACGAAAAAGTGCTAGCAATTTTTTTGTAAATATCGTTTAAAGACATTGTAACTTGAACGCCAAGAGTTTATTGAATATTCTTACCTCTTGAATAGCAATGTACTTAATGAGTTTAATAACGTTTTTGAGAAGTTCACCTAAGAATTGTCTTATACCTTTAAAAAAACGCTGACGAGAATCTCGTAAACCTATTTTGTGTTTCAACTTGGATGAATCTTATATTATTAAATTCAAGGTATGTAAAACTTTCAGGAAAAATCACTGATGATTTTTGCTACATAATAAGAAAAGTTTTGAAACTACCAGATAGTCCGAAGAAAATTTGAAGTAGAGCGTAATTAGTTGTTATAAATTTATTCGTTGTAAAATGAAAATATGAGTTGTAATTTGTTGTAAGATGAAAATATCAAATTCGATGCACCCTTAAAAGACTTATTAGCCCGACTCCTTGTTTGATATTTACATCACGCCACCCTGGCATGCAGCATGGCACGTGTAAAAATGGAAAAAATGTGGTGTAATTTAAAATAATATTCTTGCAAAAATATTGGGTCTTATATTAAATGTTTTCGCTGATCTATAATTTTCCTTCGAATAAAATATTATGAAATTTCTTATATAATATATTCTATATTATACAAGGAATTTTAATTTTTTTATTCCTGCAATTTACATTCCAGTGATCAGTGGTAACAATTTAATTTTATACTATACCAGCTAAATTAGATTGACTTCACAGATATACCGTGACAAACGTAAAACAATATGGAGATTCTTTCATAATATTGTATGTATTTAAATACCTTCTCTTATTGATCATATTCTAAAATTAGCCAATTTCAGGTTTTTAATAAAACCGGATTATTATAACCGATTCCTGGACGTATTATATATATACCGTTTCATCTAACAGATGAAGCTATATTTCAGAAACCTTCATGAAAATTACAGGTAAATTATCCTACTGATATTAAAAATTACAACGTAATAAA
Source organism: Druceiella hillmani (assembly GCA_039881145.1). Taxonomy (NCBI): domain Eukaryota; kingdom Metazoa; phylum Arthropoda; class Insecta; order Lepidoptera; family Hepialidae; genus Druceiella; species Druceiella hillmani. The sequence goes on from JAYKKI010000062.1 coordinate 2,946,205, forward strand.
ACAAAACTAAATGTCAGCAACTCAGTACACGTTCCAGAAGTGAAACTTCTTGGCGATCTAAACTTTGATTTGTAAGTATATAGCTAGAGATAGAAGAGCAGAAAAAGGGAGAAAAAATATAATAAGGATGAGATTTTACTAAATTCGTTTACACATATTTTAACACTGTGCATTCGGAAAAAATTTTAAAACCTCATTACCAATCGACTAAATATCTAATGAAACCTTCATGTAAATTTACATAGATAATTCTCAATTAAAAAAATAGCCGCGATGATAGTATAAAAAAATAGCCGCAATGATAGACACGGCCATATGCAACTGAAGGAAGTCGATATATATTGCTTCTGTCGTAAATTACAGTTACGACAACTTTATGCACGAGTTCATTGCGAATTCATATATAAATTTAGTATATATGTTGTCAGTCTTCTAATGGATGAAGTACACGCAAAATTAGTAATAAATCAATCATAAATAGATAAATAAATCAAAAAAATTTTGACAATTTACTTTTGACACATATAACGTAAGAAACAGCTGATAGCAATAGTGAGCGCTATTTTTGTTTGTTTTCATGTAGGCGTATATTTTTAGTCTTATTCTATTATGTTCATCGTCTCTCTTGGTTGTTATCTAAATGCCTATTTTCCGTCTATTTGTGATAGATTTGTTACATTCAGCTATTATAACCAAATGTTGTATGAAAAACGTTGCACGAAATTCGTCCTTAAAATTATATCTCAAACTACTAATGATATACCTTTTCAGGGATCTGATTTAGTTATTATATACAAGAAGATGAAATATGTTCTCATACGTAAAAAAATTAACTCATTTCGTAAATGTAAAAATTGCTTTTTAACCGATAAAAACTCTCGATATTATCTTACCCGCGGATCCTGCGGCCTTCCTTGCGCCTCAATAGTTCTTGGTTTGCGCCTGCCTTCTTGGACGCGCCTTACCGATATAAACATAATTAACTTGACCACATACCCTTTTGTTTATGTATGTGAAAACTTTCGGGAATAAAGATCTTATTAAAATCAATGGTGAACACGGTATTAAAATCCATCTAGTAGAACTCAAGTTATAAACTATAAGACGGACAGAGGTATTTTGTCATGTACAACGATTTGGAAAGCTTTATCAATGTTCAGCTCAAATCAAAATGTTCTACATCCCTAATATAACACATTAAAGCATAACACATTACAAACATAAAACAATAACACCCACCGATGAGTTAAAAATCAAACACAAAAACCTTTCAAATTAGTCAATTTCGATACATCTCCAATCATCAAAAATTTACAGTCACATTCCTAAAGACACTAAGAGAAAATGTCAAAATCCTGCTCAAAGCCCAAGGTTAAATTGAAAAATGCGAACACTGTAGAATATTGATTTCTACTTACTCGATATGAAACAGTGAATTCTCTCCCACCTGAAAAAGACATTTTGGTTATATGACAAAAAAATCCTACATAAGACTAAAAAAGTTTTACATAATCGTACAATAACTTGATATAAAAGAGTATTTGATTGAGTAAAACACCCTCTTGAAAAAGGTCAATAATGGAAAGAAACTTTTCCCAACAATATTTATGAATTCAATGTTTTCATTATCCACTCTGTATACAGCCTTCCGTCCACCTACAGGCGATTATTTTTTTACTCCTTTTCCCGATGCCGTTCGTGATTCAATAAATCCCGATTCCCGCAGGCCTACTGCAAAATACCGGAAGTAATAAAGTTTAAATTGATTCGAAGCTCCGTCCGGAGCAACGGGGGCGTACGAGAATCGATACGTAAATGAAGTAGATTAAGTTAGCTGTATGTAATATACATTCAGGTTGGTTAAAGAAATCATTAGGTATGATAAGTCGATTTTACTTAAGGTACTAACGCCAATTATGTAAGGCTGGAGTCATTAGAAATGGACACTGACATTAAGAAATAAAGAAATGTCTGCTGTATTCAATGGAAAGGTCTTACAGAGTAGTAGTCTTACAGAGTTAGGGACTACCATGGGCTGTCGCTCCACTGTAAATTCTGATTTGCTTTACCGTCTAAGAAAATAATGAAAGCCTGATTTTGTTGACTAACAGCTGATTAACTGTAATGGACATTTCAATTTTACTTTTCATTTAATAAGGGTATCCTTCGATCAATTAAGAAAGAACATATATTCATTCAATGACGCTTATTGCAGCTGTATGTATATATATATATATATATATATATATATATATATATATATATATATATATATATATATATATATGTATGTGTGTGTGTCATCTGATATCATTTTATGCAAGATTTCCAATATCATATTACTTTCAACCGCGGAACGAGCTCCCATATTGAGATTTCAATTCCAAAATATTGGAAGAGTACCCCGACATGGAGAAAGCCTATAAAAATGGACGAAAATCTTTGACAGGAAGATTTAATGTTAGCCGCAAATACTGAACTAACGAAAATAGCCTTAGACTTAAGGCTCTGGCTGTAACTAGTATTTTCATGAATTGGTTAGGTTTTTCAAAATAAATATAAGATATTGAATCACCAGAAAATATAAAACTATTCCAAAAAACTATTCTAACAAAAAATTTTGTTAGGCATTTCAAAATCATGAGTTTAAAAATAATCTAAAAAATAATTAATTAATCTTAGATCTAAGTAACTTAAAACGACGTATATATTCATTAAAAGTGTTTACGCCTAATTATCTCCTTCGACAAGGTTACATTTTCGACGAAAACGCTTCCGAAAAACTGGCATGAATACTAATGTTCTTCTCACCAACAAAATCAAACAGTCCGTACATACTGAATATCGGACAAGAAGTAGCAGGTAGTTTATGACTCTTACTTCATCCATCATGCAACTATAAATCTCACATACACGGCACATAGTCACGAACTTAATCTGCGCCTAGCCCAAGTCCAGTCACGTCGCTTGACCCTATAAACCAGGAATGCCGCTCGAATACCACCGATACACTACAATCAATCAGGGTGACAAATTAAACCCTTCAATACTGCCAGTAACTTTATGGTGCAGAGTTTACTACACATTCATACATGTATTTATTTGAGATGTTGAAGATAAAAAACATGAATACACAATCAATTGTGATATTTTAGTTTTAAAATAGAATACATTTGTGAACAAAATTTTAAGCTGCATATCAACATGTCACTTTAAAAGTAACTCGGAAAAATAAAGATGCGCGCATTATTTATTATTATTTTATATAATAATATTATTAATTTATATATATATACATACATAGCATATAGTACTCAATACCATCAGTATCATAACACATAATATAATACACTCAGTATTATAGTTCTATTCGAAATACTTTTTAAAATTTTCAAATCAAATAGAATTGAACAGATTACAACGTCACCAAAATTTATATATTAAATAAGACCATATTGAAGGTTATTGAAAGTTTTTTCACCCACCATCATATTATAACCTGAATTAAATACCTTTTTCTTTATACAATAAAAATTGGTCATGGTACCTTTGAGCAATGTATCCTAAAAGGAAAAAAAACCGTGGTGCCGTAAGTAGCGAGTATGGAAGTCACTGATGGTGAAATTGATTGAGTTTTTAATTGACACTGAAGTTGGAATAGTGCTTGTTTATAAATTATATTATTGTGATAATTACCTACGGGCATATCCGATTTTTTTGTGAACATAGATGATTTTCAAACATCAAAACAAAATTATGATATTAAGGTGTTTAGACTTAGAAATTTCTGTTGATAATTGATTAAATATTAAATCAAAACATACGCAGTTGCTTAAATTACATAAAGAGCCAGTGATAGGCTATTCACTCCCGAATTTTGTAATACTCTGAAAATTTCAACTGAAAACCATAAAACTCAAACCTAAAACTGATAAGGCACTCAAAAATGCATTTAACTCAGAACTTCATTTTGTTGAAAACAAGTTTACTGAATTAAACTATTCTACCGATAATAACGTGTTACTGTGAAGCTATGTAATTTACAGGCAAATAATCATTATCCGCATAATCATTGTGGAACGCGACAATATCTTCTGGTAAACCTCAATGAATAATCGGGAAAATTTGGCTTTATATAGTGAATTGTATTAAATCTTTCCGAATATTTCTGTTACTGAAACAATTAGATTAAGTAAAGAGAGCAAGGTATAACTGGGAGACCAAAACAATTCGACTTTTGAAAGTCTTTATAGGAGAAGTTCCCATGTCGAAATCCAGTTGATTGCGGCTTGAAAATTACTGGAAAAAGTTGTGTCGTTTAGAATAAAGTGCCTGAGCAAATTTTTAGATATTAATATTTTTAAATAGACGTAAAAGTAATAAAATCTGTTTCCGAAAAAAAAAATTATTGGAATTTTTTTAATTGGATAAAATATTCTAAGTACGTGACATCCAATACAAATTTCCATGCATATGAGTTGCCATCCGTTTTAGAAATATGTTTTTGTCATAACCAAAAATATTTTTTGAAGGTGTTCGAATTTTCATAATATTGTCATTCCAAAATAATTATTGTTAAAGATAATTTTCATCTTAGTGATTATAAGTAATTTCTATACATATAATTCGCATATATTCCAATAAACAAAGTTTTTTGCTAGCTCCAATATATGCATATATTATATATTATTGACTGCTGACTGATTGCCATGTTAAGAATATTTAATTTAATTTTATTCACCTATGGGTTAAACATATGTATGATAGATTTAACCATATACGTCACAACTAACAACAAGTTATTAAATAAACTGCAGAAGTAAAAAAAATTCAATTATTTTAATATTCTTTAAAGCCTCAGCACCGCCAAACATGGGAACAAATTGTGAAGTGATATGTGAAATAATGATGTCAGAATAAACCAGGCTGTTACTATAAATATTTCACAAGGAACTATTTTGGCGTAACACAATATAGTAATAACGGCTACGAACTATTTCTTTCGCAAGGCATATTTTGATCCTAAGTTATTACACTAACGTAGATTACGTCAAGGGAGCTTTAATGTACTAGCAAACTTTGAAAGACAAAAATTGTATTTCTAAAACTAATTTTTAAGGAGTTGTCCCCGTGAGAACAGTAGTCTTGATACGTAATAACAGTTTAACCGTATTTGCACGACTGAAAGTAATCTTTGAAGGCTTTCGTTGTGAACAAAATTACATTTTCATTGAAGCATTAGTAACTCGTAGATTTCCCACGTGTCTTCAATTATTCTTTTATTAATATGCATGTAAATATGATACAGAACACGTGTCAGATATATTTTTTTGTATTACTGTTGATATTTAAACTCATCAATGTATTAAGATCTTTGTTTCTTATATACATGGATAGTTTTTTGACTAGTTTTTTCCTAATAATTAAAGTTTAGATTCAATGGTCTGAATTTGGTCATGTGCCCGTTAGGGTCATATTACCGTATATAACGTAAAATAATTGAAGATTTCACGAAATTTTCGCCTTCTTGGCATACGACTGGATCTGTGCGTAGTACCTTGATTAATTCTAAGGTACATAGGTTAACAATACCCCATCAGTCAATTAAAGTAAATCGCCAGTTATACAGTTATCACTTAAAGATAAATTTGAAATTGTAAGTCGCTTTTTGAAGATTATTCAGCTTAACTGTTACTCTTGCTATGGTTTCTGATCGACCTTTCCTCATCGCCTCATATCTTCTTACTTTGAATGCTATAATAAAAATCAAGTCCCACATCTTAATACCTATTTTATTGCAAACGTTATATATATATATATATATATATATATATATATATATATATGTATTTATATAATTTATTACCTGCCATTTTAAAAAAGTTATGAATATACTTTATATAGAAATTTTGTAAAAACTTCTTATAAAATAGATAAAAAATGTAAATCGCGGTTCCTTCTACAAAATCCGGTTTATTATCATTATATTCATCTTAACAATGGTAAATAAATTTAAAAAAAAAATGTTCATATAAATATTGGGCGGGACTATTAATTTATTAAAAACAAACGTGTCACTTAAAAGTTGGCACAAAGTATTGAACATGCACAAATATTAGAAAGACAGTGAATTTAAATTTAAAAAAAAATTATTTTGAAAACAGAAAAAATGTACATCAATTCAAATTAAATATAAAAATGACTAATTATCAATCTTGAACTAGCAAGTAACTCCATAATAACATTCTTAAAACTACCAATAAAGGAGGAAAAATATCAATGTTGGGCGCCTCTCGTAATACATCGTCGAAGAACGTAAGTACGTAAAAAACAAGTGAATGGCTACGTCACGTTCCTGGGCGCTCTACGTAGACGAAATAAATTCTGACTTCATTCACTCACGTAATAGTCGATGGCGTAGAGTTACTAAACGCAAGGAATTATCAATATTATTACTTCATAATGAATAATGCCCGATCAAAAGCAAATCCAACGAATTTGAGGAGAATTATATCCAACCATGACCGTTTTAAAATTTTAAGTATAAAATAAACGTAATCACAACTTTCTTTATAAAAATATTTGTAGCTTAAAAAAGACAATTCTTCTCACGGGATAAAGCGCCGGTAATTATGTCTCTAAATCATGCTCTATCATACTTTTGCTTATTTTTATTGCATTATCGAAACCTGTTAATTGAAAAACAGTTCAAAAAGATGGAAATTTTGCATTTTTTCCGCGAAATGCCATCATATATATTTATTTCGGATAATGTAATTTTTTGCTTATATATTTTACTAAAAATCTTATAACTCCAATGAATAATTGAAAAGGATACACGAAGCTTACGCGTAAGTATTCCATTATTCCTTATGCACATTCCATTATTTCAGGTATACAGTCCATTGTTTCAGGTGCATAGTCCATTGTTTCAGGTTTATATTCCATTGTTTCAGGTATATATGCCATCAATATACTTAATAGAGCTGCAGTGTAAGTAAACTGCACCTACCAGTATTACAGGATGAAGCTAGCATAGTTCTTTCAACGAACTCACCAACTGGTAAATTATTGAGTAAAAATTAAAAACTTGTAAAATAGACATTTGCTAAAACAACTTATCACTATTTTTTTATACAAGTAGTGAAAAAATCTAATTACACGCTTCGCCCGATGACTACATCTATTGGAAGTAGGAATTAAACAGCTAATTTTCATTAATTGGAACAGCATAAATATCTTATTACCTAAGGTAGTCCAGTGAGACGAACAGAGTTTTAGAGCTTTGAATACATAATCGTAGAAAAATATCCTAAAATATTGTCATAAAACCCACCCGCAAGTCTTACATTTACCTGAATTTCTTAAATACTGTATTAATAAAATCATATTTCGTCTTCGTAAAAAAAGACTCGTCTTCGACAGTCTGGATATGAAATTACCGACTTGAACGGCGTATAATCAAAATTGAGCCTACTCCAGTCGACTAAATTTAATTATCTCATTGATGTATCCAACAATAAAATCTTCTACCTCTCGGTTTCCACATTCCTACTTCATATGATTCATGTATTATCGTACACGTGTATTCATGGTTTATTATTTACAAAATGTATATACTCAAAACATATTGTTTGACAATCAATGTAAAAAACGATAATATTTAATCTTAAAGATCTGCAAATCTAAGATTAATACATCTTAAATACATTTACGAAATCCAGTTACTTAAATATTTTATTATTAATCTCATCACGCTTCAGCATCCAGGCCGTCTTCGTGCTCGAATCTCATCTGCCTTTGGTTATGACACAACATGCAGTTATTTTCTTTAATTTGAAAAGATATTTCAGGTACAGCATACGGATTTTAATAACCCCAAATGTAACAGTTTTTTTTATTTACAAAGCTATTCAACGAAAAATTGGAGACGTCAATTTATTTGATGAAAAAAATGGTTCGTCTTCAGTTATGACAAATCAGCGAAATTTCCATATTCTAAATGACCATTTAGTTTAAGTTCTTGAAGCAATAACTTTTGTGCGAATTATAAAACAAATCGTTTTGAAGAATATTTCCTGCAGATCCATAGGAAAGTTCAGGTTCTAGAGAATGGTTTGCAATCGATTGACTTGGATTAATATTCATACTTTGATTAACAGTATTGATAATTTCAGGATTACGTGTAAGTTTTTCACGCGTTAATTTTTTTACATTGCAAAAACTACCAGTTGACTCAAATTTAATAATTGGATTAGGAATAACAGAGTCGGTAGTTCTATTGAGTTCACCAAAAATAGCATATAATTTACGATATCTAGATATAATGTTCGTTTTTTTCTTATGGTAAATTGTAACACTTTGTAGACCATACAAATGCTTAATTTTTTATTATTTATCTCATTTTTTCATAATGATTTTCCGAACTTTTCCAAATAAAAATGTCAATTTTGGTAGAATTCTGAACCAAAACAATATTGGGATTATCTTCTTTTTATATTTTGATACCATAATAAAAAATAATTGGATGTATATATGTCTTCATAAATTATGGTGATTAGATATCTCATCACGGATCTCTTTGGTCACTTCTAGGTTATCTTTTCTTGCTTCTACTTTAATGGAATAGAGGAGAGATAAAACGATTACTAAGACTTTTGTGAAAAATAATTTAAGCTTATTTTTAAATGTAATTGAAAAGGATATTTTTAAATTTTATCAGCTTACATTCACATCATAAAAAGGAGACTTACCTCTAAATTTGGGTCTTAAATGTTCATTCTTTGTCTATTATTATCTTTGGATCATTACTAGGTTGGAAACAATATTTTTTCGTGTCTCGATTTCAGTCCTGTATACCGTTTTCTTAACGATGGGCCCCTATTTCATGCAAACATAATTTAGCCACACTGCCTACAGTATATTAAGGAATAAAATATTTGCATCATACTCGTATTTTACCTAATGATAAAATAATTAAATATTCCGTAATTAGGTTTCCGTACATAAAAAGAAAACAATTATTTTAAGATCACCGCAGTGATTATATTACGGGGTTATAATTAAGTTTTAAAGAATATTCTACAATTTTGAAAAGAACAAGTCATGAGAATTCTGAAACTATTTCCAGAATTTTATTTAACATAGTTGTGAAAAAATCTAAGCGTTGTGGAAAATATCCACGCCACTTTACAGAAAACACTCTGACATAGAAACTTGAAATTTGTATATAGTGACGTCGAACCATATATGTTTCATATTTAACAGTCATAAATATTAACCTAATAATATTATAAGAGACAAAAGAGCAAGTCCTGAGAATGTCAAAACTATTTTTTCGGAATTTTATATTACGCAGTTTTAAACGAAAATATCCACAATAATACGTCCCTTTCCTTTACATCCGGAACTACAAAAGTTGCAATTATTTGAAAAAAAAACTGTAACTTACTGAAAAAAGTATAAGTAGAACATATACTACGGGAGTTCTTTATACACTTAGGAACATACGAATTTCTTATCATAGGACAATCGCTATAATCTTGTAGTCAGATTCTACGCACCTCGATTTTTTGGTTTAATAGTTTTCCAAAAAAAGGGTCGAGGATGTGCTTTTTAGGATCCGGTTCCTCAGATTGAAAAAAAACCTAACCTTCATAGGATCACTTGGTCGTCTGTCTCTTAAAGCCCTTTCCCTCAGAAATGGCTTGAGTAATCGAGTTAAAATTAATATCATATACCGAGGCCTTAATTACTTTTAAAAATTGAATTTTTTTTTGCTTCACTGAACAAAAGATGTGGCTCTTTAAATCAAATAAATTTTTTATTCATGCAACATTCTTACTCAATGATCATCAAAAACTTATACCATATGGTACTTCCGGTCGACCTACAATTGTGAAAGTCACCATAGTGGAAAGTCTTACATCACAAGTAAAGGTAAAAATCAGTGATACCTAATTCTATATGGAATTGTATATTTTTATAATTAGATTGTCTTTACGCCTAGGAAAGATATTAGGGGCAATATATTTACGTTGAGAAAAATAATATTTATAAATAGTATAATTAAAAATACCAAGTACCATTAAATCGTCATAAGTACCTAAATAGCTACGGAACCCCCGTAGTGCGAGTTCTACTAGCGCTTGGCAGATTTTTATACATATCTTCTGAGAGGTAAGCAATTAAAATTTTGAAAAAACAAATTGTGTATGTCAGCTCTGATGCGCGACTGAAGTTTACTCCTTTACTACGATTGTCTTGTAATGTATAAAATAGGTAACTCTGTATGTAAATATAAACATTAAATGTAAGTGGAAAATTCTTTAATAAAAACATGCTGACAATATAATTATTTTCAAATAAAACACAAATGAACAAAATTCAATTTATATAACAAAATTAAAAAGATTTAGTGAATGTAGCAAAAATTTGTTTTAAACCACGACATAATACATAAAACTAAAAAAGAAATACCTCATTTGCCCCCACTAAAATTATCACATAAATACTTTCAAATCTTAATTATTGCAAAATAAGCGGGACAATATGGTCTATTATTATTTCAAGTTTATATATTACAAAGGTTCCATTTTTCCATTTGAGGTATGGAACCTTAAAAACCTAGATCAATGTAATGAAATCGAAAATTATTTGGTCATCGCAATCTTGTGCAGCATCTTAAAAATTTGCATTAGTAAATAAGTATTCTATTTAAATTACATTCTTTTATTTAAAAATATGTTCCTGTTGTACCAAAGAATATATATGTCTTTAAATAAAGTAGACAAAAAATGAGGGTTTTTGTGGGTGAGTTACACTTGCACTTGACTGGTTTTTATTTTCGGTTACAGGTTTTGAGCCCTTTTTGTTCTCAATATCAAACTAGTGCATAGAATTCGTCATAATCAATATTCTCTAAAACCTTAATTTGGAAATTAAAGGCACACGCGCGTACCGACATTTAAAATAAAAATCATTTAGAATAGAACTAGCACTATATATAAAAATGTTAATGTTTATTTATAACCACGCTTTTATCGATATATTACAGTATAACATATTCATAATGGTAAGAAATCAATGGCTTAAACGCATTTAAATTTATGGATTAAACTGTAACACAAAAGTACACAAGTAGTACAAAAGATAATAACAACACATTTGGATAAATTTACTTTCATTCACCATAAACAAATCACACTTTGTTGCTACCACCATCAGATGGTTGAGTAGTTGAGTATTCCCGAAAAATGGAAAACTGTTTCACTCTCGATAGTGTAAAGTAAGTCTCATATATGAAGTTTACCACTCGCGCACGTTGCTTTCTATCTGCAAAATACGTGGAACAGAGAGTCCTGCTTCGCCAAGACGATTAATGTTATTTAAGGACACATTTAAGACTAAAATAGTAAAAAGTAAAGGTCCTATAATCGAAAGCTGTTTCACTCGCGATCGTGTAAATTAAGTCTCAAATATGAAGTTTAGATGGCGATTAATGTTATTCAAGGACACATTTAAGTCCAGAATAGTAAAAAGTAAAGGTTGTGTAATCGAAAGCTGTTTCACTCTCGATAGTGTAAAGGAAGTCTTAGATATGAAGTTTACCACTTGCACAAATTGCTTTCTATCTGCAAAATACGAAGAGAAAATCCTAAACATGGAACAGAACTCTGCTTATTTATTTATTATTTAATTATTATTTAACGACACATTTAAGAACACAATGTTTAATACTTGAAGACACATATTATTTCCGTTGTATTATTTGCTAAAATTAGTGTTATTTTCACTACAAAATTGTATTTCCTTGTATGTCTCTTAAGCATATAAAAATATCGTAAAATTGTGAAAAACGCTTTATTACTCACAACATTTTTACCATTTTATATTTAGCTCCCCTTTGTATCTACTATTTAAATAACGTATATAGCTTCTTACGTAATGGTGTTTTTTACATATACTTGGTAAAAAATGAGTCGGGAAATCGTAAATTTAAGGGTCCAAGAAATCATCATTTTTAAATGAAAATGAAATATAAAACAGATTCGTACTTCATCCTGCAGCTCTATTTATACATACCCTTATTCGCAAGCGGAAAAAAGATTAGCCTTCGTCCACCTATTCGTGAGGGGTTCGAAATATAATGTTAAATCAACTTCAATATTTGTTTTAATTTTGGGTCAAATCGTGTTTTAATTACTAATTCTTTTTTACATAATTTTGAAATTAGACGTCTCTAATAGACAGACAGATATATATCTGTCAATCTATCAGATGCAGACGAACAGGTGGGCAGACGACGTTGACAGAATAATGGAGTCCCGTTTAGGCGCTTCGGGATACAGACTCCTAAGAATGTGCATTATATATATGTATATATATATATATATATATATATATATATATATATATATACATATATATATAGTCGAATTTTACGTAAAAATTTTAAGTAATGTAAAATGTATATATTTACAAACATGATAGAATTTTCACGAAAAAAGTTACATCTGTAAAATATGAAAACTATTAATTTATCTATCTATATAAAAATATTTTACATCCTTTCAATTTTAGGGAAATTCGGGCAAATATTTATTTAATCAATTAATTTATTTCTGAAAGTAAACTATATTCACAGGAAAACTTTTCCATTGTCAATTTATTGCCCAATTTCTGCACAAATAAATAAAATGTGAAAATATTTTCATCTTCAGTTTTATACAATTTATTGTACGGAATTAAAAATTAATAAAACTATAATGTTATAAAAAAATTTTTAACAACATTATTTTCAGAAATATACACATCGCGTGTGTGGGTCCCAAAGCAGCTGTGATAATGGAGACAGCCTGCGATTGAAGTGTAGAAGTTAAAGTGCGTAAGTTAAAGTACAGTCATCAGGGACAACCAGCTAACTAAGTTATCGGTGAAAGTCACGAACTGTCCAGTTACGACTCTTTAAGTAAACGATTTCCTTATTAATGGAATCAAAGCATAGGTGAGTCACCCACGTACGTAACGATGTTTAAACATCAACACAACGACTGCATTCGACCTTAGAACGCTCAGATTTTGAACTTTTTTAAGGTATTGTATACAAAAGGAAAGGAATTTGAAGCAAAGTATAATCATATATGTATAATATGTAGGAACTACTACTCAAATGATCTCTGATAAAATATCAAATAAAACAAATTTACGCTCTTCGTAATGTTACTGTGGATAAGCTCATGAACAATGCAGGTCTAATTTGAACATCTACATAATGAAGTAAAATACCATTACATACAAGCGCATGGGTACTATTTATGGCTACTATGTACTGTTACTGACTCTGAATACTACTGATTAAAAAATATAGTAAAACAACTATTGTAATCAAATATAGTAAAACAACTATTGTTTTCAAGTCTATTAAAAAAAATGTAGTTCAAACATAAACATTTTTTTCTACAGACTGTTGAAAAATTTGATTACTATATCATTTTTACAATATTTTTTATAATACTTATAATTTGTTTTTATTCAGTGGACTGTTTATATAATCTAATTTTGTTCTAGTATTACATTTTTCAACACCCACGATTTCAAACACAATTTTAAAGAGAAATTCCTATTTTTATTGTAGTGATAGTGATAGTTCAGATTTTTAATCAATTTCTGGTAACGTAAGAGTTTCAAATGTAAGTTGTAAGTGAATCATTCGACAAATTGGTTTCTAAACTGTTATTTAATAAGACAATGGTTTCTAAACTGTTATTTAGTAAGACAATGGCTTCTAAGCTGTTATTTAATAAGACAGTTATGTTTAAATTTCTTTATAAAAGAATTCTATTACTTTTCGAAGCACGAATTCTGAAATAACTATTTAATTCATATCATACGTAAATACAAACCTACCTAAGTACAAAATCTACATGAATATCGAAACGAACATTTCTTTTCCAATAATTTATCCACGATTTCTATAAATTTAACAAATATTTAAACTATCACCTTACTAAATAAACCAATTACCAATAATGGTTAGACAAATATGTACTTATTGCGTTGGATAAATTAACTTTATTCTTATTTTCTCCCAAATTATTATAAATTTATAGCCGAATCCGGAAAATAAAGTAAATATTTGATCTAATGCAGGTATGTACTTACAATTTTAAATTAAACAATCGATTTAACTGCTGAATCGAAAAAGATAATTTTCTTTACATATAAAAAAACCCCATGACACTTTGACAATAAATAGGATAGTTTAAATCAGTAGCAAACGTGATTAGTAAAAAACGGTATACAGATTTAAGTTAGATCACATTACAAGCTATTGTATATAGAGTTAAGTGAAATCAAATTGCTTTTCCGGATTTTTTCATTGTCAGGATGACTTTTGATCACAAGAAGACGTACATGAAAGTAATACTCAATATGCGTGTAATGGGCTAGCTCAGAAATAGAAAATGTTAGAAACATAAGATTGAAGAGAAAAATTTATATTTTCACCATGCAATTTAGCAATGTTATTCTTAATGCTTTGTTTATTTTATTCCATATTTTTACTTTGCTAATTGTTAATGCTTTGTTCTTTAGACGCGCACTGATTAGTATTTACTTTGAATGTATGTATTATCGTGACAAAAAGCGATTCTGGTGATCAAAAACTGGGAAATTTCAGGCGGAAAGGATATTTTAGCTGTGCAATTTACTTACGTTGTCGATATTTCCTTTTAATAAGTTAAAACTCATTAGGTACATGTTCATTATTTTCTGTGTGCAGCAATCTAATATTAAACTCCCCATAATTTCTTTCCCTTTAATAGCACATTAAAACCAATTATGTTTTGTGTTAATCGCGTTTATTATGAATATAAACTGGCCAGATTTAAAAACTGAGCTAATTATCCAATATATCGCATATTGCTATATACTTGCTGTCTAATAAATTGGCTAAGTGCCATAAACACAACCACTATTTTTGAGTTGTAAGACATGTTTGTTAATATTATTTGAAGATATAAGAATTCTATTAATTTTATTATTTATAATCGTTAGTGATCTTATAAGGGTTTTATTTTTCCTTTTAAGATACGGAATCCTAAAAACACATCAAAAAACATCTAATTATTTTTATTCACCTACTAAAAATCGTCTTTTGGCTTTTACACTCTTTGAGACTCAAAATATCAATATGTATATATTGCACAACAAAGAACGTATTTAAAATTCATACAGGTGAATCTGTATATGAAAATCAATAGAAAATGTTAAGGAACTTTATGAAAATTGTCACCCGTTTTTGATAAAATCGCTATTAATGTCGCGAATCCCATGACAGAAAAATGACTTTTTCTTACAGACACACTCTTCAGATATATTTAGTTTGATAGACACAATCACCTATATGAATAATAGACACAATATTTTTTACCTTTTGTGTAAATAAGTTTTAAAAACTATAACTCGTTTGCACTAAAGCTGTTGTGAAACAAAATATAGGTCGACTTTAGTAGAAGTTCGGGTTTTAGTGTTTAAAGCAATATGATTTTTCGAAAGATCATATTTTGAATCTTAAATACGTATATAAAGGAGAATGTCAACCGGCAGTGCAGTCTATTTCTAAATTGTACATTTATCAAATAAATATAAAACATAACGTTATTATTTATTATAACTTCATAGATGACAATTTTTGGCCGAATTCAATAAAAGAAAAAAGTATGTGGCGCAATTTTAATTTTTCAAAATTTCACTTTATAACAACTACGTCGAATGATCCTCAAAGTTGAAGTTGCAATCCCTCAAAGTTGCTTCAGGTTATTTATAGCTTATATTTCCCTTCAAAAAGGTCAAAATGCATGTTTTTATTTATATCTTACCCCATATTATGTAGATTAAGCTCCGAGGAATTAATATAAAAAAGTCCTCAAATGGATGAATCAATTCACACTGTAGGTATGTAGCGCAACACAAAATTCGCGTTATTAATAATGCTTTTGTGATTATTTTGTTTGTTTAGAATCATGCTTTAATTAGCTTTAATCATTAAATAATTTCTAAAATCGTATAGTTATTCTCATAATTTTAATCGTAAATTAAATAATATAGTCGTTATTGTAAGAAACCGATGCGACTTACTTAAGAGCATAGTCTAAAATAGGCAAAACCAAGAAATTAATCAAAAAGAAAAGCTTCAAAAAATTATTTTTGTGTTTAGTATGTCTAAAAAAATAAATTAATGATTATTTGAGTTATAAATATAAACCACAAATTTAATGTATTGATTTTTAATTTTCATATTAATATTTTCATTAATAATCTTGACTACGGCTTACCACGAATTAAGTGAATGTACGTAGTAAGTCGTAGGTAAGTAAAGTCGTAGAGGTTTTTTGATATTTTAAAAAGCTTATAAATATATATTATTTAGTGGATTTGACATATTCCATAGTATTGATAGAGATTTTAATGATTACACAACGTGATATTTAAAATAATGTTGACAAAATAGTGATCGAGCATCAATTACAATGCTCAATATCAATAGTCAATATTTAGTTATCCTCAAGACTTACATTAAAAATATCTT
This sequence comes from Druceiella hillmani, assembly GCA_039881145.1. Classification (NCBI taxonomy): domain Eukaryota; kingdom Metazoa; phylum Arthropoda; class Insecta; order Lepidoptera; family Hepialidae; genus Druceiella; species Druceiella hillmani. Next base: position 2,962,796 of record JAYKKI010000062.1, read on the forward strand.
TACTTTATTTTGTGTTATTTATTGAATACAGTAAATTAAAGTAAATTTAACTTAGTTACAACCACTTTTGATACAATACTGTATTTCATAGTAACATGCGCAATCCTCTTTTTATTTCCGCTATAGGTATCAAATTTAGGTGTTTTATATAACGACATCTATTTTTTACATTGCACATAACTCAATAATAATTAAATTATCTTTCGACCATAATATGGAACGGCCATAATTTTCCACCTCCTGGTAAATTGAGAATTCATTACAAAATATTTCTGAATTTTTAAATTTTATTATACAGAAGACAACCAAAGTTGCAATGGCTTTAAACACTAACAGTAGTCAAATATCAATCAATAAAATATACGGGTAGCAATCTTGTGAGATAAATAAACCTAACGTCAACGGATTATTAAAAAATAAAATGGAAGCGTATGGAAGCACAAAAAGAGCAAAATTGAAAAAAGTAATGAATTAAACTTTTTAGTGAGCAAAAGCGAATTTTATTTAACCAATTATCGATCATAAAAAAACTGTATTTCAAATAAGTTCCTTATGTATTTAAGAGAGCAATCTCCATAAAATTTTCATATGTAGTCTGGGTCCAGTAGATGAATATAAAATAATTATATTCTCCCAGAATAAAAATGATTTCCAATTGTATTTTCAATTGTATCAGCCCCTTTGCTCTCCCCCATTTCTAGCGAAAAAATAGCTAGAACGACATAAATTTAAAATAAAGCAGAGATCACCCACCCACGATATAGCTTTAATTTCTACAAAGTTTTAGAAATTAATGTTTAATTGCAAGTCCCTCAAATTCAGAGTGAAAGATATCTTCAAAGGCTACTCTGTGTATTGGTACTGCCGAAGGAAGAGTTCAACAGAGAAATATGTACTTTCATTTCAGTCCAATTGCCATTAGCTTATGTAGTTCAGATTTCAATATTGATGTACTGTTACAGTTGGTCTCATCTTTCTTCCTCTTCCACTCCTTTTGTTTCTATCTAAAACGAACCATTTTGTTACTGTCTCTGATCACCTTTCATCTGTAATTTTCTAAATATAGTCGGCCCATTTCCACTTTTCACATAATACTGCTTTTGTTACCTCTCTTATAGTGGTATTTTTTGGAAAGTCTTTCAAAGTTATATTCAGAGAGCATCGTTTCCTCGATTCCTCTTTCACATACTTTCAGTTTACTGAGAATGTTCTGAGTCATTTTGAAGGTCTGGCAGGCATTATCTATATCCATGTAATTAAATATAATATTGTGAAGCAAATGTTCATAGCTTTTGTTCGTAAGTCAACAATACGAAAAAAAATATTTTCCACCTCTTAACTACGAAACTACTGAACACAACGTTATGAAAAAATGAGATCAAATAGTATATTTAAAATCAAGTGATTGTGCACGCAGAGTATAAGGATATAGTTTTATTTACATTACAAATTTAATTAGTAATTGATTTTGTGTTATAACTAACATTCAAAACACGAAACTATATTTTTATATGTTGTTTTGTTGCGTACTTATTCAATACTTCTTCACCAAAATTTTCCAAATTAGCTGTGCCCGTAACTTAGTTTGCACGCAAACGTATAGGAAGTAGTATTAACTATAAGATTAATATACTTAACGCAATATATCACAATAATTGCAAAATATATAATAAAAACTATAAGATTAATACACGTAACGCAATATATCACAATAATTGCAAAATATATAATAAAAACTATAAGATTAATACACGTAACGTAATATATCACAATAATTGCCAAATATATAATAAAAACTATAAGATTAATACACGTAACGCAATATATCACAATAATTGCAAAATATATAATAAAAACTATAAGATTAATACACGTAACGCAATATATCACAATAGTTGCAAAAATAAACTATTTTTTAAGTAAGTAGACTGTTTGCGTAAGTAACTTTATGTAAAGAAAGAATTTTGTTGGAAAATTAATAAATAAATATTGGAAAATTTAATATTTTCATCTTTCTCTTAAAATAAATATATAGGGTATTATTTTAATTATTAAAAATGGACGTATTTTTGATTTATAAAATAGTTCCAAAAAATAACTTAAATTTTTTTCCTAACACATTAAGGAACACAAAAATTGAAAGAATAAATGGCAATTTCTGTTATTCTCTCCAATAATAATCGTTTTCCTATTACGCTGATCTTGTTTGCTTTTGGCCCGCTAACTGCAAAACACAGTGAAGGTAAAGCATCACAAAGACGAACAACATGTTGACGTGATAACGTATAGAATAGGAAATATAGTGAAAAAATAATAAGTTACACCAATTTTTCCAAAATATAAACTGTAGGTATCTAGATTATATGAAATTCAATGTATGTGCATGCGAGAAACGTCACTGCTTCTGAGCAAGTTAAACATTATCTATATATTAATACGTGAAGCAAAAACTTTGGACCCCTTTTTACGAAAATTGCGCGGACGGAGGAGTATGAAATTTGGCATACTTATAGTTTATATGTAGGAGAAGTGCAGAATGCTAATATTTTTCAATAATAATGCTCATAAAGTACATTAAATCAATAAATAAAACATTACACACACTACCATGCATTTGACACACACGTATATATGCACAGATTATATACTAAATAGATGGTCAACTGCAAGCAATTGTGCGAGCGAGATAGCACTTTCGCGTTTCCTAGTACTATGCCTCTATATTCCCCTGTTGCCCAATCTAATGAAGTTGCAGCGAGTGCCCATTTGCTGAGCACTCGCTGCAACTTCGTACTTTCGCTGCAACTCGTATTTTTGACAGCTGTACTTTTCTTACATTTTAGGTTACAATTGAAACAACAATTCTGAAATTAAAAAACTTTATTAGAAAAAAATTCGCCAGTTCGAGCGACATACCTAAAAAGAACTAACAAAAAACTTAGTGGCCATATACAAACACATTGAATGAACGTTTCTATTTTACAAAATATCTGCCGCTTTTACATATCAAGATGTACTTAACTAGCTTCTATCATTAAAATAATATACTAATACTTTCAATTTTAATATGAATTTTCATTAAATAAATTGTTAACTCTCCTTTTACTGTTTACTGTGTTATAACTCTTAGTGTTTTTAACATCGATTAATTTATTTAATTCGACGTTTACATTATTCGTATAACTCGTAACCTTTATAGTGAAAAAATATCAATATTCTATATCTTACAGCTTTATTCTATAACCTTCCTACTATTTTGAATTTAACAATTAATCTATGAAATGAATAAAATATACTCAATATGGAAATTATACTTTATGAAGAGAAAAAATGCGGTTATGGTGGCGATTACACTTCAGTTTTGTGCTACTAAATGTAAAAAAATGCTAAATCAGGGGGATAATTTCTATTTTTTAAACTATTTCAAAGAAATTTAAACTATGTGCTGAATAAAAAGAAATAAAAAGGATACGGTTCTGGCACAATCGTTGATTTAAAAGATTTTAGTACTCATTGTAGGCTAATTTCTATATCCTACTTAACCTAATTTATACATTCAGTTTAATATCCCCAATGTAAATAGTCGACAACACTTAATAAAGAATCAAATACAAAAAGTAGAATATAAGAATGTCAATTATTCCTGTGATATTTACACAATTACAAAAATTTCTAAAAAAACAAATCTAACCTAATACATATGAATAAATTATTTTCTTGAAAATTATTTTCTAAATAATCTTTTATTCATTGGCACATTGGCCTACATTGACTGCATCTTCAGCTGAACAAATCACTTGGATGCAGTAACAACTTATTTTTATCTTTTAAATCAATATGCTCGTAGTTGTTGTATATTATATGTTAGCATCATTACTAAAAATCTCATTTTCACAATCTTTTGTTTTAATCAGAAGGCTACGCGCAATCTAATACACATGCAGTATTTGGTATAAATTAACAAATTTGGAAGCGAATCCAATATACCCATCAATGGTACAGCGAACAACTTTTGAAGGAACTTGTAATTCGGAGCAATTCTTAAATATTGACAAACAACTTTGCATCCATACTAAATCTGTGCCATTTCTTCTTCAAGTTCTGATTCAATAATTACCTTTTAACAAATATTCTCTAAATTACTTAAATCTTCCAATGACTTATAAAAAAAAATTTAATCTCTTCGTTAAATTTTCGTACCACATTCTGTTTTGGTTGTTTTTACCACCTCCAACTGCAAATAAAAGAACAAATTATTTAACCGACAATGTACATATATAATATTGTAAATTTATAAATGGATTCTTTTTGGTTTGTAATAATTGCTTCATCATAATTACATAATGCGTATGACGGTGATGTTTTTTTGAGAGTGTCGGCGGCTAGGTCTGCTATTCTCCACATGCCGTAACTTCTTTAATCCGCTTGTCTAAAAAGAAAATTAAATTATTAACAACTTCTTTGTTGTTTATTATTAAAACGCGAAAGTAACTTTGATGATGAGTTTGAACAATATTATCAATAAAATGTATAATTGATTCGATGCTATTTTAAAATTAATAATTTTCCGTGAAATGTTTACTTACCGTGAAATGTTTACGGCTACAACCCAATGTACAAGAACGATCTTTAAAATAATTTCCTCTTATTACGAACAAATGTAACAAATACAACAAAATTTGAATTAAAAGTGAAAATATTACAGATATTATAACCAAATGTAAAACTGAACTATAAAATAATGTTAAGTTACAAATTTGCAGTTTGACAAACGAATTCAAATAAAGTTAACGATTTTAAATTTCGTATCATAGTCTTTTTTTTTCTTTGATTATATAGCGCACAGAATAGATACGATAATATATCGAGTTCGTTATCGCTGCTCTATGTTCCATAGACAATATTTTATGCATTTTGTGTGTGCGAAAGAGATAGGGCTTTCGCGTTCCAATCGATATATTTGTATGAAGTAAACCCACCCTGTGTATATACAAACAATTGACATATGAGTAGTCTATAGTTTTATTTTTCCGCTGGCTTTCCATTGTAGTTTATCTGCCAGATAGTTCGCAAGTTATTGTGCTTCAACTTTGTTATTTTCTCATACATAATAGTAAAAAAATTTATCTTTTATCTAGAATTACAGTTGTTATCATTTAATGTAATATTATTAATAATAATCATAATATTAATACGTGAAGCAAAAACGTTGTACCTCTTTTACAAAAATTACGCGGACGGATTAGTATGAAATTTGGCACAGTTAAAGTTTGTATGGAGGAGTACGGAAAGCTAAAATTTTTATATAATAAGCATTAGAAACACATTAAATTAATAAAAAAACATTACACATACTACCATGCGTTTGACACACACACATGTATATACACACATATTGACATATGAGTTATCAAAAATTTTATTTTTCCGCTGGCTTTCCATTGTAGTTTATCTGCCAGATAGTTCGCAAGTTATTGTGCTTCAACTTTGTTATTTTCTCATATATAATAGTAAAAAAATTGATCTGTTATCTAGAATTACAGTTGTTATCATTTAATGTAACAATATTAATAATAATCATAATATTAATACGTGAAGCAAAAACGTTGTACCTCTTTTACGAAAATTACGCGGACGGATGAGTATGAAATTTGGCACAGTTAAAGTTTGTATGGAGGAGTACGGAAAGCTAAAATTTTTATATAATAATGCATTAGAAACACATTAAATTAAAAAAAAAACATTACACATACTACCATGCGTTTGACACACACACACACACACACGCGCATATTGACATATGAGTTGTCAATAATTTTATTTTTCCGCTGGCTTTCCATTGTAGTTTATCTGCCAGACAGTTTCTAAGTTATTGTGCTTTAACTTTGTTATTTTCCAATATATAATAGTAAAAAATTTGACCTTTTATCTGAAATTAGAGTTATTACTATTTAATAAAATATTCAATTTTCTAAAGGTTAATAATAACCATAATTTAAAGGTTAATAATAACCAAAATCTTAATATGCGAAGCAAAACCTTTATAGTCCTTTTTACAAAAATTACGCGTCCGGAGGAGTATGAAATTTGGCACAGTTAAAGTTTATATGGAGAAGTGTGCTGAAAGATAATATTTTACATCGAAAGAGATATATAGATTTTTATTAGAAATAACACACATATATGTACTATTTTGTTTATGGTTGAAGTCTATGGTCAAACTGAGATTAATATTGTTTGTCCATAGTCTTACTGAATGTCAAAAATAATCATAATTACGATAATATCATATTCATAGTTTGTTTCGCATACACATATTAATAGACCAAACGCAAATTTAAATAATATTAATAGTTTTTTAGAGATACATATAAATGTGCACTAAATGTAATTCCAAGACTTTTTCATAGTTATGATCGTGGATTAATGGATTTACAATGCAGGTTTTGCAATGCGAAACGTTTTGAATCTGAAGTGACTTTAAGTGACAGGACTGAATTCACTTAATGTTGCCATAAGGGTAAAGCAATATTACCGCCCTTAAGTCAAAATGAATATTTTAAATCATTGTATTATGGACTTATTTCAAATGAACCTTCAATCAAAAGTAAGGCAAAAAATTATTTTGAAAACATTCGCAAATATAATTCATCATTTGCTATGGTTAGCTCAAAAGCTATAATTTGCGGGGCAGTTACAAGTGGAGTGTATCATTTCAAAAACATGATATTTTTATCACAGATCAGGTTCAATGAATGCGGCATATGGTCGCTCACCATGTTGTGCGCAATTCGATTTTTATGATGTCGACACTAGCAATTATATATTATAGATTACAACAACATTTTAATCAAACGTGCAATAACAATATAATGCGCAAAATATCTCTTGAATTGGAACGCAGTAATCCTTTGGTTCGGTCATTCATTGCAATGAAACATCATTGTCACAGAGTTGAAAATAAAAAAAAGAAATTTGTATGCTCCTTAAAGTAAATCATGATTTAAATCAACGCCTGTTCAATGATGCAGTTCAAACTGATGTAGCAGTAATATTTAGTACAGTTGATGGTGAGCCACCTTTGAACGAAATGTGATTTCATTTTCAAAAGTTAATAGTATGATCAAAAATATCTCAATTTTAAATTCATCATTAGACCCTTGAGCACGTCCATTACTTTTTCCAAATGGTGATACTGAGTGGCATATCAATATTCCGTACCAACTATATCTAATTCAAGAGCACCCAGAAAAAAATTAGCCATGTTTCAGTATGCAGCCTATCGACTTGCGATTAGAGAAGATTTCAGCATCTAGCACCATTCGCAAAAAAATATTTCTGCAGTGGATAGTCAAATCAAACAATTCTTAGATCTGAAGTTTACGACAATTTAACAGACTACATAGAATTGAACATCAATGCCAGTAAGCTTGGCCGTAGAATTAGGGCAGTAAGCTTGGCCCTAATTTTACCATCTTCGTTCAATGGATCTCCAAGAAATATGTATCAGAATTATTTAGATGCAATGTCAATTGTACAACATTTCGGAAAACCGTCTTTATTTATTACAACGACTTGCAATCCAAGTTGGCCAGAAATAGTTAACAACAGTGGTGTAGGTGAAGCTGCTAATTTTAGACCTGATATTATTGTGCGTGTATTCAAGTCAAAGTTGAAAGCATTCATAGAGGACCTTATACAAAGTAATATCTTTGGTAAAGTTGAAGCACTCGTTTATACAATTGAATTTCAAAAAAGAGGATTGCCTCATGCTCTCTTTTTACTCACTTTAAATGAGCAAGATAAAATTGTTAATGCTATAGATATTAATGAAGTTGTATCTGCGGAGATTCCTCGCATTGAAACACATAATATGTTGTAAAACATATGATGCATGGTCCATGCGGAGTACTTAATCCTAATTATGTATGTATGGGAGATAGAAAATGTATAAAAGAGTATCCAAAACGATTTAATGAAACTACATGTGAATCGTTAAATGGGTATCCATTATACAGAAGACATGATAAAGGTATTAATGCAGAAGTTCGTGGTAGTTGCCTTGAAAATCGGTATGTTGTACCATACAATCCATATTTACTTGCTAAATTTAATTGCCATATAAATGTTGAAGTATGTGCTACAGTCAAAAGTGTCAAATATATTTATAAATATGTGTATAAAGGCTATGACAGTGCATCTGTTGACTAGACTCTGGTGGAAATGAACAAGGTCAAAATATAGAAATTAATGAAGTTACAAATTTTTTAATTGGTCTTTATTTCGGATCAACAGAAGCCATATGGCGCATCTATGAATTACCAATGCATTTTCAGTCACATACTATAATCAGACTTGATATTCATTTACCGCGTCGACAGAATGTATACTTCCGAGAAGGGCAAGAACGTCAAGTAATTGATAATGAAAGACTATTATTAGCATTTTTTGAGTTGAATCGATCAGATCCATCAGAACGAGAGTATAAATATACTGAAATTTCTATGCGTTATGTGTGGAAAGATTCCCGAAATAAATGGAAGAAGAGAAGCCGTGGAGGTGATAAAATCATTACAAGGATATATGTAGTGTCACCAAAAGATATCGAACTTTTTCACTTACGATTGCTTTTATTACATGTCTGTGGTCCGAAATCATTCGAGGATGTTAGAACATACAATGAATTTTTATACCCTTCTTTTGTTGAAGCGTGCCATGCTCGCGGAATAGCTACAAATGGTAATGAATGGCGGGTGTCAGGACAAATTTGCAAGTGTTGAAAATCATAGATAGATTATTGCGTGATCTAAGTGATGAAAACGATAAACATAGTGTTTGGAGGAAAAACTATACTTCTGTGCGGTGATTTTCGGCAAATCTTACCAGTAATCCTACATGGATCACGTGGAACTTTAATTAAAAATTGTGTTACAAGTTGGCATGATTTCCTAATTTTCATAAAGTTACATTTACTCGAAATATGAGAGCTTTACCAAATGAAATAGAATTTGTAGAATTCTTGAAAAAAATTGGAAATTATGAGGCCCCACAATTCCCTCATTTTGGTAGAAATGTTATTGAAATACCTCATCAATTAATAAGAGATAAAAACAATATTATTGATGAGGTGTATGGAAATATTTCCAATAACATACTCTCAGAAAATATATTGAACTCTGTTATTTTAGCACCTACAAATGACGATTGTACTTTGATTAATACTGATATACTTAATCAATTCCTGGTGAACAGCGAAAATATCATAGCTATGATAAAATAATTTGTGATAATGACAATGACATCAATAACTATCTGGTAGAGTTTTTATATTCTTTGTCTATTAGTGGTTTACCACCGCTTAGTTCACAAAGTTAGTATTGAAAGTTAATTACATAGTTTTATTGATCAGAAACTTAAATACTAAGGACGAATTAGTCAATGGAACAAGAATGCGCATCAAATTTATGCATCGAAATTCAATAGATTGCGAAGTTTTAACTGGGACCGCACGCAGTAATAGAATTTTGATTCCACGTATAAATTTAACGTACTCTGGAACTATTACTACTGTACTTACCGTATGTACTTACCGTTTAACTTTCAAAGAACACAATTTCCTATAATACCTGCATTTGCGATGACAATAAATAAGTCTCAAGGACAAACATTCCAAAAGGTTGGAATTTTATTGAATCGGCCAGTTTTTACAATTGGCAATTGTATGTCGCAGCAAGTAGAGTCCGTTCATTCGATGGTTTAAGGTTTTATATTTCCGAATATAACGGTCAAGGACGTTTAGCAAACGATGAAAGAGTTTTTACAAAAAAAATTGTTTTCAGAAAAGTTTTAAATCTTTAATTATATTATCGCAATATGCGATAAAAAATGCTATTCAACGGAGAGCATTTTTTACCGCATAATTTTTTTTATTTCGCATCATCTTACAGCATGTCCTGTTTCAATATTTTTTTTTTAAAATAAGTATTCTTTATTTTTCTCCTTTTTGAATTCCATGTAATTTATTTTTTTTAAATAGGAAAATAACAGCGTTGGTGAAATCTGTGGTTATAGTAGTATATAGTCTTTGACAATATAATAATGTTTGAGCGTTATATTTTTATAATTTATATTAAATAACTTATAATTTAAATTTATTATGGTCGAATTTCGACCACTGGGCGACCACTAGTCTTAGGAAATACGCGTTATGAATAATTAATTTTCATTTTAAATATCTACCTCTTAAATAAGTACAGAAAAGTAGAGTAATTAATACTATATAAAATACCCTACTTTATCGTAAACAAACATTTTCCGCCTCGGAAACGGAATTCGCTTCGATAACTGTGATTTTCCGCCCAATCAGTCTTTATGAGTAACTTTGTGAAACAATTTATTAAAGCGTGATATTAAATTTTCCCTATGCTTTCATTATCGTAGAAAACCTTCACGAGGAAGCAAAATGAGAAAAAATATTAAAATTAATATGAAATATTGTAAAATAAATTAATTATTCGCTGCATCGCTTTTCAACAATTATTAAAAAATTTATTACGTCAGGGATGATTTTGAAATATATATTTAAACAATATATATATATATATATATATATATATATATATATATATATATATATATATGTAGGTAATTGACACGCCGCAAAAGTTTAAAGGATATGTAAGAGACATATGTCTCTTTACATAATCATGAGTTGAAAACTGTTTTTTTGAATAATTTATCATTCACTTTATTTTATTGGAAAAAATTTTCAATGTTATTCTTTAACAATTACACCTTTCCACACTATAATATAAATAGCGGAAATCTATTTATTATTCATAAGTTTAATCTTCAAATTTAATAAATAGATTTTCATAACATTTTCTTTAACGTATAACTCGGTCCTTCAGAAGGGTTATGAATTATTTCTTGTAACGTTACAACTGAATAGAGATGACAAGTAAAGATATATGAAAAGAAAATTTATTTAGGGACTGCTTTTGCCGCTTCCGTTGAGAAAACTGTGAAAGAAAAATCAAAATATTGCATTAAAGAATTACTTTACTAACAAAAAGATGAACCTTTTAGAAATATTATTACAAAAATATTATTTTGTATTTCATTCATGTGAACCATTAGAAAATATGATTAAATTTATAGTAAGAATAATATTAAGTGTATTAATGTCATATGTACGTCATATACGATAACAATTATAAAAGGGAACTATCTTAAAATAATTATGCTTTGTACTGAAATATCAAATTAATATACCCTCTTCTTAACTAGTTGATTGTGATAAAACATAACCTATATTTTATCACATCGCTTTCTCCCCGCATTCGGGTTGCTTACTCTCACGTACCCCTCCACACCACTTTACACTTCACCTCTGGTCCATATTACGAATGTATGTTCGGGAGGAAAACTTTATAGCGCGATTGAAAATACACTTAGAGCAATCTATTGATATACATAGATACTACAAATTTATGTAACTACTATGCATCGAGTAGCTACGCAGTTCTTTCTTGTTTTTTGTACTAATGCAAAGCAAATAAACTTTGGGAACATTAAATTTGCATGCCTTGATTTGTATAAATGAACTGATTAAAGTAACAAAAACTAAATTACTTCAAGTTGACTTACGTTTTTTCCAAAATCTTTATCCAGGTTGGATCAATATCTTTTATGTGATGCATGCACAAACGTCAGTAAAGAAGTTGGCTCAGAATATTATAAACCCTAATTTTTTTTTTTTTATTGCCCTAATTTTTGATCAAATACTATCGAGTCATGTTCGTTTATTAAAGCTGTTCGCGCATAACTTCATTATGAAAGCTCAGATTTCTTTAAACATTCCCACTATAGTTTCGTTTCAGTATTATTAAGATAAGTGTAATGGAATACAGACAAAGCGATATTTTAAATTTACTTTAAGATTCAAAAGCTCATGCAGATATCTTCGTCAAAATCCTTTGTAAGGTCATGTTTTGTTTTCATATAAATATATCTATGCATAATTTAAGTTTTTGAATGGTAGACGATTACGTAAGTAAATTAAGTAATGAAAACATATTTTGCAACTTTGCGCAGCATTCAATAAATTTAACCACATATTTTTCCTAAGCAACGTAAAAGGCGGTTGGACGTTATATTGGAAGATATTTTTTTTTTATATTTGAAACAATGTCGAAGTTTAATTTATGAAATATTATCGATTTAAAAATAAATACATTCGCCAAAACATAAAATGTTAGATATTCCTTTTTCGAACTTCTTTAAAAAAATTGTACGAGATATTACTCGAAGTTTTGCGATTAGTTTGCAAAAGTAAACGCAATTATATATACACCTTTACAGAGTTCCATCATTCGTTAATAATACAACAAGGTTTAACAGTTTCTTTTAACCCAAACAGCGATAATCCTCAACAGGCGGACAAATGACACTAATATGCCACGCGAAAGACATATATATCCGCTTATCGCTCATCGACAAATCTCGCATTCAAAGGTCTACGCCGCTCATTGATACGATGAAAGCAAAAATTTCTGTAACGCCTTCAACACGTAAACAGAAATTTGTATAAGAAAATACGAGAGTTTTCTTTCACGTGGACTTTAATTCTGGAGTATTTCCGTATACGTTGTTGTAAAAAGTTTATTAAATAAATTTTGCAATTGCGTTCTAGTATCGCATTTATGTTTTGTGACCCTTATATTACAAACATCATAGGGGTCACAAAACATAAATGCGATACTGAAATGCAATACCAAACTCATTCTATATATTATAATGGCAATACCAAACACATTCCATATATTACAATTTTATATAGTTTTTACGGTGTTTTGTCAGGGAGTCGTTGAAATTTAATCCTAGGGAAATATGTTTTCAAGCTCAGATACGTTTCTAAGAGCTAAATAGAAGGGTAGGAGAAATTAACAACACTGACTCTTACCAATGTATGAGTACGAGTATAACTACGGAAGAGTTTTGTATAGTATGGAGAAAAAATATTATAAAATAAAACATCTGTCCGTCTCTTTGTCCGTCAGTTCTCTTATGACTCCAGTTCTGCTATAGGGATTTTAATACAGCCTTCAATACCATATAGGTTGAGTATTCTGAAAAGTGTTTATATATATAAAAATAAGTGTACGTGACCAAGCTATGGAAATAAATTAAGATTTGTGAGATGCGCTCCAGAAGGCGATAGACACAAAGCGCGAGGATGGCATAGAGAATATTGACGCGAGTTAGGATGGAAGAGGGAAAAAAGAGGAGGGCGGAGAGACTAGAGTTTTTGCGTGGTAGGACATTTTCAACCACTAATTTTCTTCATGTCAAGAAACTTCGATTAAGTCAAAAGATCAAATAGACAAAGACCCGAACAGATAAACATACACGCAAAAATACAAAAATTCTGAAAGAAGTTTTTGGCTCTGCTCGATTTCAGACACGCTCCTAGTATATTTTGGAAATATATTCAATATACAATCTCAGTATTCCCGAAATATTTTATATATTGTATTGTATTGATAGAGGAAATTTCTTGTGAGTTTTCACTTAGTAAAAGACATCTCGTCTTGCTAGAGAGCTTCTTTTAACATATAAAAAATAGCTTATACCATTCTCAAAAGTTTCCAGTAAAATTGATTCAATATTTTTTTAAGGTAGTCTTATGCGCTCACTCATATATACATATACACAGATATATCTAAATAAATAATTAATATAGATGCAACCATGTAAACAAACCATACAGACAGTCGTACATTTAATGGACCTTGCCATTCACAAACATAACCGATCCGCTTTTGCTATAAGGTTCCTATTCCACGAAAGCCTTTGTTGAGTATTAATAATCACAAGTGAAGCGTCCAATACTGCAGTAGAGGTGCCATTGATGTTATATTCCTGGGGGATGTCGCAAACTCCTGCCGGAAATGGAAGACCTTGCTGCCGAAACCTTGCCATAGCATTTATGTGTGTTGCGTATAGATCTGTTTACGCATATTGGATACATATTTCATGTGTTTGATTTGTGAAGTTAATGGAATTAACATTATATTATTATTAAAGCGATAGCTGTATACGATTTGCATCGGTCAACAATAAATGTGGTATACCAGTGAACATATGTTGTGGTCATATTCGAAGCGTAAGTATTATTAGAATTTATATACATACATATTAGAATTTATATAGTATATTAGAATTTATATAGATATACGAGTATATGTGATATTATAGCAATAACACTTCTATAGCATTGTATGAAGAAACAGTGAAAAATGATGTTATTGAAATTGTTTTCTTTTTGAGATCTTATAAAAGTAAAGCTAGAAAAATACTTAACTGCTTTATTTTAATTGTTTTCTCGTTAAAAAGATTGAAGGTCGAATTATTAGTTGCCGAACTGTTTTTTTTTTATTTTTCGGTACTGCTTTATCCTTGATTGTTTTTTTAGAAAACAATCGTCATTTTAATCAATAGTTTTTAATTTTATACATTAGAACTATAGTTAGCAAAAATTAATGAAATTGTCTCATCAAGATTTAGATTTTTTCGTTTTTATTTATCTGCACGTGCGTGTAGTGTATCTATGTAAATACCGACATGATATGAATAAAAGCAATTGCGAGTTTAGAACTCAATTCTTACATATAAGAGGAAATTTTATAAACATAAATTGTTCTTCATTAAAACATAAATCAAATTTGGATTTCACATATCAGGATATACCGAGGAGGCCAGTTTTGCGGAAGCGCTTCGCTTTCCCTTGGCATAGTGCGTAACTTACAATAACGTCATATAACGCCGAAGTATTCATTTACTTAGTTTAACAGGGTTACTTACCCCTTTACTGTGAAATTACCTATATAATTAAATTACCTTAGCCATCAATCTGATATAAATAGGTTATAATATCCATCCTAAATATTCCAATTGCTTTGAAGTAAAAAAAAAGAAAGAGCTGCATTAAAAAGTAGATTCCAAAATTCATAGTCGCTAAAAAGTTCACCTTCGTAATAATTGTGTGCACAAACTTATTGCACTGGCGTGTGGTTACTTTGATAACCGATTCCGTGACGGCAACAGTAGAGATACTATTTTACCCGCCATAAGATAAACCATCTGTTTCCTGTTTCCTGCACCGAGTAGCAACGTAACAAAACCTTCAGTAATAAAAACGTATTCGGAATTGGAGCTCTAAAGTATTGGATTAGACACTACATTGATTGCGGCAAGATTTTTTTGTTGAAAACTTTTTTGTGGTGTTTTCCCATTAGGTTTAATGTCGACTGGAATATATGAATGTTTTCTATGTAAGGTGATAAAATAGAATTTGTAATCGGGACATAATATGAGCTTTAATATATTTTAAGGTTAATATATTATCCCGAAATTTCAACATTAGCTAATTGAAAACGCATATAACATATTCTCAGTTAATATACGAGTATTAATAAAAGATATTTTATGATCTATCAACATTATCATAAAAGTCAGTGTGTTTACTAGTGCATAATGTATTTTTGATATTTGGCATATATCAAAGATTATAAAGATTTTGAGAAGCAGGAAAAAAATATTAAAGTTATGAAAAATAAATCTGAAATAACAAAAGTGCATATGTATTAGATGTGAATACAAACAAATATCAAGCGGAACAGGAATAGGACCCAGTACCCCGCAATGTACCGCATCCACAAAGGCCGTGACCTTTGAACAACGCAATATGCCGGTGAATATATGAACAGTGTACCATTAATGAAAAAGGCAGGCGAAAGTGAATTAACTCCTAAAAAGACATCATTAAAATTCTGTTTAAAAGTTATTTCTTACTTAGCAGTAAGTTATTTCTTACATCATCAATTGATATATGGATACATCAAATTAATGGCAGATGTGATATGAATAGAGAGCTACTATATCATCAACTGATATCGGGACATATCAAATTAGTCGGAGATGTGATATGAATAGAGAGTTGGTTAATTTTGTTTGAGGAAAAACAAGGTATAAAAATAAAAAAAAGAATTTGTATAAAGATTTCTCAAACGTAGACAGAATTTTTCTTCAATAAATATATTCGCTAATTTTTTCCGGCCACTTAATGAGCTTTCTAACAAAAACACTTGCGTGTATATGCGAGTCACGAAATTAAAAACGTAAGTTGTTTCAACAAATATTACATCCCCATAATTGGCATTTGAAACAGGCATTATTACAAGACAAGATATTGCCAAACAACGTAAGTGCCGGCGACAGTGACGTGGGTGAATTTTCGGTTAACGTCGTGAAATTGTTGCTGAAGCTATTTTTCGTAGCTCGTTATGAAACTAGCTTTACTGTTGATGTGGGCACAATAGAGATACGGGTGCGAAGAAAGGGGTTGTTGCTTAAAGTCAGGCGGCAAAATTTAAAAAGGAAAATGTTTATTGATTCGGTGTAAAAGTTTTATTCTAGGATGTCTCTAAAATATAAATTTAATCTGGATATGTATATTTTAGTTACAAGTAGGTCAAAGATAAGGGTAGATTTTATAAAATTGGGAAAAAATATGCTTTCCATTTTATTGCAAACTATTAATATTTATAGTATTTGGTGAAAAATAAATTTATTTGAACTGGTTTATCGCGTATTTTCTTAACCGCCTTCTCTTTCTAATATTTTCTTTTGCTCATTTTGTATGATAAGAATATTATATCTAGAATACTCATTATAATTAAATGTCTTTAAAAAAGAAAATTCTCTCATTTTTGGAAGTATTTTTTACGTATTACACTTACGAATTTCCATGTTGAATGAAGATTTATGTTTTATTGCTAATTTTTCCATTTATTCATATTATGTAGTTATATTTTATTATCATTACATTATGTGTAGTTAAAGTTAAGCAAAGTCGATATCATTACATTATGTGTAGTTAAAGTTAAGCAAAGTCGATATGTGAGTAATTTTGAAAGTAAACGTTTTTAGGCCCTACGTGGTGAATAGGTGAATACTCGGCGGGCAATTTCTCGAAAGTAACCCAATGGGATGGAAATAAAATACTTCCTGCTGACCAAACAGAAAACCCGGTGACGAATACTCCATAACCAAATCATTATGTGTAAACTTTACTAACATAGAGTAGATGCTGCATAGTAACTATGTGTTTGTGTTGAATCATACCGTGGAACTGGCGATGAATAATCTGATGTGAGTCGACGGAAGTATTCAGTCTTTCCATCTCTGCTAAACCATGCAATCCCTAAACCCGTGGTTACGTCTCACAGAAATTGTAGCATTGGCTTTATCTTCTGGATGGCGAGGCAGAAAATTAACCCAATCCTACAGTGGGAAACACGCTGAAATTTTTATAACCAAATAGTTTTTAAGAAATAACGCGATCAAGCTCGTTCTGATATCCGAAAATTTTAAAAACCTAAGCTTTTCTAAATATCCATCTATAAAATATAATAGAATGAGAAAAAAGGACCGTCTGAAACTTTGTTTTGTATAGACGTATTTAATTAATTTATACTTACGCAAGAGGTAACGATTTTCACCGAATAGTTTTCAAATTTTATCAAAAAATTGTTTCTGGGCTATTGTACGCCGCTATTTGAAATGACCAAAATCGACTAAAAATATTTGACTAGACTGCAAAATTGCAAAAAAATATAAGTTTTAAATACATCTTAGGTCCTTAAAATAATCATTGGAATTATTAAACGTGGAAATGTAAAATTTATGCCTCCAATCCTATATTGCTGTCACCGATGATTTTCAACGAATCTGTAACAGGAAGGCGCGCCAATTGTAAAAAAAAAATAATTTTAAACGATACATCGACTTCCGGAATTGATGCAGAACACTTAATATGTCCAGCAACTTACAAACCCCTCGTCCTCTCCACGCATACATGCAAGAAATACATTACCTCATTTGTACAGGTTGGTGGTTGTTGTAAAAACCATGAATTTAGGTTCATTGTAGAGATAGCATTTCGAGATCAAATCGCTTGATCTTCAACGATTTAGTTATTCATATTCTAATTGACATAATATTTTGTTGATTTATTTTATATTTTATTGCGATTCAATCGTTTAAATCACAGTAAGGACTAAACCCTATTTCGAATTATCAAAAAGCTGAAATATTTTAAATTATTGCCAGGTTCTTTCTTAAGTACTCTATATTAAATATCTTTTTGTATTCCAAATAAACAGAAAACCATATCTGAACATAAACTGTTCATAATATCTTTATCACAAAGTTATCAATAATGGGTCCCTCCACCGTGTATACGACTGCACTGTATGCTATTACCATACTTTTATTAGCTCACTTTCTTGCCTGTTTGCTCGTTTGTCCGGTACAAATTTTGCTCGTTTGTCCGGTGTAAACTTTCCGTTGAGGTAGAGATATGAAACTTTAAACATCGCTCAGAAATGAATAACCGCAATGGTCACGTTTTATTAGCTCTCTTTCTTGTCTGTTTGTCTGCCCAGCACAAATTTTGCAAACGGTTTTAAACTAACTTTTTGTTGAGCTAAAGACTTGAAACTTTAAACATCGGTACGAATTTTACAAACGGTTTTAAACTAACTTTTCCGTTGATCTAGAGACTTAATACTTAAAATATAGCTCAACACTGAAAGACAATGCAGAATTAACATGCTTTTTTGTCTGGCTGTTTGCTTATGTGTTCGCCACAAAGGAGAATGCCACAAATTTTGCAAGCGGTTTTAAACTAACTTCCGGTTGGGCCAAAAACTTGAAATTTTTAAACGTAGCTCTGCACTGGATGACAATGCTATGTTAACTCGCTTACTTATCTACCTATTTGGCCCAGAAATTAAATGGTTTTAATATCCTTTATGCGTTTTGTTATGAACGTTGCTAGAGCTAGTGAAATAAGTACTTAATTTACTAACAATATATGGACTGTTAATGTCTATAACGCAATATTTCTGAAAGAAATTATTTATTATTTTTAACAATAGCGAGATATTTAAAATCGATTGCAAATTTTATAATAATTTTACAACACTACAAATCAGATATTAATTATTTACATAAAAAAATCTTAATTTCCCACGTTTTTAAATCGGGCTAAAAATTTAAAATAATTTCTACTTGCATTATATGTATTTATAAGAGATATATAAACGTATACATACTGTACTGGAAATTTGTGATTGTGAATTTTTAATCGCTACACAAATACTTGTAAGATAAAAAAGTGGGGCGCAAGTTCAGTCTAAGTCACCAACGATTTACCACAAATGAAATTATCTACTGCATGAGTTTCCTCGACGGCAACTACTCTCCACACTCCTTACTATTATTTTTTGGATGCGCCCCACTTTTTTCGTTTTAGGTCTTACAAATATTTTCATAGATATTAAAAATTACAATTACACGTTACCAAGACCATATGTTTGTGATTGTAAATCTGTATCGGGCTATAAATATTTACGGGGAAAAGAGAAATTATTTAAAAAAATTTAGTGCGATTTATAAACATTGTAAATTAAGAAACTTTTTTATGTAATTATATATTTTAATAAAAAATCAATTTATTGTATATTTCACTTGCATACGTAACAGAAAAATAATATATTCAATGCTCTGCTAGACTAATATCCACCAACAAATATACGTGCGCCATTTCGCATTTGATTTTGGCTAACGTTAACTTTGCTTTGTTGGGCACAGGTGTATGGAAATAATAATGTTTTAAATAAATACGAATAACTTTTTTATTTAATTATGCTCAGTATCGATGTCACTTCAAATATCTTAATAACGAGAAACAACATATTTAAAACGGACCATTCCATGATACACTCCAAACTTAAAGCGTATAAAAACGAAAATTGCCAAGCATAAGGATTAGTAGGCAAAACTAAACGCGTGAGCTCAACAAGTAGGCTCTCTTGTAATATATTTCGTAACGCGACATCTATTTTAGAAGCAAGGTCGATCTGAACTATTTATAGCTTTCTAATATTGGAGCTTGAGGACGAGGATATTTTGTAATGAAAATTCTATCTCGTATTACCACCTGCTTCAGTTTACATAGGTTTGCCCTGAAGAATAAATATTGTAAATACTTGGAACATTTATTCTTAGGATAAATCGTAATGAAATGTTTTGTCATTGAAATATTCAATATTCCACCAAATTACAGGCTCTTGTTCTGTGGTGCTTTTAGAAAATAACATGCAATATTACACATCATATATCCTTAATGTATACATACATAAATTATATATTACATATGTTTATAAATGTTATTAAAAACCCCAAAATTCCTTTCTATAAATTAAAAAATTTATAAAGTAGGATTCCCCAGCCACCTACGTCTTTTTAAATTATTGTTAAAACTTAATAGCAATAATTTTAATAAAACTTCTAATCAAGTACTATTATCCAGACATATTCCAGATTTTCCAATTCATGATTGAAAAATTGACGGGTAGTGTGAACGTTTGTGAACAACCATACAGTAAGTTTTCAAGATGAAGGACCAAGAAAGGACGATATTGAGTTTTGCAGTAAAACGGAAAAATGGAATACTCACGGTCCTTACCGAGTTTGTCTACCTGTCTCTTATGCAGAGTTCAAAATTTGATGTTTTAAAATGTTTTTTCCACCATTAGCAATATTAATATTGGACCACCATTTAGCAATATTAATATTGCAAATGTTAGTACATGTTAATATGGCATGTACTCTTTCTTATGATATTTACGCAAAGACCATTTCACTCATCATTTTGAACGTAAAATACCTTAAGTGATTGTGAAAGAAACCTAACCGTTTCCGAAATTATCGTTTTCACAGTTCGAAATAATAAAAAAAATTAACAACAAAATGTATTACAAGAAAAGTTGTCTATAAAGAAAATATGGTGTTTTTTTTCTCAATTTTTAACTTGCATATTCTTTTCGTATAGGCTGTTTGAATGGGATATCATTGAAAAAATAATACGAGATGATTCCAAATATGTATCAAGAGAAAGGGGGAGAGGTACTATTTTGTATGCATCAAAATCTCGTAAGGTTCAACCTTTCATGATGGTCGGTACTGAATATACTCAACTACTAAAATTTCGTTTTTCTAACAAGATATGGATGTCTTTATTCTGGGACACCTACCATTTTTGCAAGTTGCTTTGTTTGAAAGTGGTATTAAAAAAGCATTATATTATATATGTGTGTGTGTGTGTGTGTGTGTTTGTGTGTGTGTATTTGTAAATATATGACACGAAACGAAACAGGTATAAAGTAAAGAAAAATTATCCCTATTTCTCAGTGCTCTCATTAAAACATTCGATCTATGATTGAGCTATTAACACTCTCTATATATGGCTTAAAGCATCCGGCTTAAAAAAATATTTGCCAAGCCACCTCGGGTTCTGTCAGTCACATTGTCAGTCATATCACTTATATAACAATAATATTATAAAATTTACGAGAAAACTGTTATTTAGAAACAAAAAAATACAACTTTGAAAAAAACTCAAAAGAAACGAAAACTACAATGCTTCTCAGAAATAAAGTGAAGCAACACTTTCTTGGTGTTTTCCCGCTTTCTGCTTAGTCAATTTTCAGATGAAAAAGAAAATGATGAGGCATGAAGGAAAATAGGCGACCGGTGAAGTGATGATGCGGATGAAGTTCGAAGAAGAGGTATTATTTTATCTGGCTACTTTAACAACGTTTATGAAATTACCAGTGATTGAAATTTTCTAAGTTAAGTTATCTATTTTTAGAGGTATAACACCTATTTACGAGGTACAGAAAAGATCAAGAATTTCTGTATAGAGTTATTCATAAATATGAAAGTATACTGCCACAGAATATATTTCGTGCTTTAAACCAGATATAAAACAATTGTTTAACGCGCATATATTGTCGGTTATTAAAGTAATTCTCACATCAATAGATATTATAATAAAATATTTAATTCATTGCTAGCTATATATCAGACGTATTTTTGGATAAAATTATCTAGGCTTATCGACGAAAATGATTTTATATATTAGATTATAACGGTACCATAAGAACATCTAAACAGAGAATAATCAATTACGAGTTAAACTCACCCTATGAGGGTGCCAAATGTAGGCACTTCTTAACATTAAATTGTATATAATATTTCTATTAAACTCTTAACTCTCTATAAACCCTATATTTATTTAAAAAAATTGCAAGATCTAGTATAATCGCTATAGTTTTCCTACAATCTTTTTGTCTGATTTTACTAACTTTAGTTTTTGATGATTATTAGTTGAAAGGATAGGGGGTTGATGTTGATAGGGGGGGGGGCAAAGGCGACAACCTTCGCATCGCAAAAATGTTATATTGTGTTTTATATATAAATGGTTTAAATTGTACTTTAAATGTAACTTAGAATTATGATATTTTTGTATTCCTAATAGAAACCCTCTCCAAATTAAAAAAAAAACAAATTTTGTGTGCCTAATTTAACTTCTCTTATTTTTATATGAATATTTTTAAAAAGTTAACTTGTGAAAAATATGTACCATAATTACACGAGTGTGGAAGCCACGTCGCAACCCAGTGAAACGTTGACCTTTGCAAGGATAGAGACTTACTTATATTTTTCTGCCTCAGAAAAATAACTCGTAAAACATCTGAGTTAGAACCTGAAAACTTATTAAATATTTAGGAGAAAATGTTGAATGTTCAAAAAGTTCTTGACACGGAGTGGACTTACTATGTATCGCACTTAATGTTACTTCTTACATCAGGGCCGCACTAAGATCATAAAGGGAAAGTTATTTAAAAAAATGTACTTTGAATTCTCTTGAATTTTAACGTATATAGAAAATTATTTGGAATTATTTCATAAGTAGGATCAAAAAATGTGTTAAATTCAAATGTGTAAAAAAATAGTAGTGTGATGTTATTATTAGTTGCTAACCTGGAAACTGCATTGACAAGATACTAGCACAAAGAAAATATCATCAACAAATATTTCCATAGATCTCGTGAAAAGTGCTTCTGCTTCTAAACCTTAGCCATTATGCGCTCTTGTCCTTTCCTTGTTCCATACTAACTCATGTCAATATTTGTATTCTAATTTGTTTTGTCTTTTTTAAGTGTAATGTGTTTAATTTATATTCTGACAATTTTACAATGTACCAAACATTTTTTTCAAAGCATATTTTTATATTTAAGAGATTGCTCCAATAAGAATTAGTCCGCCATGTGTATTTTACATTAAATTTTACAAATAAATTAATATTATTTCTTTTGAAAGAAAATACTTCACTACTACTATTAATTAGTGTAAGAGATTGCTCCAATAGGAATTAGTCGGAAATGTCTATTTTACATTAAATTTTATAAATAAATTAATATTATTTCTTTTGAAAGAAAATACTTCACTACTACTATTAATTAGTGTAAGAGATTGCTCCAATAGGAATTAGTCCGCAATGTCTATTTTACATTAAATTTTATAAATAAATTAATATTATTTCTTTTGAAAGAAAATACTTCACTGCTACTCCACCGCCGTCCACCGTGTCTATTTTACATTAAATTTTACAAAAATAATTTAATATTATTTCTTTTGAAAGAAAATACTTGGGAGTCGAGTAGTCCTATAACTATTAAGCCCACATCATGCAGTGCTTTTAATGTTTTAAATTGCTTGCTTTAACGTCGGCAATGACAAATTTATACCAATAAATAATCGCACAAAAATTAACTTCACTGTTTATTAGGCAGAAAATCAAAATATTCTTTTTATACGCTTTTTATACTGGGTGTGACGATAGATAACTCAAAAAAACAAAAATATCGCGTAAATCTGAATTTCGACAAATTTTGTACGGATCCGTTGTTATTTCTTTGTTTATTATTGTAAAATATGGCGAATATATCATGGTATCGAGATCAAAAGTTGCTGCCAAATAAGTAAATTACGTTGCAAATTATTCTCACTCTATAATACGCAATTGTTTTCTCTAACTGCTGTTTTAACATGACGTCTAATAAAGTTCATTGTAAGTTTTTATATTGAATATACTTCAAGTTAATTTTGTAGAAATTCATTAGTCACAATTAAATGAAACTACGTGATGTAGTATTAGTTCTACTTTACTTCTAACATCTTCAAGTGGGCTATTAGCAAAGATCTTTGCTATTAGCCCACCTGAATGTGTTGTAATACAACGAAACCTAGGTCGTGGTAAAGAACTTAAAGAAACTTTATGAAAATTTATATTTATACTCAGTTAATACAAAATTTTATATTTTATTAAAATTATTACATATTTCTCAGTTATTCTAAACAATTCTTATTTTTTTGTATGGAGAAAAACAAAAAAAACGAATAAATTAAAATTTTCACCTTTTTTAAAAATGGAGTTTATGATTTAAATTTATTAATTTAAATTATAATTATTTTTATTTTAAAACACCTTTTTGCGGTTATTTATCACCAAGTCCATAAAACAACATCTTCTGACTGTTCACCGTGCGGCAGTGCCAGTTCCCGAAAAATCGGCAGCGCACATGCTTCGCTCTAATTACACGAAACATTTCGAGTCACTTTTGACCCCCTGTATATCTAAGCAATAATTTAAATGCAGAGCTGATATTTTTCTGATGTAACAAAGTTGACAATATCATGAAAACACCCTAATTTTATGCATATTACTTTATCAGGTATAAAAATACGGCCTTCCAAAAATGGTTGACGTTGGTATTCGCTGACCCACTGTCACACCCTCAAAACCTGTCGACTACTTCAATTTTAACTAGAACCATGAAATTTTAGAACATATATAGTAAAATAAAGGAAATATTGCACATATACAATAAAAAAGTAAAAATTTGGAACTATGTAATAAAATAAAAACACATGAAAGGAAAATAAGATAATCGTGTAGCTCGTATTAAGTTGACCTAAAAATTGGGAATTATATTTGCGGTTACTTCATAAAAGTTTGTATAAAGGTACGTTTATAACTTTGTTTTAATTTACTTTATTTTAACTAATTGAATTCAAAGGCTGCCAAGTTTCTTTTATGTCTCACATTTTCTGCGTGTTAGTTGAGGCGCAAATTTCAGGAAATATAAAATATTGGAATACCTGTTTAGTGTGAAAATCTTACCAAGTTTAACATTCATTAATAAATTGAAAATAAATTTTATTTTGACCTTTTTTATTTTTTTCTCACCTCATAGAAGCTGACTGTAAATCGGCTCTTTAAAAACGGTAAAAATTACCTGGGAAGCTATGATTTTTGTTTAATAACATTTATATCTTGTATTTGAATGAGAAATACTATAAATTGCAGTGTTTAAAATATTGTAAGTAATGAACAATTAAATTAATATTTCTTAATAGTGTAATAGAAATCCATTCTCTGTATCCTCAGTTACTAACGAACCATTGGACTGTGAACTCTATTATTACTTAAACGATTATTTACACTCAGTTGCAGAAAATAAACAGATAATATACATTTCAATATTGGCAACAAGTTCAAGTATACAATACGTTTAGAGAAAACTGTAAAACTACAAAAGACCCGACAAATTATTTATTTCTTCAACAGGTCAAGTTATTTATTTCAATTTATCATGAAAGTTAGAATTTCAGGAAGTCGCAAAATGTCAGGAATTTTGTAGATGCCAATAAAGAGGATATCATCTTTTCTTTTCAGAGACAGCAAATATTTTTTTAAAAAAGAATATCGGTCTTAGTAACAAAGAATGAAAAATTAAAAGTAGTTGGTGTAAAGAAATCGAGAAGGAAAGCGATCGTATCGATTAGTGCATCGAAGGTTTGAACACGTTCAATCATCAGACAGTACTCAATTTTTCGTGAGTTCCAAAGGATTGTGCTGTGTTAAAACTTTATTTACACTAGTAACGTGTATAACAGGTCAACGACTTGGATGCTTTGAATAGATGCATTAAAATCTTATTCGTAATTTTTTTCCATTTTCATGAGGTACCATACCTACCCACAGTGCCATTTCTTTTCAATTTAGATTTAATAGGCGCATAATTGTTTTGTTAATTTATGACTAAGTCCATGTTTCTCATTGTTTTACCTTTAGTGATTTATTTTGAAAAACCTGTCCGAAAATATCCTACTTGATCGAACATAAACATATAATTTTTACTTCGTTTTGTGATAAGTTTTTACTTCTTGATCTTTTTTATATTTTAAGGTATCTATACACTGAAATCAACATCTATATATTCATATAATTTAATACACGTAAGTATGAAATTGTAAAAACTGCGCGAAAGTCACCTACAACATATCCATAGAAAAAATGGAAAGATCAAAGACTTGATATATCCATCATCGACGATCTGGCTGCGTATAAAACTTGAGGCCTGAAATCCCGGAATCCATCAGCGCTTCAGGCCCACAAACCATGCTTGAAGTAGAACGAGAAGTAGAACAGTCTGGTCTGATTGTCACCTTATTCCAGTTTGAGCTGATCTTTTCCGTGGGTTTGAAGAGCCCCGTCGTGTATACTCAACCGTTTAAGAACTGGAATCAACCACTGCGCTCACTTACGAAAGAAAGGGGCTGGAACAAAACTGAGTACCCGAAGCAGATAGTCCAACACATCTTTCTGGAATGACTTCTAACAAAGTACGAGAAGAAAGCGGTAGATTTCGATAGAGCGAAAGAGAGAGAAACTGTAATGAGCAATGATTTAAAAAACCTAAGAAACTACAAAATTTAATTAACCAGTGCATATTTCATATGCCGTACGATAAATAAGTAAACTTCAAGACAGTGACAAACAAATGGAAGGACGAACGTGATGAAATTACACTGGTTCCATTTGTCAATATGAAATTCTATAAAACTTTACAATTACAAGCAGATGTTAATTCAGATTACGCTGAAAAGTGGCACGTGACATGATGCATTTTTGACATGATTTATTTGTATTCTATTAACATCACCAATACTACCTGGTGTTATTTGGGAAGGTATAAAACGGAAGAATGAAATAAAGTAGAACAACATTCTAAAATCACCTATAGTTAAATAAAGTACACGTACTGATACCAATGGCACGTCCGTTGCCATTTCTACCTCTCATTTTATTATCGTGTACTCTTTAAGAATTTAACCACGATATAATGGTCAAAATATAAACGGAATTTAAGAGCCTCCGTATATCTGCATTTATAGTCAAGTCAATTTTAAGTCTATATTTTACCGAAAGCGTATAATTTCGTTCGAATTCACGTTGTCCTCGACAGACACGTTCGCCGAGGCCCGGAATAATGGCGGGCACCCCCTTTCAGCCTCCTGTCACGACCCTCGAACAATGAGCCTTGTATTAAGCCAACATTGCTCGGATATATTCTGTTTCAAATTATATGTCCTTCGAGTTTTATAATTGCCTTTAAATTTTGTTATGCGAACGGGGATTCGAAAAACTTTTTTTTGTACATAAGTCTGTTCGCAAGCTGTACTTCTTCATTTACGTAGAGGACAACATACAGGTGATTAGATTATTATATTTAAAAAAAACAAACGTAGAATATTTAGCTACTACCTCATTTTGATTGTTTTAAAGTGTAAAGTTGTTTCAAGTCAAATTAGGAACAGGTGGCGTTAATAATTCCTATATTTTATTTCTCCATTTGTTTCTTTTTTTCTAAAAGAGAAAATGGCGTGTGAAATCGTATAACATTTTAATGAACTTTTTAACGGTACTTTATTGAAGGGTTAACAAGCCGAAGGATAATTTTAATATAAACTGGTTATATCATCTATCTACTGACATATTTTGAGGTACCTCAAACATAGAGGTACCTTAAAATTAATCACATACTGATTAGTCAGTCTGTCGCATGTGTTTTTCTCCGAATTTAACATTCCATCTGTAGTGTAGTATCGTTTGAAAAGGCTGGTAATAAGGATGTCAAAAATAATTTGTATTCATAATTTTAGGTGATATATCTTTATATATATATATATATATATATATATATATATATATATATATATATGTATATATATATATATATATATATATATATATATATCTATATATATATATATCGACAATAAAAAGACCATACGAGTGAGAAAGAGATAGTAAAACAATTCTGATAAGCGGTTGTTTTGATCGTAAGCATTTCTGCAAATGCGGAGTTATTTCAATAAAGCAGGTATTTTTCAAATGTTTACAGAATTAATTGCAACAATCTCACCTTTTTGGAATCTATGTGAAACAATAAACAAAAACTTTAATTTAAAATAAGGAATTTCTTCACTTTTTGAAATGTTTTGATGTTCAATCGTGACTCTTCCTACAAAAATATATTGCTGCTAAGAACCATGTTGATCTATTGAATATATAACAGTTTTGTGAAATATTAATTTTATTGTGACGAAACTATAATTATAAGCTCAAACATTTAATTTTCTATCTCGAATCAAAACGCCTCTCGGTTTCCTCATAACGTCTTTTCTACCACTACTGTAACATTCCTCACTCAGTAGAAATTCAGAAATTAGTTCCATTAGCCTCAATCTATCGTCGTTTAATATCAGTTAGAATTACCGAGTACCCATATGTGATAGATATTCGTTATACAAAGTTTTTCCACTCCTATTTAGACGAACTGCAACTTTGTAGAAGTCACTAAGTGTCCAACTTTTTCGGTTGGATTCTCCATAGTTTCGTCTTTTCCTAGTTTTATAGTTGCAACAACTGATCCTGTTTACACAACTGTACTCATCGTGAAGAAAGATGGCGGATGGGAAAGATTCTTATAAGTTTCAACTTAAAACTTTGTTTCTCTTTGTTCCTTGTTTGTTATTTAATTTTTTTAAGCACCCGAGTTGAAAGTCAATGAAAAAAATTTATGAAATTAGGGTCATAAATATAGTTTTAGTGTATAAATGGTGGAAGTAAATACAAGCAGCGACTTTTCGAGACAATCTCTAAAATAATTCATATCTTAAAAAATGCTTTAAAAATTATGCATGGCACGTGGAAAGTTTGGATTTGTTTTCAATATAAGAAAGCATTTCCATTATCGTTAAATTAACAAATTAATGAAATAAACTTGGTGTGATGACGTGATGTGCTACAAGCAGGCAGACATTTTCTTCATTAAATTCTTCAGTTTCTACGCAATCTTGACGAGATCGGGAATGGCAACATGTTTCACGGTTCTATCATAAATACCTCCCTCATATTTCCTCTCCGTATTTATGAAAACTTCCTCCCTTCTTGGAGTCTTTACACTTTCGTAAGTGAATAATTAGACAGTTTCAGAAATCGAACACGGCACGTGTAACGCTTTGATATCAAAGTCCATATCGGTGGGTGTCGAAGAGTAATGAGATAACAGAACTTCAAGCGACAGTATAATTGTAAAACTATGGTAATTTTTATATTGTGTTAGACGTTAATGATGTCATTCTTTAGAAATTATGCTTAATATAAGTTAGTGTTTCTGCCAATTCATATGGAGACTGCTATCGTACGAATTAAATAGAATAAATTCAAAATAGCGACTAATTTTCCAGTAGAAAAAGGGGTGTATAAGAATAAGAAATATAAGAATAAGAAAAAGGCTGTTGCCTAGGTTATATATACATATATATATATACTTAATATATATATATATATATATATATATATATATATATATATATATATATATATATATATATATATATATATATATATACTTAATGTATAACATGTTTATGTACAAAATATAAAAAAGTAATAGAAAAAGAGAAGCTATTAATTTATAGAGATAAATAATAGAAGAAATATCATAGAGAAATGAGTTTTATTGGTCGAGAGAACAGAATTTAGAGTAATTTAAAACAAAATTTAATAATTTAAGTTGGAGCTAGCTCAAGAAAGTATAATTCTAAATTTGTTCCATTTCAAACAAGTGTATCTTAACAATTTTCAGACCAAAAAATATAGTCACGAAGTTCCGTTCTTATGTATACGCAAGAACTTCAATCGCCGGAAACTTTTAATTTCTTAGTTAAAATAGTTTAACGGTTAAATAAGAAGTATATTTCCAGTATACGACAAAATTGTTATAGTTGTTACAGATTTGATTGAATATTTCTGTAATAAAGTAAATTTTTTGGTTACGAACACTACTAATGTGAAATTTCCTATTTCCCAACTCAGCATGATTTTTTTTTCTATTCGTAGTGCAAATTATACATATATTCCATGCAACAAAACGAGACTTGTAAAACCGCAATAGAAATCGAGGATCGAGGAGGAGGAGGAGAATCGAGGGAAAGAGAAAGAGAATATATTAACAGAAAACTACTTCAAGACAGTAAAATTAAATAATTTTTGCAATCGTGAATTGAACTGTAAAATATGTCAAGAATGGCTTTGGCATGGGAAGAAATCAGTGAAGAAATTATAAAAAAAATTAATCTTAACATTGGAAGTGGTTAAATAGTTTGAGATGCACAGAATCGAAGAAACGATATGGAAAGAAAGAAGCTTATGTCCTCCAGTAAATAGACATAGTCAAAGATGTTGCTATGTTGTAGTTTTGTAAATTTTATTCACACTCTTATGTTTACGCACTTACTTAAATTCACACTATTACTTATACTAACGCTCTTACTTATATTCACGCTCTTGCTTATATTCACGCTCTTGCTTATATTCACGCTCTTGCTTATATTCACGCTCTTGCTTATATTCACGCTCTTGCTTATATTCGCGCTCTTGCTTTTATTCACACTCGTGCTTACATTCACACTGCTATGCAAAATGAGATGATTATTTTAATTGTTAAAAAAAACTGTTGAGATAAATTTTTATTTTATTAATATCTCTGTAACGCAAATTACACGTACAAAATTTTATTGCGTTTGCTTGAATAATTGAAGCGTTAAATCTGGGTGTATCAGTATCTATTTTCAACAAATAAATAAATATTTTTGATGTGAAACATCTATAGGTGCAGGTGTAAATCTGATCGCTATACTAAGGTATATATATAGTCTATATATAGTAGAGTGTACGGTATGGCGGCGTGTCGCCATGCGCCACCGACTACGCGACTCCTTCCTCGCTCAGTTCGACGCTGTTGTTTACTACGGTACACATAACCTATGCTTTATTATTTTTGTATTAATTGTAAATAAATGTTTATTAAATAAAGTCACCATTTTCTGTAAGAAATTGGTAATACTTTATTTTTTCATTATGCTATATTTAGTTCCTGTAATAATCTTGTCTTTTATGCATATTACTTGTACGAACACGATGTTTCACATCTGCCAGGCGTCACCTGGCAGATGTGAAAGTCTCACTGTTTTTTTTCTTAATTATCAATACTATCACTAAATTATTTATTTCATTTATTTTTTTGTATTTATTTGTTATGCTTGATCTTTAATCATATTGAACGTGTGAATGCCGAAAAATAAAAATGCAAAATAATATTTATAATTGGAAGTTATTTAAATAATGATCAATTATAAACCATGAAGTTACACCACAAGCAGATTCCTGAAACAGCTGATCCAAATAGTTCCAATACCAAGTACGAAAAGGTGTTTTTCAGGGTTCCGTGAGCAAGCGTTCAGTTGAATTTTGGCATGATCATATATATATATATATATATATATAAATATATATATATATATATATATATATATATACGTATACATATGTATATTTTTTGTGTACCTCCCCTACACGTAAAGGCGATTTTTTTTCACATACCCTGTTATGTAAGTCTCCCAAGAATATTGGGTGTATATTATAAACACTTATTCGCTACAACGACCCATTTAAATAATACTCAGCATTATAATGGTCATGTTAAAATTACGTACCGCCACTAGCCGTCAGGTCAACCGCGTTTTTTGTATAGGTGAAGTATTCGTTTACAATAATAACGAAATTAAAAGGAATATAATCACTGCTAAGTAGTCTCTATTAGTTTACGAGTAATAACTGACCAACTTATGACATGTAGTTTGTAAATAGGTCATACAAAACTCCATACGAGTGACATAAATAAAGTAAAAAAATAACTTTTTATTTTAAAACACGCGCTGTTCGCGCCGCCGTGTGCCAGGCCTGTTGAGTTCTTCTTTACCCACGCACTACACTTTCGGCTCTGTACTTTGAACTTTCAATTTATACTTCACATTTCGAATTATATATTACATTCAACATTCTACATTGAGCTTCTTTATAATCGCTCAAACCCTATTTGGTGCGAACATAAAGGAACTCAATGTAGAATGTTGAATGTAATGTATAATTTGAACTAGAATAGAATTTACAATCTGTATGAAAGATACGTTTGACAAAATATTTAAATGTTTACACGGTGAAATATTATTATCTAAATATGCACCATGTTTTAAGATTGCGAAAAAATTGGGAATAGTTTAATATATATAATAAAAGATTAATGGAAACAATTGAATATATATAAGTGCCTAAACGTGCAGGGAACGCTCGTAGTTCAAATTCGACTGGCATTTGATATATTTTTATTTTATTATATACTACGTATGCAATACGACAAAATAAAATCATGCACTTTATTTTGTTAATTACGGCGTTCCATAAAATTGTCAAAGTGCTGTACCAAAGTAGGTTAAATAAAGATACATTTCGCATCGTCAGCACAGTTACTAGTCGCAGTTCTACGATGCTTTGACTGGAGTGAACGACGTCGGTCCGCTCGCCGGAAACTAAGTTGCTACGACGAGTGACACAGCATTGTCGTCACTTCGAATACTTGACAATCATCCCTCTCTTGCATTGTGAATATTCGAATATTCGTTTCATATTCTTTGTTTTTTATATTTTCGGAACGTTTTCTTTTAAAATAGAAATAACTGAATTGTTTTATCATATAACATAATATTTCTCAAATATTTTGTTTAAGGAATAATACGTGGAGATGTTTTATACAGTTGTAACGAATTATAAAAAGATGATATGACAACTTCGACAACTTTTAGTACTGGCTCTTTTGTAATATTTTATCTATTCCTTGGCGTTATATTCCATATTCTTTTTACCTCGTGTTTCTATTATATTTACTATATATATATATATATATATATATATATATATATATATATATATATATATATATATATATATAAATATATTATAATAAATAATTTTAAATTCGCATTACTTTTGAACCCAGAGCTAAACTTCAGAAACATTTAGTGCATACTATCCATACATTATTAACAAAACACATAAAATAGCAAAAGCCACATCAAAATAATTTTAACATTATTTCAGATTAGTACTTTCATTCAAACAGCGGTACGTAGAGACTTTTCACTTTAAACAATGTATTGATTGTCGAAATGCACAAGGTGAGTTTATTAAAATATAACATAAACGCTATGATGGTTAAAGTACTCTCTTTGTGTACTTGAGAAACGTTAACTTCACCGCCAGGTAGATAAATAATTGACAACCGTGCGCTTGTGGACGAACGCCTTTTTCATTACGTCTCATGCGTCAGTGCGTATTAAAAAATTGAATTTGTTACTATGGCGACAGTAAAGCACATCAAAAACACATCACTTGCTGACATATAACGTATAAATGTGCCATTAGCAAACTAAAACTTACCCTTTGCATTGTTTTATAAATATAATATTAATAATGGAACCCTCGTAGTGAGAATTCGTTATTACTCTGCTTACTCGGTTAAATTAGAAGCAAAGCTATTTATAAACCAGGCTTAATAAAATCAAACAAACATAAAAAAACCAAAAAAATTATTCCAAAAGCATAAAGCATCGAATACAAAAATACTTTTGAACTTACTTTTACCCGCAGCTTCATTCGAGAAAAAAATTATAAATCACAGAATAACATGTGGGTTTATTGCTTTACCTATTCGTATACTCAATTTATAAACCAGGATCTTAAGAAATATTGATTGTAGAAAAGCCTACAAGAGAAATATATTATTTTCAATTCGATGATTCTTTGAAATTATAAAGTAAATCACCTATATATTTTTTGTTCTTATTAAATTACACTCTGTTCTGTTGTCACTTCAAGTGACAACTTCAGGGAAAGGCACGGGATGCAGATTTTCAGGGAGCGCAAAAATGATCATTGAGGAACATAATCAGGCCTAACAAATGGTGGTACTGCAGGGCATAAGTTGGGCTAGTTACTGTAAGACTTTTTCCAATTAAAACAAATTTTCACCGAGACTACGCTGATGGTCACTTCATAGTCAGAAATAAAACCAATGGAGATAAGACTGTCTCGCAGGCGTATGGCTAGCTTAATGAAGGCACCATTGATGAGTATTTATCGTGTACAGCGTCCGCGGGTCAGAGAGGAGAGGGAAAAAAGATAGTCAGTTTCTTTCCATCTTTCTATCTGTACATGCGTAAGTAAGAGAAAAACTGATACAAGAATAATTTTTACTTCCAATTATTTATATTTTGTATTGCGACGTGATAAAAGTTTCAATTTCGTTCTCATCGTAAAATTCTCTTTAATCTCTCTATAAGAAGAGTTTCGTAGCTCTATGAGCGCAACCCACGGTGAGCTACACGGATTTACGCTTCACCGATTTTTACACAAAACATTGTTCTCGACATTACACCCGGGTTATTTTCAGAGTACGATGCAATGTTAATACATTCCACCGAGCGTCTATATGCTCAAAACAGATAATCGTCGGAAAATAAAAACGGGCCAAATGTGAGTATCGTGCTCGATGGTTTGTACCTCATTTGAAATTAAATTATTTAACATCTTATTTTATCGGAAGTTTATGCATACTCCCATTATATCATAAGTCAGAAGGAACATTAACTTCCGAGCGCAATAAATATTTAATAATACCTAACTTTTTTCATAATTTTAGGTACAGTCATTATGAGGGGGGGGCATGTTTTCAGTATATCTCTATATTCAGTATGTCTCTAAGGATGTACTACGGAAAATTATAGAAAAAAATATATTAGAAATCCTTACAGTCTGCCATTTTAAACGAAACTAAACGGAATTAAAAATAAATTCGAGTAATTACCTTAGAGACGTTCCATAGAAATACTTTTGAGTGATATCTATTGTGGTATGTTCGGTTTACCATGTTTTATAACTATGCCGAATTTCTACGTCAAGCGGTTTCTGAAAAAAAACAGTTGTGACCGTCGGACAATGAATACATGAGTAATATTCTAAGAGTTCGGTTTTTCCCTTCGAGGTAAGGAACCCTTAAATATCTCAATAAATAAATTATATAGTCAAAGTTATAACAACATTTCAATTTTCTATTTCTTAACCGTTAAATACAGCAGCTTTGCAAAAGTTTACTTCTATTTCACGTTATGTGGTACCCCACGTTCTCTTGTAGAAGGAACAAACTAAGAATAAAGAAACCAACACCATCTGTTCAATGTTGTTCGCATTATATTCTATTCCAAAAAATAAAATCCTTGTAGGAATTAAAAAGGCAGGCCACCTATTCCTAACTTGATAAACTTTATTACATTTCTATCGATTTGAAACGATTTTGTATTTGAAAAGATTTTGTATTTGAAAACAATCAAAACGATTCAGTAACATCGTAGTTCTACATATATTGTAAGTTGTTTCCGTTTTTATCCAATGTACATTGCAACATATTTATCTGCAGCTTACCCTGTATGTAGACTAAGAAGCACAGCCTGCGAACAAACTTATCAATATAAAAGGAATTCGTTTGCCATCCACATAATACATTTAAACGCGACTGCCAAGCTCGATGAATGGTTAATTTGAAACAAAATATACATTCGAACGGACAAGGTCGGGGTAATATGACGCCCATTGTCCGGAAGCTCTGAAAGGGACAGCCGTCATTATTAAGGACCTCGGCCAAAATGTTCGCCAATGTCGCCATGGAATCGAATGAAATTAAATGCCTTCACTAAAGTATGGATGTAAAATCGGCTTGGATATAAAGACAGTTGTATGGATGCTGTTGAAATGTTGTTTTGTATTTATATTCTGAGCATTGTATAGGGATGGAATTCATAAATAATGAATGAAAATTAAACGAAAGGCAGAAACGGTAAAGGAAATGACGTCGACATCGGTACCTGTAAAAATATTTTAGTCAACTGCCGGTGACATTGATATATTGTTATATTTTATTTTGTTTTTCTATTTTAAACCCTTGCAAATAGGTCATGGAACATAACCAGTATCCCTGTTGCTCCTGGAAGGCTAATAAATTATATTAAATATGCCCCAAGCCACAATATATTATACATCATTCGTTAAGCGTAATCAGAATAAAGATCTTCTTTTAATAATAATGTTTTCAGGATGCAGTATTACAACAAAGAAATTTTATAATTTTGGCCATATCCGTCTGTCTATAACCACCTTTTTAAATGTTATACTTTTAAACCTATGTCCTAGTTGGTGATTCAGATAACAATCTTAAATAATATTAGATTTTCCATAACATTTAAGGAAGATCCTAATGCGAATATGAATCAGCGGTTAAAATCGGTTTTTCGTTAGTTCCATCAAGTTATATTCTTTTGGACAATTCTTTCAAAATTACATAAAAAATTCTGTATCGTTTGGTATTTTAGGCCCCATTTCTGAATAAGCTTGCAAAGTGTGTGGCCTCCCTCTAATTTTTCAACCGAGAATTTAACCAATCTGAAAAAATATTAAGTAATACAATTTTCTAAGAACTTTTAAAATTATTGTTGATTAACAAACATTTTCAAGAGATGCAGAAAATTACGGAATCCTTTTTCATACATATTCCGAGGTGCACCTGACGGATTTTTTTACATAAAAATTAGTTTCTCAATAAAAATTTAAGAAAAAGTTTCTATTAAACTATTTAAGATGTCAAAATAAAAGTCACTTTTGTTTTGTTAAGAATGTCCACAGTTTTTTTTTACAGGTTTATTCAATTATTTGTTTCAAATACTTATGACCGAATACAAATGAAGAAAATTTAAGACACGACATGTGACGCGCCTCCATATGTTAATTTTTTCATGTCAACTTTGGCAGTCTCCTGCAAAAAAATGTTTTTTTTTATTGTATTTCGAGTCTGACTTTAGATTTTGACTCCGACTTTAATTATTACATTTTCCATTATTTTTGTAATTGATGTCGATTGTTAATGGGTACTAATAGAAAGACTGATGGGTAATGAGCTATGCGGGTAATGCATTTCAATACACAAAAGGTTTTAGACGGAAACTTTAAAGTGAGGAGAATGACTACATTTTCAGAATGAAAACCTAATTCATGGTCTGAAACACTTTTATACGTGCTATATTCCACAAAATTTTGGCCCTATGTCATATAATGAGAAATTATAATGGCGACTTGGCGATATTCTTGCCTACTCCCATTCTCATCTGCCCAATTCAATTCATTTCACTATTGTCCACTCCGATTCGATAGAAAATGACGTTATTAATTAAAAACACAAAATTGTAACCATATATATTTACTTATGATGACTAAATAGTTTAATATTTACTTTTTTACAAAAAGTCACGCTTTTACCTATGTAATTTAAAAGTTCAATTGTTTTTAAAAGAAATAATATACGGAATAACGAAAAGTTAATACATCAAATGCAGTAGAAGGCACCAGTTAGATCGTTAAAAAAAATTATTGTTTCTTTTGCTGGATCGCATAATTGTTTAACGCACTCTTATGTCACACATTGGTAGAGAAAGATTCTGATAACCTTAAAAAAGTAATGAACTTATGATCCTTTCCTTTTGTTCCTGCATATTATTAGAAATTTAGAGAGTTGCATGAATTTTCTGGAGTTTTAAATAAAATGGATGGTGATGACACTTGGAACTTTTTATATTATTAACGTAATATGGATGGCTTTTGCGTAATTTATTACGCGAGTCTTTCAAAAATAAAAATGTTCGAAATTTGCCCAAAGTTGCGAAAATCGAAATTCCAAAGTGTTTCGTGACCTATAACGTACAGTATCGAGCCAAGAAGCTTATGTCAGATGTTCTTAAGGAATATAATTGTCAATTTTTTCCAAAAAGTATAATAATGATAAACTTGTAAATCATGGTTTGTGACCTTAAATTATTTTCGGGGAAAAATTCAACAAATATGGCGTTGATATTTGTGAAAAAGAATTAATACTCGACGAGACATTTAATAGTGTTCGCAAGACTAAATAGTAATTAGACTAAATTATATCGAAAATAGTTAATTATTATATTTGACTTTATAAAATTGATAAACATACAAATAATGTAAACTCTCATCGTGAAATATTTTCTTTGCCACAAATTTTCCAAATCTTGTTTTGGTTCACCTACTAATTTTAATAAAACAATTCGAACACCTTAAACTTATTTCACATATTTACACTTTCTCCAGGAAGTAAACCAAATAGCCAAAATCCACATTGAAATATTTTCAGCAATTATCTAGACCTAGATTAACGCGTTCATTCTGAGCTTTAAACGTTGTACCAAAATTATTTTCGGAAGGTCACAAGGCTGTGCTTAATAAAATATATCAAAACGTGGTCATATCTAAAACTCTCTATTTGTGTTAACGTGATTATGCTCTATAACTGTTAATTTCGCCCCTGGTAAATAAGTAATTGACAAACATGACGCTTGTGGGGTAACACCCTCTTTCATTACACCTAATGCGTCAGAACGTGTTCAAAGATAGAATTTGTTGCTATCAAGCTAGTATGCATTAAAAGTATAACACATGTTGACATATAATGTATACACACACTATTAGCAAACTAAAACATACTTTTATACATATCTAACAGCTAAAACGGGACCTTAGTCACGAAAAACCGTAATCTGTCAACATACTCTGTTAAATTTAAAATGACTGTAGCTCTTACTAAGCTAGACATTCATTGACCAACAAATAAATAATAATATTAAAAACTAAAAATAAAAACAGTCGAATCCAAGAATATTTCTACACTAGTTATTATTCGTGGCTTCACAATTAAAAATTAACTACAAACCTAAATTAAAGGTATTAAGAGCTGCTGGATATGTCACTACCAAATGTTCACTTTAGATAAGATTTCACTTTAAGAAAAAATACTTGAACTCCACGGACCAACATACAGACTTGTTGACTTAATCTTTAAATATCGTATAAAAATATTGTCTGGTCTACCAGGGATGTAAATATGTATCGAATTTCATAAAGAATATGAGGTCTAGAGTCATAGTTCTTGTTATCCTATAAACTTTAAATAAGGTACTAGAAGTTCTATAATTTCATGTTTCATGATGTTCCGGATGTTTCTCTATCGCTATTCTATTTTCTTTCGGATATATGAAGGGTATTTTTGTGATGTATGACGCCAACATTATTCATGAACTACTTGAATTCATAAACAAAGAATTCTCTAATCTTTTGTTTATATATTCAAGCTTATAATCTGACCGAAGGTATTTAAACCTGCAATTTAATTCATTTTCTACATAATTTTTTAATTCCTTGAATTTTTCTAGGCTTCCCTACGTCCTTTGCAAGAAATGAGTAAAAAATTTTTTGGACGGTCGTCTATGAATGTCAAAAAGTATCTTGCTGCACCAAGCAATATAGTTTCCATCGGACTACAAGTTCATTAAATCCAACACATATTTGGTATTTGAACCTTTATATTTAAGAGGCAATCATGTTAGTTAGTCTTCCAAACATTAATGACATAGGCCAAAATTTTGTGGAATATAGCACGTATAAAAGTGTTTCAGACCATGAATTAGGTTTTCATTCTGAAAATGTAGTCATTCTCCTCACTTTAAATTAGCCAGACGCTGGTAAAACAAAAAAATATCCAATTTGTCAACATCCGATATGTATGCAAAATTGTTATTTTGTATTTAGCCCGTACATATTGTTAAATAAACTTGCAACAGCTACAATTTCACTATTTTAAATAATTTTGTTGCTAAATCTGGAACATA
The DNA here is from genome assembly GCA_039881145.1 of Druceiella hillmani. Taxonomy (NCBI): domain Eukaryota; kingdom Metazoa; phylum Arthropoda; class Insecta; order Lepidoptera; family Hepialidae; genus Druceiella; species Druceiella hillmani. The sequence goes on from JAYKKI010000062.1 coordinate 3,002,810, forward strand.
TAACACATTTTTAAGTATGATTTTATTGTTCTGACCTTTGTCATCACAGACGTCAAGGCTTACCTGACCGGCGACCTTTACCAAAAACGGTTTATCATTTGCTAATTTCATCGTCATGATGGACAAACCATTTCTACTGCAGAGTTCCTGTGACTATTGGTATCCGTGTGGAATAGATAATCCACTTTGTCACGTGCATGGAGGCATCCAAATCTGCTTACCATGCCTCGGAATCATTGATTGAGGCTGCGAGGCCGTCGTATAAATTAAGTTTTTAAATATTTCCACAATCCTCTCAATAACCGTGATTTCAATTTTAAAAACTACGCAGCAGTTAAATGAGAAGAACAATGCCATACAAGAGTTTCATTTACATATTTTGTCGCTATATCAAATAGTTCATGAATATTTTCATTTTTGGGCCGAAATCAAATGTACGTAATTCTATGAAGAAAAAATGATTAAATGTCTAGAATCCAAAAGAATTGAATGAACTCTTTCTACTGTTCTTAAATTTTTCTTACAGACGCAACATAGATATAATTACTACTACTACTAGTAGATAGTGATACTTACTCTTAAATGCTCAACGTCTGCCGAATGACAATGTTTTACGTGACCACTTCAAGTAAACGGTCAATAAATATTTTGATGAAATGAGTACTCTGAAGTATTTTTGGCTATATTATTTCATTAAGCCTAAAACCCATCTCTGTTACATCTAATTGAACTTGCTTAACTGAAGAGAAGAGTACATAAGTCTAGTATTTTTATGAAAAAGACACTTTAAATTTAATGCATTTATTATTTTAAGACCAAATAATATGACCATTTTTCAGAGTTTAATTACTATACGTTTATGATCAAGAACTAAGAAGTTGTATTTTTTCTTTACTACATAGAAATTAATTCCGACTTTGCTCTGATGCTAAAGATTATGATTGCCTTTGATTTTTAAATTATTTTCAACATAATTATTCATAATTAATATCTTAATATTCTTCTTTAGTTAGTCATTATGTTTTTAGTCCAGTATAAAGTGCACAACCCAATATTATAAAACAAAAATTGTTATACCACACAATTGGTAACAAATGTACACCGAAAATTGTTTTTGCTACATTTTCACGTTTGTCAAAATAAGTTCATACGATATTTTAATATAATAATGAATTAAATGTTTGTCTCAAAATGTACCAGGCGTATTCCGACTCTCTTCATTTACCCACACAAACTAAAAGATATTACACCTTATCTCCATCTTTCTGTACAGTAAAAACTATAACATGATGACATCAGTCGTAGGGCCATTTCAAATAAATTAACTAAAAAATCTTTCTTCTTTACAAAATCCCGAACTGTACTATATTTCTAACCGCATAAAAATGACCAAAGTTTTTAGAAATACAAAAGGTTATTATTAAACCAATGAAATTATGTAATTTCGTCAGCATATTATAAATTTTTAATTTACAAATGCGGCTCCTTAGACCCAACAGATAACATTGAGAACATTAAAGAAAGCACTGAAAAATATACTCAGTTGTTAAATATATTTAAGGGATAGTTTTAAAGAAAAAAAATCGATGATCTGTTATACTATAATTAACATTAACACACACGAAATTGTTTATTTTGCTCTGAAAAAGAAAACTTGTTCCGTGTTCAGACTCAGACACAAGTACCGCCGTACCAATAATTCATTTAGAACAAAAATAATTACTAAGTACTTTTTGTTTATTCTAATTTATTGTTGACGCTAAGTTAATAACTGGTAATGTTTTTCCATGTATCGACAATTCATGTACCATCCAAATGCCATGCTTAAGTCTTAGCTCATCTGGAAGTAAGAAAAGTATTTACGTAAATGCTTAAAACAACCGCATTAACATTTCCAACGTTAATTGATTTTAAAATGACTTTACGTAATTGATAATATAATGAAAAAGTTGCTTACTTGAGAAACATGATGACATCAATTATAAAAATTATAAAAGTTAAAATTATACTCCAAGGAATTATGTTATTTTTTTCCTGTGGAAAGAACTATGTTATAGATTAACCCATAATATGCTCTATGAGTCGTAATTTGATAAATATCGGTTAATTCCTCAAACAGCGTTTAAGTAATGTAATACATTAAAAAAATAGACGTAATAAAAAATAGACGCTCATGTTTGTGATATTAGTTTTTTATCTGGCTTAATTGACATTATGTCCTGCGCCATAAGATAAAGAATAATATTTATAAGGTAGTTAGTGAGATTTTTAATATTAGAGAAACATAAAATTAAATGCATAGTGAATTAAATTTATAGAACTAAATAAGTAATTAAATGTTTATGTAATCATTTCCCAAATTAATATTTGTCAAAATGAAATGATGTTATTTTTTGAAAATTATCGTAAGTACTATGAGCGTATGGCTGTTTAGGTTATTTTCTTTTTTCACGTGATGGAAAATCATTTTTCATAAAAATTGTAGTATTTTAAAAGTAATTTTATATAGGTTAAAATACAGTTTAGGATGTTTTCCTTTTTCCAGTCATGGAAAATCACTTTTTATGCAAAATTTGTAGTAATTTAACACTAATTAGTAAATTATTTCAACCATATAGCATTCGTGTACTTCTGTCGCAAGATGAATATTCAGCCTTTTTTACGGTTTGCGTCGTCGCCGTTTTTAAAGTTTGAGAGAAATTTTTTGTATTTCCAAATTTGATTTAGATTTTGATCTAAACCATTTTTGTTTCAAACTTTAGGAAGAAATTAAAACATGCAGTATCATCTGGAATGATCACAGTACTTCGTATTTTTGTTTTTGTAACTTTGTGATAAAAACGAGAGTAAAAACAAAAGTATTTCCCTCTTAATTATGTATTAAACAATATAATTTTATATATATAATAAACAATATAGTTGCTCCTTTACATTGCTAAATTTGCATATAAAAAAATCACATCAATTCGTTACTCCGTTACAACATTGTTTAATTATTCTGTTGGTGTACTTTTTCAATGCAAATTAAAATTTTCCAAAGAAATGAGATTTTACGGAATACCACTTAACCTATATCAATTAACGACCTACCAACTATCTTTAAGCAAAAAATCGCGTTTTATACTTCTGGGATACAGCCACCTAACTGGACCTTTGGTATAGTCTGTGTCCTTCGGTACGCCTGTCTATTTATTACCCAACAAAAGAAATTAAATAGTATGACAATTGTTCATATCACTTGTTAAAAATTAAATTATGAACCAAATATGAATGAAATTTATTTCCATATTAGTATACTACTTACTGTTTTTTGGGTGTTACTTAAAATATAATTATATTTATCTCTATAATATAAATAGCAAAGTATATTTTAGGACGGATAAATAAAAAATTGTGTAAAGTAAAATGGTAAAATCGCCAGGCGAATCAAATTTCATTGTACAGGTTCGAGGTACAATACACGTTTACACATACATGCCTGTACATTAATACATAGCTTAATATAAATTTTACTTGTCGTAACAGACTATGTGCATAGTGAGATTGAAAATTATTTTCATTTCAAACATTCTTCTTTACAACGGTCGCAGTCCTGAATTTCTCGACCTAAGAAATACTCGTTACGATAAATTTCACTAATTGGAGGTAGAGCAGTGACCTCCAATTAGTGAAATTTATCGAAATAACTTAAATCTGTTACTCTGCGAATGTTCTCCAGAGATACTGCAATTAACAAATTTAAGATCCAAAAACAAAAGTTCTTTCTCGCCCACTGCCAATTAAATGTGAAAATAAATAAGGCAATTTCAAAAGAATTGTATTCGAAATTATTATAATTTTATCTTCTTCATTCGCAAAAAGTCAAAGTTTATATCCAGTTAAGACCAAAATTTCAACAACAGTTACGTCACTTATACGTGGATAGATAGCGTAACATGAACGACAAATCGGTTCTTGGATTTTTAAAAAAAAAATTTGTGAGTGACATAACTGTGTGAGCATAAAAAAAAGTAAATCAGACGAAATTAATTATTAAATACATCTGAAAATGACGAAATTGTGAATACAGCTTGACAAATGTAGATGTATAGGAAATATCGCAAAATGTTTGACAAAACCTTTGAATGGAATATTGATAAAAACAATTTTTTTTTAAAGTTTGAGGATCTATACAGTGAGTTTTTGCACCATGGATTTGGTAGTATATTGATGTTATAAAGTAAATCTACAAGAATTAAAGGGCAGTCTGGTGAATTTGGATCAACATTCAATTTTCTAATATTCAAATCATAGGATTCAAGGGACAACCGTGTAAAAGTCAAAAGTGAAAGTTCAACGTAAAATAGATTCACAAATAGAAAAAACGCATGTGATTTATCACATAATTCATATGTTTCATATTATATAGTAATTTCTAGTCGTGTCAGCTTCTATAAATAAAAATCACAGTTTTCAAATCAACTAAATGCAGATGACAATGCCTTCCATAGTCATCATTCAACGGAAATTTAACAGAAGATTAAATTGTCAAATAACGTAGCAAAACCGCCGACAGAAATGCAATCACCATCTTTTTACTGCACACGCATAGCTTCTGTACTCTCATGGATGCGAAATGACTAGTAACGTTCAAATACACTAAAAACAATTTGGTTTTTCCAGACCTCGAAACCTGTTTTTTTTTTCGATTTTAACCAAATACAATAGGTGTCATCTGCCAAAACAAAAAATCTAAAATTGATACGGTTTAATTCCAGCAAGTTTTTTTTAAGCAAAATCCTAAATTTCAGTACTGAAGGAGGACTGGGCACAGTACGACTAGGCACAACCCAAAAGAACTCCAGGTGGAGCGGTACTCTTCAATGCCTGCCCTGCGGCCAGAATACAGAAGAATCAAGCATAACTACCAGCGTACTAATAACCACGGACCGGATTGGGTAACTGCAGTGGCTCACCGACTCTTAGTACACGCTCGTTGTAGATATAATAGTGAGTTTAAGTGGGCTATGCACTCCCATTCAAAAATTTATCACTCGAGTAGGTAATTCGAATCTTGCCGTACACAGAAGTGTACGGAAACTCTTTGCTTTTAGCGCCCTTAAGAGAACCGATGAGAGTTACAGTAGGAATCCTCAAATGCCTTTCGACGTCACTTTTCCCTGATAATGACACTGAGCTTCATACTGTCGAACAGCGGCGCGTTACGAATAATGCAAGCATAGTTCCGGTTAGTAGCCAGGACCGGAATTGCATCATTCTAAATTAGGCAACGTGATGAATAAATTTAATTCAAAAAAGGCTCCTGGCATTGGTAGAATCGACAATGGGACTCTTGAGATTGTTTGAAATACCGCGGCTTATGAAATACTTGCCACCTTTAACCGCTGTTTCCGCAAGTAACACTTTCCGGAGGTATGGAAAGTGGTGAGGCTTAAAGTCGTAACGAAAAGTAATGGAAAATCACCTAGCAATTGAAAATTATATAAACCCATTATATAAACCTCATTTCAGCTTATAGGAAGCTGCTCAAACCGGTATTGAGGATGCGCCTATTGGCGCAAAGATTCCATTCACCGGGTTCAGAGAATAAATTCGATCGACAACAAGTACGTACTCGGTATTTTCACAATGCACACATTCTAGTAGCCAGCTATTCTGCCCCCATTAGGGTCCAGGAGAGTATCAGCGGATCTCCGCCATATTGCAGTGAATTACTCCTGCGATCGAGTTATCTATTTGCAAGATGGAGACACAATAATATGAAAAACTTTTTCCAGGGGCTACCCGCAGTTGTTGGTCCTCAGTCCTATCTTGTGGAGTGTCATATTCGATGGTATACTCGCAATATTCCTTCAGGAATGCGGTATCATAATTTTGAAAAAACTCACGATGATTTTAGGGCTACAAAAAATATTACATAATATATATACATGTCAAAAATTATATTAACATTTTTTAAATAGTTAATTAGAAATACTGTATACCCTTAAATATTTATTTGCGCCTAAGTATGCATGGAACTATCTTAGTGCGAGATCTATTCGTACTAACAGGTTTTATTTTAGAATAAAAAATTTAAACATTATTGATGTTACGGTACAAAAGCAGTAGACACATTAAATTAATGCTATGAAGAATAATAAGGTTCGTTAAAAGTTTATTCGTAAATGATAAATGATTTGTATGGTGTTTTTATTAAAAATGTAACTATGTATATTTACCTGCAAATCATTTTCATTAAGTAAAGTCTTCAACCGAACACGTTTACGCATATAGTACGCAATACCCTTAAATATTAAACAGTTGATTCTTTAACTTTGCAATATTGCAGGTTAAAAACGTTTTGTTAATTCGGAACATAAAGTATGAGTGTTTCAAATTATAATAAAGATTGTGTCCATTTCTAATCCTTAACCTTGGATACATTTTACAATGTAATGAAAGGATAAACGTTTGTGTGACATAATAATTATGAGTGCGAGTAACCTTTACGGGCAGTTAAAGTAAAACTCTTTGACGGTCGTGGCAGGTTTACTAAAAATTTTGTGTGCTACTCAACAGACGTAACTTGTTTGGCAATCTGAACGTCGATTTGTAAATATAGAATAAGGGGTAAAACAGCAGAGAGAGAGAGAGAGAGGAAAGTAGTAAATAAATTGAATCACGGTTGAGTTGTTATCATCTGTCAAGAGTTACATTATTCATTTGCAGAACTCATCATTTGACCCTGACTATTTTGCAAAATAACAACTACCAGTGCCCAATATCTTGAATTAGGGTTGATTTACGATCATCCGTTTAGAAGTTACATTGTTCATTTCCAGAACTCTCATCAGTCTCTAACTTAGTCGATTGTGTAATTATTTTGCAAGGAAAAAACTAACAGTAACAAATATCTTGAATCACGGTTTTAATACCATCCGTAAAAGGGTTACATTGTTCATTTCCACAATTCGTCATCAGACCCAAACCTGATTTGCACTATAACAGCTACCAGTCTTTAATCACTGTTAGTTTATAACCTTCCGTTAAGAAGTTACATTGTTCATCTCCAGAACTCATCTTCAGATTCTGACCTGGTCGATTATGTAGCTATTTTGTAAAGTTCCAGAACTCATCATCAGGCCCAAAGTTGGTCAACAGTGCAGATATTTTGCAAATAACGGCTACCAGTAGCCAATATCTTGAATCACGGTTAATTTACGAGCAACCGTTAAGGAGTTACGTTTTTGTCTCCAGAACCCATCATCAGACCCTGACCTGATCGATGATATAAACTCGCATTAGACTCTGGCCTGGTCGATTATGTTGCCATTTTGGTTTATTTACTACCAATCGTTAAGGAGTTGCATTGTTTATCACCAGAACTCTGACCTGGTCGATAATGTAGCTATTTTACAAAGAAGCAATTATCGATAGCAATTATTTTGTTGCCATTAGAATTTCGACATTGCAAAGACTATGTTGCCATTTTGGTTTATTTACTACCAATCGTTAAGGAGTTGCATTGTTTATCACCAGAACTCTGACCTGGTCGATAATGTAGCTATTTTACAAAGAAGCAATTATCGATAGCAATTATTTTGTTGCCATTAGAATTTCGACATTGCAAAGACTATGTTGCCATTTTGGTTTATTTACTACCCGTTACTAATCGTTAGGGAGTTGCATTTTTCATCACCAGAATCTGACCTGGTTAATAATGCAGCTATTTTACAAAGAAGCAATTATCGATAGCACATATTTTGAATCAAGGCTGAAAGAATTAATATATGCTTAAAAATGTACCGGATTCTCGTAACGAATATTGAACAAATTAATTCCATGAATAAGCGGTATAATGACTCTTGATAGTATGGAATTAATTTCTATTCTTTAGGAGGATTCCTAAACCACTCGGTTTTGATCAATTGTTTTTAAAAACGTTAATAGTTAGTTGTTACCTTGGAAATTTTCTAAGTGAATTATTATCAATTTCTACCGTAATGTCAAAGAAGTACGTATCTAAAGCTTGCATTATCTGTTATTAATGGACAGCAGTACTCGTCTTCGCATTTCTTTAGACTCTTAATCTGATAAGCGAATTGCCTCAGATTGGGTCGTAATACTGTTTACCTATAAAAAATCATCAGCAGTTTCTTCGAAGTAAACATATTATTATTGAAAAGTCAAGAATCTCCCAAATTAAATTTAGTAAACAAGAATATTTTTAGTTCATAAAAAAGGAGACTATATCTTTCATCGCTTTAAGACGGGAAAATCGAATTTTCGCTTAACATTGCAACATTTATTTACTTCGATTCTGCCCACGCACACCTAGAGAAAGAATCGTAGAACGCCCACGACCAATACGCTGAAAAAATAATTAAGTCATCGAATCCTGACTTAATTACATTACCGTTTTAAGCTTCTTAAACGAGACTTTTTTGCGAAACCATAAAAATATATTCGCCTCCCCTATCTCCGAACTTACTTACAAATCTAAGATTGATACATTGTTTAAATGCATTTTGGTTTATTTGAGTGAAAGTTTTTAATGTGTATTATAAAGACGACTATAGCAATGATAGTGTGGAAAATAATTAATAAGTTCTTCTTAGCAGTGCCGACGGTATAACTTATTGCTGAGCTGACGGTATAATTTATTGCTGAGCTGACGGTATAATTTATTGCTTATTGAAAGCCATATTTTCTACCAATTAGTTGCAGTGACCATTTTTTTATTCTATAAATTGTCAGCAGTGTTCACGACATCTTTGATAAATTCTGAAGACAATTAGTTGCGTGAACATGGGAAAGTGTCAAAATCTTAATTAAATCGGCTGTTATATTTGACATGAAAACACCGAAAGCATAAATTAACAAATCGGAAAAGTTTTCGTTTTAAATTACGTAATGTATATTTTTGCGCAATAAACCCTAAAGGTTGAAAACCTTTGTATTATTTAAGAGTACATATGCTGTAAGTGGCTGTAGATAAATTTTTGATTGGATGTAACTTTTACTTATGTTTTAAACTTTCAGTGTAATTGTAACAAATCATTGGAGCAATCTTTAATTTCCCGCACGTTTATTTTCTTTTAATCAACTCTGTAGTCCTCGTACATTTATTTGTTTAAAATCATATGTACTGTATCAAACGTAATTGAGCCTGTATTAAAAGTACATAAGACTTCTGAGTATATAAAGATGTTATTTCCTATAAATAAATATTTTTAAGTAAAATTTTTGTGACCAAACATTTTAAAAACCAATTTCAATTACCGCTTCACGTGAGAAAGCCAACAATTTCTTTCTATAAAATGTATGTATATGTAAAACTTTTGTATATATATGATTGTTTTCTTTCGTTATATTGACAAATATCTGGAAATTCAGTTCGAAATTTCAGTTCCACTTCGCTTATTTTTAAAACTAACGAGTTTTATATGATAAATATAACGGAAATTTTGACAATGTTAAAAAATACGATGATAATTCTGTTTTTTTTTACTTTTTAGGATTCTTAAGTGAAAAATTCAATGGAAACTTATTCAATAGTTATTAATAGCGCTCTCATAATTCTAGGCCACGGAATCCTTTGGCCTAAACTCAAAAGTCATGTCTAAAAATTATGCTTAAACTAATTTCGAGAGTGTCCCGATGCATAGAGGAGAGGAATATAGTAAAAATTGCAAATATATTTGTCTGCTTATTTATAAACAAAATTTATCTGAAGATGGATAAAGAGATCGGTTTTAAATATATTTTTAAAAACTTTATCTATAAATGGCAATAACTAAGAAGTTGTAATTTGTTCTCAATATTACAAACATCCAGTACTTACAGAAAAACAAGTATTAAAACTTCTTTAATGTAATATATTTTATAAGTAATACAAAATATCACCAAATATTTTTCTTATTTACTCGAATTACATGTTGAGTAATATATTTATAAAGTAAAAACTTATATCAATAGTTATAATTAGTTTAATAGGTGTACATTGAAATGATTCAACTTTAATGTCTGTAAGTGTATAAAAGTTACGTAGCGGGAGTTTTGAAGGTGCTTAACAACTTTTTGAGATATGTAGCTTTACATATCGGCCCATTACGCAATAATTAAACAGTTCAGGAAAAAAGGGACCAAATGGCACAAGACAATTAGATTTATTGTGAATTATATTTGGCTTTTTTTAGCTATTTATATCAACAATTAAAATAATCGTAATTATACTTTAAAATCCATGAAATTTTATATAAAGTAATTACAATTGTTTTAACGCAAAATACATTATTATGTATTTTGCGTTAAAACAATTTCTTACTAAATATTTACCTGATGTGACAGGCGGAGAATTTAGAGGAATTTTAATTGAACAGAATTCTCTGTAATTCACAGTATATACCATGATTATATATACCATGTATATACCCATATATAAACCATGATTTGACCGAAAAAGGTCATTATTGCAATACGAAATATGTGATCTCTCAGGAGCATCGTCTTACCATCGTTGTTTCCAAAACATATTTAACATCATGCTATATACAATGAAATGTGTATATATGTATATATATATATATATATATATATATATATATATATAAATATATATATACATATATATATATATATATATATATATATATATATATATATATATATGATGTGTATTCATAGACGGTGATTGTTGATACTCATCAATAAATGTTGAAAGAAATTTAAAAATATAATAGAAGAAAATTTGTCATCTTTATGACGACTTGTGTTCAACATACCCTCAACTACTTTAAACACCGGGTGTATCTTAAATCCCATATCCTTAAAAAGCTGGTTGTCGTTGGAGTCACTGGTAACTATAAAATTTATGTTACGCCCGTCGCCAAGCCGTGGTGCTATAAAATTCACGTTAATGCTAGTGAGTCTAACAAAATACATATAGAAAATGAAGTAGTCGAGGACAAAGATGCGGTTGAAAAATTAAAGCAAGCTGAGTACTCAGAAATCGATTATAAAGAAGATAGTGTCACGCAAACTTTATGCTTATTGCATACATTCTTATATAAAATAAACTGACAGGTTTATTTTTACTTTAGCACTATATTTTGTAACTTAAATGTTCATTGAATACGTCACATTAATATGAGAAAAAAACAATTCATTAAACAATTTAAATTTTTCTCGAGAATTAATCGACTTTACTTTTTTCAGGATTAAAGATAGTTGTAATCTAACCTAAATTCAATATGATGTTTAAACGGTTGTGTAAAGGATAATTATAATGATAAAACAATTATAAATAGCCGTTATTCTAAATATGGAAATGTCGGATGCGACTGGCTAGTGGCTGCCGATTCCTGGGCACTTTTATCATTTCTGTCTAGATTTTTTTTTCAAAAGGGGTGTAAATTATTCTTCAAAATTTATGCATTGGGTATATCTTCGGCCTCAGAAAATATGATCACATTTCTGAATACAGGTCACTTCTCAAATGGCTGAAGATCCGTGGTCGACGCCAAATTCACATACTTACACTTCTTTTTAACATATTAAAAAATCCTCATAGCCCGAATTATTTTAGTGGCAAATTTAAAGATTTGTCTGATCACGGCCTTGGGCTTCGATTTGAAAGTTCACACACCCTACTTATTCCTAAACATACCTCTACCACTTACGAAAAATCCTTCACTGTCCAAGCAGCAAAGAATTGGAATCACCTGGATCCTGACATCAGGAAAACCACATCTCTAAACATTTTCAAAGATCGAATGAAAAAGTCCTGCATCTCCTGAAACCTTTTCCTTTGTGTCCTTGCCCTTTCCTTTCTTTCCCATCCCAAATCATGTCAATATTTTGTTTTCTTTTTTAATTTACTTTTGTATTTTTTTTTTGTCTAATGTGCTATTAAGAATTTTCATTGTAAAATCTCTTACAGTCTACCAACTAAATTTCAATACAAATTGTTATGATTGACTGGAAGATATTGCTCAAGTAGCAATAAGTCCGCCATATATATATATACTATACATAAAAGTTAATAAATAAATAAATAAAATAAATTATTGTGGAAATAGAAACATTCTACATATATTTATGAACGTGTTTTAAAACATTTTCCTGAAACATGATACATGTCGGACGGAAAAAAAATGTGTTAAATCTAATTAAAAAGTTTCAATTCCGTAGAAAAAATAGCAAAAGTAAATCTCATGTCAAAATAATTGTTGGAATTTATATATATAGCCTTATTTAGGTAAATAATTAGAAAACTTCTGCCCCATTTTCCCGAAGAATGAAAAATAATAGTAATGGTTTCACCTAAGAAATTGAAAGTAAGCAATGACGGTTGTTAAAATGTTGGTCGTTTTTTCGTCTCCATCGATCGTTGCCTTTTTTCTTGGAATAAAACTTATTTGATTTTAAGATTTATGCGAAATATTTGTACCGGATGTTATTGGTAAAGCATCTTCTAAAATATTTCAAATATACTAAATTATTACTTTACAGAACTAGTAAAAAATTGAAGATTTTTAAATTTCGTATTTTAATTTGGAAGATGTTTGTCTTCTTCATTTTATATAAATATTTGTAATATTATAAAATATATTATTTTGCAATTATGTTATATTCTCAAAATGTTTACAATAATATGTCAGTATGCTTGCATTATTGTAATATTTTGACTGTACATGCCTTTCCCTTTCACATTACGAATGACAACGGGTTATTAAGAATTTAAGAATAAAAATGTTTGGAAAAAACTAATATTATTTCACGATCTTAGCAAATGATTGATCCATTTTAATTTCTCGTGAAATGTGCAAATTGTTGATGTAAGTCTTAATAAAGTTGATTGACATATATTCATTAAATAATTATGAATAATAAAAAATTTAAAAAATTAAAAATTATATTGTTTAATATAATTTAGACTATCGTAATTGAAATATATAGAAATATTTGTATAATGCATATATTCTGCCTTCAGCATTAGGATATATTTCAAAAAAGATTTCCTTTTGTAATTAAGATAAAAAAATTAAGTGGAGTCATATTTATGTTGCGAATTAATTATGTTTTAATGTTATGCTACGATGTGAAATATTACAATCCTGAAAGTGTGAGCCAGAAAATCAGTATACTTCTAGTAGGTAGATATTCTCTAACATTAACGTTTACTGTTAAATTAATATTAAACTATTACGAATATTAAAATGGTATTAAAAATGAATATAATAAAAAAAACTCTATAATAGAAAATAAAACTATTTATTTTCCTAATTAAAACTTTTATTGTTCTTTTTTTACTTTACAAAGTACCCTTTTGACATTGTATGGTAATATCTTTGATAACAAGTCATATCTTAAAAGCTACGTTTGACATTTATGAAATAAGCGACGCAAACGACGTCATTTCAGCATCTTTTCACGTACAAATAATAAATATGACACAGTGGAATATGATTATGTACATATCTATATTTCATGAGCGAGGAGCGTTCCGCCCTCAAGCGCCAGCCAACCCGCAAGCTGTCAATTGTCGCACAACGACGTGACATTTATCGTTCCCTTATTTTGACTTTGAGAGAAGTAACAATATCCTCGTGTTGGCACCTTTTAATGACATCATTTATTGTAGACCGAATTTGTTAGGAAATATGCTCCCCTGTGAATAAAGGGCCGATCGTACCGAGTCGAGTCGCAAATTGGGAGTAACAAACATGTTTTCATATTTTTTTTCGATTGATTCAAATACGATTGCTTTTATGCAATATAAATAATTCGCTCCGAGTCACAGTCGAATTTGTAAGTTTACCACAAATGTAATGAAACGGTAAAAAAGGACATATTTTTTATGTAAAATTAGCTTTATCTGTGGTATTTGGATCAGATTTAGGTGTAATAAAGTATACGTTAACTAATGTCTTATACTAACTTTGTATTTTAATGCCACGATTTGTATCTTGTTTCTAAGTCCACAATTTGTATCTTATTCCTTTTGCTACAGTTCTAGACTACGTATGAATAATGCAGGGATTTTATTATTAATTGTGTTTTTCATTGATTGAAAATTAAAATTGTCAGTAAATCAGTTGCATATCAAGCTTTCAGACCCAAATAATAATATATTTAACATAATTAATAGTCGTGGTTAGAAAAAATTGTAAAGTATCATGTGAAGAAAGTTTTTATTCGTAATTGTTTAAATCAATTTATTAATAAATAAAGAAATAACATTCAGAATACGCTAAAAATGCCTTTAGCTTTTGGCAAGTCCCAGCCGTTATCTGTTACCTCTATCTGTTTTGAAAATGATTGGATATTGATTGAAAATGATGGAATTCACAATTATTTTTGACTTAAAATAGCGGAATCTGTCATTTGCAATGAATTGCTACTACTTCGTCTTCGACTAATTTCAAAGTGGCCAGATTGGAATTTCACAATATTTTTGAGATATTAAATAGTAGCATTTGTCATTGATAATAAATCGTCGCTACTCACGATATCCATTAATTTTAAGGTGCCGGATTCAAATTTCACAATATTTTTGAGATGTAAGATAGCGGCCTCCCTTATTTGCAGTAACTCGCCACTATATTCGTTCTCGAAAAATTTGAGGGTGCTGAATTCGAATTTCAGAATATTTTCGAGGTATTAAATGGTAGCATTTGCCATTCATAATAAATCGTCGTTACTTACGATATCCATTAATTTTAAGGTGCCGGATTCAAATTTCACAATATTTTTGAGATGTAAGATAGCGGCCTCCCTTATTTGCAGTAACTCGCCACTATATTCGTTCTCGAAAAATTTGAGGGTGCTGAATTCGAATTTCAGAATATTTTCGAGGTATTAAATGGTAGCATTTGCCATTCATAATAAATCGTCGTTACTTACGATATCCATTAATTTTAAGGTGCCGGATTCAAATTTCACAATATTTTTGAGATGTAAGATAGCAGCCTCCCTTATTTGCAGTAACTCGCCACTATATTCGTTCTCGAAAAATTTGAGGGTGCTGAATTCGAATTTCAGAATATTTTCGAGGTATTAAATGGTAGCATTTGCCATTCATAATAAATCGTCGTTACTTACGATATCCATTAATTTTAAGGTGCCGGATTCAAATTTCACAATATTTTTGAGATGTAAGATAGCAGCCTCCCTTATTTGCAGTAACTCGCCACTATATTCGTTCTCGAAAAATTTGAGGGTGCTGAATTCGAATTTCAGAATATTTTCGAGGTATTAAATGGTAGCATTTGCCATTCATAATAAATCGTCGTTACTTACGATATCCATTAATTTTAAGGTGCCGGATTCAAATTTCACAATATTTTTGAGATGCAAGATAGCGGCCTCCCTTATTTGCAGTAACTCGCCACTATATTCGTTCTCGACATAGTGGCGAGAACGAATATAGTGGCGAGTTACTGTACTACTATAATAAGTGTCAAATATCATATGCTTTAAACTTAGTCAAGTTAGGGACGTGTCAAATTCAGCAGTTTTCAAAAAATGTCCATAATAAACCGGAAAATAGCATGTGAAGCAATAATATGGAATATATAATGTTAAAAACGGCATCAATAGAGATAGAAGCTACAGCACTTACATGCCGATAAAATATATCGTCGTGTCTGTTTGATTCAGCTAGAATCTATTGGTATTGATTTAATGTTAATGACTGAAAACCTAGACCCGGAAAAATCACACTACAAATCTACTCACGAAATAAGAGGGAAGTGTATTTTATTACATTTTAATGGTAAAATAAATGAAGACTGGTGGTAAATTTATTGATACTTTAATAAAAATATAACCTGTTTACAACAACAATCTTCTGGAATTACATACAATCGTCTAAATATGATTTAAGCTTTATTATTTATCAGTATTATTGTACTTTATTGCATGACCCTCAAGTAATTTGTTTTGGAAACAAGTTTTTATCCTTAAAATTCATATCGAGGGCAATTTGATTCTTAATCTAATTGGTTTTTCAAACCTGAACTTTTAATATAGAAAGTTTCAACACGATTAAATTTACTAAATATTTCATAAATTTGATAATTTAAATAATGACAAAATTGCTTTTAATATGTAGAGTGTTAACATTATTTTTCTAGAATATATTATTAAATACACAACATGTTATTTCAGGATATGGCGTGACGTGTTTCAATACATACCAGAGTTGCCTTATATTCAGTCAAGTCTGACCGTAAACATTGCTTGACTTTCATTCATTTATTTATTTACTTACTACTTATTTATTTACTTATCCATAAATATCCAATTTCAACTTACATGTCGCCGCAAAATGTTGGACATGTACAGGCACCAAAGTTACAATAGTTTGCGGTACTCATAATAACATAAACAACAATTGATAGAACAGAAATAAACACAAATTACTTCAAATTAAACATAAAACTAATTGTTTATCATTGATGAACTCCCGACACATTCCTAAAGCGATCGATGAAGTAGACAAAAGTATCAAAATTGACCGAACCTCGCAATACCGCATTGATCAACGTAAGTGGGTAAAAAACTGGTGAACCATCCCAGATGTTCGTTCGCGCTCTAGGCATTTACTTACATCAAATTATTGCTTATTTATTCAGACTGCACTGTAAAACTGAGTCTAAATTATTTTTAAAATAGCTTACAATCAGATTGTTTTTTTATCCACGCAGATAGTTTTAAATCATCGGCAAACAGAAGGTAAAGAGCAGCGCTGACAACTAAGGGCAAATCATTAATCGTAATTTGAACCAAAACAGAGTCTAAATTACTACCTTTATTAACTTTGCTAACTCCAGTACTATAAGATCGTGGCTTAAAATGCTAAGCTGGCCGTCTTGTATCTGACGCAAAATAATTGGCGAAAAACTTTACCAGAACGGAAGACATATCAGACTCTAATAATTTTATTAGGAAAATATCGTAATCGATTCAATGAAATGAAATGCCTTCTTAAAATTACACAACTACCTGTCGTCTTCTATCTAATGCTCTAACCACGTAATCCACAAAGTTAGTAAGATTAGCGATGGTAGACCGTTCAAGACGAAAACAGTGCTGGCAGTCCGTCAGCTGGCATTGAACATGGGAATGGGGTACAGCAATATAAAACGGTTTCACATTAATAAATGTGGATAAGAGTACTACATGTCTATAATTTGTTTACATAAGACCTAGAACCAGATATGATAATCGATATCACCAGGGAAATTTTCCGAGGGGATAGATATATTTCGGAACGAAGGATAAGATTTATCTCTGTTTAGCCTGTTCTGCTGTTAAAAAAGCAAGCTTATTAAAATGTTTATCTATAATGGGAAAAAGAAAACAATTGTTTTAAAAACGCTCGGTCATAATTACTTCAAGGTACAAACACTGTTCTAATTGAGTACTAAAAAAAATAAGTGAAAACCGAAGACTAATAATAGTATGGAGTAATTAACGCTAAGTACTGAATAAAATGAGTACAACGTGTATTTTAATTACAAATGTCTGTTAATCTACGCAAACGGTCAAAAATAAATATTTAGTGGTCACCCAGTCACAAAAAAAAGACTGGAGTCGGCACGTGAATGAAAATCTTGAACGTGGAACCAGTTGTGGACACACAAATCAAAATCTGAAATGATTAAACAGATGAACATTAATATACAGGAGATTTCAAAAAATATTTAGCGAAAAGTTCTTCGTACCTAATGGAAAAATCACCTACATACATTATTAGTTACATTAGAGATGGTTTGGGGATATTTTATCAGAACTTTGATAGGTAATCTAGTAAAAACCGACGAAATATTTGCATATTCTGCGCTGTATAACTAGAACACAATACTACACAATTAGAACTGAAAATTATTAAAGAATATTTATTTTTAACAACCTGAAACCACTACAAATTGGATCAATAAGTCAAATAAAATTTCCCGATAATACTAAAGAACTCAAGTGAATTGGAATTTAACTATATAAGAACAGGTCCAAAAACTCCTTAAAATAATGAATAGAATATAAAAAATTGTAATTAGAACTAAAAACAAGGAATAATATATAGTTACAAAGTTGTCACACTCCTGACGACATATGTTAATTTTATGGATTAAAACAATAGTTTCAAATCATTAAGTAAAGTTTACATTGGAAAAAATGGACTCCATTTGATTAAGGGATTGGCACAATAATTTGATTTAACTGGTATGGTTTAAGAAAACACAATTTGCATATTTCCTTTGGAGACTTACGTTTCGCGGTAAAATCTTTTGCGTTGGTATAGGTTAAATAATCTTGCATGTTGAGCCTTTATTCCTACACTCACATAAAACGAAACATTTATACATGTCAACCAAAATTATCTGACTTTTATTAATTTCTATATATTTTTGTCAGTGCCCTTCATAATTACATAAGACTACCAAATGTAGTGAATTTTGAGTGACGTGATTCTTCTAAGGAAGATCAATATTATCAATTTATTAAAGAAATAAAAATTATGTGAAATAAAATAATTTTTATTTGTTTAATAAATTGGTAATATTGATAATGCTTAACGACGTGGATGTCTCCATTTGTTCGCAAGTGGAAATTTTAAAATAGACATAAAAATGTTTACATATGAGGCTATATACCTTCAGTAACGTCGAGTAGACTTTTACGACACTTACAAATAATAATTTATAAATTCTATGGTAGTATTACAAGAAATTTATTTTTCCCCACAAAAATCATACTTTAATGGAAGAAAGATCAATTTATTGAACTAATTGAACGTTGTGAAAAAACAGAGAATTTCTATTCAATTCGGTTCTAGATTCTGGTTACGCGAAGAAGATGATGATTATGCGAAACGGTTATTAGACTGGCAGAATTTATTTTCCATTAAACAGGGCACATAATATGATATTTCAATTAACAGTTGGAAAAAATGAAAATCTAGCATGCACAGAAGGAAATCAGTATTAAATAGACAAAGGAAATGGATGTGTAATCTTTGGACATGTCCCATCATTATGCTCTACAATATCATATGGTCTCCAAATTATCGAGTTAGCTTTATCATTAGATTGTACAATCTCGTATGGGCTCTAAATAATTAAGTGGACTTTTAACTAAAATTATAATAGAAAAGAAAGCTGGAGATTTTCTGAAGTGAAATTTCTCATGCGTGCCTCAGCATCAAAAAAAAATTATAGGGATTAACTGGCGCGAGCGACACGGCCGATTATTCCGTCATACTGTCAATAAATCGGCCATCTCTTTGCGTCTTCGTTCTTTTGCGTGCCTCTTTTTAGATTTCCTTAGACAAACTTATGGTTTCGCCATGTCCGTCTGTTTCTCCCTCCATCCATAAATCACAACCATTTTACTTGCAAATTATTGGGGCTACAAAGCTGAAATTTGCATGGTCACATCTACAAATCTAGAAATAAAATCTTTTAAAAAGAATTTATATAAGTGTAAAATGGGACTTAATTTTTTTGCATACTCTGTTCTCTATGATATGTTACATATTGTATATTTAAAAAATATTGGCTCTATGTCTCAAATACTTTTTTGATACGGGGATCCATTTAATAATATTAAACTGATTATTTTTTCCAGAGTTACTTGTCCTCACCCCCAACAGCTACACCGCTATTTTTTAATACCTGATAAGTATTCACAGTAGTAGTATATACAACGAAATTTAAAAAAGTTATTATAGCTTAGTGGGATCTACTAGTTTATAAGAAACAGTCGACCAACTTATGTAGTAGAGTCTGTAAAACGTTCACAAAAAGTCGATAAATATAATTTAAATCATACATAACTTCGTTTTTTAAAATACATATTGATTATATCAGTAAAACGTATATTAGGCAATATATTTACATGTTTATATAATGAGAAACAATATGATTTACATACTCACCATGTTTTTAAGCCTGTCAGAGTTATAGAAGTCAATATGTATACTTTATGAAACATTAATATTTGTGAGTAGCTTAATAAAAAATACTTTGTAAGTGCCTAAATCTGTATAGTTTTCTCATTCAAGTGTGAGTTCTACTCATATCTAACATGTTTATGTGTTATGTTGACGATTTCAACGCTACTCAAAACACACGTCAGTCCTGAAATATCACAGTTTTGACTTAATATTTCGTAATTCGACTTCCTCGTTTTATTTCTTATATCCAGACACTTTTCATGTATATTTTTTAGACTACGCGCACAAAACGTAACACGTTTTACTTTTATTGTGCGTCCTCTGACTCACATTTTTTTGTAATCGTATTGAAGCAATCGAATCACCTACACGTTTACTCTGGTTCTGATGACCTACCTCCGTAAGTGATGAAGGCCTGCCCCGATATATTCTTTCGGAATATTTCCTGGATGTCTCCGCTCTCAAATCTGGTTCCAGGTACTTGTATAAATTATAGACCTAGAACAATTTGTTTACAGATAGAAACCGTTCAGCACCGCGGTATCTGTTTTAAAATCGAGTCTCAGTTTTAGAACTGCCAGTATGGTTTCCATTCAAAATTTTCCACTGTCGATGGTCTTATTAATTTTGTAAAATATATTACTGGGAAATTGGATTAAGAGCGATAGATAGATGTGGTAATCATTGATTTTAGAAATGTATTTGATCGAATCGAATATGATATGTTACTTGTAAAATTATTGGAAACAAATATGTCTTACTATAGAATATTAATATTGAATTTACTACCTACAACTTTCGAACTCGTAAACAAAACGTTCAGTTTGGCACTTTCAAATCTCAGTCATCGCAGTATTACTTAATTTGGTGTAACCAAGGCTTTTACTTATGTCCCTTTTTGTTTATCATTATAAGTGACTTACTCACCGTTTTCAATCTGCTCTTGTTATCCGTTTTCCAGTGATTTGAGTGTCTCCTTGGGTGTTAATCACCTATGTGATCATAAGCAGCTCCAAGGTAATGTGGTATTCTAATGGAGTCTGTGTAATAATCCCCATTTTAATATAAGCAAATACGCAGTAATGCCTTACTTCTGTTCAGGTGTCTTCTTTTGTGCATACTTATGAACTTGATAGAACTATGCTTAAAAGTATCTTATCCGTGCAGGATTTGAGTGTGATTATAGACAGTTATCTCACATTTCAAAGTCAAGTCAACAAAGACCTACTCTCACCATAGTGCTAAAGTAGGCCTGGTACTAGAGTGGATTTGACAGGCGGCATTATTATGGCTTCCATGACATCGATTTTACTGTGACTTTGTCTAATCTTTGGTTTCTCTTTATGTAGGTTATATCCTAATGTTGAAGAAAGTATTAAAAAAATTGAATAGATTTGTATTAAAACATAGTGGTTCTTATTCCCATGTGTTCCTTTCAGATTTTGTAATGGAACGGTCGGATATAAGTATGTTCGACTCCAGCTTTTTTTTTTAATTGCTTGGTATAAAACATTTTTAGTTTTTAAATAATTAATTTGATATCCCTTGGTTTTGAGTTTAATAGTGATTTTTGCTTCTGGCTGTTACATGCTGTTAGATGACTTTATTCATCTTCTTGAAGCGAGCACGAATATCAAAAAGTCATAACTGACATACCACATTTTTTAAATAAATGATGCAAACGACGTTATTTCAGCACCTCCTAGACATACACATAATAAATATGAGACAGCGGAAGGTGACTATATTTATTACACGGGCGCGCAATTTTCCGCACGTGAGCTGTCAATTTTCGCAGGGCGGCGAGATATTAATCGCTCCCTTATTGTCACTTTGTGAAAAACAGCAATGTCGCCATGTTAGCACGCTTTAATGGTTTCGTGTCCTGAGAATTGTGTTTGTTAAGACACGCATTCTCTTGTCAAGATCGGGGGATTGGTAAAATTCATTATTCGGGAGCAAGACAAAGGGGTTTTTGTAAAATATTTTGTGCCGATTCTAATTGAATACATTAAATATAACATCGCTACAGATTTCATTTCATTTTTGCTTACACTGTGGAACGTGCTCAAGTGTAGCTGAAGTATGTATTGAGTGATGTATTATTAATACGTACGTGAAATATATATTATTAATACGAAGCATATTAGAGTTGAGGTACCTCTATTAAACTAATTTTCTCTTCATAATTCTGAGCCAAAGCCAAAGCCTTTCTCAATATCGAAATCAGTTCCAATATTCTGGAAATGTGATTTCAATATTAGAACTTGTTCTAGAATATTAGAACTTGTGTAGATTTGAAAGTAGTCTGCTATTGGAAGTCTCGATCAAAATGCTGCCAGATGACATATGTCCTACTATCACTACAATAAAGGCCATTAAATGAATGTATGTTCTTTCTTAATTAACGAAATTAGCAGTCGCGTTTTATTTGGTCAGGATGCGGATTCAAATTTTACTTAGGATACAAATTCAAAGTGCAAAGCTTCGACTTGCTCGCACGAAGTAGAATATTTTTCGCTATTCTCAATTGACACGAAAGTATCAAAGAGCATATTAAAAAAATTTATATATTTCATTTTTCTTGGATATAATGACAGAATCAGATCGCTAAAAAGGTATACCATGAGTAGTCTTGCTTGTCATTGACTTCCAGGGTACATCCCGTGTTTTAACTCCTCTACAGTTCATCCTACGAACGTACATTCTAGAGTATCAAAAACTCCGTTTTTTTTTTAATTTAGTGAATGGCAAAACTTTATTTAATTCACACCTACTCGTAGTTTACAACGCGTGAGAGTTATTTGATGAGAAATACTATATATATATATATATATATATATATATATATATATATATATATATATATTATATGAGAGATACCTTAGTTAGGTATTGTGTTATTTACATGACACCATTTTTACTTCACGTAACATGATAATACAGTCATTAAAAGTTAGTCTTACATAATCTATGCTATTCATAATAAAACCGACGAAGTGTGAGTGTGGCTGGTGCTATGAAGGTTTAAAAATGGTTTAAACCTGCATAGTTTAAAAACGCATACACTTTGCAAAATGTATCTATTTTTTTTTATTTAAGACACATACAAAATATATTTATTTACTATGCTCACACACACGTGTATATATATATATATATATATAAATATATATATATATATATATATATATAAATATATATATATATATATATATATATAAATATATATATATATATATATATATATATATATATATGTATATATATATATATATATGATAATTGAAAAAAATATATCTTTTATGTTAACTCAACTTATTTAGAAATATCGATTACACTGGTAATTCAATGTTTCCTTTAAATATTTTTTTTTCAAAGAGGTTCTGTTTACGATAGAAAAATATTTCAATTCGATTATGAGAAACATATTTGTTATTGAGGAAAAATATTTTTTCCGTAATAAAGGCCCAAATAAAAAAAATTTAGAAATTATTTTTATCCTATAATTTTAAGAAGAATCCAATAAAAAATTCTCGATATATAAATAACCCAACCCCTATCACTGATGTGTATCTTTCTCTACTATATTCCTTCGGGGACCATTTCTCTCGTAATCTCGAATCTGAACGTAAAATATTGGTGATTACTTGTGAAAAATTTCAAATTTTTCTGAAATAGCCATCAAATTTCATAATTGAAAAAAGAGTTTTTATAACATTAAAAATACTAAATTTTTAACATCAAATTATATTACTCTCAAGAAAACAAATTTTAAAAACAATCAGATATATAATCAATGCATAAATCATGAGCAAAACTACTAAGCGATAAATTTATTTAATTTCCTGTTGTGATTTTTTTGTTTTCAAAATCTTGTGTAATTGACAAATTTGGCTTTTAATGGATACTAATATTTATAATGTAGTTAATATGAAATAATGATGTCTGGAAAGACGTTTATTCGATAGCACTCAGCACCAATTAAAAGAATTAGTACGTAATTATTGATGATTACCATAATAATAAAAATGGATGAGTTATAAAATTATTTAAAAAATACAACATTTACATATAAGCGAGTTCGATAGTCGAGTTTTATCGATGTTTTTGTGCAAAATCAATTAGTTTACATATCGATACTGAAATGGCAAAAATTTTATGAAAGTAAAGTTAAGAATATGTTAATTGATCAACATTTTAATTAATTGTTAATGCTACCTCATCCCTACTACATGTCTGCTGGTGAATCGGGATTTCAAAACAAAACACCAAAATCGCTTGGGGCCCTTTACGTCTAGGTTAGAAGTCTAAAAAAATCATTTTTTTTTAATATTTCCTAATGTGCAAAAATTTATGTATATACATGCAGATATTTCACCAAACGGTCATTTATTTTTTGGCTATAAGCAGTTCTTGAAAACCCATCCTTTGAACCGTACGAAAAGCATTAAAAGTATGTGGTCAAATGAAAACGAGAGGGCTGTTAAGATGGAAATTGAAGGGATCGTTTGAAGATTCCGTGATTTTGATAGCATATCTTCAGTCATATAGTGAAAAATATCCAAAAAAATCCATCTGCTCTTATTTACAAAACTTTTAAATATAAAATTATGTAAGAAAGAGGGTTCGCAAAGATTACAGGAAAATTATCCCACTGAAAAGGAAAAACTATAAATATGATTCTAAATGTTATATCTTTTGAGATAATCACAATAATAAATATGTATTAAATGTTTTTAAATGTTAATTACTCTATGAAGTCCATATGAGTAATGATTCATGAGACACCTGTTGCACGATCTAGATTCGAACTTAGCCCTTTTTTTACTTAATTTTAAACATGTATTTTTGAATAAAAAAAATCGATAACAAATAAATTCAATGATAAAAGGATTATCGCTTCATTAGTTCGTACTTCTTAAACCATGAGAAGCTCTATAAGATACATCTAGAGGACATATATAAAGTAGTAAGAGATTCGGCAAGAAACAAGAGTTAAACCAGCGCTGATCGTGGATTAAAATTAAAGATAGTTTCAAAAGTAAATAAATTATTTTAAAATTTTTCCGCCATATTTAGCAGCGATAAACTCTGAAGCTTCTGATTATTGGTTGACTACATTTAAAGCGCAACATTCGTTCTTTATTGCATGTCAGTACAATATCCGTTTTTTTCTAATTAAAAATTTTTTTTTCCTCGAAAACTTTTTTGTAAACCTTCCAGGGTTTTACAGAAAAAGTCACGTGTCCTATAAGATTTCTCCATCCGTATCCGTGAATTCCACGTGCTTTTCAGAAACGTAACTGAGTAGTAAGAGTAGACTGTATACTCGCACGTTAAACTAAATATTGTAACCTTAATAAGTAATAAACATAGCGAAGTAATTTCTGTACATATTTTATATTACGCCAAGGCCCGAATAATACACTGAATACCAAAAGCCAGCTGGATTAAAAATCTATCACAGTAAGTCTACGGAAGACCGTTCGACAAGGAATACTCGTATATTCAAAATTTTAAATGATGTTTCAAGTCAATATTTGAAGTCAAGTGTTAGCGAAATCCTTGACATTTAACCTTTTCCGTAAAAACTGCAAAAAAGACTAATATAATTTATTTGAGTAATTACTTCTGAAATAATTTATTTGAGTAATCACCGGTCGAATAAGGAGACAGGAATACACGAACGCAGAAAGATTTACTATTCACATAAGATTAATAGTAAGAAACAACAATTTGAAAAACTTTGTTAGACAATTATTTGCTAAATCTTTTGTTTATTGGTTTGGTTACCTAGTTTATCATTTTGATTTGATGATCCGAAAAACATTTAAGTGCTGGCAGCACGTAAAACGGGACTAGTTTCATAACCGTGTCTTGTTTTGTGCAGAGCTATGGAACTCACTCTGAGTCTATCATTATTGCCTTAAAATTAATGTAATACTGAACCTTTTTCTAATGTAATTTTGATAAAGTTCTAATTATGATTTCTAGATTTTATTATTGGGAAATTTTATAAATTTAATTTCAGCACCTTTTTCATCTAAAGAGTTTTAGAAAGATTTTTTTTCACTTACAAACCAAATTTTAATAAATTTAATCGGAAACCCGCAACCCAGCATCCTAATTTCTTAGAACAATATTAAACTTTTCCATATCAATGAAAATTTTTACAAGCGTGGCCTATAAAAACAGATTTTTATTGATAGCTTCAAATAGTCAGTCGATAAGTTTTCACTAGAATACGCTCTCGAAAATTTCTTCAAAATTACACTTTCAATATTAATATTATCTCAATTAATGACAGCTATTTTCATATAAAGTATGACTAACCTTTTTTATTTTATATTTATTAGATCATTTATTTAGTGATAGTTTCATTTGCTGATAATAATTACACAGACCTACGAATAAATTTAATAATTAAATACACGCCAAAATAAAAAACGATTAGCAAACAACTAATTTTTGTTGTAAATTCATTAATCATTATTGATAAAATATCGGAAAAATAATGAATGAAGGAATGCGAAATCGTTCGATATTTCGATGTAATAATTAGGACTAACTTAATAAGTATTTGGCGCAATCTCTAAAATAATATTTTTCTAAAAAACGGAGTAAAAGAAGGCTTTACAAACCTTTCTTTTTTTATTATCACAGTATGTACCGCGATTGAACATGAATTCACATACATATATATATATATATATATATATATATATATATATATATATATATACATATATATATATATATATATATATATATATATATATATATATATATAAGAAGCAAGATTGTGATTCGCGACACCCGATGACGTCCATTATAAATGCAAAATGATCAAGCAGTTTGAATATTTATTGTTAATAAAATACTTTTTATATGTATCTACTTGTATGGCGGGTTTGGACTAATCTATATTTTAAAATACGAGGTTTATCTCGGTATTTTGTTACAGAAGCTTTTTCGAATAATTTGTGTAATTGAATAGTTGTTGCTAACATTTCTGTATAAGAACGTATCCAATTAGATTATACTGCTTATTTCTGATAAATGGTTAATGGTCTTACAGAGACTTTAAAATGTTGATTTCAGTGAATCATGTATGAGTGGGTAACATTATTTTAACGCCATTTTCTCTAGTCATGCATATCTTACATCAATATTTTAGTGTGTATTCACCAACATGCCCTATGCCCTATTATTTTTCGACTAGTTAATAAATGTACAGAATTATTACAAAAATCATTCTAGCGTCTCAATTTTAACTCAGTAAAAACTCTCAGAAGGTACTCCGTTTCAGAAGCTTTACGGAGCTTTTAGCAGGAGTTCCGGTTCCATTGATTTTCTGGAAAACAGATAGGTACATAAGTATATTCAAGGGATATAATGCTTAGTTGTTGTGAGATAATTGTGAAAGCATCTTATTCCGCAGAATGTAACTTTGTCTCCAGATTTAATTTGCCATTACAAAATTTTCCTAAGAATGATTTTAGAAGAAAAATTCTGCTTTATTTGAAGCAGTATTTCTTGCAGTTTACTTCCTGCATCATAAATTAATATGATAAGCAAGAAATAAATAAACGAAGCACAAAAAACACGTTTATATGTTCGCACAATAATACGGAAATGCTATAATTTTTTTTCCCCATTTCATCACTTAGTCGTAGCTATTTCATTAAAAGCAGCATAACCAACTGGACGGTTGCATAATGCTTTTATTAATGTGCTGCACTTTACCATGTAGCCAATCTGTGTTGTCCTTGGCCTTGTTAGCGCAGTACACGTGTCACGATCGTACGGGTAACCGGATCACAAACGGATTACGTTTCAGATGCTGCAAACCCTTAGTTAGTATATGACGGACCCCGCTTAGCAACTCAGAGTCGGCACGCCATTAGTCTAATTATGTTATGCGACTCGAATAAACGTTGCTAGTATAAATACAAGCAATTGTACGTTTAAAGCAATGATAACTGCGACTTATGATTCATGTATTGCATAAATACTTCAACTGTAGTGTAGTATTGAAATAAACGAGCTATAAATGAACTGACTTTGAATAATTGAAATTGAGAGCTAGAAAGGGTTTTTTTTTATTTAATTATCTTGAGAATTATCCAAGAAAGATATTTTCTTAATACTGGTTGTACATAAACATTTCATTATTATTATAAAACTTAAATAAAATGCTGCTAGGATTCCAAATATTTTGACTTTTTTCCCTATTCATCTTCGGCAAGCAATCTGGTACGTAACGCGATGAATAGTTTGTCTTCCTCCGAAAATCTCTAACTGATTAAGATGGCTGGTAAGCTGGTAAGTAAGGGATATTCTAGAAGTAAGTATAGGTAATATTCTACATCGGAGAGTAAATTGCATGGAGTGATCATATGAGCACAAAAATAACTCTTACAGCAAGTATATTGAGGTGGCCTTAAATACTCCATCGTGCACCGCTATTTCGCGTAATATTTTTTCTTTATTCGGCATGGTTCTCTAATCAAATGTACATTTCAAAGTCGTGGATGTTCCTGTAATGATATAAATGTTTCAATGTTGTGGAGTAAACCAAGCGAGTTTGGCAAATATTAAAAACGAGATATTCCATGTAAAAAAAGCAAGAAGTACACAGTAAAATCTCAATTGGTAACAAAATTACGAACATATTAAATGAATCCGTAATACTGAATTTTGCGTTCGTTTGCAAAAACAAAAATTCATAACATTCACGTTTTGCTCATTTTTATTACATATCATTAATTTATTAAATTAGATTCTTTTCATAATACTTTATTAATTTCAGTTTCAAATTAAAAGAAAACGATTATGTCATCGATTAAGAATGTTTGAAAATAGATTTGTACGATTGGTTGAATTTACCACTTATTTCTCTAATTTTATTCACAAATGTTAAAATACAACAAGTACAAGTGTTAAAATCAATTTGTCCTTCACGTATGGACCAATTTTAGTCCAAATTCTGGTCCAAAATATGGAAAAACTAGCTCATAAGAAGAAGTTTTAAAATGCTAAAATTTTCAAGAAATATTTCACAATTAAATGAAACTACGTGATGTAGTATTATTTCTACTATCTTTAATTTCTTTACCACGACCTAGGTTTCGTTGTATTACAACATCTTCAGGTGGGATATTAGCAAAGATAATATCCCACCTGAAGATGTTGTAACACAACGAAACCTAGGTCGTGGTAAAGAAATTAAAGATAGTAGAAATAATACTACATCACGTAGTTTCATTTAATTGTGAATAATGAATTTCTACAAAATTAACGCCAAATATATTCAATATAACAAATATTTCATCAGTTGCTGGAAAAAAACACTATAAATTCTTTTTTATTTAGATTAAAATTTATGTTATATATATAAATATATCTTTTTGAAGTAAGTTAATAATAACCAACCTCGTCTATCTGACATAGCACATCAGCATACCTAATAGAGCGATCTAGCACCAAATCACCGATCACGATCTGGCACCAAGCACCGATCTTGCCCAGACGATAGGGCACTACGGTCGAGTTACGAGCCAAGTGCATGCGGATTCATCTGTGTGTGCATGCAATATTTGCTATGCACATTATGCAATAGGTGAGCTTAAGCGAAGGTTGTTCCATTTTGCGTTCCAATTTTATTACTTTCTCGCTCTCCAATAAAGTTCGGAAAAATGTTTAGAATGGCGAGGCGATTCTTTTAAATTAATAGTTCTATATTTGCATGAAAACACTTTAATAGCATTGTTCGTTCTGTGTCGATGATAATCCGTCTAATTTTGATAATCCGTGTGAATTGGCTGGTTTTTTGTTGTATTCATAATTCTTAGGACAAGATTTGAATAAAAGAAATTGTTTGAACTCCACCGGAAAAGTCGGATATTTGGATGGTATTTTTATAGAAAAATCTGAATTAAAAGAAGGGACATTCCGTTTAGCAGTCATTCTGTCATATATTTCAACACTAATGTCGCATTTAATATTGATATTTTTTTTAAAAATTGAATTGAAAGTGGTGAGCATATTTTTGGTACATTCAAAACCGTAAAATTCATCAATTTCAGTTGCAAACATTCAATTAATTCCAGTTTGTGGTTTAGTTCTTTGGTAAAATGCCACCAGTGAGGCGTCAAAATATCGGTCGACGTACGCGTAACGTAAACTATGTGATCGTCGAGTTAATGCAACCGACGAAGAGCGTAAACATCGTTTGGAGGCAAATTGAATAAGAATTTCTCAAATAGCGCTCCACTATGACTCGACAATTTATTATGTTGTTAACCATCAAGTTAACAACGATTATTCGACTCGCGTTACAAAATGACAAAGTGAAGTGTTTTGCGAGCAAGTATTAAACATTGACAATGGAAAAACTCCGATTGACGCTTCCACTGGTCTCATTTCATTTCCTAGGTGGAAATTGTTGTCAATTCAGAGCATCGATATAAGAATTGATCATTAAAGTGTTACCAAATATTGAAGCAAATCATAAAAACCATGTTTGACTGAGCGAACCAGCCATTTTAATAGCGAAACATATGGACGTAGACGATTTGAACAAAAAAATGCGAAGTCAAATTCCATTACCTATCCATATGAAGTCGTCAATTACCCAGTTGAATTACTGAATTCATTAGATTTGCCTGAAATTCCACCGCATAATTCGCAGTTCAGGGTTGGCTGGGTGATAATCATGTTACGCAATCTGAACCAACCAAACTATGAAATGGAAAAGGAATCGTAGTTATGAAGCTGATGAACAACGTGGTTGAAACAACGATAATCATAGGAAAGTTCAAAGTGTGTGGAATAAACTTTGAAAACACGGCAAGTGTTTGTAACGACATAAAACACCATTCATCATTAAGCGTTCTGACGGACCCATTTAATTTTCGAGCACGTGGAAAATGTGCCCTGCTCTACAAACATGTCGAATAACTTTGTTAGGCGGATAGATATAGATTGATAAGTATTTTTTATAAAGGTGGATTCTGCATTAACTGGGCCCATTTTTCCTTTTTATCTATTTGTTTAAGCGCACTAAATATCTCATCCCTGGTGATGTAAATGACAGTGATATTAGTGTTTTTAAATTATATCTATATTGAATATTTTATTTAAATACTTTAAATTATACATTTATACATACATATATATATATATATATATATATATATATATATATGTATATATATATATATATATATATATACTAGATGTAAACACTTCTGACGACTCGAATTAATGAGTCGCATATATTTAGAGAATTTATGTAACATTTTATATCTGAAGTTGTCACCTTGAATGTTGGTTGCAGAATACATTTTTACAAATGAATTTAGCTCACGAGTAAACTTTGCTTTCTTATATCCTAAATTTCCAATAACAACAAAGGTAACAATTTTGCTATATATATGGTGGTGGGGTAGAAATCTGGCTAAATATTTGAAGCGTGTTGTACTACAGGATACTCATAATTGCACCTAATAAATAGGCGCGAACCCTTTGGTTGTCTTCTCCTTTTATTCACAATTATATATAAACGTTGTATTTGTGAAACTTAATTTTACGTACAATATACTTTCAAAGATTTCATTATTTGTTTGGGAATCACAAGCTATAAAAAATATTTCTTTACAATCCAACAAATTGGGACAATACGTGTTCTAAATAATATTCTACCAGACACTTAGACTCTTAGAAAAATCCCTGTTATAAAATAATAGTTCAATTTTTTTTAAAGTAATACAAAATGTGCATCACAATGATACTGCAAATTACAAATTATTATAATATATTATAAAGTTTAATTCGAAATATTTTCATTATTGAACATTATTAGATGGTGATTGAGAATGATGAAAAAAATGTTCAATAAAAATATTTACACGTACGTAGAAATACATTATTACGTACGTAGAAATATATTTATTTAAAGCAAACAAATTAGTTGCCTGTACTATTTAAATATGGAAAACTCACTCGAGATGTATGTATTCAAATATATAAGTCTGCGCGAATATCGACTGCCCTTCGACCCGTCCCCAACTCGCTGACGTGACCTGATAACGTGTGATTTATCGTATTTACAAATCTAGTATATAAACTCGCTTTTCACCATGCTCCTTTTCTAAATGTCCTTTTGTATTAACTGAATTTTGAATAAAGCCGGTCGATGTTTTATGTTAAGACTTTGTATAAAAAAGTTTGAGATCTTTTTAGTTATAAATAATCTGTCCAATATTTTAATCCTACTACTTTCAATCTAACTACTCTTTCTGTATTGTACATTGCATTACGTTTTCCTAATAGTAGGGTGAAAATAAAGTATACACAATACAATTGTAAAATAAAAACCAAAAAATACATTTAAACCAAACAGAATAACCAATAAAAAGTAATTAATCCAAAAACAAATGAAAAAAGAGTAAATAAATACCTATATGTACGTATATTACACATGTACGAAATATTGACAGAAGTAAAGAAGAAGTACAAAATTTAAAATAAGTATGCAGTAAGAAAAACCCGGGAGAGGACTCGTTTTAAAGAGGAAGGGTGAAATTTTTTTGTTTTCTTTCGAATGTTTATGCAGGTTCTAAATTCTTTAAACATGAACCAGTTAATGATTTGTATAAACCCACGTAAAGGAAAACATGTTGACAATGGCGCGAGGTGTTCAAATAATTTCAAAGCCATTTGCATCATATTCTCCATACCACTGCTACAATTATTCAATATATATATATATATATATATATATATACATATGTATAAGCTATATATACATATATGTATAATCGGCAATGGCCGACATTACGTTTTTCTGGGAAAATAATTAATATCACTTTACTTTGAAAATCTGTTACATTAATAAACTATCAATGCAGATCAACCATTCATAGGATATGCCCAAAAAATAATAGTGTTTTAATATTAAGCCCGTTTCTTAGGGGGTATTTTACTTTCTGAAGTATTAAACTAAATAATTTGTTTTAATATTAAGCCCGTTTCTTGGGGGGGTCTTTTATTTTCTACATTAAACCCGTTTCTTGGCGGGTATTTTACTTTCTGAAGCTCGAGTTTAAAAAAAATTAAAGTTTATTATATTGTACTAATTTTTAACCAAGCTTTATCTCTACTTTTTGACAAGGCTTATGGTTTCCCAAATAAAAGATGCGAATGTCTTTTCAAAATAACTTTATCTATTTTCTAATAAGCGAAAAAGGAAACTTTATTTTGTTCTTTATATTCACTTGAATATAATTTACAAAAACTCCGTAAAAAAGTTTTCCACGTACAAATAATTTCCACCATTTCCACGAAATGTTTCAGAAACTGGTTTCCTACCTAAGGTATTTGAAATAAGTTCTTCTGCAATTCAGGGCCGAACATGACATATTAAATGATTTTATGGCCAGTTTATATCCCAATTCCTATTTTTTTCTGATTTAGTCGTGTTTGTATATATATATATATATATATATATATGTGTATGTATATATATATATATATATATATATATATATTGTGTACATATGTGTGTTATGCACTTTCACTGATTAGAAGTGTTGAATTAATCGGGCTGCACTCACAGTAAAAGAGAAATTGATGATTTGTTTGAAAGCACTTTCCAGGGGCAATCGGTTGATGAAAAGTTTGAGGAGTACAGATAAATTACCGCCACAGCATACTTCTACTCGTTAAAGGTACATTGTTTCCTACTATGATGGTAGACCCAATTTATGTTGCAGGTATAGGTTCTGTTCAATTTCCTTTATAATACCTTAATAATTCTGCCGCTACTACAAAAATTGAATACCCTTATTTTGTATAAATTCCTTGATAAATATTAGCTACTATAGTAAAGTTAAATTTGGGGATGAATTTTGACTGCAGCGTCTTACTGGACAATAAAATTAACATCATATTCACTCCTCGCATAATACATATTGTATAACTGTATGTGAAATGTTTGACTTTAAAACTAGTTGTATTCATTTTCAAAATTTATAAAAAAGACAAAAAGCTATTCACAAGGAAACGTTAAAAGTAGGTTATTTTATCTCCACATAATTCTAATAATTTTTCATTGTTATTGTAACCCTTCCAAATGAAAACGAATGCCGCTCGTAAAGGTCAACAAATGGAGCTCGGATGCAGCTAGAAATTGTAGTGTTTTATATGAGATTAAGCAGGTTTTGACCTTACTGAATTTTCATATAAAATGAATATGTTATAATCATAAAATGAAAAAAGAAAATTTAGTTAAAAATTTAGCGGCCTTTGCTCTGATACCAAAGGCTGCATACTTACTATTGTGGGAACAGGTTCATAAATCTTCTAGGATGAGAATAGAGAGCCACATTAAGTACAGTCATAAAGAGAAAATAAAACAGGAAAGGTTAAGACTACTAAGGTCGAGTCAAAGTCATGGTATATTGCGGGAGGTTATAAAGATATTAAATACCATACATTATACTGCCTGCTATAATAAGTTCTACAATAAAACTTTATTTCAAATCTGCTTCAAAGAGTGAACAATTTGAATTAAGAGCCTTTGCATATACAAATATAATTTTGTGTTATGGCTTTTTGTTTAAACGTGGGAAAAGCACACAGATGAAGGATAATATTTGGGTATTTCAATAAATAAAATGACAAGTGATTTTCTTCAAAGATGTTTTTAATCCAAATTTGAACAAAATTCCAATAAAAATTCTGGTGCTATTTCCTTCAGGCACGTGCAATTTGTATTAATATTCATATAACACTGTTAGTTTAGATATGGGACTCTGTGATCGTGGCATTCTTAACTATATTTAGTGTGTATATTATGAACTAACTGTCTTCTGTTAATTAATATAAATTCTGAAATGAAAGTGCGGTGTTTTAATACGTTTATTTTCTTACAATAAACACAAAAAAATAGTTAAAGTTAAATCCCTCGTGGCCCCACATGCACTCCCTCAACCACGATTCCTGCCGGTCCAACCCTAACTTTTCTTTCATCCCTATACCTCAAATAGTACCCCTGTCCGAACTATTTGAGATATCAGGATGAAACAAAAACTTAATTGTCTTCCGAATTATTAACTATGAAATATGACGCATGTCAATAGCTTCAATCGTTTTTGAATTAAATCTATTCCTACAGAGAGATCAACAGATGGTGAAACAAACCTTTTCTTCGTCATTATAACTTCGGAACTATTTGAGGTATACGAATCAAACAAGCTTTGAGTTGGTCCCAAGATTACTGTCTATGAAATTCAAGATCTACGAAATAGAAAGTGACGTCAATAGGTTCAGTAGTTTTTGAGTTAAATCTATTCCAACAGATGGATCGGCAGGTGGAGAGACAGGCATTTTTGAAGTGAAAACTTCTTAAGGTGCGTTTAGCGATTTTTGGTAGGGGAAAGCCTTATGGGTTGGTATCACCGAGATGCTAGTGTTAACGGTTTATCTGTATGGCGTGTTGCGCTTGGCCAACAATGAAAGCATACATATATAAGACCTACTGCGCTGATACCAAACTAACACACACGCAACAGCTTGAGTACATATATACAACAATATTTCGTATATACCCAACTGTATGATTTGCTCTTTGGACAATTTTTGGATGGATAAAATCTTGTGAGTTCGCGTCACTTACATGGTGTAATAGCAGTATATCTGTAGCTATAAGGATGAGGTATTGTGCAACATTCGTACTGTGTATATCCACAAACGTAAAATTAAATTAAATACGTGAAAATTTCAATATATTTACACTATGCATTGTTTAAATTGCGTTTTAATTTGATTATAATTGATCAATATTTTATTTGAGTATAATACGCGTATGTTAATTTATTTTACAATGATAATCTCGCATTGTTCTTTATTCGCTGAACTAACATCCATCATATAATATGAATTTAATTATTATTATATGTATATTTTAAAATTAGAAGTTTTCACTTCTACCGTGTGGTCAGAAGCACACACCACATTTTTTTAGCGATTATAGCTTCGAAAATATTTGTGATACCGGGATGAAACAGAAATGGGGTATTACTATATATGAATTCCATAATATATGAAATATGAATTCACATCGATAGCTTTAGTAGTAATAAAGTTAAATCTATTCCTACAGATGGAAAAATAATGATTTTTATCGTTATAACTTCGGAACTATTTCAGGTATCTGGATGGAATGAAAACTTAAATGGTCCCAGGACTACTATTTATGAAATTCAGGATATATGAAATATAATCTTATGTCATCAGCTTCAGTAGCTTTTGAGTTAAATCTGTTCTCACAGAAAGATCGACAGATGGAGAGACAAACATTGTTTTACGTCATTATAACTTTGAGAATATTTGAGGTATCAGGATGAAACAAAAACTGAATTTGTCACAATATTACTGTCTATAAAATATACAATCTAAGAAATATGAACTGGCATCAACATTTTTAGTAGTTTTTAGTTAAATCTATTCGTACAGATGATTTTTCTCTACGAATGATGGAGATGGAGAGGCAGAAATTTTTATCGTTATATTCATTATAGTATCAAATATGCAAACGTAAAAACAACTTTAAAGCCGAACAGACGTTATAGGAGTCTAAGATTTAATTCCTTGGTATTATCGTTTGCCATGCAAAATATTTTTTTTTCTTGATGTCATTGTTTCTTTTAACCCTACAGAATTATCCAAAAATTACTTTCATTTCATCCTTGTATAATATTACTTAAGACCTCATTTCAGCAAAAATACTACGCAGTTTTTTTTAGACTTTTAGCTGCAATTTTATCATTATTCTGTATCATCTTAATGCAGGCAACATAAATTTGCTCTTTATCAAAATCAGGAAAATCAGAAGTAAACTCTAGTTTCCAACTCCTCAGTCCGCATGCTGCAAGCTTGCCCGCACGCTGTTTCCTTAAATTGTGAGAATTGGCCATCTGCTATTTAAAACTAGTATATATTTCCTGCCTAAACCTTGAGGCACGAGGATCTACTATTTTGAAATTAGAATTTATGTGTCAATAAAAGAACGATATTGAACTCTGGGTACTACCAACTCCTTAGTCTTGCCTTGTGAGGACCATGGGCCTTGGGGGGAAATACTTGAGGATTTACTAGTTTTAGGTTAGTATTTTGAATTCCAAGCAAAAGCTCTATCGTTGAGCTCCGGGTTTCAACTCCTTAGTTATCATACTGCGAGAGTACTGCTTGCTTAAATCGTGAGACTCGAGTAACTGCTGTATTTTAATTAGTATTTTAGATCCCAAGCAGAGACTCTGTCATTAAACTCGAAATTCTAACTACTCAGACCTGACATTACATTTGGCCTAAAAACCGTGAGACTTGAATCTACTTGAGACTCTTTTTTAATTAGTATTTTTGATCTCAAGCAGAGACTGTCATTTAATACTGATAGCCAACTCCTCGATCCACATGCTATGGGTGTACTGCTTATTTAAATCATGAGAGTTGAGGGTCTACTATTTCTAAATTAGTATTGTGAGTCTCAAGCCTAGATTCTGTCAATAAACTTCGGATTCCAAATCCCCAATCCTGGAGTTGCAAGAGTGCCTTCCTAAATTGTGAGACGTGAGGTCTCGAAGTCTCGAAGAAGAAATTAAAATCTGAACCCGAAGTGTTAACATTTTTATGACAAAAAAGCTGAAAGCTCCCCTTCAGATGTGACTTCTAATAGTGAGACTCTGTCTCAGCTTCAAACGACGGAGTAACATTGAAACCCCACCCAATATAGATAATATTTCTGTTATCTAATTTAATATGGATTTATTATCAGCATACTAAAGGGCTAAGATTTACAATGCAATTATGTCAATGAAAATTAAGATGCAATAGTCTTCACTGAAACTTTGCTCATAGGGTCAATCCACGATTCTGGGATATATGAAACTAAGCACCAAGGTTTCCAATCGGGCTTAAGATTTACTGAACGATTATGACAGAGGAGACAACGTAATCATTGTAGTGTCGAATAATATAATGCCACATGTGTTTCTGGATTGGAAAACCCAATAGAACACTTATAGATAGCAAACAAAATGTAAAGAATGAAATCTTTAAGAACTTCAACTTATACTCTGTGTGTATTTCATGTCCGCCTGCTATGTTTCATCTCATCTACTTTATAATCAAGTTAAATAAAAGTTCCGTAAATTACATGAGAATACGATGGAATTTATGACTACGATGGAATTTACGATGGAATTTATCACTAGTTCACGTTGATTTTCCTTTGGTCCCTCTACTACGGGCCGAAATTATTTGTCTACCTCAATCAATGCAAGAAAAATCTCAACATATATGGTCGAATTGTAGACTTGGTTCTTTCTATTCTTGGAGCAATTCGAGAAATACAATTTTCAGAACATCTTGTTAAAGAACCTTATCATCCCGTATTAATTGTTGTAACCAGTTTAATAATTATTACACCTCATCTGTCAAGAGGTATATCATTCTACTCTATGTTGGTTTAGTTTTTAAGAGCCTTCATTTAATAAATGCTAAAATTAAAGTCTCGCTACCTACAGCATGACATCAATCTTTCATTCAGAATTTGGTAAAATTATTAAAATTAATATACCACTATAAATTATGCTCAGAGTTTTTATATCTAATATTCAATGCCATAGCATATGCTAAACAAAATTCACAAAAAAAATCAAAAATACGAAAATCGTTACGACAAATTAAGGCGTAGATAATCTCTTGCTGACAGCTAGATGCAAACAGGAAATTAAGATATGCTTTAATCGTTACACGGCTACCATTTAAAAATGTATATCGATGAACCAGCCACTGTTCTGAATATATGTGAAAATAAAAAATAATTGCTTTCTATCTCGCAAGAAATGTATCACGAACATATTTCTAGAACTACAGTGAACTCATTGCAAATCTATCCATATCCTGTTTCGATTTAGTTTTTACATCCTCCACACATCACGAACCATAATCTTTTTTCATATAATTCAAGCAGAAGCACATCGGACACCGCATACCTTAAACATATGCAAAAATGCAAAACTTTATGACTTCCGAGCTTTCTTGTTGAAAAATATGCATGCACCTTAGCTGAACGTAGACGTATCTAAGGAGAAATATTTAATAAGTTCTTGATTTCCTGTCTGGTCTCTGACATCCGGAAGTTCTATTACATTATGCCGATATCTTTTTAAATGGGAGAAAAAATAACGTGAGCAACCAATATCAGTATTGTCTATTATATCAAACAATTTTCTAAAATATAATTAATGGAGAAATTTTGCGACACGTTAATCAATGACTGACCTTCCATGGCTTCCTACAGAAAAAGTTGGTATTAAACAACTTAGCTTCTTGTATAAATACCCTAGCAAACATTTTTAAAATCAGAAATCAAGCGCACTAAATATACATAGATTTTATGCAGATCTTTGCTGTTATATGCCACACAAAGTTTAAAATTATTTCTATTCGATTGAATGCAAGTAGTCGTATATATATATATGTGTGTGTGTGTGTGTGTGTGTGTGTATATATATATATATATATATATATACTTAAAGCTCTGTAACTTTTGTATGCTTCCTTAGAAAAGAAGTATGAATGATGTGCTAACCGAAATTGAAATTGTCACAAGCCGAGATACGATATACTGATCAAAATTTGAAGTGATTAATTCTGAAAAAAATACTAAATAAATAACAAATAATATTAATACAGACAAAATACAGTAGGACTATATAAATATTAACAAAAAAAGGCAATAATAAGCCGTAGTACTACGGCCTATTAATCACGCTAAAACCAAATAGGGACGTCAAAGCATTTACTAGTTATTAAACTGGACAAAATAATATATTTAACTTGTCAGACGTGTACGTAGTAAATAACCTCCACTTCACCTCAACATTAGGCACATCACGCTTTCTTCTATTACAATACATTTTACAACGTGAAAACTAATGTAATTTTCCATTTTCATCAAAGGGCATGACAAAAGATTTACAAGTTCTGAACTATTATTACGGTGATACAGCGGTTTTCGCCATGCGCTGACAACAAAATGTTATCAAATTTAGGTCCTTCGTGTTCGATTTAAATATAATTATAATAAACTGCCAATACTGTTATACTACGATAATAACGCTTAAGATCAGTTTTCACTTCCAGAAAGACAATATATTCAATTTTATTCCGAAAATTTTAGATAACCTGAATTTACTGAATTTCCTTGCTTTTCTTCTACTTTATTGTAGATTAGATTAAGAACTTCTTTTTATATGTTCCATATTTACTGCCTTTAAAAAAAGCCAGGTTTATTTTATAGCTACAAAAAAGTATTTTTATGCATAAATTAAGTGATTTCAATGACTGAAAATGTTCGATATGTTAAACTTCCATTTATTAATGAGAAATAACTTTGTACAATAGCAACATTTAATTTTTTCGTAACACCATCTAGCTTCTTGTTCGCAACTACATATTTGCATAATTTACTGCTTACGCTTGTTTTTTTTTTTTGGGAAAATATAATGTTGTTTATTTTGTTTTTTTACGCTGAAGGCTATACTTACACAATAATTAAACGGAAAAAAGTACTACGTGAACATAGTATCAGATCATATAAAGTTCACGTTTCCTCAACGTTCACGTTATTTGATTGCCCCGCATAATCAGCAAAAGTTTAATTTTTCCCTTTCCCCTGAAAATTTCCAATTGTTTTGGGCTGTGCAAAAAATAAAAAAACAACATCCACCACTTTTCCTAGTGAACTACTCTTGTTTCACTCCCTTGGGAGATAATTATTTGAAAATTCTTTCTTGCTACCAATATTTACAAAGGAGCGTATCTTCTCAATTTTATGTTTCTGGAGTCAACTGAGTCTGGAGATTGATCTATAAGAGACCCAACAGATAAAATATACATAAGATTGAAATCTATGACAAGTCTGGTTGATGTTTAGTGTTTTGTACCGAAGTTGGGAAAAGGGACGTTTGTTGAATCACGTCGGTACATGTCTATGTGTTACGAGTATTTTTTCATAAACCATTTGACGTAGTATATGGAATTATTTATATTTGTATGAAATTATACACAAAAGTTGAATTTATATTTTAGAAGACACTTCTGAAAGAAAGAGGGAGAATGCAACAATTTTCTCATGATCTTGTTTTAGTACAAAATGAAAGTTTAATATGAATATAATTCAAGCATATTTTTCTATTTAAGCAATTTGTTTTTAATATCATATATTTTTAACAAAATTCCCGAAGATCTCTAAAAGATCGTTGCCTCCATTACGATCGAAAAAACTACCACTGAAATTATCTGACAAAATTAATAAGTTTGGTAATGGAACCTATATTAAACAAAAAATATTGATATCGCAATACTTGTAATAGTTTGCCGCTGATGGACAATTCAATTGGTACTACATCAGATTTCTCCATTTTGGATTTTATCCTTCGGCAGCATTGCGAGCATATTCACTAGCTATAGGTCATGTTATACCATTAGATTACTTATGCTATCAAATTATTTTTTGAAATGATTTAAAGCATTGAATATATGATTATACCAGTATAAAATTTACCATGGTTGGTTAGTTTTATGTACCAGTTTAACGTACGCACGTCGAAATGACTGTGTCTGGGGAGAAATGATTTCCAAAACATGAACTGGTGGCATGATGGAATTATATCATACAGGTAACACGTCGGATTGTTGATTGAGGGTTAACCCAGTTCAGTTCTTCACATTACCCTTTGCGAACATGAACCTCTTGACTCCTACATTGACCCACATCACCAAATAATATTTTCAACTTTGCTGCAAAATG
The DNA here is from genome assembly GCA_039881145.1 of Druceiella hillmani. Classification (NCBI taxonomy): domain Eukaryota; kingdom Metazoa; phylum Arthropoda; class Insecta; order Lepidoptera; family Hepialidae; genus Druceiella; species Druceiella hillmani. The sequence goes on from JAYKKI010000062.1 coordinate 3,044,641, forward strand.
AACGAATATACAGATAAAGAAAGGCGGTGAATGTGGCCCAGTAGTGATGATAGGAAAGATATGCGCACAAGGTTAACAACACAGGATTGAGTTATGTCATTCACTAAGTTCAAATTTTAGCAATTATTTCACATCACTCCTCCCCACACACAGTCCGTTTTGGTATGATAGTTCGGTGTGTTCCCACCAAACTCACACCACAATGTTATTGTGTTGTACCCTTTACAGATCGGTTTCGATCTACGAATAGTAAAATCATAATTTTATCTGACTTTACTATTTTTTTAAATTCTGTCGATGATTTTAATTTCAATTCTGTCTCATTCGCAATCACTTCATGAACTTTTTGAATGTTGTTTCTGTAAACAAGTGTAGTATTACGATAATAAATTATATATTTAACTTCGAACATATTAAATACACACAACTATTTACGAACTTACACAATCAAAAGTAGGTGACGTCTAATTGTACCAATGAACTCTAATACCAGACAAAGGTTTGTCATTTGAAAGCTCCTTAAAAGCGGCTCGACGCATTTCAACTCGCCGTACAAAAGCTGACCGTAAAAAGGGTTCGCTCTGATAGTAAAAAGCTGTAATAATAAAAGATTCACCGTGAAAAGGATTCGCTATAATAGTCAACAAAGGTAGTGTCAACTATATATAGCTGATTGTATATAATAGTATCGAGTTGTTTGCCCTCCTACGGTCAACTTTTTCTTTTCTGTCCTCGCGAGACTACGTTATCAAAGGCGAACTTAGAAGAAATTAGTGTGAGTGACCTGGTATTTGTTGTTTGCTGGTTTATATTACAGATTAGGACTTTTAACATTTTTTTTATTAGAAGTCACTATTAGGTAATAAATATTTGAATTTTCTTATAATAGTTTAGCTTATAACAACTCATAGAGCGCAATTTAATTTTTTATAAAAGTGCGTTAAATGTTCCTGCGTATATACTCATTAGGGTATTTAGTTACTAGCGTAAAGAAGTGGGATTTTGTTGCTGTGAATCCTTCTCACCATTTTCTCTTAAAAAAACATCATAAATTTACAAAAATGTATTTCTAATCGACTTTTCTTTATTTAATAATACGCATTAGACATAACAATTTCAATAAAATTTTACAGTTTCACGTCTTACAAATTTGAATGTATATGTAAAATATAAAATCATCAATACAATCAATATTAATAAAAAATAATCATGAAGGTGATACCCAACTCTGCTAAAATTAATTTATAATAATTAATTGCTAATTTATAATAAGTTAGTGCTATTAAGGTGAAAAAGCAGATGCCGAATATATGAATGCATACACAAATTTATCTCAAATCTTTCTATTAAATAGTTTATGCTCGCGCTTTCGAACATTGTGTTCGGAAATAGTTTTCGAGAACTAAAATTAAATTACATCGGAAAATAAAATTAATCTGACGACTTCATTGAGTTGATTCTGTTATCTTTTCGTATTGTCGGTTGTGGTTGGTTTTGCAGCAAACCTGTGAGTTCGTTAATTAACAAATAAAAATTGAGATAAACCTAAGTATCGGATCTATATATTTATCTCATTCCATATTAAATTTGAATTAGGCGATGCTGGGAGAATAACAAGTTTTCTCATAATTGTTCGTTCGGTAATCTCTAGGCTCATGAAGGCTCTGCTTATATGGGACAACATGGAGGACTACTAGTTTCTCTAATACCACTGTGACCAATAATTCACAACAAATTCCCATTAGTGTAGTAACTCTAGTTGGTGGTGACTAAATCTATAATTCTAAGGTCATACGTGTTTTATAACACAATTGTTAACGATTCTAGCCCTAACTAATACAAACCTATTAGGGCTAGATTCGTTTCGAGTTACTGTTTTACCCGAGTCGTGCTAACACACACTAGACTGGAATCTTTACTATTTGTTCGCTTTTAAAATATAATGTTTAACTTTATCTTAAGTTTTTAATTTTTTCATGTCTTTCATTAAAGTAAGCATAAGTTCAACAAACCAATTCCAACCGGTAATTTTGTTTAGTTACAGCGGTATCTCGCGACTTCATTCGCTTCTAATTCTGAAATGCAAGTGCTGTGTTTTAATTCATTTACCGTATTTTCTTATATTAGATACAAATAGTTAGTATAAAATCCCTTCATATAATTATAGCCCGCCGCTTTCCACCATTTACATGGAGAAGATTTTATTTAATTATCTACGTAACTTTTCCGTCATCATAATTTTAGAACCGTTTCGAAAAACTTAAAAAAGGCCATACGATGAGGAAAGTAATATTTGATAGACTGAACATGTTTTATTTTTAAGATACCCATTCAAGCGAGCTTTACGTGTGGTGTATGGTGTCCCTCTAACTTGTTCAATAGAGTTGAAGCATAACGCGTGGGTAGGAATAAAACCAGAATATTTTGCCCTTCATCAACATTCAGCATTTCATCACATCTCAGTAGGAGATTGCAATTGATTTAATTAAATTCAGTAGCTATTTTGAAAAATAATGAAGGAAAAAAATTAACGGGAAAGCTTTGTGACGTGACGATAGTAGTAAGTATTTGGGTTAAGTTCGGCTCTTTGCTTATCGATACTCGCATAAATTGTTAAATATTTGAGAGTAAAACAGTTTCACTGGTTTTATTTTTGCTTAAGTTAGTTTCTAAGCTACTAATTTTATCTTTAATAAAACAACAGTATATTATGATTTTTCTTATAAGCATAATCTTGGCACTTCGAACTCGAATAGGTTTAACTTGCTATATAATGCTTTTGAAGGAAGAATTTTGCTGAGTATTTTCACTAACCCTCGCTTACGAACTTAGGCGCACTGCACAAAATTCTGGAAAATATGTGCCGTAATGTCATTTAAAATATTTAAGTAAGTATGAATATTTTCAAACTCCAAGATATCATTTACGTGTAACAGGAAATGTCGATAGTAATGAACTGTCACCTCATATTCTATACATTATTTTGACATTTGATGTTATGAAAATCAGGATCTCCTATACGAGGATTAGATTCGCAAAGAATGCAAAATTGTTGTACAATTGATATCTGTACGACAGATTTCCTGTCTACTGATATAGTACGGTTTGCAGGGTTAATTGTGATTTAGTGTAAATTGACAAGGTGTGTTTTGGTCTATTATTGTACAATTGATTGGGTAAAACGTGTGCAAGAAGATAAAGATCAAGAGGATTCGCTAATGTTTTTATTACCATTGTGGTGACAAAAATAACTAATGAGTCATCTATGCATGACAAACTGGAGAAGTTTAGTAGTGACCCGGTTCGGACTTGACCCGTATTTTCAATAAGAAGTAACACTATCCTATTGCAGACATTCAGAAACCGTTATTTTAGGAGCTGATGAATTTATTTGTTATTTTTATCGGTAACGCAAAGCTAATCGCATTGACTTACTTTTGTTATTTCCTATGCATTAGAAGTAAGTTGTTAATAAATGCGAATTAATAAACAAATGGAAACAATAAACAATTAATATCAAAAATAAATAATGGAAAGGATATTGATTGCCCACTTATGAAATATAATTAAATTTTAGGCAATTTTTGTTATAATATAGACAATTATTTAACATTAATATATAAAGAGATGTGCGTAACTTTGAAATGTAGCTCAAAAATGTGGTTGTAAATGCTGGAATCTCCGTCGCATATATGACAGAGTACCATTATTATGGAGATCGTTAAATAAAGAAACCAAGTAAAAATCAATTACGACATTACGAATCTTTTTTATTCAAGTCATGTGGATACTCAGAAATATGATTATATATTTCATTTATATACCTATAAATTGTCGGTGTTATTTGCGACCTTTTTTAAAAGTACACTAAATTTTTTAAGAAATTACAGCTGATAGGTAGCTAAAATCGTATATTTATTGTGTGAAAATCTGAAGAGGAGACCGAGGACCGGAGTTAACGTGAGTGTACATTTCATGAGTAGATTTCTAGGTATATTATTGGGGTCAATGGCTTTTGAATGGCTTCAAGAAAAATATTTGTAATCTTTCCGTGCCTAAATTTAACCTTTCGCATATTAGTGTGAGAGGTTACTCTTGAGGAAAAATAGATACTCGATGTACTACAAAATATTTGATGGGAAACGAATAGTTATTTTTCAAATAATATAAATTTCTCTCATATTTAATAAATAAATTAGATAGAACCAACTATTTATGGAGTTAAAAAAGACCAACATTCATTGCTACCCACGTATGTATTTGATGGAAAAAAATTGAAACTAATTTCATGGATGTAATCACAGTTTTCTAGTTTATATGACGTCTATGATTAAACGTTGCATTTATATCATTGTTCAGCACCATTTTGGAATGCATTATTCCTAAACTCCATAAAAAAAACTAAGCTGTTTTAGATGCGATACAAAACTAAGGACCATAACGACTGTTCACGGATTTATTGAATTTATATTATGTTTGTAATATAGCTCATTTCCAGCACAATATTTCAATTATTTTTGGAAATGTGTCCATGTATGCTATAGCGCTAAAAATATATCTAGTCTTCTGCCAGTCTGTGGATTCATAATAACAGATTTGCATCTAAAGTTAGTTACTATAATTAATAAAAGGGAATTAAAAGTTTTGCTAATTAGAATATTTTTCACCATGAATGGTTTTAAATTTTGCATCTTTTGTGTGTAATTTTGTTAATAAATTTTAAAAATACGATATTTTTTTGTTTAATTTATAAATATGTACACAATTTTGATGTCAAATCTGTAAATCTTTGATAGTTTTCACAAATAAAATCTTTAGTGTTTTATTGTTCGCCTTTATATATGTATTATGTTAATTAAAGTTTTTCAATGGCAGGATGGAGTTGATGAAAATTAATTTATATATACAATCAGCTATCCTCTTTTCAGTAAAGTTGAAAAATAGAACCACCCCATCCCACATAGGTCACGTGCACATACGGGTTTAAGCAAATTTGATAATTACTAAATTCCACTCTACTGGTCTCCAATATACCGCTGCAGATTGCAACTAGATTGAGCTACGTGATTGGAAGGCATTCCGTTTGCATAACTCTGCGACGGTCACCGATTTTATTATTAAATTCCAAACTCGAGGTAGGCTTCCGAAATTGCATCTTTCTCTATCAATATTTGATTTATAAATACTATGGACAAAGTGTATATAAGTATGGCACAATTTATTTTCAATATTCGCCCGCCCAATTAAACGAAAAAAACGTATACCGCCTAACATAGCAGCACCCTCCATATTTAGCAAAGCCTACAGCCTACGTAGCTCAAAGCGGTGAAGTCTCAAAATCGATTATCTAATAAAATAAAAATTCTTTCCTTGCTTAATGCAAAAAAAGAATTCCTTATGGGCTATAAAAAAATTTATAGATGAATTAAAATCGATTATATACCATTGGTTGTGATTTATACTCTATCTGACAAACTCTCAACATGATGTAAATTCTGAGAATATTTAAAAACAATAATTTATCTCTTTCTGTATAATGATAATTTTTTTCTATATTATACCTACAAAGTAACAAAATACCATATAAATAAATATAAATAAGATTTAATATGTTCTATTTCAACCAAAGTCTCATTCAGCAATCAAATTAACACGGAAATATCTCAATTTTGTATAATACTTATATACTATCTTGATCAAAAATGCATGCATGATAATGAAGTATTATTCTTTTTACTTTATATTCTCAATCTATGAAATGATCTCTATATTAGATTTAGATTTCTTAGCTTTCATCATAAAAGGAAGGAGTTAATCCTATCCTAAGTTAAATTTCCATAAATTTACACGCATAACACATGAAACTAATATACTGTTCCAAAGTTAGCATTTATCAAAAGTTTTCAATTGATGTAGATTAGTTATGTTGTAATTTTTATTAGGCTAGAATGTTATATACACACGTTGTAATTTAATGGACTAGTTAATGCAATAAATTACAGCTTTCGAACATAGACACGGAAGACCTATTTTCATAATCAATTCCGTAACCTTGTCCTACGATCGGTAAGGAATTATCCATTGAAAATTTTCCTATGTTAAGGGATCAAACAAACCTTCTTACTTTTTTAAAGTAATTCTCGGTAATAAGCTAACATGTGCCGGAATCTAAGTTAGTAATATGAAGGAATAAAAGATTATTAGGTACAAGTTTTTTTAAAGATTAACTATATAGACAGAACACCAAAATTGAATTGGTCATGAACCTCTAATTATCAACCGGAAAAATATATTCTGAAGTCAAAAATATATCGCTTAAACAGTTTTTGTAGCCATTTATGTCTACTTTATAGATTAATTAAGACAATATATATATTCTTTGCCTAATACTGACAGACGTATAATTTTCAGTATTATACTTTTGTATATATAATGTATGTGGCACTCATTACTTTTCTTCCTCCACACAAGTTATAAATCGTTTTCTACACAATTAACTATCGTTTACTAGACAATGATTACTGAAATATATTTTAGTACAGATTTCCTATCTACAGAACTAAATAATGTCATAAATATGAATCTTCGCAAAAATTAAACATTGTAGTCAAAAATAAAGAAACTAAAATACAAGAAGAACAAAAAGACAATATAATTATGGGCATTCGGTCTATATTTTAACAAATATCCTACAATATATTTACGTAAATAGCATGTTTTTGAAAATAATAAAGTTCATAACGTCTAAAAAATATAATAAAAAACCCAGGATTATGATTTCAGGAGTAATTATCTGAAATATTTAACTCTAAGAGGTTTTACTGTGTCGGACATCCAAGTGTTACTGAATAGAACAGTGCAAGAATCAATTAAAAACATTATTTTTTGTTTCATCCCTTTTTAAAGCAACTCTCTGATTTAAATATTCACAAATTTTACAAATGAGAAGCATCTAATTTGTCTTTCGTCAGGATCGCGAAGGTCTAGATATTAATAGGCGGGTCTATCATCAGATATTCTGCCTTATGATTAGTACAAAAGCGTGCAGTGATATTATCTTAATGCAAGATTTGCCTCGCTATCACGGCATTCAACAAGTGATACAGTTGCAGAAAACTGATTTATGCGACTAGTGTTTACTTCTAGCACCGAACCCATAGACGCACTTATTCGAAAATTATACATAAGCCTTTTTGGATTACCTCAAGAACTACTAGGACTTTTTGATAGTAACGGGGTCTATTACTATCAAAAAAGTCAAGAATAAAATAAAAACAACGAGTGTGCTTTAGACCACACGACTGTAGTAAAACTTCAAATTCACTAAAAAATATAAACTTTGAAATGAATTTACAATTTTATTCACTTTAAACGTAGAATATTTAATGTATTGAACGAAATAATAATTTATAAAATTGTTCAAGAACGAAATGAAATTACAAAATAATCAAAAAATCACCATTCGCGTAACGCTAGCATACTCGCAAATATATATATATATATATATATATATATATATATATATATATATATGTGTATATATATATATATATATATATATATATATATATATATTTCATACAATAACTATGAGAGGAAGAGAGAAAGAAACTATGCGCGCGCACTGCTCTCTCTCGCTCCTACAGTGTGATATAGAAAATAGGCTTGCACTGTGTCTTAGATATACAAAACATAACTGGCTATGAGATAAAGAGAGAAAGAAAATGTGTGTTCGCACCTCTCTCTCTTGTCCCTACAGTAATATACGAAACGTAACTCTCTCTCTTTCTGTCTTCACTAACTTATATCTCCCTCTCAACTTCCGTTCGCCTCACCCGATCACATTTTTTCGTAACGCTCTCGTCACGCATTCACCAGCTTACTCCCCAAGTCAAGCGTGTGTAAAGAAGTTTTACTTCAATAAATCTGCGAAATGATAAATAACATTTAATAACAACTTTTAATCAAGCATTAAACTTAGGACATTTTTACAGAAACTCAATGTGATTTTTGACCATGCTTCCATTTTAAAATTTGGGTAATTCTGCGGCTAAAACTATTGCTCAGAGCTATACTTATATCATCATTTCTTCTTATCGATTCCTGGCATTGTTTTTGATTATAAACAAAGCAGAAAACCCTTGTTCGTATAAAGAAGTTGTGGAGAACGGAATAAGAAGTCGCAAGGCGAATCGCTGAATTGTAGAATATGAAATTGCTTTTTGCACCAGAAATCTTCAGGATGAACTTATTCAAACGCATTACAGTGTTTTTTATTTTGAAATCTAATTAAATGTTCCTCAATTTCTTATGCAACCTCTTCAACAGCTATATCAAAAGGAATGCGAATCGGCTTCTTAATACGTTTGGATCCTATATGATTATATTCCGGGAAGTAACGAGAGCATTCATGGAGTGTTAATTGTAGATGACTTCTGATGTTATTTTGTATATTCGCGATGATTTTTAAATCCTTATTATCATCAACTAGTGCTTTTAACGTCACAAACGTTGAATATTTGTTTCCGCCAACTTTATCTACCCATAATTGAAATTTGCAATTATTTATATAAATTTATGATAAATTACGCTTAAATATATGAAAAGCTCATATAAATGTATGAAAATATCTACAAGATAATTTTACTGCATCTGACTTTTCGAATCATAAAACAGCTGTAGTAAAGCTTTAATTTTCTTCTCGGCTAAAAACAGCTTAACCTATCTCTTAGTTAAAGTAAAAGCTTTATTTTAGCTTAACTAAAGTTTGCGTCGAACCAACTTAGTTATTATTGGATTGAGAAATTAAGGTTCGTTAAAAGTCCAGTTTAAGAAATTATACACAGGGTTAAATATATTTTTGTTTATATTACAAGAATTAATTGTTCACTTTGTTCAAATGTTTATAGAAATTTTAGAATGTTGATAAATAAAGCTGTTTTCTTTTAAAAGTTTGAATAACTATAATTACAGTTTTAAAATCTATAAATTTATTGGCATAAGTAACTGATTAAAGTATAAATAAGTAGATACTTTAGGAACATAAACATGTTTATTACGTAATAATTTCACATAGCATTTGAAATTAATGATTTTGGAATTGTTTTCTCAGCTTTTACTATAAAAACTCTCTTCGTGCCAAGTTCCAATATTACAAATCAACGGATAACTCTCTATTTATTTTGACGAGTGAGCCCGAGAGTCGGTACCAAAATAAATGATATCTGGATAAATTTTTATTACATAGTTAGAAAGTTATTTTTTTTGTAAATCTTAAAATTTGATATTAATTTCAACTTATATCAAATTCAAATTCATTTCATTAAGATTAATATCAAAATCAAATTCATTTTTCTTGTATCAAGTTGAATTTAATATTAATTAATTATTCTGGCAGTTCCTTAGAAAAAGGATCTTGACATATAGATGTACGAAAAAGTAATCCTGTAAGGGTTCCCTTATTTCGATTGTGGGATATGGAACCCAAAAACTAATAGAACTATTTTTATTCATAAAACTGTGTTTACACGATGGGTGTAACATGTTTAATACAACAAATGAAATACGTACAAGCACCATCTTTGACCAGGTCTACTACACAAACCATTTCCAGAAGCTCCAAATTATAACAGGCTTACGAATACTGGCGAAATATCAAAACCAACTAAATAATAATTTGCCAATTAATCGAACGACATGGAGTTGACCATTTAATTATATGGGTAGAAAAACGATTATTATTTGTAAGTTTCCTTCGACACTTTTCCTTTTTATACAGGTTTAATTCAATTCACCGTACGAGAATCATTTCATAATTATTATTGACTTAATCGAATTTTAATATTATTAACTGTATCGAATATAAACTTTCGCCCGCAGCTTCTTCGGAATATTCATATACGGTTTAATTTAAATGTGGGGATCGTCTTATGTGTATATCCATTTATTAAAACCAGTCCTAAGTGGTATTAAAGCGTCATTACATCAATATTTTGTAACGTTATTTTAACATTCGTTCAGCTAGCTTAATGACAAAATAAGTAAAACTAGAACTCGCATTACGAGAGTTGAGTACACTTTTATTCACATATGAATAAACGTTTAAGGATTCGTAGTATTCGTATGAAATAATACACAAATACCACTGTTATAATCACCACATAAATATTACATAATATTTCTTTTATAGGTTTAAAAATATCGTTAACTTTTCCAAACCTATTAAAGACAATAAATCGTTATCACAAATTTTAGTGGCAAATCCTTAATGACGCTATCTCTGTGTATATTTACAATAATATCCCAAGAATTATCTTAAATAATATTAAAAAATTACTTCGCTCTCGAAAATGTCTCTCTAAATATTTTTATGTTTTAAATATTGAATTAGATACAAGTCAAAATGCTTTGTTTTTATAGCTATTTTTGACGTCAAAGGATTTCTAAAGAAAAACGGTTTTGACGAGGCTGACAAATGGACGGGCATTTAAGTGATCTAATAAAGGTTCTATTTTTTTGTGATACAGTACTCTAAAAATGAACTGAGAAATAAAGGTATTAAAGGACAATTTTTTGTATTAATTAGAGCATTTAGTTTTTTTCTGTACGTTAGCACTTTCCTTTATTTCTCAAGTTTTCATACTGATTTCAAAATGACACGTTTTTTTCTGGAACAATATGCTCCAAAATGTTGGAATCTTTGTTGAGCCGTAAAATGTTATATCTTTTTAAGTTGACTTCATGATACGCCTACAAATACACAAACATATTGGCTTACATGAAGTATTTATGATCATAAAATAATTGTGTACATTATAATTTCCTATTTGGATCTGAACATCTATAATATTTAAAACCCTAATAGGATATGTTCAGTAGTTTTTGCGTAACCCTGTACAAACAAATAAACAGAGAGGCAGAAATAACAAAATCTATTTATTTACTCTGAAACATAATTATAATTAAATTTTGAAAATCACTACCGACACTTCAAACTCCCACCCATTTTCCAAACTGCTAAATCAAAATTATGATAAAACAGCATTACTAAAATGTTGCTCAAAATTTACCGAAAAATATAGCAATGGTTCTAAATTTCACAGTTTTTGAAAGGATTTAATCTTGCGAAAATTATGATAGACAAAATATTTACATGGTGAAAAATACTGGCGACATTCGTGAAAAGCAACAGTTCTTTGACGTAAAGACACTTTCATTGCATATATGGATAGACTAACCCTAAGATGTGACGAACTTTTCACAAAAAGTCCTGCAATTTTTAAGTGCTATTGACATAGTATTGAATATTTAAAAAATGTAGTCGGTACAAAATTAGTAAATTTGATTTGATTCCTTATTGAGAAATTATAGTTCGTTAAAACATTTTTTCTAACAAATATTTATTTTTAATTATATTATGTTCATTACCTTTATATTTCTGCAGTAATAGCAGAAGATTGTTTTATTTTGATTAGCTTTTCCGTATCCAAATTCAGAAACGTATAAAAAGAAATTGTCCCATATTTAAAACGTGAAGACTTTCAGTCTTTTAGACATTACACGTTTTCAGCTGCTATACCAAGACCTTAACTTTGTCGTCGATGAAGTGAATATTAGTAGTGAACTAGAGATGACAACCTTACTGACATTGTCAGCGAAATGATTCTGTATCAACTCAATTGACCTCATCAAATTGGAATAAAGTTGTATTAGGAGCTGACTTTTCAATTTCATTTGAAGTGGTAGAAAAATGTAATATTTCCAGTTCACCCGGTACAAATTTAATTGTTATAAAACAAGTGGAACGGCAGTTGAATGGGTTGGAATCCATTCGAAATTAAATACAATCTGATGGTGGAACTAATTCACAGAACTGCAAAGCTCCGTTATTTTTTCCCGAAAAACATGTCTCGAGTAGATTCTTTATTTCGAAAACTTGTCGCTGTCTGCACTGAATATATTAATCTGCTTTCGTGAGTCATATTTAAATGAGAAAGGTATAAAACCTTTTTACCTAATAAAAGTATGTAAAAATGTTTTTTCTGGTTTGTTTGTTACTAAATAGTTCTTTAAGGTATAAATGAATATTTACCCAATTTTGCACGCTAATAGAAACGTATTATGGAAAAATTCACTTTCTTTAAAGTAAAAAAAAATGTTTTTACGGCGCCACTTGACAGTGCCGCTGCTTCTTTCTTGAAGTAACTTCTTCATGAAATCATCAATTATTTATAATGGTGTTATAGTCACTCCAATTGGGTAAAAAATAAATTTTTATGCAGGCAAAGTCTCGGGTAAAGGCTATAAGTTGTCAATATAGGAACTGAAAAGAATTATATGTTTGCATGTGCTGCTCATTTTTTGATTAAGCATTTTAGATACTGACTTACAAAGATTTTTTTCATGCGAAAAAGAATGCCAATACATAACAAGTCGCATCGTGCCTATATGGGTAAATGATGAACACATCGAACATATTGCTAGATTAACATATAAATAAAAATACATACAAATACATCATTTTGTTGAACAAAATTTCTCAGGAATTTTTTTAATTTACTTACTTTGTATTATTTTAGTACATAGTATTTTTCCAAAAAATATTTTCTACTGCTTTTGTCATATAAATGGAAGAGATCCAGATAACCTTGAAAAATTCATTGATTGGACAAAGTAGAAGAAAACGACTTTGTGTACGTTCTCCTCGTCTTCAAATCAAGTCAAGCTGCTTTTAGACCTCTCTGCTACCACTATCCTGGAACATGCTTAAGATAGTAATATATATAATGTGTATACGTATGTGTGTGTGTGTGTTTATGTATGTATATGTATACATACACCCACACATACATAAACTTACGAATAACCTGTTTGATGGTCCAAAAAACTTGTCGCCCATCCATAATCTAACGGAGAGTAGAAAATTTTAAAGTTGCATGGAAAATTTCTATGAACGAGCTCATTTAACAACGAGTTGGCATAACTTTGCGAATAAGTTAACATGGATGAAGCTTTGAGCGGGATTATAAACGCTTTGTGCATACAGCTTGTGCAGGAGCTTTTGAAAAAGTTGAGCGTTAATGACTGCAAAATGAGCTGAATGATTTGGACTCCGTAAAACATGCTTGGCGGTCACAATGATAAGGATATCTTGATGGTGATAGGATATTTGGTAAGAACAAACTTATGTAAGCTTTGCAGGTTATATCAGTTATTATAGCGTGGCAATAGAATGGGCGTAATTTTGTTGCTTTCTTTGCATGTTTGCTGAACCAATGTACATATAAGATTGTTAACATAATTAAAATAAATATTCATCAAGCGGGTGTTCCCTTTGGACTGATATTTTAGCTAAATAAAACGTTGACACTTACCAATGTCAAGCTTTAAATTTCCTTTATGCATGAAACTTGGCATGTATTGTATATTTAAAAAAAATCCATTTAAATTTTTAATACAATTTTTATTGTTTCGTACCAAAATTAATAAAACGGAATACTTATGGAATCACTTCGTGTCCGTTCATCTGCCATAGGTATTTTTCTTGGATACATTAGAAATGGTGGCTTAATTAGAGATACAAAGTAAAAAAAAATAATTTCAATACTGGGAAGTTAATTAAGGGATGTAAAACGGGAAGTCAAAAACAATACAATGCCATTGTGCGGTATATAAATGAAATCTTGTTAAAATACGCATTAAAAAACATTAAAAGTGCTCAAACTGCTGTACCCCAGTCTTTCTCCGAAAATTAAACCAAAAACATCTGAAAATATTCTAGAACCTTGGAGTTAAGGTGTATATCGAGCAAAAATTATGAGGTTTTCATTGATTTTAGCAATTTTCACTAACACTTTAACAAAACGACTGATCATGGAAACACTAATTACGCAAGTAATGCAAGTCGTGGTTGGCCATTTTTAGATTTGCGCAGCTAGCTTTTTTCGATCACATTTGATTTTAGGTAATTAATAGCATAAAAATTATTCTAATTAAAATTTAAAAGGTGCCATTCTGCCAAAAGTGGCTATAAATATTTTGTGTATGTGGACAAAGTGTTTGTGACATTTTCGCACAATTTGGCCACTGTAATAAATTTTATAATAATACAATTAATATTGCGCAAGGCCGTAGGAAATTTTTTTAAAATTAGATTTGGGTAATTGTCACATATAAGTCCTGCGAAAATTATGGTTATAAAATTTGTAGATCAAAAGTTAAAAAGTTACGAGAGACGGACACTAGGAGGAATAAAAGATACCCCGCATTTTATCTTATCAATGGCATCTCCAATAAGCCCACCTTGCACTGGTGAGACCACTGTACCTCAATGGAATTAATTAATATCATTGTTCGGCATTATTTCTCATTTTTTCAAATGAGAAATAATGCCGAACCCGTCTTTGCGGGCGAAAAAGGCAGCGTTACTACACTTTATCTTTATTTCATTTTTATTTTCGTTAATTTATTTACGATATTCTCAACCGCCTAATTATTTATCCTGTAATTTATTCGAGTACAGAAATGTACAATTAAATCCTGTAATATAAAAATGCTTATAATCTCTACCTCAATGGAATGAATTAATATCATCGTTCGGCATTATTTCTCATTTGCTACCCAACCCGTCTTTGCGATCAAAAAAGGCAGTGTTACTGCACTTCATCTTTATTTCATTTTAATTTAATACTTATTTTAATTAATTTATTTACGATATTCTCAACCGCCTAATTATTTATCCTGTGATTTATTCGAGTACAGAATTGTACGTTTGAAACCTGTAATATAAAAATGCTCGCGACATACTTTAATTAATTACGTTCATTATCAATTTTTTTATAGATTTCTCTGTTTTTCCAATTCTTTCAAACATTATTCTAATATCACTACAACGAATTAGTTTGTTTAACTCAAATGTATTTCTAATTTTTCAATAGTAAACTATTTATAATAACAAATCAGCATATATAACATTGAGCTGTTTTATAAATTTTCATGTCTCTACAAATATATTGATGCAATTATAATATAGTAAAAGTTTAAATCAAAAATATATCCCGCACATTTCGAATTCCCCAACTTAAATCGTCGTGGTTACAACTCATAAGTTTTCAAAAAATATTATAGGTCATAAAAGTTTCATATCAATCTAATAAGCCTCTTTTTCCACCCTAAAACCCTAAACGAAACCTTTTTTATAATATTACTATAATTGACAACGAAACCCTCCTCTTTATAATATTATTGTTATTAACGCACCCGTCAAGCTAATGGTTACCAACGATACAATCTCGTTTAAAGTATTCATTTGTTTTACCCTAATTAGTCAAAAAGTTATTCATAGTTATACAGATACTACGGACATATTACCCTTTGTAGTCACTACAAAGCAGAACTATGTGCTAGATGCTGTTATTTACGTTGCTAAAACTAAAGTAATTATGAATAGCTTTTCTAGGTAATTCCTAATCACGAATTAATAAGTTATAATATTCAGGTTATTATCGATTAATGATTGTTTAATTACTAGTACTGTCTGCAGTACTTTATGTAAATTTGCTATTAATTCATTAAAAACAACAAGTGTTCCTTTTTAGAGTTTTATAGCTCAAAGTAGAAAAAAAAGAAAACCTCACCGGATCACTCACGCATCTCTACGTACGTCCATCTGTCATGACAATTTGTTGTATGCAAATTTTGGAGAGGGCAAGTTTGATATAAAAAAGATATTTTTTACTTCCCATCACGTGGGGTGTCGAAAGTTATAGAGATTCCAAAACCATTTTTGTCATAATTTTATCATCTTCACCGTTCTAGAAATATTGCTGATTGTATCCATAGATAAACATCTTATCTTTGCTGTCTCCAAAACCGCAAAAAGTTTTGTTTGATATTTATAATTTTCACTCCTTAATTTAATGTCATTTACTTATTTCTTCACCCCAAGTGTTCTTAAATTACCTGCTAATTTATTTATCGTGTAATAATGCCAGGCCATATAACACATTTCAAAAAGTTTGAAAATTGTACCGAGGCTAATTATAAATAATAGTTGGGTAGGATGTAAATAGGTTGGAAGTAAAACATCAAACCTTTGCCTTTAATACATTTTAAACCACTTCAATTCAGTTTTTCATAGATTGTTAATTCATTCACACATTCTGAATTGCTATCCTTTTTATTTGAGACTGTCCAAATAATATCGAGATATATTTATAAATAATATAAGTACAAATCTTTTCCCAAAGTATTAAAACAACCCAACGGCATGCCCGTTGAGAGTAGTAATAACTTCCGTAACGGAAATATAACACACGTCCGGGTTTCCACCGGATGGAACTCGGCTCTGCAACATTTAGTGCATCCGCCTTCCAGTTGAATATTTTAAAAGCTTGAAAGGTGTTAAGCTACTGGAGCGAACGTTTTTATATTTTAACTCTCTTTACGGCAGCTTATTTATGTTCGAAACATTTATAATAAAGGCACTATTTTACTACTAAGGTTATATTCTTCATGAGAATGTATACAATTGCTAAACATTTCCATAAGTGAAAAAAATCTAAATAAAACCTTATTTACTAGAGAGAAAACTTTAAATTATAAACAGTCGTCACTAAGTTTACTAAAACTAAAATGGTTATAGATTAGTTCTATAAATGATTTTATTACTTATCAACACAAATTTATAGAATATTAACATACAATCATAGTAAATTTGTTATTAATTAATGATATTTTTTTCATAGATAGTGTGTGTACTATGTTAGTGAACTCTGTCAAGAGCGTGGCTTCACAAGTTGAAACTTACTTTGTTTTCGACTTGTGATTTAAGAAACATAGTTTTCAAAATAGAAATGCAAAAAATAACGGAAGCAAAAAGTTAGTGCCAAGAAAAAAAGGTTATTAAATTTATGCACGAAAATGTTAGCATCGTCAGATCCATCCGTTCTCTCTAGTCCGCTCGCGCAATCTGAGCCCGCGCGACCGACCATTGAAATTCGATTTGTAAATCCCACTCTCACTACACGGCACTCCACACTGCACACGCGCGTCGCTCGTGCGTTTCACAATTTACACGGTTGCGGATTATTTTTAGACATATTCCACTGGTTAAGCCCCAAAATTCAGATACTCCAAAATTCATTCACATATTGAAAACGAAATAAAGTGGACATTGTAATTTTGTATGACAATATACTTTAATAACCGTTTATAATTTGTGATAATTGCATTAATATATATTCATGCATTGCGGAATTTATTCAAAATAAAAAGATAGAGTGAAACGTTTTAAAAATAATAGATTATGTTTATATTGTTTTCTTAATGTTTAAGCTTAAGTGTTTTTATTTTCAGGTATACATTTAAAACCAAATACACAGACTAAATGTATACACAGTTGAGCAGTATCGTTTATTAAATATTCTTTTGTGTAACTCAATTTCGAAAGTTGATATATATAAAACTGAAAAATACTCGCCGTATTCTTATTTCATTATAAGATGCATTCCATTTTTTTCTTTCAAATATTTCTCTTTAGTTCGGTGAACTTTGATCAATGTACTTTGATTAATTTACTTTAACTGACGCAGTACTTTGGTCCATGAAATATGATATATTTAGCTTAGGTTTAACGACACTGCACACTTCGTCTACATAGCAACAAGTTTATCTTAATTGTGTTTATATTTATGTACCATCCCTTCAGTATAATCTTATAAAGTCATATATATATATATATATATATATATATATATATATATATATATATAATATATATATATATATATATATATATATATATATATATATATAAATATTTATAATTTATAAGTTCTAAACACTTTTTTATATTTCAAAATTAATTTGCCGCACTCTTATGCTCTTAACTATTTAATTAATAAGAATAAATTTTACGGTATTTTTTAGATTCTGCTATTAGCTAATATTAGAATTGCAAATTCCATAATCAGGCTTTAAAAAGTCCTTGTCTTCAGTAACGACGGTGTAAATTGTTCAATTTATGATTTACTTACTTATTTATGTACTTTAATGCACAGCTGATACAGATTGCAAACTTATTGCTACAAGAGCAATTTCTCATAGCTAACTAGAACACCAGTCTAGCCCCGCTCGACGAGTGGCTGGGAACCGAACCCGGATCCCCGCGGTGTGTCATGCTATCAAAGACCGTATGCCTTGTAATCAATCCAACACACCACGATCACAACAATTTACGTACTTAGTCAAACAATCGAAGGCTTACTATTAGTGGTTGGTGATTTTACGTGAAGATCCTTTTTATAGGATTATGAAAGCTTTTTGTACGCAGAGGAGTTTTTAGTTGCAAATCAGTTGCGGTGAAGTTAAACTGGAGTAAGACAAGTGTCAGTTACGATAATTTTACTGTTAATAGATATTTTACAGACTAATTAATTACGTTTCGTCTTAATGAAAGCTTTTGGCAATATAATCTTTGCAAAAACGTTTTTAAGCTTAAGTGATTCAATAATACTAATACGAAAATAAATTCCTTTTAAAATTATGGGAATGGCACAAGCTTCATTGTAAAGGATGGAAGTAACCTGTAAAAAATTAGACCAAATGCAAATATATATGCCGGAAATTTTGCAAAGAAAAAATTAGTCGAAAAGTTTCAAACCAGCCACGCGTACGTCAATTATAATTGTTTAGTTGGGACCATTTACTTCTTAGTTAATATTTTAAATTTTAATTAAAAATCCTAAAAAGTAGAAGTCACACTATGAGTGTTCGGTAGACATTTAGTCACATATAAATATTTAAGTTTGCATTGTATGTCTCTAACTATTCACAAACCATGATTTTTCGCAACATAAATATACCGCCTACTTTAATGTATATTATATATTTTATTTGTGTAAAACGTAGAGTATATATCAAAATTAGAAAGTTTCAAATTAAAGTATGTCAAAAACACTTTTTTCATAATTTTCTGATATAGACAATTGTCTTTCTACAACCTAGGCGTAGACTTCTAAAAACTCTATCATGTTTCATAATTTTAAATTCAAAAGTCTCTGAAATAGTAGAAGGAAATATCGTTTTTTCATATATTTCAGTATATCTCTTAAAATATAATATTTAAAATTATGAAAGAGACCTTCTTAACTAGTCCTTTCAAACGACACCCCACACTATAAAAGGAACTAAATTTTTTCGAAATTCATAATTTTCTCCCTAAAATATTTACTGCTGTTATTTACACGGATTAATATGCTTTATGGGACAAATTGACAGTTTCTAAGAAAAACACTTATAACCGAAGGACACACGGACCTGCGGGTGATCTTATAAGGGTTTGAGTTACGGAAACTTGGAGACCATGAACAATAAATATTTGCTTCAATTTTCCTATTATATCTGCACGTACTCCTTCAACTTTTTTATTATGTAGTTTAGAAAAAAATGAAATAGATGAGCACAAGTTCATATACGTATTTTACTCCACAAATATACGGATAAAATGGAATCACATGCCACTGGTTTTGCATCTTGTTTAGATTTAAAAAATGATTTCAATTCCGAATCTTTGCTTAGTTCTGTTTAAGTCTTAGTTTTCAAAATTAATCTCAGTACCAATTTCCATGTATCTAAGGTCAAATGTTGAAATTTGTGTCAACGCAAACACGGATTAGTGTGTAATTTCATTCAAGAAGCGTTCAATTTTCCAAGAATTATATGTAATTAAAGAAAATGATGAGGTTCTAACTATTGATTCGAAAAAAAATGTTTTTGGTATGGCACTGTATCGTGTGCTGAAGATGGCTGACCACAAAAGAATCAACAGATTTGAAATATCGTGCTAGAGGAAGATGCTCACTATTTCATGAATCGACCACAGAAGCAACATCTCGATTCTGAATGCTGATGAAAGCTCGGAACGAAAACAGGGTTGTCCACTATCTATCTTCGAAAAACTCTCGATTACTTTGGTTATTTTGCGCTGAAATCTACCTACCTAATTTAGATGCTCATTATTATCAGAATGTCGACAAACGAGCTTCTCGACCTTTTAATTCTTAGTTCTTTTCTATCCAATTATTTACTGCATTTACTTCAGCAGAAGTGAAATTAACTTTTACTAAAGGGAAAAATAGCTAAGTGGTCGTCATTACATGACAACGTAAAAAAAAAACATGGTAGATTTATGTAAATTTTTTTCAAGTTTAGTGTGCTGTCGGTAACAAAAAAAACATGGGCATGACACCAAGCCAAAATGCACATGATGGAGCCATTTTTTTGTTATTACAAAGATATTGAATTTGGGGCTTGGAAATTTTCATGACCCCAAACGCAATAGTTTTCAACATTATAAAAGGTTACTTTAAATAATTTTAAATCCGCTCTAATTGTTTTAATCAGCAAAATTTCTAGTTACTAAATGGTTATCTTGGGGCAATTGAATTTTATTCGTCTTCAAGGGGAAATCTTCGTGGAGAATATTCCCTACAAAATTCTCGTAAAGAATAGTAACACAATAAAGTTCAAGTTCTTGAGAATGGTATGCAATCAAATGATTTGAATTTTTACTCACACTTGGATTCACAGTATTGATATTATCAAAAATATGTACTTTTTACTGCGTTGAATTCTTCGCATCATAAGTGCTACCAGTTGACTCAAATTTAATCTTTAGAATACGATAACGAATAACTGACTATAGTTCGATTAGGTTATAGTTAGTTATTCGTTATCGTATTCTAAAGATTAAAAGTAATCATATAATTTATTAAAAGTAATCATATAATTTATTAAAAGTAATCATATAATTTAGTGTGTGGAATTAACGCTCATTATTTTGTAATAAATTTTAAAAATTTCTATACGTTGGATGAATGTATGTATTTTCAATAATGATTTGCCAAACTGACATAAATGTCAATTATGGTGGAAATTTGAAACAAAAAACATGGCGACTATTACATTTAAAAAAATACTACTCTGTGGTGAACAAGTTCATACGTATTTATTTAATTTCATGGAGATTTTCTTTCTTACGATTACTTTAAGAGAAAATAGGTTGTACAAGGATCTTTGAGGGTTATACAAGGATTTTCAATTTTTCTAAATAATTGGAAGTTATATTTGAGATTTTTTCAGCTTTCACTTGATATCACATTGACTAACCTAATCACCGCGAACCTACTTCTAAATTTTGATATTAAATTTGCATATTAATACGTTTGGATCATTAGTAGTACAGTAGGGTACAGGACAGTTTCTCAATACACCGGCCACAAACACACCGGGCACTATTTACACGAATGTTTCTACCTATTTTTGACCCACCTGTAGCTTAGTTCCTATTTGAGATATTATGTAATATTAAACCTACAAATTTTTCTGCTATTTCTGGTGCAGAATACCAAATTTTGTTGTCGTAGCTTAAATAGATACTTAGACATAACTTAAATATTTAAATTTAGCACTTACTGACTGAGTCACTCACTCACTGACAGGTCATCAAAAACCTTTAGGACACTTCTGGTTATTCTAGCACCATGGTATTTAATCTTATACAAAGATTATGAAATAATTGTGAAATCAATCAGTCAAACATGAGTTGGACTGGTCGCAATATTTCAACAAATTTATTGATGTAGTTTTCCTTAAACAGTTTACAACATTCCAATTGAATACAAACGTTGTTTTATATTTTATTAGCTTTACTTCATATTTGCACCACTCAACATGAAATATTTATTATAAAACATATTTATTAATTTTTCAGTACAATTTCTAAAATTCCAATCCACCTGAATTAATAACTTTGCTTTATATTTCATTACCTTAATTTCATATTTACATGTCTAATAGTTTAAACTATATTAAAAACGTTATTATCACTACGAAAAGCTAGCGAGTTAATATTTTGATGTTATTTTAAAATTTAGTTTTTTTCTAATTATAGAATTTACCACATTTTGAACTTGATTTATGGAGAAGAGCTATGAAAATTGACATTAAATAATTGTCGAGCTAAAATCAAAATTGCTTTAGATTTTAGCTCGAAAATTTATTATTCCTCAAGGAAAACTTATCCTATACATTCATAATATCGTCTGGCTGTCTAGACATACATGATTAATAATGTCTAAAAAATTGTCTGCAACAGACAGATAGTTAAAGCGGAATTGATTACATTGTTTAGGTTTGGTATAAAATATAACGAAGGGTTTTGTAGGGTCAAAAAATAGTAAACTGATAAATTTATGTTATTCAAAGACACTATGAAAAACAAAGTTATTTGCTGTGGTCGGTACCGAAAATTCCATATCTCAAAAACTACACAAAATATCTTAATAAAACCAATTTTCGTTAAAAGTATATTTCACTCTGATTTCTTTTCCAGAATTTCACACACGTTAGTGGAAAAGTAAGGGCGAACACACTTTAAGAATTTAGATCTCACCATCTGCTGCCTTAAAGAAAAGTTATATGGGAACGTCTGCATAATTTTTAAAACCTCTCTTACGATATTCCACACACCTACGTGATTTATTTATCCATCAGTTACATGTATAGAGTGCCACGCCTGATATTATTCTTTTCATAATTCTACTATTTATTGTATAGCGGTTCATAAAAAACAAACATATCTAAACTTTATGTATTATGGTTTCAGTGGTATCTGATTATAATTGTTGTGAGATACGCATAGACAGACTGACAGGACAACATTTTAAGAGTACCGTTTTTGCCTTTAATCTACGGTAACCCAAAAACACTTTTTTATCTATTAAGTTTACCATATATCAAAAATAACTGAAAGTTTTCTTTGACTGTGGAGAATTACTAAATATTCAATTTACTGATATAGCAAACCGGTAGTTCAACGAACCAGCTCTCACATTTATCACTGTTACCCTGCAAAAATCAAAATCAAGTGACGACCGCCATTAATGTTTCCATATCGGTACCAGCTTATCGAATGCCACCCGACGCAATGTGAATTTCGTTACGTAAGTACGATTAAGTACAAAGTAACGATTATCCCATTTGGAGCGGTGTCAGATCGAAAGGTCAACGCACTTGTCCTTGGCGATATTTGGTCTCTTATCCGCTGATCCCGTACGATCCTGAATGGTCTAAAGATTAATGGCAATTTAACGACATCTTGCATTCACGTTTAGTGCGTTATTCTCACATTACTCAGCGATATTTTTGCTGTTTCATGGCCCCGTGAGTCGGGTAAGCTTCAGTCGATCGTCGAGTCGTCGCTGAAAAGGATACATATTTCTTAGGTTGTATTATTAAAGTTAATGCCTTTTTGAATGGAAATTCTGGGCAGGAATTTGTTATTACATACTGGCATTTTCATGGTAATACATTCTTTAGAAACGTTTAGCAAGAGTGAAAACAAAACGAAGAAGGCATGTTTCGCGTGTGAGCATTTATCTTTTGAGTATTAACTATCGAGTGCCGTTGTTGTTGGTTCAAATGACCACCTACCGGCGACTAGTCAAACATATCATCTTCTGTAGAATCCGGATAAAACGACCCTCTAGGTGCCTTTGTCATATTAACCGGACGACGCACAAAACGGTCGGTTTAAGCTTATTTTTATTATGTATTAATGTTATTGTAATTCTTAGTATGAAATATAAAGTAGTAAATTCAGATAAATTGTTATTTAAGTATATCTGCATATTTATATAATGTGCAATGTTTAAGTACCATTAAATCATAACTTTAATGATACGTAGAAAGTCTATAATTTGACTTTTTAATTCCAATTTTTGTTCGATAGTAAGAACTTCGTACAGCATTGTGAATACATGACATCATACTTTCCATAACATCATCATCAAAGTTAGTTTGAACAAACACATTGAGACTTTCCGCAGCCTTCAAAGCTTCAGACATATTGGAAGTCGGATAAGTCTCCTCCGGTTCGTCATCACCGTCATTGGCAATGACATTTTGCACAACATTTTCATCCGACGGTTCTTCAAAAGTGGAATCGACAACATATGCATATTGTTCAGTCCTCTTTTGATATGGGTAGGTGATTATCATTAGCCTTGTCCAAACACTCGGCGGTACGTCGTCTTCTTCGTCAAAATCATCTACATTTGGAATTAATGGTGCATTCTACATTGCTTCGGATAAACCCAGCGTATTTATAACAGTTAAGGATGGTCCGTTGCGTGAACTTGATCCAAGCGCCGTGAATTATTAAAATAGCATCGAGAACTTTTTTGGGTACTCAGCACTACTGCTTCCACAGTCGTCAAGACAATGGATAATTTGCAGGATAAGGTTTTTGCGCAAGTGTGATTTCAAGGCTCGAATAATCCCTTGATCCATTCATCGAAGTCATGTTGGGAGGCAGAAACACCAGGGTTACGCTTCTACAGTCAGCAGTTTGTGCAGGACAGTAGTCAACTAACAGCAGAATTTTCTTGTTCTTTTTAGTAAATTTACGATCCCATGGGCATATCCATTCAGTAAAAATTTCAGTAGTCATCCAGGCCTTTCTGTTGCCCTCACAATCCACTGGCAAATGCCGTATATTTTGAAAACATCTGGGATGTTGAGATTATCCGATAACGAGAAGTCTTTTTTTAACCGTGCCACTCATGTTGGCTGCCACCATCACAGTTATTCTTTTCTTTGATAATAATACTCAACTCTCGATCAAAAAAGTTAGCTTTTTCTTGCACCCAGGGCCCATTAACGGGTATTCTCCCGTTACGCTGAAGCTTAAACCACTGTAATAATGCCTGATCTGCCTGTTCTTGAGTCAATGCCCTCACACGTTTAGACTTAAAAACATTAGCATTAAACAGGGGTTCTATCTTTTGTTTATTTTTCTTTTTTATACACATTTAGAATGAGACACGCCAATCTCTTTCCCGGAGGTAATATTTGATTCCCCAGCACTCTTTTCTCCAATTGAGAAAAACTTTTGCTTCACAGAACTCATTTTAGCGTACGTGTCGAGTTTTTAACCTTGTCACAACAGATGAAAAACACTAATTGTGCCCTAATCAAAATACATACTCAATACATACAAAATACATAACCAAAATAATCAAAATACAATATTTGATGCATTTCGTCACGCCTCATTTGAAGCTTATTTGAACGTCGCCAGTTTTTCAATAGTGTGGTTTCACTTTTGATAGCTAAACATATTTTTCTATATAACTATACGAGATGAAAAATCGTGTCATATATTGTTTTCATTTATTTTCAACGGTTTACCCAGAGAAAGTCAAGAAACCTCTGCGGTCGGTTTTTTCGCAACTTTAACGTCATAAATCGGCTAATTTACGAAATTACAAAATGTTAACAAATTATACATCTAAACCTTTTTTGGAAATTGATTTACCCATTGATGAAAATCGGAATGAAATCGTTTCAATAATTACAGATATTAACTAGCTCAGACGCAATGGAGACGAATGACTTTGTTTCAATCTATACAGTACTAACATTCATTTAGACAATATATTTTTAAAAGGGGATTAATTCTTTGTCCATACGTAGGCATAAATTTAAGGAAATAGAAAACAGTGAAATGCATTTAGGGTGCTTTAATATTAGGCTTAATGTAACTAATATTATTTAAGTTTACATACAAATGCCCATACTTATTTAAGTTTAAACTAATGAATAATATTTTTATATGTAGCTTTACACTCTTCTAATGTTGTAAAAAAGTATAAAAGTAATTAGAGTTATTTTCTTTTAATCAAAAGCTGTAAATATTCGGAATACCGTAATAGCTTTTAAGATTATCATTATGATAATATACAGGCGTAAAAATGTCATTTATGACACTCTGATGGAAAGTGCATAATTTCCCAAAAAACTTTGTTTGCTGATTTCAAAGTACTTTCAAAGTCAATTTCTGGATGTAAATAGACACGTCGAAATCAAAAATAAATAAGTTGTAAATAGATAATTGCATATATGAAAAGAGTTAGCCTGGACGGCGTTCTCAGAAAGCGCCCTTGGCTCCAGTCCGCTTCCGAATACTCAGAGGTCGCGCGCGTGTCAAATCGTGTGCGTCGCGTGTTATGTTCGTTTAAAAACACTTAAAGTGCCCGAGTAGGCGATATTCACATCCGAAACAGCTCATCGACGCCGCAGAAAGAGTTAGCATCTACAAAATAGTAATTATATGAAGACTACTAAATTAATCGAATCGTCCTTTCCAATTTCGGCGAAATTAAAAAAAAAATATGTCTTAAAAAAATTAAATTATTTATTTAATTAAAGGTAATGTAGGGTTTATCGGAAAACGTTTTGATTTTCAAAGTTTTTAGGAACTACTGCACAAATAATCAGAATATGAAATAATTATACCACTCATCTTTATAAAAGATATTATAAGGAATTAAATTTAGTTTAAACTATCATTGTCTCTCTTATAAAGATATTTTAATGATTCTATTTCCAGACATATATATATATATATATATATACTACGCATATAGCTACAATCATAAATCAACTGTATGGAGACAGCATGGGAAGTTGAACGAACGTCGTCGCGAACGAGTCGTCACGAGCAAGCAGCTAATAAAGTTACAGGTTAAACATGCGTTCCGCCCAATTACGCTTCGTTGAGTGTTTCCTCGTTATTGGGATCCAAACACAGGTGGCAAACCCTCGTACTTAATGATGATTATATATTAAACCTAAGACTGTTGAAGTATTGCTAATTACGCATAATTAAATGAGGCTTTAGCTGACATTCAATTGATTCTCAATTGATACGAGTTTAGGTTAACTGTGAAAGTTTATTGATTTTATTTTTTTAAGTATCGCATCCAAAGAGGAACTGTAATTAAAATATTGTTATACATAAGATATATGTTGACTCATACTACCCATAATGATGTGTCAAATAAAACAAGTTTACACTCCACACGCTTAATGATGTTTACAATCTTATAAATTATGCAGTTTTAAATTGAGAACCAGTATAATAAAATGTAATCCATTAATGCATTCGAGCGTAAGTGTATTTTTGCCTATTACGTGCTGTTACAGACTTTGAATATTACGGACTTCAAAATATGGTGAAAATAGTTGTATACTATTTGTTCAATATTTTTTTCGAAAGATACTATAGTTTTCTGCAATATTTTATAATATTTATTATTCAAATCATGTTAATGATTTGTTGTTATTCTGTAAACTGTTTAATTAAAACAGTTTTGATTCGGTATTATATATTCGGTATTTTTCACACTACTTACTTCCTTTACGTACAAAAACGTGTTCACATGCTATCCAATATAACTTCTGAAGGGAAAAATCCAAATGTTATTGTCGTGGAAATATTTTTATCAATTTCTATCACATAACAATTGCAAAATGCATATTGTGTATGACTTTTCAATAGACTGATTTTTTTCATTTGTTGAAAAAACTTATAATCTCTTAACATTCTTTACTAATGTTTTGTGTTTACTTTGACATGCCAAAGTTATATTTCAATTGTTTTCTTTATGAAGTAGATCTATTACTTTCTAAAGCACGTCAAAAAATGTAAATAAATAATTTGATTTATTTAATACGTTGAGACAAAATCTACTTTAATACAAAATTAATTAATAATTTTTATTAAAATGATTAAGGTAAACATTTTCAAGAATCCATCTATACCTCTGTAAATAATTCAAATATTCAAACTTTCACATGATTACGTACGTTAATTAAAACAAATGAATAGGCCAATCACTTATTTATTGTATTAGTTAAATTCAGTTTAGTGCTATTATTTCGTAAATTATTATAGATTCTAGTGTGAATTAAAAAATAAAGTAAAAAATTAATATTCGTAGGTGAATGTCCATAATTTTCTCAATAACTGCTGAACCAGTTTAACTGCTAACCAAAAAGTTTATTTCCTTTACTCATAGAAAAGTCTCCGCTGTATTTCTAGCAAATAAATACGAGAGTTAGACTCAATTAAATGAAACTACGTGATGTAGTATTATTTCTACTTATTAGATTATAATATTAGACTTCTCATACACATGTAAATACTAAGGGTCCAAAATCTAAGTCAAAATTTTTAAATAAATTTTCTTGTCTGTATATTATATAATAGAACTTATTCCAATAGTTTAAAATCTAAGTAAATGTTTGAAATTTAAATAGTGAGTTTTTTGTTATCAAATCACATTAGTGTAATAAATTATTAGTGTAAAAATGGTCTAAGGAGCCCATCTTGATATGAAATTATCCCAATACAGCAATTAACTCATTCTAAATTTTGATATTTTTCATATAATATTGTAAAATATAAGTTAATTAAAAACCAGTCTTGAAAAATATTTAAAAATTGATTGAAAAATAAGTCAGTTGTAGGCTTCTAAAGTTGAAGATACGGATAGAGTTGGGTATATTCCTGCCTATTTTTCTCTCGTAGAATATACTGTGCAATATTAAAAATGACCTCACAACACAGTATTGCCGTCCATCTCTAAAGGTTAAATTTAAACTTTTATAACTCGGTCAATTTTTAAGATTATTAAAAAAAATTTTCACTCTTCATCAGCTTGTACTTTGAAGTTATGATTAATGACATAAAAAAAATTTAGTCAAATAACCAATTATACAACACAAATCAAAGCAAAAAAACTATGGATGGACAATTCTTATCCTTTCTCAAAACATTGCTATCAAATTGTGTCTCCAATGAAAAAAGAATCAAATATTTTACAGAAGCACCCTTCAAATGTACTCAATTTCAGCACGGATATAGCTGTATGAATAATATACACGGTTTTGATACACTTGTAACATAAATTTTAAAAACTAAAACTCGATTACGTTATTGTACAAACAATTACAGTTTCTGAGTTAAATGAACTTGCAGGACTTTCAAAATGAAATTGTTGAAAAAATTTCTACTACAAAATTGGTTTAATTAAACATATTGATTTCAAAAGAGAAAAATTTCATTGAAAATGGATACACAGTATACTATATGTGAGAATTTTCATCTGAATTTTTCTAAGGGATTTTTGTTAAGATTAAACAAAATCCGTTAAGTTCGTCCTTAATTCAACAGGTCGACTTTAGTGGAAGTTAATATTTTAGTATCTAAATCGATGTGACTATGATACGATTTAAAAATGATATCACAGTTCGAGGACAATCATGGCTCCGAGTCAGACAAAAAAGAGCTAAACGTGTAAAAGAAAATGACCATCAGTGATATCGGTTACTTCTCAATCGTGCATTGATCAAATTAATATCAAAAAGCAAAATTTTATTTAGGATAACTAACTCCATATTATTTACACTAAACTCCGGCGGTAAACTCAATAATATTACAATTTGCCAAATGGATAAACTAAGTCGTACGTTGAATGAGAGCACTACACAAGATGTCTTTCATAGTATGGAAATATAACTTGTGATAGTTTGCGTTATAAATATTGTTTTGTAGTTGTTTTGTTTTAGTTTTTATTAATCACTATATTATTTTTGATATCATCATTAAAAAGTGTAATAACTATTGGAGGAACCTAATACGACTCACTTAAAAGTATAGTCTGACGAATACGCGCAATCAAGAACGTCATCATAACCAAATCGCCAAAAAATAACGTAAAGTCCGTCGTCGGTTTGGCGTAAGAATTGTACACTAATAAATGGCATGGAAACTTTACAGTTCGCAACATCACACGAACGATCTAGATCTTTGTGCCAATGTAGATAATTATATCTTGATCCATCTTAATAATTAATTTCTTCATTAATGATTTTGCGTGCAAGATTTAACTTTGTATTCGACAAAAGATTTAACTTGCTATTAGTGATATCCATATAACCATATAATGCAGTATATACTCCGGATTTAAGCCAAAAATAAATATACCTTAAATATAGCTGCTGCTTCAATAAATATGGCTGCTACTTTAAATACGGAGCTCTGAAGGTTTATGAATTTGATGTTGATTGAAAACTCCATCGTTGTTTCACATGTACTACAGATTAATTAATTTAAGACGTTTGTTTCGCCAACCAGCTGTAAATTTAGTTAGTAACCTAACTTTTTACAAGAACTTTCAAACGCTTTATTAAATGATAATAACTTCAAAGCGTGGAAATGTTATTTATGTTATTAACCGATTAAATATAAAAAATAATCTCTTTTTTACGTTTCTACCCCATAATCAATATTATTCCTTAAACATTCGTTGTCAGTATTATACACAACTAAAAATTGAAAAATCGCTAAAAATTCACAATTTTTAACATAGCATTTGTCTTTATAACTGTAACCAATACGATATTTGATATAAACCGCAACTATTTACAGCCTGACAACATCATAATCACGCTATGGTCTCACAAAGATTATTGAGAGGAAAGTTTGATTATTTGTTTATATCTTTGTTTTTTAGAGATTCACGACACAACTACCAATCAAATTGATGTGATACCTTCCTAATATGATAGCTTATGTTTTATAGATATATTATGTACATATGTACTATAATTATTTAGATACAGATAATAATATAAGCGTAGTCGGAGAAAAGTCACTGATCTAGGCACGTTCGTGACGTATGCTGAGAAAACTATATAATACTAGACACGTTAATATGAGTAAATTATAAAAAGTCTCGATAGCATATATATAAAAGTAATTATTATAAATAAACCACGACAACTCTTTTAAATTAAAAACAGTGACTTGAACTAGAAAAGTGGTGAAATTTAGGTCGGTTTATAATATTCGATAAATGTAGGTTTATATTAAAATAATTGTCATAAGCCATAATTTAATACAGTATTTTAAGTAAAATAATATTTTTTCAGAACAGGAAACGTGCGCGCTTAGCTCGGAATATCACAAAGCTGCATCACTTCCCTCCAACAAACTTTGTAAACCGAGCATTAAAATGTTCTTCGACGTCGCTCGTTATGTCGACGATTAAACTTTACAAAATGTATATACGTCTTGGGCTTAATAGTTTAAACAATATTAATGGTGTTGACATTTTTATTATTCTAAGTTGCTCAAATATCTGGTTAATAGAAATATTGGTTACAACTCGTGTGGTTGTCAAATACATGATAAAGACCATTTAGGATATCTTCTGATGAATATTTTTTTTAGTCTAAAGTAAATATTTCTTGATTCCAAGGACGAACTGAGAAATAAAATGCCGTTCTCAATGGTAAAATTCAACTTTAACGATGTTACATGAACCGATATGATTACAAGTATCATAATACGTAATCATTTAATTTTACTCTTGAAATAACATTTCAACAATCATCTATTTCATTAATTTTTTTAAATTATATCCAAAAAATATACTAATCTATAAATTCATTCGAATTATTAGCTGTTTCTGTCTTATAGGTACATTACAATTATATTTGTGAACTCAATCATTACACTAAAATAGTTTTTCTTTTAATTACACCATAGATTTTGAAAAGACTGTTATAGAAATATTTGAATAATTAAAGAAATATTTGAATAATTGTGTTAGAGTTTACTAAGTTAGAGAAAAAAAACAAGAATAAATTTTAAATGGAATTTGATTTAGTCATTATCTCCGATTTTGTAAATGTAAGTTTAATATATTCCCCGTCTTCGCTTTTAACAACGAACGGTTAGTTTTTTCCGAAAACCATTTGTAAAAAAATTGTATGGAGTTATATATAAATTCCTAATAATACCAAAAATAATGAACAAAGCATTTCATGTTTTATATTTTATAGACAATATTTACGAATTTGTGTTAATTTATTTTTTCGTAATAATTTTTTAAATGTATATGAAAATCTACTGTTAGTTTGTAAGTATTTCTCTTAAAAAAACATTTAAAAAACATTACATTACGTAAATAAAAACACTTACCTTTAAAATGTCTGATAATTGTAGGTTATTTGAATTCGTGTTTATGAAATAAATATAACATGTATCGGAACTTTGCTTCCCAACTTTGAAGATGACTATATTCTTGATATACTTAATGTAATTTTTATTTTAAATTGGCGTGATATTTGAAATGAGTCATCCTAAAATCCGCCTATTTCACAATTCTTGTCAATCTATATTACTCGTAACTACAGTAATAGGCGCCTTTTATTAAATTCCTGTTCCAACTTTATATAGAATAAATGTATATTTCTAATGATATATAATTTATGAAAATGTGTTGAGTATTTTCGTAGATTTATCATCTCTAATGAGACTTGCAGTGGTACACATTGTACGTATTTGTTTTTATTTCCTATATTAATATTCCACTCATCTGTTCCAATAACTACATGTTATTTAAAAGCATATTAAAAAAATGGTGATCGAGCGTCAATGACATTGTTCAACTGCTATCGTCAATATTTGGTAATCCACAAAATTTGCACTAGGAACTTTTTATTTGAATATACTGATGAAATTTAACATAATAAAGTAAGTTTAATTGAGGTAAAACTACTTTCGACACGGTAATGTGCTTCATTGTGGTATGGACATTCCCTTTTATAATCTCAACATACATATTATACTTACGAGAGATGCTGGATATCATTACTTAATCTATTGTTTATCAATATATTGCACATGTCTTAATTTTTTTCCCGTAATAAAAAGCGACATATGTCTTTTTCTGCCCCACCACAATCTTCTTGCAAAAAATAACATCGGTGGATTCTATGAAATATTAAATATGCACTTTCTCATTTT
The DNA here is from genome assembly GCA_039881145.1 of Druceiella hillmani. Taxonomy (NCBI): domain Eukaryota; kingdom Metazoa; phylum Arthropoda; class Insecta; order Lepidoptera; family Hepialidae; genus Druceiella; species Druceiella hillmani. The sequence continues at coordinate 3,077,363 of JAYKKI010000062.1, forward strand.
AATATCAGGTAGGATTTCGCGTTAAATAAGTTTTTTCGAAGATTTTGGGGGCGTGTCATGAACACATTTTCGATACACGAAACCGTTTCTGAAATATTAAGCTTCAAAGTGGTTCATTTTACAGTTACGTATGTGTTACAGTTACGTGAGAGATAAACGCTATGTTTGAATATCTAAAAATGATATACGATAGTAATAGATACATAAAGAGATTAAAAGGAATGTCATCATCATAAATAGTCGACCTATTTATAACGTAGAATAGAAATCCTATACAATTGCCTTAAATCAGATAGTTCATAAAAACTTAATTCAAATGACTCAAATATTGCTGAATTTAACAGAAATACTATGTACACTTAAATGTTTATAAGTTACAAAATGTGTACGAAGCCCCATGGTGCGAGCTCTACTTTTAATTAATAGGCTGTTATAACTAGCAAACTTGTGTGACCAACATCCTATTGTGATTATCACAGAACTTTGACACCTGGCTTAAAATAATGCAAGTTAAACATGATTACCCTCGAAATATCGAATCCACGTGACTCGTTGCAACACGTGTGCGTTTCGCAATCCTGTCTGGTGCTGGCGTTCGACGCAGGCGGACAACGTAACCAGGGGTTGATGTAATGGAGGCTTCGGGGTGCACCGATTGCGCAAGAAGAATCTGCGGAAATGGAGTTAGTACGCAGCGCAAATAGACAGCCCACGCGTCGCGATTATGGGTTTTTCGTAACAACCAGTCGCATGTATTTTCGGTAACATTTTCATAATAGCGGCGTTGGACAATTCGATTTCGTTCGTTATTATTGACGGCGGAAGTAGGCATTTTTGCACGAACAAATATATTTTGGGTAATGCTATTACATATAATACATCAGACTTATAATGAATACTGATCATTTTACAGTTATTCGATAATGGCATCTGAAGATATTAAGTAGAAGACAAATTTCTTTTTACCCAGCTAAGTAAAATTTGATATTAATTTGTGGGTATGATCGATACAATATAATGCTACTGTATCGGCAATCTTAAGTTAATTGACGTAGCAAGATTTCTTTTGAATTTTTTTACGGAGAAATAATTGGTTTTTCAACATGAATACATTTTTCATGTCCAAAATTTTCTCAATCATAATAACACTGAAACATTTTACGATAAATACGAAACGGCTATAAAAAAAACTAAAGAAAAAACCAGAATCACCTGTTTAATCGCATCGCTCAATATTCGAAGTCGAATGAGGGATTTGTCTCCTCGAGTCTTGTCGCTTTGAGGACGTCGCGCGGCGCCCAGTATTTAAACACTGCGGGACGTTTAACCCTTGATTAACCAATAAAAAAAGTGTTTCTTGAGAAGGAAATGCGTTACGAAATAATTTATTGCTTGGAATCGCTTACTTTGTACTGAGATAAATGCTCAATAATCAATAATCCATAGAATCCAAATTGCTATATAAACTTAACAACATCTGCGCATATTGGACTTCAAGTGGTTGTTTATAAAGGTTTTTATAAGGATTTAATTTTATTTATATCATAAAATTTCTTTAATGTGCACTTTTGTATTTTGACTCATTCTAAAATATGATATATAATTTTCTATCTGTTTGTTTATTACCTAATAATTCAACAGCTACACACAAGTTTTTTACACGCATAAGCTATATTAGGGATTATATAAAAAAATTTAGTAATTCTTTAGGTATAGCCAAAAAAGTTTTTTTTCTGTCGATATAAGCTTTCTACTTTGCAAAAAGTAATAATAATATTAAAATAAATCAGGTTTAGTTTGTATATGAGTGATATAAACATACTATAAAAAGCCTAGGCTGATTGATGATCACCATAATTCAAGCTTTTGAGCGCAAGTGTAAGTGTTAGAAATAGCGAATATCAAGAGTAACAAAGATTCTGCATGCTCGAAAAGGTATTTGACTGATGTCGATATTTTTGTAAAAATGTTTTAAAACTGTAGGTTTAAAAAAATCTTGGGATGAAGAAATAATACATATAACAAATAACTAATGGAAACTTCTAAATAGGAAAAAGCGTCAATATTTTTTTTCGTTAAATAGAAAAAGTTATTATGAATTTAGTTTCCACACAAAAAAGTGAGAAAATTATAATATGCAAGATATAACTAAAACGCAATATTTAACGAGATACTAAAGATATTTAATAAACTCCCTTGTAATGAATGCCAAATACTGGCCAGTGACGTCATAATCCAGTTTTGGTTTGTATGGGGCGTTTTCGCGCGAATCGTAGTTCATCAATTTTACAATTTCTTTCCCTATTCTATCGGAACAAAAACTCGTACGCTTAATCTTTTAAATTTAATATAATTTAAATTGGTTGTTTCTTGAGACATCTGTTACATTCGCAACGTATCTGTAGGTACTGTGAATAAAATTTTTCGAAAAAAAAATGAAACGTAGAGACTTATTCCAGTCTTTGGGAAAATTATTCCATATTTTGAGTTCAAAATACTAATTTCAAAACACTCAAACATGTTGATTTCAAACATGTAAAACATTTCTTACAATTTGTATTTCCTGTGTCTTGTTAAGTACAAAAACACTTACACCATGCTCGAAACTTGAATTCTTCATCACGTTTATGAAATACTCGTATGGGTAAAAAGCTGTTTGGGAAGTATGGTTTGAAGGGAGACCCCCCCCCTGTACTCTTATTTTGGCTATTTTTGCTCTACCTAGTGACTCGGCTAGCAAGTGAATATAATCGATGATCAGCAAGACAAGAAAGACTGATAATTAAACAAACAATTTTTTTATGTTTAAAAACTGAGATAGAAAAAATGTGACTTTTTCAGTTGCTGCAACCAATGCTTGGTTAAATTTTTATGTAAACGTCGTCCTACAGTCGTATAATTCATGTATTTTTTCTCAAATTTTTCTCAATAAACTAATTAAGTTCATGTCGGAACGTATATAAAATAGTATTTCAAAATTGCCTCAATCTCTTAAAAAAAGATATTTTTCATGTATTTGTCGGTTACCTATTGGAAATTGAGCATAAAAAATTTAATGCCAACAAATTTTACAAAAATATAATTTATAAAGCTTTGAAAAAAATGCAGTTAAGCACCAGTAAAAATGTGACTGTTTATTGATTATTAAATTAAAAATATATTGAAAGCGACGTATTTAACGAAAATCATTTCCGGTCGTCATTACTTGATTATTAAAAATTTATTTGGAAAATAGTGCCTGCATAAATTACATTTCTCTTTGTTATATTTTTTCGACTTAATTGTGAAAGTACAATCATCATCATATATATTAATACGCTAAGGTTAAGATGTTACACTCCCTTTTTAGAAAAAACCTCACAACTAATCCACTTAAATTATATATAATTTTATAGATAACTGCTTGCTCTACCGGCATCCACAACTAAAAAATGTATTATTGCTATTGTTTTTGCAAATTAATTAATTATTAAAATTATATACACAAAACAGCAATGCTGCCATCTAACGGCTCAACGTCAATATCATTGACGGTCGGTAAAATTTTTGTTTAATTTCAAATCCACTCACGTATAAATAAAGTGGCGCTTTAGCTCAATGCTTTTGATACTTGCGCCTCTATATGTCAATTTTAGTAAAATATTTGTTTGATCTGTCATCTGAGCTTCATAATGGAATAAATAATAATGCGAAGACTTCCCACGGGTCACGCTAGTATAGCCTTAATACATCAGTTGATGCTTACTTGCAAATTTCCATGAAGCTAATTTTTACTTGTTACTTGTTTTCCGAAATCACATATATTAAAAATCTGTTTCATTCACGATAATAATAATGCCTGGTGCGTATTTTCCATTGCCGTATAATAAAAGTCCTTTCCAGGCTAAGCTTCTTTAAAATTTAAATGCGCAATACAGTCATTGACGTATGAAGGACGCAGTTGAAAGTAGCCATTTGCGCAATAACAAAATGTTTAAATACCAACCGAGGGGAGGTCTCAGTAGCGTTGAGGGATAATTATGTCAATTTCAACATGGAATGTTGTGGTTAAATATATTTACATCTATATGCATGTTGGAGCTTATTTAATGGCTTAAGTTAATAGAGCTTTATGCATAAGGGATGTATTTGTAGATTTATGTTATATGAGCACAAAATCGCTATAAATTAAAAAAATATGAAAACCGTTGCGCGTGAATGCAAAGAAAATAATCGTTCCCATATCATCAAAACGTTCATTGTTGAAATATTAGATGTTAATCTACTGTGATATCGTCAGTAAAAGCTTGTCGTCATTATGTTTTTTTCAGTTTACGAGTTCAGGGGCAATATTTTTGGTGCAGGTTAAGCAAGTGGATAAAGATACACATATATTTTATATGAAACATGTGAAACAAATGATATAGTTCATATTGATTATCTCCTTATCCTATTTTGAGCTACATTATTTATCGAATTGGTTGGTTTGAAAAAAGTCAGTTCTAGTCAAAATAATTTATATACTGTTTTGATACGGATGACTAGTAGACGAAGGGACAGTCAAATTATATTAATAGGGTACTGCGATCATTTGCAACATCTTAAATTTTTTCTTTTGTGACAACTATATCTAATTGGAGTTGTAATTTCCCAAAACATGCCACATATTTAGACAGTATTTAACAAATACAGCAATAATGGATTAAGGAGGTTTCCTTTTCGGTCTTTGCAATTACGGGAGTGTACATTTTTAAAATACAATTGAATCTAAATACTACGACAAGCAAGTTCAATATGCTTACGTTCTCTGAGCTGCCACCGTGAATATATATGACAATATATATGTGTATATATATATATATATATATATATATATATATATATATACGCTTATAAATACCTTCTACAAGTTTGCTTCTTCAGGTGGGCTATCAGCAAAGATTGCTAATAGCCCACCTGAAGATGTTGTAATACAACGAAACCTAGGTCGTGGTAAGGAACTTAAAGAAAGCAGAAATAATACTACATCACGTAGTTTCATTTAATTGTGAATAATGAATTTCTACAAAATTAACGCCAAATATATTTAATATTTGTGTACTTTTCACAATTATCAATATAATACCCTTAGCTTTCGTAAGTTTTTTTATAAACAAACTCAACTTACACCTTTAACACAATTTCATTTGTACCATATACATTCAGTAATCCGACAAGTCTCAATCACAATGTATCGGATTAGTGATGCTCGACTATTTCAGCCGACATAGAAATATACAAATAATCAGTCCTTCTCTTTTGAAGTTTAGAATGTTAATAAAAACAAAAATATAGTTGTCCGATTACCATGTGTAATATTTTCAAGTAAATCTAAAAATATTCAAATGGAAATATTAGAGCAAGAAAACAAAATTTTCAAACATTTTTTAATTTCGTACGTCGTGTGATGTGGCGATTCCAAAAATTTATTTTTCCAGAATCACATGTAAGATATTTTCCGAGTTATGGCTGAAAATATTCACAAAATAGATGCCTTCCCCCAAATTAAATGCGGCACAAGTCACGATTACGACCAAATGGCGTAATCAAAAATTTACCATAACGTTTTAGGGATGATTTCAAAATCTTATGATTTTTAAAAAATTCACGATATATTTACGCTGACGGAAGGTACACTATGCATATACATGGTGTAAAAAAACATGAATAATTAAATATGGCTTAAGAGAAAAATTTACTTTAGTGTATATCCTCGAATTATGAGCTCTAATCGATAGGTTTTTGAATATATACAGTTATTGCGGCCGTAGAAAACAAATTTTAAAAAATTACCATGGTACAATCTACATATCTTCTGTGTCAATCTTAATTAATTTTATATGCTAAAACATATCATCGTGAACCGCAATGCTCCTATATGATTAATTATTATTACTATGGGCAGATAATATAAACCAAAAAGCAACCAAGAGGAAAATCTTAAATATTAACTCTGTACACAATAGCATCAGTACAAGTGTTAAGCGCGCTCGTCTTCACAATCGTAAAAACTGGTATCAACGTTTTTCACAAGTATTTTCACTATTATTGTCAAGTAGATCCATTTAGAATAAACGCTTCGTCTGTAAACAGCTTTGGGAGACGACGGAACGCTTTTGTTAACCTAATCTCTTCAAAATCCTTTTGATTTCTTTACTCTTCTTTTGTCATCATGCGTAACATAATTCGTTGACTTTATATAATTCTATTTATTGAGTGTATTGACATACACTGTTAAATACCGTAATCTTGCATAAGGATTGAATCAGGGTGGAAAAAGTTTTTTTAACTAGCTATTTACAATGATGGTAATAAACAAATAAAAAACAATTTTGAAAATCAAACTTTTTGGTTATCCATTGGGACACTATGCGGTAAGTTGTATTTTTTTATTATAAATTGGCGGTAATTCGAAAATTGTGCATTTCTGATTAAGACGAATTTAACAAGATAAAATGTTTGCTAAATAATTTTTAATGATTTTCGTTTAAATCTTAAACGAAATGGTGATGCAATCCATCGTGCGCTACTGTACATAATTGGTTTAACGAATTTAAGCATAGTCGCATCAATCTCTGTGAAACATGCTTGGAAAAGTCTCTTAATAGCGATGAATGAAGATAACATCAATGCAGTGCAGTTCATGATATGGACTGATGAGAGAGGATCAGCAGATTCGGGCAAATTTAGTCATTAGTATGAGACGTGAACAGAAAATTCTATATTAGCATTTAGGCATCATGAAGCTTTATGCTGCGTGGATAAACCATAATTTGACCTCAACTGAAAAACACCTGAAAGCATTTCTTCCTGAAGGGTTACAATGGTGAAGAAAGGACGAAATGTAGAAAAAAACACGAGCGACTCATTTTTCGAACTGACAGGCTATTCTGAGAAGATTGCGCTGGAAAATATAAGAACAGTTACTAAAGTCTGGTATACCAGCTATTTGTTGCCTGTTATTTTGGAAAAAAATTCATAAGCAACATTCTTACAAAAGAACGCTCCTTCATTACTGCCACACCTCTGCACGCTCAGTCAGACGAACGACCGAAACTTTCACTACGGCTGTGTAGAAAATATGAGTCATCCGCCATACACCCCAAACCATGCAATTTCTATTTATTTCTAAAAATATGAAACAAAATGAGAGGAATAAGATTTCCAGATGTTGAAGAAGCCGTGGCTGCTTTCGAAAAGACTATGGAAGAGATGTGCAAATAAGAATGGTCTAAATACTATCCTTTGTCGTTCCATGGAATAAAACAATACCCAGGAGCGTGGAGAGAACAGTACAATGGAGAAGTGTTATGGAGACTAATTTGAAAAACAATAAATAAATTACAAACTTGCAAGTTGGTCTACTTTTTGATGTCTTTAAAACTTTCAATGTTATCTTACGTATTAAACTAACGGTATACATTTGCTGCTGGTTATTGTTCCTTTTTATTTAATCTGGTATAGTTATAACTTATTTGTTTCTTATTAGTTCCTGTTTCGTAAGTAAACTATTTTCTTTAAAGAAATTAATTTATCTTTCACTTTCCCTATACAAAATTTCGTGAAAACAGCATACATTTTTCTAAACGATTTTTCGATTTTAAAAATTTTTTCTCGATCTTGACTATCAGCATTTCTTTTTGTTACTGAATTATGCACTTTATGGGATACTAATCTAATGTTATACTACGTATTATACATTATTTAATTAGAATCTAGTTATCAGTAAATTACAAGAATGTCGTAGCAGATTAAAAATATTAATTATAACCATTTCTCCTTTGTTTCGATAATTGAAAGTCATTCGAAGTTATATTGAATGTTTTATCGATTAAGAGATTTTCTATATACCTTCAAAATTTATGTAATACATACGACATGTTGTACTACAGCCATATAGTATATTGACGTTCTAATTGCCATGAGCTGTAAGGATTACATACCATTAAATACAACAAAGTAGACAAGTTAGTGTTTTACGTCTAGCTTTATTGAATATTATATTCATCACAAACTTGAACTTGGCCACGATATATTCTTGTATCTCTATCGCTTTACCAAGTAAGATGCAGACAATTATAATTTTCTCTACGCATAAATAAATCAGGAGTTAAAGAGACAAAAATCTGAAAACTATTCAGCGCCATAAATTATGTACACACCGCAGCAAAGTTCCGCAAAGAATTTTTTCACTCCTTTTTACGGCCAACTTTTTAAATAGTAGCTTGAAACTTTTTACTCTAATGTTTTTGATAGAATATTTTTTATTAACGCCATGACTTTATCCACGATAAAAGTATCAGAAATTCTTCTGAAAACATATTTAATATTCGCGAGATGAAATGAAAAAAGCAATACGGCGAGAGGGCTATATCTTTTCCTTTGCCTATGCACTGTGCGTGTCCTGACGTATTCACCCTACTAAGACCTCTATACTTCCATATCGAGTGTCTTCCTGTTTTTCTTATTTTTACTTTGCAACCTCTTGATCTCATCGCCATACAATTTAGAGGTTCTAATGTATACAATGACATCGCTGAGAGAATCGGATCAGTGCCAACGTAATTTATATATTTGAAACAAATAAAGTTTTTATACCTTACTCATAATGTTTTTATTTATTATCAGCAACTAAGCTTCTTCACTAATTACAATATGAAAGCATAAAAAGTAACATTTCGCTTATTTTTTCCTATATTTTGTAGACATTTTTCTCATTATGGCAATATGTATATTATTTATATAACCCATATCTTTTACAACTTATTATGTAACTAAATGTTTCAATTGTTTTGGCTTCTGTAGCAGCGTGTAGCATCATTCTTCTTCATAGTTTCTATTACACCATTTGCACATGCCATTTTTGTACTTTTTACACTGTATTTATAATACAGAATATGTGCTGAATTATTGCTGAGGTTGGTATCGTTTTTTGTTCCAAATTTCTACTCTGAGCAAGAATTGTACACTTCAAATATCAAATCCACGTACCAAGTTGCGCTTACCATCATTGATATTTTACCACGTTTTTACTAGCTTGATTTCCTGACTGTGTTTATTTATCCGGTACAAATTTTGCAAACGGTTTTATGCTAATTCCCATTGAATTAGAGATTTAAAACTTTAAACATAGTTCAGAATAGGATGATAATGCAATATTAAGTCCCTTTTTTATCTGTTCGTTTGGTTGTCTATTCGGCACAAAGAAGAATGCTCACATGACTAACCCAACCTTCACCCACGGCTCATTTTGTGTCACAATGAAATCTACTTCATTATATAATTGTTATGTCATTATGTTTAATACTATTTATAATTTACGCCACGTCTTCTCAACAGGGGGGCATTTTTAATGATAGTCACTTGTCATGTGATAAATGCCTGTAGGATCCACTTACTGAAATTAATTGATTTTAATGAATTTTATTATAATATTACTAACGTAAGTCCGTTAATGTATATAACATAATATTTCTAAAATAAAGAACTTTTTATTATTATGAACATTTTCATAATATTTAAACAGATTGCCAATTTTCTCACACACACATCACCAAAAAGCAGACAATAATTATTTACATACATTTTTCTAATTTACCACATTTTTAAAACGATTTAAACAATTTTAAATAATTTGCCTTTGACCCATAAAAATTTATAACCTGATACAGATTTATAACCCCATACATATTGTCCTGGAAATTTGTGATTGTGAACTTTTAATAACTATGAAAATATTTTTAAAACCAAAAACGAAAAACGTGGAGTCAAGTTTACCTAAGTCACTAACAATTTTATTGCACCAAAAATGATATGATCTATTGTGTGAATTTCCTCAACTATATCTACTCTGTATACTCCTTACTATTATCTATTGTACACGCCCCACGTTTTCCTTTTTAGATCATACAAGTATTTTCATAGCTATTAAAAATTCACAATCACAAATTTCCAGGACAATATGTACATGGTTATAAATCTGTATCAGATTATAAATCTTTATGGGGCAAGGATGAGTTCCGTTTTAAAAACCTGGTAAATGAAAAAAACAATTGTAAACATTACATCTTAACTTTCCGTAACTCGAATGAAAAAGCACTTCGACCTATTTTCCTCTTCAATACACAGCTTTCTAATTAGGATTACGTGAAATATTTAGGTAATTCAACGCCAGCTTGCAATTCAAAAGTTAATTACATTCTGTACCGGTTTCACTCATTACTGCTATTGCTTAGGTTTGTCCAAATATTTGATAATTTTAAATAAACTAATTGATAGGATTAATTTCAAGCTGTGTGTTAAGAAAAATGTTACTGGAATATGAATATTTATTTAAAAATTTTTCATTTTTCTGTGCCTATTCAAATTAATTTATTCAATAATATCTTACAAAAAACAAATGTACTTTGGATTTAGAAACCATTTTCCAAAAAATTATTTTATTTTATTTTTTCCTAAAGCATCACATAAAAGATAATTAAACGATAAAGAGAGAATTACTATGAGAATGATTGTCTTCTATCATTAATGATCATTTCCACATTAGGCTGATTCCATTTGTTTTCCGTACGATTCGCTTGCCGGCCAAATTGGCACAAAGCGCAAAGCACGTAGCATATACACGAAGTTGTGACATCAGACATACAGATAATATATTATAAAGACATACAGACAATATAATGTAAAATGTTGGACCGACATTCTCAAATATACGCGGGAAAAATCACGGGTGCTCAGATAACTAAGGGTTAAGTTGCGAAATGCGCGTTTTGAATAGTTCATTTGCATCTCAAACATCTACATTTCAAATAAATGCATTTTCGTTTCAACTAAATACATAAAAGCAGATTAAATGCTGTTTTACAAAAAACCTACTTTGAAGTAAACAAACGTTTTCTTTGCGCCATTTCTAAAAGTATTTGAGTTGATTGCAAAACGGAATCCGTCTCGATAACCGAAGTTACCCGCCCAATCATTATTTGCGTGTAACTTTGTAAAAAAATTTATCAAAGCTTGATATTAAATTTTTCCATGCCTTTCCTTATAACAAAAAACGTTTACAAAGAAGGAAAATGAGAAGAAAATATTGAAAATAAAGTAGAACCATGTAAAAGAGATTAATTATTCGCAGCATCGCTTTCCGATAACAACAAACAAATTTGTTACGGGGTGACTTTGAACAGGGATATATTTTAATATGTATTTAATATTGATCCAAAAGGTTAAAGGATATATACGAAACGTACATGAATTTACATAAACCATGTTTGAAAACTGTTTTGTGTTTTGCGTTTCATTTTTTGCGAGCAATGTTGAACATTGCGTTATAACGCTTTTTATTATATTAGAGGAAAAATGTATTTGTTGTACGTAAGTAATAATTTTAACAAAACTGTTAAGTAGATTTTCGTAATATTTCCAATTGATTTTTAAACTACTCCTTCAGATAGGTTATAGGTTATGTATTGTCACGTTATAACTAAAGCTAGATCAGCAGTAAAGATATATGTAAGAGAGGTCTAATTAGAAACTTGTTTTATTGATGAAACTAAACAAAATGTAGAAATATTGCATCAAAGATTTATTTTTCTTATATAAAGGAAAAAAATGGATCCACTTTAGGAATTCACTAGACGAGGAGCTGAATATGAGTAGGAATGGTTTCTAGAGAGGTATTGGTAAAAATTCCGAATTCATGTTCAATTATAAGGAAGTTTATACTTATGAGAATCCCCAATTATTCACCGTATATTCATTACTACCAATGCACTAATTTATATACGCTTTCGCAATTATATAAATTATTTGATACCAGCCACTAGTCTATACACATTTTATTATAAATAAATTTGTAATGAGTTTTATTATAAATATTACTAACGTTAGTGAATCTAACGTTAGCAATTATTATAAATAAATTTCGCAATTATATTCAAAATGTTATTATTGAATTCGTAATGGTCAGATGTAAGAAGATGAGTATACATACACGTAAAGATTCGTATAGCAGTTATTAAACTCATAATGGGAGATACTGTTAACCGATTCAGATGGTTTGCCTTAAAAAATACCAAGTCTTAAAAGAATAAATATGGAATAATCAAAATGAAATTAACTAATTAAAGCAGATTCACTAGAATCTATTGCATATTTGGATAAGAGAAATAATATAGTAAATTAAATGAATATGTATTTAACAAATTGCCATACCATGAAGTCAAGTTCATCGACCTGTATCAGTCCCGCTTAGTAGAAACTGTTACTTTATGACATATTTTATGCACCTTTCAATTTTTTTTAATTCATCGTTTAAATTACGTAATGATCATGCTAATTAGCTTTTGTTTTGAATTTAATTTTATATCTGAATATATACATTCATACTTTTTTCATCTCAATTGAATATTATTTCCTGTATTTGATTGTATTTTAAATGCTTTTGAAATGTTCATTATATCTTTGAGGTTAAATGTCTATTTTTGCAAATTTTATTAAAAAGTCTCGAAATACGTAGTATAATTATTTTAATATGAAGAAATAGATCAAACCTGTATTTATGATTCAGGCACTTTTTACTGTTTTTATATTTTTAAATAAGTGTAATATTTTTTTTCATGATCGCTTTAAGTTTTGTATATACATATATATATATATATATATATATATATATATATATATATATATATATATATATATATATATATATATATATATTATATATACATTAATACATACATACATATACATATATATATATATCCATTACGCCATTATTAAACGAAATTAAATTCTAGGCTTTTATTTTCGTGATTTTGTAATATGTACAAATATGCTTCCTGTAAATTAGAAATTAAAGGTAGTGATTATATTACAAATTTACACGACCTTCCAAAAACTCACATCTATCCGTGACTCCGTTGCGATGTTGCTTTCTTATCCCCAATGTTTATTTTTTAATTCAAATAAAAATGTTCCTCGGAGGAATAAGATTTCTCGAGACAAAAAATAACCTATGTTATTTTTTAACGTTCTAACAATACTTTTACAACAAATAATGGCAATATGCTGCCCCATTCTGACGTGAAAGGAGTATAAACAAACACCCTTGCGCATTTAAAATATTAGTTACGTTCATAATATTATTTAGGATAAGATTTTTCCAGGGGAAAATTATGATATGTCATTTCCCGATCCGCCAACTATTTCTATGCAAAAAAATTATTTCGATTCGCTACTATGTAACGACGTGAAAAAAGCACAAACAAATATATGTCGAATTTTAATTGTTGTGATTGTTATATTAGTTAGGATGCTATTTATTAGGTTCGAAAGAAACCTACGCCACTTTCTGGTGCATCAACTACCTTTGTATAGTTTTTTACAACTATCTCTATATAGTTTTTCTGCCTTTGCAGAAAATCACGCCGATGCATTGCTCCGTTACGACGTAAAAGAAGGCCAAATGCACTTTCGGATTTTTAATATTAATTGGGATTATTGTTTTAGTTAGGATAACATTTTGTAGTTTGAAAAATAGTCTATATTATTTCCTAGTTTATCAGCTTTCTCTGTGTAGAATGTCACGCCGATCTGTTGCTCAATTGCGAAGTAAAATAAGAACAAACGGACACACATTTGCATTTTTAATATTAATGGGAATTGTGATGTTAGTTAAAATAATATTTGCCAATTTGGAAAGTAGCCTATGTCAGTTCCTGGGCCATCAGCTATCCAAGTGAAGAAAATAACGTCTATCTATTTCTTCGTTACGACGTGAAAGAAAGACGAACCAACACACTTTTTAGTATTAGTTGGATTATTGTTTAATTAGAATGAGAAAGTAACTTATATTATTTCCTGAACATCAACTATTTGTATGCAATAAGTCACGTTGATTTTTTACTCCACTGCGACGTGAAAGAAGTACAAACAAACAATTTGTTGAATTTCTAATGTTGGATTGTTTATGTAGTTAGAATGACATTTTTCGGTTCGAAATTAGCCTATACTATTTCCTGGTCCATCAATTTTCTCTATTTAAAGTTTATAAATACACAGACGAATTGATATAAAAAAAAAACCCAAACGGTCCAAAAATTGATTAAGTAAAAGAGTGGCGCAAAACAGTTTATAATTACAAATACGAATTAATAATTTAAAAAAACAAACCCAAAAGATTACAAAATTCAGTAAGCAAAAAGAATTATATAAAAGAGATTATAAAAACAAACACGAATTGACATATAGAAAAACACGCCTAGAACAACCAAAACTGAGAAAGCGAAAAAAATTACGTAAAAGGAAATTGTAAATATAAATTCGAATGGATATAAAAAAACAACCAAAATGTGCAAAAAATTAATAAGCAAAAAGGGTTGTGTAAAAAAGTTTATAAACACAAATACAAATTAATAATTAAAAAAAAGAAACCCTTAACATCCAAAATTGAATAAGCAAAACGGATTATGTAAAAGAAGATTATTAATACAATAATGAATAAATATATATATATATATATATATATATATATATATATATATATATATATATATATATATATATATATATATATAAATCAAATTCAGAGGCTAAAAAATTGTACAAGCAAGAATATCGCGGAAAAAGTCTATAAATACAAACACAAATTAATAGAAAAAGACAAACCCAAAACATCCAAAAGTGAGTTTTTATAATAAGTAATCGTGAACTATAATATATTTTTTTGAAATACACTACGTATTTCAAAATACATATTGCATTCGATACATAATGCATATTCTTTCATATCATATCAAAAAAGTTGTTAAAATTTATTTAGTGCTAAACTGCACTTATACCTACGATATTAAAACGCAGATTCAAACTTATGATTACAATTAATTTAATTACTCTGCTTTTTATTTTCATTGTTTTTGAGCGGATGGAAAAACAAGCGACACAAATCCACCTAGCCCATTGCCTCGGCGAACATTGTTGGTTCCAGGGCTTATGTTATTTATATATTAAATAAACTTATTTTAAACAACTGACTCGCTGAAATTATACAGAATCGACTCACATTACATAGAATAACGAAAGTGGTGAAACAAGTCTTAAATAATTATAATTACTCACTTTTTCCTCTTTGACTTAATAACGTGACTCTCAGGCAACCAGTATAACTACCAAAAAATACAATTCTGACGTTGAAATTTAAATATCAAAAACGGAGAATGTAAGTAGTCAAAAAGTTTCAAATTATATAAACTATAAAGTATATAGTATAAAGTATATATCATATAACATTAATATATATCCTGTAAGAGGTAAAACTTAATATCAATAAAGAAAATTGTTACAGAAATGACATGCAATGTATCACCATTCTCATTATCACATAATTTTACGCAACATCACTATCCAACCTAATGCTGGATGGTGATGTTGCGTAAAATTACTGATCTTTCAACAGCATATCAAGCCTAGTTTTATTATTGTATATTTTTTTATTTAACATAGTAATAATATTTGCTGTCAATGGAACTAACGTGTCCATTGGAGTAAAAGGCAAAATATTTATATCTGACTTGTTGTTTTATTGGTCCTGCCAAGAGTTAAAGGTTATTGATGTCTTTTGCTGAAAACACGCTTGTCAAATGGAAACTCACGATTTACCAATTCTACATTATAATATTTATATTTTGCAATAATATCATTATGGTCATTTGAACTTTTTAATAAAATTTTTTTTTATTTGTTTCCAAGCCATTTGATGCCAGTCCTGATTGCCATTGAATACTAGTCCTGATTTTTGTGATTTGTATTGCTTGTCGGCTGATTTTCTTAAGCTTTGGAAATAGTGATAGATCTTTTTATTACAAATTTATCCATACTTCACAATGGCAATAAACATAAGCGAACACAAAGCAAAAAAACAAATATCATACCAAATAGAAATAAAAAAAAGCCACTGTTAAAAAATCGTTTAGTCAAAATTTATTAGTTTTGTTACTGTAAATGTTTATTTATTAATTACAAATATTTACATAGTAAACACTCACTTGCCTGTTATGTTAATATGATATTAATAAATTTTCTACTTTCATCAAAAGAGATTTTTTTAATACTTTGAATGCGAATCACTTCAAAAACTCTTCTCGTTTTCTCGTTCGTTCTGTCAAGTGCTAACATCAACAACACAATCACTTTACTTGATTTAATTACGAATAGCCTGAATGATACCTTATAGACAATATTATCAATGTAATTGGATTACACCTATAATATTCTCTGCTTACGAAAATGCTTCTAAACCACTGTAAAAAATATACACAATCTACATAACTGCTGCAATGGTAAGATTATGTAGATTTTATTTATGTTTGTAGTGGTTTGTAAACAGCGCAAAATGTAGGCGCCATGTGGCGTGTTTTTTCTTAATTAGGCAGGCATGTGGCGTGTTTTTTTCTTAATTAGGCAGGCATGTGGCGTGTTTTTTCGTAATCAGCGCAAAGCGCAAGCATCAATCAATTAATCAAATATCATCAAAAGAACGATTTGAATAAATTTAAAAAATACGCCTATTGTAAGAATGAAATGCAAAGACGATATTGCAAATTACGCAGGACTTACTGCAAGTCTGAATTTTTATTGGTGTATCCAACTATACAAGACGGGCTGCTATACAAAGAAAATACATTCGAAAAGCAAATTTTACAAATTTTGTATCCAATTATACAATCGGTATATGGTCGGTTTACATGTAAATAAAATAGAAATGATGCAACAACCAAGATTTTAGTTAAGACGTGAAAAATTAGTTTTTTTAATTGTATTAATAAAGTCTTATGAATAACAGAGATAATATTTTTTAAGATATATGCGACGGGATGTTTTTGGATTTTTTTTTCCGATGGGAAAAATATTTCAGTAGTGTTTTGGAAACGACGAATACTTTAGAAATATTGTCAAGGATAATATATATTTTTGTAGCAATAAACTTAGTTGTATATGCTGCAATCTGCTGTTTTCAACAACTTCACCCTTCATTTAAAATGGTATAGAGAAATTTAATACGAAAAGTACAGGACTTTTGGTTTATTTGATACTTTTTCCTTTTTTCCGACTTTAATGTTATGTAACTTTACAATGCTTTCAATAAAAACTAATATATTTACTATTCTATTAATAAAGGCGGATGTTTCTTATTTTCAATAAAACAAACTATATATTACTTTTTTGCGGGTTAAGTTTTCTTAGCCATGTCTATTTAAATACGAAAGTGAATATTTAAAATTTAGCGAATCCTATGTTAACTTAACTACCATATGTTAACTTAACTACATAGCTACAACAATTAACATGTTATTCATTCAGAAACGCAGGTTGCGTTTGACATGTTAATTTTCCGATTAATTTATTCTCATAGACTATATGTTGGCTTCATATTTCAATGAATTTATAATAAATTAAAGTATGTAATTTAAACATACTTAGGTTTTAACACATAGTATGCGTTCGTTTTTAATGTTATTGTATTTAAAAAGTCCAAAAGCCGAACTATTGTACGAACTCAACATTATATCAAATTCTTTTACTTATTTTATCTTACCTTCGGCGCTGTGATTTAGAAATGGAACCTATAAAAAAATAAAACCGTCGTCCCCAGTTCCTTTTTGCGCTGCGAGCATCACGTACCTGCATTGTTCAATGTTACATTAGACACATACCTCACTTTAGCGTGATTACACAGACAATTATGACATTATGATAAATATTTCTCATAAATGGGTAAATATTAACGCGATATTACCCTGCTTAAAATGTTTCAATAACTATGTATTACCTGGATAAATTATTACGTTATCTGGAAAAACTATTACAGTAACAAACTTTTAACGTAACATTATTTTGACGAACGATTATATTACCTAGGCAAAACGATTATAGCGAAAAAAAACCTTACATTACGCTGGACAAACTATTTTTATATATCCAGTTATATTATACTGGAATAACATAATTTTACCCTGGACAAGCTATTTTGTTGATACAATATCAACCTGGACAATTTTTTATAGTGACAAACTATTAACGTAAGCTTAGTATTTATTGGTTAAACCCAGGATATCACCCAATTATATATCAATATTACCAAGGTAGATCTGGTAACAAAATATATTTAAAAACCGCAATTTTGACCGTGACTATATTTAGGAGGGAAAAGCCTTTTAGGCAGACAAAACGATGTTTTTCATAGGCTTTCGTGGGGTGTGGTAGACGATCCTTGATATTGAATTGTACATATTTTTTAATAAGAGTTGCTTTTAGTTTAGAGTAGTACATAACTTAAGTAAACTTTACATAGTTAACGATCACCACTCCTGGTAATTTATTAAGTTGTTATTATTAAGACAATTTAGCAGAAAAATTTTAATAAAAATCTGCGCTTCTCCATAAAATAATAAAAATAATATAGTACGATAGTGAACAATTTTTTGAAAAATGTAATATTGAATTATTATTCAAAATGAAACTACGTGATGTAGTACTTTTTTCTACTTTATTTAAATTATTTACCACGACCTAGATTTCACTTCATAACGACATCTTCAATTAGCAAAGATTTTTTGCCAATATCCCACCTGAAGATGTGGTAATACAACGAAACCTAGGTCGCGGTAAAGAATTGAAATAAAGTAGAAATAAAATTACATCAATTAGTTTAATATAATTGTGAATAATGAATTTCTACAAAACTAACGCCAAGTTTTAATAGTAAAAATGCTCTATTATTATTATTGTCAATCAAAGAAAGAAATATCAATCAACAATATCAATACCAACCTTCCCACACTCATGCACCTTTATTCATGTCATATTTTCTGTTTTTTTTTCACTCTTTATTCTCCATTACAATACGTTCGTATTTACCAGTACCTTTTCCTTTAATTTAATTGTGAAAAAATGAATTATGAGCCAGTGAGATGGATGATAATCTTTTCTTGTAAACACCCACATAGCAACTCAGGGTCGAATGCGGGGGCGTCCGCAATATGTAGAGTTAAGTGGTTACGATCCCAATAGGGAAGCTATGAATTAATGAACAAGTAGAAGAAAGGAATTAAATTTATTTTCTGGTAATTATATATATTAGAGAATTTTTTGATGAGACTAACGCAAGCTTGCAGATCGCGGACATTGATGTAGTATGGGTCATATGGTTTCATTCAATCATTACAGCACGCGTGGGTACTATCGTGGTAGGTATTAATATTTTTCATTTTTATTTTTTTTAATAAAATTGTCAATTGACTAATTAATACCAAACAATTATGTAGTTATTTATTTAGGCTATGGTTAATATAAAATGAAATTCATTTATTCGTGTGTTTTATTTTTGTTTTAAAATTAATAATTGAAAATAATTTTACAATAAAACAAAACACCTTATGAATTATATTCACTTCATAATTTGTATGATAATTAATAATTTGGAAGTTTACCGACTTAATAAAGTCTTGGTTTTGACTTCAGTTTAGGTCGAAATATCGCGAGTCGCGTAGAATATTTACTACACGGAATACTTATCACCTGGAATATTTACCGGAAAGTTTTAAGCAAATGAAATTTTAATTGAATTGAAAGGTCATTATTTTTCACAGTGATTGTATTCCAAACTTATTTTACTAATCGTTCTTTTTACAAAAATATATTTTATCGCCCTCCATAGATATGTTTTACTTTCCATGGTTTGTTACAGTACATGTAAAAAAAATTTGTGTGGGCATTGTTTTAATAGCAATCGGGTTTTTAACAAACAGATATACACTAAAACAAATTTATGTTAACTGTGACGTAAGATGAAGAGAAACTTTCTTCTTTTATTGTAAATTTTAAAAACGAAACTAAAGGATAATTAAAATAATATATATAATTTCCAACAAAGATTTTATTTTTTATGTGTCGGTAAATATAAGAAAGGCTAGTTTAACTTTTTTTTAAATTTAACCCATTTTCTCAATTCTACAAACTTAGTATTAGAAAAAAAATTGCGTTCCTACGTTTTATGTTAATTATTTTTCAGAACACACAAATTCAAATATTTTTGATTCCAATAAACAGGACTCCGCTGAAAAATTACTAAATAAAAAAAGGGTGCGTGTACTTATGTACGCGCGTGAGAAGTTTTACATCTTTGGCATCATGAAATAATACATACAGATAGATAACCTTAATTATATTGGAGCACTTGAAAAAGTCTATAAACACAATTTTTTCACTAATATTTACGACTATTAAATATATTAATCAAAATATTGAATTTAAATCACTACTGAATATAATTTATCGGCACGTATATAAATCGCACTTATATGAAACTAAAACACGTGTGTGAATGTAGACACTAGAAACATGTAGATAAATACTATGAATATGAAAACAGTGAACAGAGGCGACGATGCCAATAGCTTTTGTTTCGAGACTGCAACCGCTGCAACTTCATACTGTAACTTTTGTGTGACGAGTCTTAAAATTTCACTCTCATCATTTTTTCATAACGCGCTTAAAGAAGTATAACTTCAATAAAATATTATTGTCTATTTTCTACCTACATGACACCCGGTTAACTATTAACGAGTATTAATATTATTTTCACTTAATAATATATTTATTTATACGTAAAAATATTGTGAATTTTTCAAAAACCATGAAATTTGGAATTATCGCTAAGTAAAATTTTAATAAAGGTGACAATTGCTTAAGTAAGAAAAGTGAAAATACCTCATGGAAGATTAAGTAGTTTTTAATAAATTTAACTACATATTTTTTTCGAAAACAACTAACAAAATCCATTTAATCTTTTATTAGAAGATAATTTGTTTCATATTCTAAACAGTTTCAAAATGAAGAAACACCACTGATATAAATATAAATAAATACACCGTAATGTAAATCGCCAAATCTTTCTTTTACCGTCTTACTTAACAAATTTGTTAAATAAGTTAACAAATGGCACACTTGCGTCACGCATGAGACACAGTAATCTGTTTTCCGCATCCATTCCGAGGCTCGTCTCGCGTTTGAAGGTCTACGTGGCGCATTGATACGATGAATTCAAACGCTTCCATAACGCCATACACACGTAAAGAATATAACCGTAATGGAAAATATCAGAGTTTTCTTTCATGTACACATTATTTCTGGAGAATTTCCGTAGACGTTGTTATAAAAAGTTTTTCAGTAGCGTTTTAGTGTCGTATTTCTTATTCATGGTCCTCGTGATATCGAGTAGTATCAAATTTAACATAGATAATATTTGACATAATCATATTCACACTAAGCGCCGAAATCATTTTCTTTAAATTTTGTTTTTGCATTTTTAAAGAAAATTATTTCTAAGAGGGTAGATCAAAATTACAAACCTATTATCGACCAAAATTCGTTAGAACGTAGGGTATGGGTTAAGATCACTATAAATATTTCTTGAATTTCCAAGTGTTTATATGATCAAAAATGTTTATTTTGACCTAGATTCCTTTGATTTATTAATATATCACGGCAAAAATATAAAGTGCGCAAATGTCTAAGTGATACGGTGCTGTAAAGTTGATTTCTTCCAGCTAAAGCCAGGGAATAAAACAGGCTAGGAAACTAATAATAAGCAAGAAATAAAGATACATGTACGAGAAACTTTGTTTGCAGCCCTGTATTATTAGTTCTGTTAAGAATTGTATTCTCTAAAATATTTCAAATTTACAACACGTACCTGCCACATATTGTAAAACTCTCTCGGTAAACTGTATTTGTGAAGAAGTGAGAAAACCCTACTTCAGTATAATATCAGTATAGACCGAAAGGTCACCATAAACATACATTGTCTTGGGTTGGTTGGTTGGTGTCGTGTCCACGACATGCATTGTCTTGCATCATGTATTGTCTTCCCTAGTTTTGTTGTTCATTATTTGCAATAAACGGGATTACGAAGGACTGAGCATCCCGAAAGCGGACCAAGTAGCCAACCCACCAGAATAGTTTAAGAGATTTTTAGCAAATAAGATTATTTTATTTTAAGCACCCACGTTTTTTGTAAATCTAACAAAAGGAGTATACCAAAATTTGGTCTGGTGAAGTTGCGTCCGATACTTTAATTATAACCGAGATAATTCATTTTATTAAAAACGATAAATTATTCTCTACAAATAAAGCATTAGGAAATTCACTTTTATTTTTTATAAATAAATAAATCGATCAACGTTTTCCTCTTGTTTACAATTTGGAATTAAAAATATTGCCATTTGAAAATCTTTAACGTCCATAATTCACCAAAACATTCAAATTATAAAAAAACTGTCATAGATTTTTAAATTGAACTTATTTGAATGATTATTATCATGATAGTGTTTCATTTATTATTTAAATGAATTATTATTGACTTGTTAGTAATAATATTAGTCTATAATTCCAAAATATTAATGGTTTATTTATTTTTTATTATGGCAATACTCGCGAATGCCTTTAAATGTCAAACAAATTAAAAATGACATTTCCGTTACATGGAGATTGTATACTAATTTTGTTATTGTGTTTTTATTATTTTTTTACGAACTGGCTTACTGGCTTGGCCTGGCTCGTTTTTCTTATTTTAATACAATACTTACATGTTCAAACGGATAACGCTTCAGTGATTTAATTGTAGCTTGAATGTCTTTGGAATGAGGAGACACTCGATTGAATCGGACAATGATCGAAATATAATTCGACAACAAAATGCTCTCAAGTAACAATGATCAAATATAAACTATATTACGTAACACGAAAGGTTAACGTTAAGGTTAGAACCCAACCTAACCAGGTTAGGTTAAGTTGGGTTGGGTTGGGTTAGGTTAGGTTGGATTGGGTTGGGTTAGGCTAGATTAGGTTAGGTTAGGTTAGGTTGGGTTAGGTTGGGTTAGGCAAGGTTGGGTTAGGCTAGGTTGGGTTAGGCTAGGTTGGGTTAGGCTAGGTTGGGTTAGGCTGGGTTGGGTTAGGCTGGGTTGGGTTAGGCTGGGTTGGGTTAGGCTGGGTTGGGTTAGGCTGGGTTGGGTTAGGCTGGGTTGGGTTAGGCTGGGTTGGGTTAGGCTGGGTTGGGTTAGGCTGGGTTGGGTTAGGCTGGGTTGGGTTAGGCTGGGTTGGGTTAGGCTGGGTTGGGTTAGGCTGGGTTGGGTTAGGCTGGGTTGGGTTAGGCTGGGTTGGGTTAGGCTGGGTTGGGTTAGGCTGGGTTGGGTTAGGCTGGGTTGGGTTAGGCTGGGTTGGGTTAGGCTGGGTTGGGTTAGGCTGGGTTGGGTTAGGCTGGGTTGGGTTAGGCTGGGTTGGGTTAGGCTGGGTTGGGTTAGGCTGGGTTGGGTTATGTTGGGTTGGGTTATGTTGGGTTGGGTTAGGTTGGGTTGGGTTAGGTTGGGTTGGGTTAGGTTGGGTTGGGTTAGGTTGGGTTGGGATAGGTTGGGTTGGGTTAGGTTGGGTTGGGTTAGGTTGGGTTGGGTTAGGTTGGGTTGGGTTAGGTTGGGTTGGGTTAGGTTATGTTGGGTTAGGTTATGTTGGGTTAGGTTAGGTTGGGTTAGGTTGGGTTGGGTTAGGTTGGGTTGGGTTAGGTTGGGTTGGGTTAGGTTGGGTTGGGTTAGGTTGGGTTGGGTTAGGTTGGGTTGGGTTAGGTTGGGTTGGGTTAGGTTGGGTTGGGTTAGGTTGGGTTGGGTTAGGTTGGGTTGGGTTAGGTTGGGTTGGGTTAGGTTGGGTTGGGTTAGGTTGGGTTGGGTTAGGTTGGGTTGGGTTAGGTTGGGTTGGGTTAGGTTGGGTTGGGTTAGGTTGGGTTGGGTTAGGTTGGGTTGGGTTAGGTTGGGTTGGGTTAGGTTGGGTTGGGTTAGGTTGGGTTGGGTTAGGTTGGGTTGGGTTAGGTTGGGTTGGGTTAGGTTGGGTTGGGTTAGGTTGGGTTAGGTTAAGTTGGGTTAGGTTAGGTTGTGTTAGGTTAGGTTAGGTTAGGTTGGGTTAGGTTAGGTTGGGTTAGGTTAGGTTGGGTTAGGTTAGGTTGGGTTAGGTTAGGTTAGGTTAGGTTGGGTTAGGTTAGTTTTTGTTAGGTTGGGTGGGTTAGGTTAGGTTAAGTTAGATTATGTCATATATTTTTTTGGATATTTTACGGCATTCATTTCCCTTTGTAGTTGTCTAAATTTTAAATATATTTTAAGTTCACATACTATTTTTTTCATTTTTAAAAAAGTTTAATATTGACAATATTACAATTTACAATAAATAATCAACAATAAATATGACAATATTTATTGTTGATTATTCAAATTAAGCGCAGCCCTGGCTAGGATTTTGCTTATACTTTCGAAATACTTATAACAAATTTGTTTTTGTGGAAATGTACATTTTTATGGAAGTTATTCTTTAAACAATTGTTCTAATACATTAGCCACGGCTGGAAATTATTTTAGTTACATATATTATTTGTATTTTTTTATACATAGTACACTATAATGTATATCTTGAAAATTAATTACCATAATTATATTTTTATAGTAATGGCAAATGCAAAAATTGATAATCATAAATTAAAAAAAGAACCATAAATTAAAGATTTACAGATATTAAAACCTATTAAGTTCGACAAACTGACTGATAATATTCTTTAGACCGTGTTGCACGTGTGCCGAAATTAAATAATCATTATTACATTTCTAACTACTAAATACCCTTATGGGTACTAAATACCCTTTTATTTGTAAATTAGCCATTGTTTAAAGCGCTCTCAATTTTTACTAAATGAAGAAAACATATGTCATCAAACCATTATTGTCAATATAATTGTACATAAAACCATTGAAAAATATGTTTGCAAATGTGATACATCGTTATAAGTAACGTTATGCTTAGCAGTTTTTCAGATAAGGCGAGTATATGGGATCTATCAGGAACCACTAAGTTACAACCAGAATGTTGTTATAATATATGTCGCTACAACCAATTTCTACTATATAATGAAATAAATCTTTATATTTGTTTCCCAAATCTAATTCTATGTGACAGTATATATGAAGTTCAAGCTTCAACAAAGAATACATCAAGCTGAGCATGAGCAGTTTCAGAAACGCATTGCTTTCTTTTACTAATTCTATTGGAAACCCAATGCTAATATTATAACGAAATAATTTATATTTTATAGTCAATTATTAGATATTAAAACGAATAAAAATAATAGAAAATACACAATCTATCTGAAATGCTTAATCTTTTATCTCATAGCAGCTACATATTCCAGATAAAGAGTTATGTTGAAGCTATTTATAGCATTTCTTATATAAGAACAAAACCTATAGACCTCTATATCTATTGAAGAGTTACTCAAGGGATACATGATTGAAGAAAAAAACGAACTTCAATTTTATTAATAATTATATTTTTCAACTTTGTTCATCAGATCAGATTTTCCATCCATGCTGACAGAGATGTGACAGCTTAGCAGAAGATTACACTCCGCCATCAACTTTATCGTCAACATGATCTCTACCATTTACATATATAACTTCGCCATCCCAAGGATCGTTTGTTGATTTACCTGTGATTTCTCAACCAGCTATTGAAGACGTTGTAATTTTTGGCAATACCCAACAAATTATGCCGCCTGCTCAAGAACCTACTCTCTTATCTTGTTTTAATTTAGGAGAGTATCAAATACACAGAGCTACTGTTTTTTTCCTAGCTATCATCACCTTGAAAGATTTGCAGTTCCTCTCTCAATAAGAGTAAGATTGTTTGCCGACTTCAATTATTATATTCCAGTCAATTATCAAATCTATTATTAGTAATTCGTGTAATCAGCTTATTGAGACTGGAGAAATAAATCATACATTCACCGAAGCGTACATATATGATTTCACATATTTATTGAAGAAAAACCATATGATCGGTGTTGAAAATATTGACACTATGGATGAACATTTAATTTACTTTTGGTTTGGTATAACCAAAGAATAATTTTATGCATTATTGACAGAAGTGCCTCGACTATCACATATGGCTAAGAGATCTACTGCATTTGGCAGCATATTTATTAAAATTACGAAATGGTGATTCTAATGAAAGAATTTCTTCCATTTTTCAAATGCCTAGAAGTTTATTCCGGCACACTTATGAATAATACAGATGAAATGAGAAGAGATAATCCAGAGAAATCGTTTAATTCCTAGTGCCTTCTTTGGAACCACTACTGCACAAGGTGAAACAATCTCAATTGTCATTGTATACAGAACATTTGTGTACCGCCAATAAATTTCCAATTATAGATACCAGATACCATTTAATAGAAGCTTTAAGTCCCTATCCAGCCACAACTTCAGATACTGATATAATAAAAAATGAATTTAATGTAGAATATTTTAAAGATAGCGATGTTTTCATCCTAGATAGCAGTTTTAGAAACTCGGTACCAGTAATACAAGCATGTAATTACAGTATCCATATGCCACTATCTTTACAAGACGGTGAAACAGAGCTATCCACATTAGCAGCAAAGAAAACACGCGCTATAACTTTGCAGGTGAGTGTGAACGGAATTTTTTAAAGAACAATTTTAGATAATTCGCCAAGAATTTATCAGTAGGACTTCTAGTCGTCTTATCATAGATTTTTCCATTGTCGCTGCCTTAATTAGCTGTTTTAGCACCAGAATTGCTGATAGATTGTAGAAATCTTTAATCAAAGGATGTTTAAAATAATACTTTAGCAGATTGTATAATAAGTAACAATTACAATAGAAGAAGCGCTCGCTTTAGGAATATAAATGAAGGTACCCCTAGTACACGAGTAGTTCAATTTCCCCACCAAAATTATGACGAGCTCATTCTGATTGCCTGTGGTACCTACCAATTAAAACAGACACGTTCTTATTATGAGAACATATACGGTTCAACCGTTCATATACTATTGAAGTGTGCAGTGAGGTTGACCTCAGCAGCCTACATGAACAATTGTTACTATCACAAAACACATGGTTGTTCACAGGCAAAAAAGCCAAAAGCCGTCACATAACTAGAAAAACATATTATGTGTATATTTTGGTTGAAGCTACTATAAATGGGTAACAGGAAATCAAACAATACTATTGCAATTGCATAATTGAACGAAGGACTGTAGGTTGTTGTGCACATACAATGACTGTTATATGGTATTGACACTAAAATAGTATAAAACCTCCTGCTCAATTTCTAGACGATTTGTTAATTAAATATGATGATATTATTGATGAATAATAAGTTGTGAGGAGTATAAGCCTTTTTTTTATTTTACCATCCTGTAATGATGATTTTCGAAAATAAAACTCTTCACCTTGTTCTATCAATTAGAATGCCAATAACTATCAAGTTGACTACCATTCATTACTATTAATACTAGTATTATAGAGGATCCGTGTTATATAGGAAGAAGATAGTTTCATGTGATTAAATGGAATATAAAATTATTAAACACTCTATCTCCAGTCCTGTTTTTGGTGTAGTATCACTAATCATTTAGCTGGATAGTATTTATAATAGGTATGCGGTTAAATATCTTAAAGTAGTCATTCAAAACATTTCTTGCCAGAGATAAATCATAACTTTTTTATAGAAAAAATAAATAAATGGGGCAAAACTGGTGGTACAAAGCAAGCTATATCTTTCTTTGGTGAACTTTTAACTTTAAAGTGACTTTACTATTAAATTCTTACAAATTAGATTTATTTTATGATTAATCATTCTTCTTTGTTGGTGCAGACCTAAATTTCTCTGAAATCTTGGCATTTTTCTTTGTAAACGATACTTCGACCTTGGCAACTAAATAGTTGACATAATTTTAATCAACATCACATATTCAATATCTGTATCAAATAATTCATTGTTTTGTGAGCGTCTTAATAAAATAAGTTGCCACTGTTATAACAGTCCGATAATAATGAAATATTGTTATTTCACCTGTATGTCCCATAAAAAGTTCTAAATTATAATATCATCTAATTAAAGACGTTTCGAACTTATTTGCTTATCGCTTTTTACAAAAAACTATCGTTCATCGCCCTCTCCAATTACGTGATCTGTTATTATGATACGTGTAAAAGAAAATTGTTGCACGGTTTAAGGGTGAGTTTTTTGCCAACAGGATGATATTATGATAAATGTATTTTTTATTCTGCATTTACATTAGCATGATGCAGTAGAAATTTCTGAAGTTTGATATAAGATGTTTTTAATCGGTATTATCGACATTGTTTATTAAAATCAAAAATATAATAAGTACAAATATAATGTTAAAATATTTAATAAAACAGTTAAAAAAGGTCAGAAATATTGGTATTATACGTGCGTATATTACGAAATGTTCTAGGTTCCGCACCTAAAAGGTAAAAAAGAGAACATTATTCGTGCCATCTGTCCGCATGTCACGCTTGCTTTTCTCAGTAACTACTATAAGAATTTTACTACCGTATCTGTAAAAGAATTATGGAAATATTTTTCCTCTTGTTAAAAATGGGGTTGAAATTTGAAAGTGGCCAATAAGGCCAAATGGAATATCAAAGGGTTTTTTACATTTTAAAACTACGTTTTCAAACTGTCAGTGGCTTTCAATGAACCCAATCTTTGACCTTCGCTATCTAAAATAATACAAATGTTAAGTAACCGATTAACCCAAAAATTATGCTCTCAATAAAAATTTTGTTTGTTTTTCCGTTTGCGTAATTCTATACACCTACATGCCCAAGGAAATAAAGTTACCTTTGCCACGTAAGTCAGCTCTACAAAAGTGTCTCGTTACACGTCAAAAAATAAATTGACAAAGAGGGCATCTGTTATTTATTTTTAACAAACTTCAGAAAAGGGGAAAGTTCCAATTCAAATATAATTTTCATACATATTACTTTATGTCTCCAGTATTTCTCTTGATAGTTCTTTTCTTATTTGATAGGGTATACTCCCAGTATGGTTACATAAAAATTTGGTGAGAATCTGACCATAGAAATTGAAGATATATCATAGAATTCCCCAAAATTGAATAGCATAAATATCCTGATCGAGTTTGGATGATATAGCTCCAAACAATTTGAGTGAACCTTTTTTATTTGTAATGATTTTTTATCGAATTCTAATTTATCGATTCGAATCATAAAAATTGCATATGTAGTATAGAATTTCTCAATATTGAACATCACAGGTACCGTGATGATGTAGGTCTAATGGTAATTTAATAAGATATGACTAAGGGCCGCTTAAATTTACTCTTTAGGAAAATTAGGGTGCAATTATGAAGCCCAAAGGCGGTAACAGGAACTCTTTAGCAATAAGGATTTACTCTTTATTGCTAAAGAGTTCCTACTTACTCATAGAGTTTGAACTCGTTTGACCTGTCTCGACGTAGCAAGATAATAGGGTAAATAGGTGGGCAAGCATACGAATACATATGAAACAATATAATTTCAACATTTGGCCCATAAATTGTTATGCTTTAGTTATACTGCCTGCCATGAGACTTGAAGACCTACTATTCCTAAATTAGGATTCTGGGTTTCAAACAGATACTCTTTCATCGAACGACGGATTTCAATTCTTCGACCCGATGCTGCAGTGACACGGCACATTTTGTGTAAGGTAACTCATGTCTCCGAGATTAATCAACCCATTAGGATGATTTTCTTTTATTTCAATGACCTCTGTGAATTATAATAAAAATTTATTAGAATTTGGCCATGGAAATTGAAAGTATACCACGGAATTTTTCAACAACGTATAGGATAGGCACCGTGATCTTGAATGTCGATTTTGAATGTCGTAGGTCTAAAGATAATCTGGTAATAAAGTCTCCAAATTTTTGATGCGACTAAGGACGGTACAAAGATGGCGCCGGGAGGTAGAATAAGCAACAACATAACAAAATAAATAGATAGGTAAGAGGGAACTACTTTATTAATTGATAGGTAGATAAGTAAGCAAGTACAGGTTATAAACTAAGGCATGAATTGACCAAATATAAGTAGGTAGGTAGGCAAATAGGTATATACAGACATATAAAGACATATAGCAGCTATAATGTCATTAGGCGGATAGATGGTATGTAAATATATATACAGGCTTGAAGCACTGACTATGGGGAAGCCAAAACGGAGAATGTGATTTATTTATGCGTATACATGTATGTATGTGTATTCATAGATATTTAAATAGATATACATAAATATATTTAGGTTCATTAAATGCTGCAAAGGTCTGTTCGAATTATTTGTCTGTTCAAAGATTGCAGATTTAGTAAAATTGTATTATCAATACATGGTACAGATAAAAAACAATTTGAGTTTGGAACTGTCTTTTTGAATATAGGACGATTTTTATTGATGAAAACATAAGTTTAAAATAGATCTATAACTTGAAATATAACAGGAAGGCCAGTTTTATGGAAATGCTTCCGTTTATACCTTGCGTAGTGCACAAATTGCAACGTCTTTATATTAGGCCGACTTATATATTTACTTATTCTTTAGGGTCACTGACCTTTAAACGTTGTTTAAGTCTTGTTTGTGTCTTGAAATTGATATTCTTTTTTAGGGCTTTTTCTGTATAAAAAAAACATAATTTTGATTATAATATAAATTGAAGATTATGTTTTCAAAAAACAAACAAAGCAATTTGTGACAAAACAAACAAAACAATTTGCATGCTGTAAAATAAAATCGATGTGACATATTCATATATTATATCCACATGGATATATCAACTTCAGTTCAACTCAGTTTTATCTGGTATTAGCACACAATACTTTCAAAAAAATTAAAGCTACCTTGTCTAAGGTTCTTTTAAATGTAAGCATTTCTTTTAACAAATATTTAATAGGTAGCAAGTTTACTATAATAAAATATTACAAATTTATTTAAAATAAAATACTCGACCTCATATAGTACAAAATCTTTGTCAAAACCAAAAATGCACCCCTTGTTTTTTTATTTTTTATTACGTTAACTATGCAATAATTGTAGAAAAACATTAAAATTAAAAAAAATTTCGATATTAAAAGTTAACGTGCTGGTCGATAATAAAGCACACGCAAGCGATAGTATACAATATCATTAATATAGTTTTCAACATTTCTCTGCTTAACGATTTGCAGACGAACTTTAGCTATCAAGGTTAATTTGTATCGATTTATTATTTTTATAAATATTGTTTAAAGAACGTTTCATTATTAAACTTCTTTCTTTCTTTTCTGTTTGAGTGCATTCGGTTTTTTGCTTTTTAATAATATTTTTGTTATTCTAAACCTATAATAACTACTTAAAATACCCATACAAGTTCACTTGAGGAATATAAACTCTATACATTACTCACCTGTATAAATATACACATAAGTCGAAAGCAATAAATTTCAAAGCACGTACACTCATCTTGCGGAGCGATGAGTGCAATTAGCCGAACTATGGCTAATTGCACTCATCGCTCCGCAATGACCGCCACATAGCATTCCAAGTGATGTCTTTTATTTACATTTCTTTTACGACAGTTGTGAGTCACGACAAGTCCAGCAACATGTATCATAAAAATTTATCAAGCCACTCAGATACAGTAGCTATGTGCGTGTCACCATGAAAATAAATGTAGTTTTATCTTTGCGATCAGAAAAAGAAATTTCACGTCTTCGGTTTATTACAATGGGTCTACTTTATAACAAAAATTTAAAATATTGCAAAAGTTGCTCATCCAGATTTTGCCCGATTAAAAATATATCTTGACTACATTTTGTTTGAAACGCTCTCTTATATAACAATTATTAATGGTAAATTTATTTGTTTTCATTGCAGCCGCATACAAAAATACCGAGCGTAATTTTAAACATAAAGAGGCTTACAAACAATTAATTAATCGTTTAAAACTAAAAAAACACGCTTTGACATAGAATTGCACTAAAAGTCAAAAATAACTCTCGAACCTATTTCCTCTGTATACTCAGTAAGGGCTTAAGTGCAAGTCATATTTGTTATTGAGTACAATATTTGAGTGTAAAAGCGTGGGACACTTTGTTTCGATATTTAACTGAAATGTTAAGCATTTCATTCACTTAACATTCATCTGAAAAGCTAAATCATTTATTTTTTCTCAAAAATAAATGATTTTGCTTCCCAAATCGCAAAAAATTATCACTTTTACACTCAAATATTATGCTCAGTAACAAACGTGGCTTACTCTAAAAGCCTTACTGCGTAAACGGAGAAAACAGGTTCGACAATTATTTTTTTGCTTTTTAGTGCAATATTTTGTAACATCGTGTTTTTTGTTTTTTTTTAAATTATCAATTTATTTTTACTTTTTTTATTCTTTTATTTTAGTTTTAAGACTATAAAACATTGTTGTTTAACTTCGTGAAATAATTCTGTTATCATCGATTATTGATACGTGTGTAATATTTTAAATAATTCGAGCATCTGAAAATGAGCGAAAATCCAAAGTGTAATGATGATACAATAATTAGAAGTGCATGAAATTTAGTTTCGCAGATTCCATTACATAATTAGTTACACATAAGTCGCCCTGATAAAAGCATGTTAAAAATAATATAATTTGTGTGTTTAATTCTTCCATATTCTATTGATATAGTTATAATGGTTCAGTTTTTAACTCAATAATACTAGTGTGGTAATATTTTGCAAGAGAAAAAGTGACATAACCGATAATACATAGTAATTAATAATAAAATGTTGAATTATACATATTTAACCTACCTTTTTAACATTTCAGAAAAATCTCTAAAAATGTACCCAGTGCACATCGACTCCCTTCAAAAATAGTTGTTATTCATTATACGGAAGTTCTGAATATGCACTTTTTGACTATCTGGGCATGATAACCTTTACGTTAATGATGAAATGATAAACCCTAAAACAGAAACGAATCATCAAACCATTCTTTCTTCTTCATAAAATTATTTTGATATACTAAAACGTGAAACCTATGTATTGGCGTATAGGGTTCTGTAGACAAACACAAAACTAATAAATTAGGTTTGTCTATGTAAATTTATTTTTTCCTTTTTTTAAGGTTGATTAAGAACAGGAGATGAAAAAAATGTATTGCGTACTCCATTATATATAGCGTGTTTTTGGAAAAGTCCATTAAAATGAAGTTTAAGTTCCATTCACCACTTTTCACTTTTAGCCCCCTTTCACAAAATATTTTAAAGATGGTTGCGACCTGTACCCCTTCCCTAGCAAACAAGATCATGTAAAAGTCTGGAGAAAATACCGGAAATAGATTTGAATAAGTACTTTCAAATGAATTAGGCACTTCATTAGTATTGGAACAATTAAAGAAATTGTGCATGTTAACTCCGACGCGCGACTGAAGTTTAACTCTCCTTAAGTACCATTGACTTGGAATGTATAAAATAGGTAACACTATATATATATATATATATATATATATATATATATATATATATATATATATATGTATATATATATATATATATGTATGTATATATATATATATATAAATATATATTAATCAATATCATTAAATTCTTTAAGAAAAAATTGCTGACAATATAATTATTTTCAAGTAAAACACAAATATACAAGGTCATATTTATACAACAAAATTAAAAACATTTAGTAACCTCAGACTTAAAAGAGACTTTTCAATTTTGTAGGGTAGAAGACACCAAATATTCATACACAATGACATTTAATAATTACATCTTAATACAAGCGAACGATAGTAAACTGTGTGTGTCACAATCCGTCATTGCGATTACGTGATAAGAAAATGCCAATATGTGTGTCCCACTCCGTCATTGCGATTTCGCCATAAAAAATGCCATATAAACATATTGTCATTTCACTTTAAAAATACGCAGAAACGTTGCGCAGAGAGGCCACCTAACGGTTACTCTTTTTAACGCTCTGAACTTCGTACGATCAGAACATAACAGTTACACTTCTTTTAATGCTCTGAACTTCTGATTTTACTCTTCATAAAACTTCAAACCGGGCACTATATATGAAAACAGATTCTTAATGCGTAAACTCCAAAAATATAATGAGTATGCGGAAATAATAAAGATGGAAATGACTAAGCAACTGAGCTTGATAGTATACTTAATATAAATTAATATGAATAATTAAATATATTTTACAATATTTAATTGAAGATAAATATGGAAGTTGAATCGCAATAGCGAGTCCAACCGTTGTGATATTAGAATATTTATTTAGCTACAATGTACGTATGGGCACGACATAAGAATTTATAAAAAATACGTACATAAATGGATATATTGTGAAATGACTACGGAACCTTATTTAATGCATTTTCCAGGTAGCAATTCGCTATCTTCTCATTTAGCGCTTTTGAATCAGTTACCATTAAAATGTAGACTATGATGTTTTTGACGATTACGGTACTTCTCTTTGTCGCTCGAATGTGAACAAACGTTCACTCAAAATGCCGACATTATTACTATTTTAATTTTTATTTAGCTAATTATTTTGACACTTAATGTGAGCAAACGAGTTACGTCTATCATTGAAATTCCATATGTTCATAGCAAATATATGTACATGGTGACTCAGAAGGAAGTATCAAATGAATTGTTCCTATCTTTTTCTTGACTTCAATAAAGTACATACTAAATTTTTCAAAAGAAAGCTTCGCACGTTACTGTACGTATAACATAAATTCACTTCACGCAATTTTGCTGTCAGAACACGTTCAACTACCCCGACATGAAATTGTCGAAATCGTGAGAAGCAACGCCCACTTTACAAACTCACGGCAGCCCGTGAAGGTTTACCGAGGCGATTAAGCCTAATACCCATTCAGTGATAACTGACCTTTCAAGGCAAGGAAAATAAAATATTTCTCCGTACCGTGAAACGACATCTGTTATGAGGCGTGCGTTACGTCGGTGAGAATGTTTTTACGTGTTTATGTAACTTCTTTGAAGCATAAGTTATTTAAACGCGACTAGAGAGTAAGTGAGATTTTTTCGGACGAAAATAATGTTTAGTAACGTTTACAGTTTGCTTCAGCAGTTTTCCGTATTCGAAAGCATCGACTGATTAGAATTTCGTGAATATATGTGTTATATAGGCATAACTACATGTATTTATCTCTTTTCCACTTTTATAAAGTTGAATACTATTAATTATTATGTTTGGAAGTTTATAATGGCTAGTAGTTTATTTGGCTAGTAAGGTGACCATTATAAAAATGGTGATGATCCGATGATGAGATTCGAAAATGAAATATGGAACTTCTTAATAGATGTCAGGACTTTTCTACTGGTAGTTGTTGCTTCGTTCATTTTAAAAGATAGGGTCCAAATGATTTGTTCATCCATGATTGTCATATCACTAGTTAGAAGGTAGTCGTTGAGGGAGACATCCTTCGTTTTCGCTGCGGTATTGTGAATTCTTATCTTCCCCGATTTTATGGGTTCATTACGGTGAAATGCAGCAGGTACTACGTCTTATTTTCTGTTTTCTCTTCTGAAGCAAACTCAACGTACCGCTTTTCCATGAGAGCGTCCATCTGTTGGTAGTACTTTTCCTTTAGGTCTAGATTTCGGTTGAGTTTCTTTTTTGTAGTTATCAACCGCTTCATCGCATTAAAATAGTTATTAGGCAATTCGACATAATCTTGTTTTCATACCAATGGCAATTGATAACATAACATCCGTCATCTGTCTTTGTCACACATTCATTCACTATTTTAAGTGCTCTTTATTATAAATTCGGCTCGTAACGTTTGAACAGCGATCTTTATGTTCGAGATGGCTTCTATTCGTAATGGGTCGACATTTTCTACTGGTACATTTCTACTGGTAGTTGTTGCTTTGTGAAATAACTACACCATCGATCAGGCCAGGGTCTGATGACAAATTTTGGAAATGAACTACGGAACTCCTTAACGTAGGGTAGTAAATCGATTAAAGATATTTGCTACTGATAGTTGTTGCCTTGGAAAATAACTAATAAAATTTTGCAAAATAATAACTAAAGTAACAACTAGCCAGTAAAAAACATCTGAATCACGTTTAATTTACTGCCACCCGTTAAGAAGTTCCATTATTCATCTCCAGAACTCGTCATCAGATCCTGAACTTGTCGATAGTTTAGTTATTTCGAAAAATAATAACTACTAATAGCAAATATATTTAATCACGGTTGATTTACTAACACGCATTAAGAAGTTCCATTCTCCAAAACTTATCATCAGACCCGGACCTGGAAAGTGGTGTAGTTACTTTGTAAAATAACCACTACCGTAGCAAACATATTGAATCATAGTTAATTTACTGCCATTCATAAAGGAATTCTATTGTTCATTTCCGGACTTCATCATCACATCATCATATTTATATGGGACCACCTCTAAGCACCCTCTTTAAAACAAAAAAAGAATCATCAAAATCGGTCCACTCAGTAAAAAATTACCGCTAACCTAACATACGTAAAAAAAAGATTCCGACGAATTTACAAGCTCCTCTTTTTTTGAAGTCGGTTAAAAATAGATTCCTTCGACGGTCTATGACGGTTATCACTAACATTCAAAATGTAAGTACAAACTTCAAAGGCAATGGTATTGTAACAAATATAAGTATGTTCAAAATTTTAAGTAAGCGTAAATTATTTTATTTATGTTATTTTACCGGATCAATGTACGTAAAATACATATTCTTAAATGTAGCATCTCTCATGTTTTTTTTAAATTCAATGGATATAACACTTTAAGAACAAAAGGAAAAACAAATGAGAGAAACTCAGAGAGAACAGATAGATAATTTCAGATTTCTATAACTAGAATTTTTAAACATTATAATGTTGAAATTGTAATTGTATCAACCATAAGGTTCCATTTATTATCCAAGTAATACTAGTAGAGATTTAAGACAAATATTAAATATAAGTCACCATGTTGTTTAATTTGAAAAACTGGAACTCATGAAATACAAACATTTTGTCTCAACATGTGCAACGTATATGCAATGATATGGGAATGTCAGTGAGAAAATAATATGATTACGACGATGTATTTCTGGCACCAGGATCCAAAAAGTTAATAAAAATTATCTAAGAAAACGCGTCAAGCAGATCTTATAATTAAATAAAGACAATAAAAAAAATCTGCAGTTTAAATAGTACTCAATAAGATCACAAAAATTATATACTAATTATCAACACAGAAAAATGTTTAAAGTAAATTATAAAAATTAAAGGTTCGCTACCCAATAACTACATGTTTATTATAAGCATAGCGTCATTTATCTCCGATCAAACATGGGCGTTTAAATGATTATTCCAGAAAAAATAAAGATAAAGAAGGAAATAAGTGTTATTTTCTACATTTAAATAAGATGAATGAAAATAAAATACGTATGTAAATATTCTTAACACATGTAGACTTAAAGGATTGGCAATGCCAGTTAAAGAAAAGTTAAACTCACGACTGAAAAAATATATTGATGTGCATCATCCTAAAATTAATAATTTTTAGAAGGAGAAAATATTCATTTTTTTAAGATTACTAAAAATTAATTTTCATTATTTCTTCCATCCAATTACATAAGGTACAGTACCTTATGTAACTGGAGAAAATAAATAAAGAAAAATAAAAAAACAGCAAAGGGGAAAAAATTATAGACTATTTAATGAAAAATATAAAGGGGACAAATGGCGTAAACTGGACAAATAAAACAAAAAATAACACTAGCTGAATATACTTTTTGATGAAACGTAATGTCCATAAAGAGACGGAAAAGAAAAGTCACCATTTATTAATAGTTATCTTGAAATAATTTACCATCTCTCATCATTAACGATTATTCAAGAAGTTCAGTTATTTCCAACCATTTCAATTTTGATTTCATAAATATAATAAAGGTTTAAACTAATAAAAAAAACATAAAACCTTAAAGACATGGAAGGATAATATTATTTTCCCCAAAAATAAACTACCGCTCAAATAGTTCATTGTTACGAGACAATTCTGAAAGGGACGATTAAATCGTCCGATTCCCATTTTACTACTTTTCTCTTTACCAGGTTGTCGACGAATTTATCTAAAAAGCTTTAATAAAATAAGATAAAATGTAAACATCATTGTCTTAGTTTGTAAGCGACGTCTTTGACTTTCAGACTGAAAATTGAATTTAATTGAAGTTAGTCTTTTATGATCATTTACCAAGACAGGCAAAAGAGTAAGCTCTTTACCGGAGATCGCGTATATGGGGCCGCGATAGTAAAAAGTAATGTCATGCATTTAAAACTTTTGAAGAATTTAATTTCATATTTTCGATGATATTTGGGGAAAAATAAGATTTCCGAATTGGGTGTATTCTCCGCAATAGGCGAAATTTATCTGATATTAACCTAACCCTACTGACACATAAAAGAAAATTTTTAACAGAAATTGATTCAGGGTATTAACTAGGATTATTCAAGTTAATTTGGCTGGTATATGACCACAATATATATGATCCGATTTATCACAAAGTAAAAAGGTACATTTGCTCTAACTTAGGTTAATCCGTTTATATCCTTTAGATACTCATCATTCGCTGTTGCGCCATTAGGGGAAGTGGATTGATGGATCACACTTTTATTTACGATACGTTAAGCCAATGAGCAAAGTTTAAGACTACATCGCCATCAAATATATTTGTAACCACAAGAAATATTTTTTAAACGTCGACGTAAAAATTATATAAATGAATTCTATTTTTGATAATAAATTGTTTTGTTATAACCTAATTTAATAACGGCTTAACGGTGTTTTACCAGTAATTTATCAATGGTTCTGTGTAATATTTATTTATCAAAGTTATATGGTCTAATAATACGTATATAAAGTTATAAAACTATTAAAAAGTTGTTATATATATTTTTTTATATAAACACCAGTAAAATAATCATATTTATAAAGATTTTCCAAACATAGAAATAATTTTTCTTTATTCAAAACTTTGTTTTTTTGGTTGCTTGCATATTTGGCAATAATAAACTTCTCAACAAAATTAGACGATCATTTTGGCTGATTTTCGAAAATGGTTCTATTCGAATAAAATGAAATATCATTTCAAAACTGAGAACCAAAGCTGAAGATGTTTTATCTGCTTTTGCTAAAAAATATCAAAACAGAAAGTAAAATGGAAAAATTCTTGGTTTTACTAAATTTAAGAAATTATAGAGTTGAAATAATTTTTTTTTAAAATCCATTAATTTATTCTTAAAGTGTAAGACATTTTCTTAAACTTAATTATTTTATTAATTATTCCACGATTATTTGTATCGGAGTTATTTATTGTCAAGTAATACATATTTTTTTTAATTTAACTCTTGATGACTCTTGAAAATATGATCGAATACCAATTTTAAGGGCGATTTCGAAATTTATATGGAGCCAAATTAGGAGCTTTTAAGAGTTTATTATTGAATACATTTTTTTTTATGTTCTTAGTAGCAACACCTCTTTTAAGATAAAGTGAATATGAGTATTTTACACATTTTTATAGAACGTAGAGTCACGTTTTGAAAAGTTATTTATTTAATTAAACCCTTATATATTCACAAAGTTAAAGGAATCCCAGATTTTCTTGCAAAATGACTGAGGGCTCAAATTTTTTTTCACATAACCCATGTGGTCAGACCTACAGTAATGTTTAATATAATTAAAGGGTCATCGAAGTGTTGTTGTGATATTGATAAACAGTTGTGAAATGATTGATATAATTAAATTATCTCAAAAACACTATGTGTCACTGACTGTACCGAAGCGCCTTGGTTTGCCTGGAATTCAAGAACAAATTAACATACAGACAGATAGAGACAAGAATCCTAAAAATTTAAAATAAACTGGGTTTTCTGGCTTCTCTTTCATACTAAAGGCTAAATCAATGATTTTTTAAATATTTTCACTGTTATACTTTTATTATATGTATGGATGATGTAATATGCGTCATAAATATTTCATTTGTATTAAGATAAAAATAAAGAAACAGCTTTATTAAAAACTGGATTCAAAAAGCTTTTAATTAAAGAACAATCGCCAAAACTCGTATTCGTGAAAACTGGGCACGCAAACACTGACTTCAGGGCGGAACAAGGCGATAGTAGAAGCGCTATTTCTACTGACGATAAGATCCGCCATCCATTTCCTGTTTTCTATGTGCGGGTAACAGCATGAGGGAAATTCAATTATAAGGAATGTACTCGGGAACAGAACTTTGAAGCAACGTCTTTGATTGCGCAAATATTATTTGTTGGAAACTTATCTTTGTTGGTTTTCCATTAGTTTTCATTTTTCTAGGTGGTTTGTGCATAATATAAAATTTCAAAACTACATTCTGACTCGACATAAGCAGCGTATAATTTATTTTCAGTCAAGATATTAAACGAAAGGAATTTGATAATTTATCATTATTCTACCAAAAACACTTGCTTTATATTTAAGTCAAAAAGCTGAAAACGTAAGTTGTTTCAGTAAACATCATATCCTCTAGGTAGGCATTTAGGACAGACATTAATGCAAACAAACGGTACTGTCAACGATGTAACTGCCCGTGACAATGCCGTGGGTAGATTTTCAGTCACGTCATAAAAACGTTGGAGAAGTAACTTTTCATGGCTCCTAATGAAGCTGGTACAAATTGTACTATTAATGTTGGCACAAGTTGGATGTTGAGGGCTAATAAAGGGATTGTTACTTATATGTCAAAAAGAAAATTATTTAAAATTTTAATTTTATCATTTTCAATCGATAAGCATACAATCAATATGTAGACTCAGCAATTTGAAGATGATATTTAATTAAACTAATCTTAATTTTCTCCATCTTCGTTTAAAAACCGTATCTATTTTTTTTCTTAGTTAAATTATTTTAAATGTTAATTAATAAATACATATTACGAACAACATTCATCTTATTTTGTTGTACACACAGCTTGAACCGTCAGCACCTACTTATCCACATATTAGAAATTGATAAGATCGCTCTGGATCAAGAATTCGTAATAATTGTTAGTTCATCATTCGAAAAGACATTCGTTAAAAAATCCGGCACATAAATTGGGATACGGACGATAGTTGAACCTGCTCAGGTGTCAATTCAGATGATTTTCACGTAATGCGGCAGTCGCTGTATGAAAATAGTATATACATTGAACTTATTCATACATTTATAATGTCTTTTTAACTTCTGAGTGTATTTACACATGAATAAGATTGGAGAAGAAGCAAAAAGCCCAATACATCGGTAAGTACTAAATAAGTCAAACTTTTAGCAATCATATGGGATAGTAAGCTTTGTTAATATTACTCATGTCTTGAAATTTTATCAAATTCATTCATCACTGAAAATTATGTCATATTTATGAAAGACACACTACGTCCATTTATCATGAAATTCGTGTAAATTAATACCATTATAAAAAATTTTCATAGGTAATAAATTTCAATATTTACGGTGTATTATGGGTAATGATATTTTAACCTGTTGTCACTGCAGTAAAAACCTATTCCTTGTATATATATGATTCAAAATATTTGAGTATATATGTTCTAAAAATAAAATAGTACAAAATTTGGAAAAGGAACTTTCTGCATTATAATAATGTATTGAGTCAAATTATAGGCAAACAATTTAATAATAAGATCTATTTTTTATCTTACAATTTCGTCATAGTTTCGTCTGCTATTCAAAGTCATCATATCTAAATATATAATTATCCAAAAACATACTCGCCTGGAATATGTGAACTGTTTTGCGATCAGGAGACAGTGATCTTAATTTTAGCCACTGCTAATTTCGGCAATGTCCGATAGCTATTAACAAAATACCAAAATTTCAAATTTTCCCTGGTCATAATAACCCAATGGAAAAAGATATATTTAACCCCATTGAAAAATATATAAACTCAAACTTCATCGAGTGGAATACTATTAACTAGTCACTTTAACATTCTGTTAAATGTCTTATTTCGATATTTTTATGTGGACACCCTAGATGCGCTAATTAGAAATCTGCAAAGCTCTCCCTCTATATAATATTGAAACTTTCATTTATAATTTTATAAAATAAAAAGAATTTTCAATAAAATATATTAATTGCTATATAGAATTTGAAATGCAGGTTAAAATACTATCTTTCTGGAATATTTTGTAGAAAGATAAAGATAAGTGTCTGACATCTGTGCCTTAAGAAAGGGTATTTTTCGGTAATTAAGTTTTGAATTTTTGGCGGCAAAACAAATTTTATATTGTGGCCTGTATTTTTTCAGGCGCACATAGTATGGTGGAAATAAACAAATGAAAGATTAAATTCGAATTTAAAACGTAATGCCAACTTACATCCTGGAGAAATCTGAAAATGACTTGATATTGTGGAAAGCAACTTTCTCGTTGTGATGATATATATTATAATGGATTTCTTATAGAATATACATTTTAAAATCATTTAAGGTGTTATTATTAATATATCCAGCGAGAGACTTTTCAGCTCTAGCAAGCTACTTCACAAAAGAACAGGCTTCGATTTGTTTTGCACAACATGATATGCACTATGAGAAGGATTTTTTTTGGAAAATAGAGATGTTTTAGAGAGAGTTTTAGCAAATCTAAAAGCGCCCTCTTTCCAACTAAAGACTGAATCAAAAGAAATATAATTTTCTTTCAGTTTTAATTTAATGAAATTTACCGGTTAATTATAACAGTTTTATAATTCAGCAATCTTGGAAAAAGGTACGAATTATTAGTCTGAAATAAAAATAAAGATTAAATTACCTTAATCTTTATTTTTATGTAAACTCAGTAAACAAACGCCGAAAATAGTACTCTTTTCATTTTATTTCTGAATTTTTTATTTGTTAGGATTGTTCGCTATCCGAGTTTCTAGGTAATTCAAAATGCAATGCAGATGCAAAATCTTCGCAGCAGATGCCGAATCTTATTATGTCGATCATACATAGAATGATCATACATCAATAAGACGATATTTACAAAATATTTCATAATTTTCATACTACCACATGCTATATGTTAATGCGTACCACTGTGAATATAACTTAGAAACATGTTGTTGTACCAGTAATTCTGACCGCTATTCCTGTCGGAAAAGTTATGAGATACACGCATTTTTATAATTTTAAATTTTTCCTTTCTCTCAGGTGTATTCTGGGGTATGACCTAGAATATGATAATACAATGTATGAACATAAACACTTAATTAAATTAAAAAAGAAATATTGAAAGTTAATTCGTCAAATAATAAAGAATAATTATAAAAATACATTTTATTTCAAATGATATACATATTGCCATCTAGCGGAAAATTGTAAAACTACATTTTAATGTACTGCGATTAAGAGATGCTAAAAAAAAAAGCAGATATCGCGGCTACATAACTATCAATTAATTAAATGATGTCACTGTTACATAACTAATTAATAATTAGTGTTTTGGTTTTAACTGCCACATAATGTAAATAGCGTAATAAATTGAGTGAAAATATATTCTATAACCTGGAACTATATAATCGTTTGAACATGGTGAAGATCCAGTATGTAATTTTTTATACGTTATGATTATTAAACATTTTCTTTTTTGACCAATCCCTACCGTGATAAAGTTTATCTAAGATATTTACTCAGAAAATAAACTATATTGGCAATACATTTCTTCACAATTCTTCTCAGTCTTCAATTTCTCGACTCTTTTAACGGTTTTTGCATATGTATATATAAATTTATACAATTCGTTTTCCATTTTATTTAATCCTATATAAAAAAACATAGCAATTGTAAATAGTTTTAAATATAAAATAAAATGAGATACAAATAAATTATGTATGCAAATTTAATCACGAAGAGCGTTCGTATACATTTGTGTAGATGACTCTCTAAGTATTTTCCAATTTTGCTAAATGCGGTTTTGTTTTACTGAAGTGAAGAACACACTGCAAGAGTCTGAATGTTAAAGATAAGTAGCAAAACCCCTAGCACCGCACTAAATTTCAATAGAGAGAAATTTTCGCATCGCCAGACTCGATTAATTGTTTCATCGTGACATCGTTCTACATTGAAATGTCTGCTGAGGTTTCTGTCTCTATAATTTGAAATTGTTACATAACTAACTTACGAGTAAAGTAACGATTTGATGCTGTTCATTATTCAGTATCGACGTTATGTCGACTTTACGTGATAGGTTGTTATACATTCACATTTCTATATTAAACTCGTGTTTATC
Organism: Druceiella hillmani; assembly: GCA_039881145.1. Taxonomy (NCBI): domain Eukaryota; kingdom Metazoa; phylum Arthropoda; class Insecta; order Lepidoptera; family Hepialidae; genus Druceiella; species Druceiella hillmani. The sequence goes on from JAYKKI010000062.1 coordinate 3,121,644, forward strand.
GTATTGTAGTTGTTAGCTAGAAGCTGTTAAGTCGAATCTGCTAATACTGACAATTACATTGTAGTTGCTTGCAGAATATACACGAGGTATAAATTAAGTTGTTAACGCAGGCTACGTTTCTGTGTTTTGATACATTTTATGAGTAATAATTTCTGGCTTCATATTTAGAAAAAATGTCGCATGAGGTAATAATTTAACTGTAAGAGAATGTTCAAGGAATATAGGTATCGATGATGACACGACATCTACATCATCAAAATTTATGGTGATAGAAACGTACCCTACGTTTTTATATTGTAATACATTTTATAAATTTAAAATAGTTTCTGGCTCATCAATATTGATATCTGGGTTATCAATATTGATGCCGATAGAAACGTAGCTTACGTTTTTAAGTTGTAATACATTTTATAAATTTAAAATAGTTTCTGGCTCATCCATATTGATATCTGGGTTATCAATATTGATGCCGATAGAAACGTAACTTACGTTTTTATGCTGTAATACATTTTATAAATTTAAAATAGTTTCTGGCTCATCAATATTGATATCTGGGTTATCAATATTGATGCCGATAGAAACGTAGCTTACGTTTCTATGCTATAAAATATTTTATAAATTTCAAATAGTTTTTGGCTTTGTATTTTGCAAAAATGACGCACGAAAAATTAATTTAAATGTTTAAAAATGTTGAAGGAATACAGTTACTGATGATGACTTGACGTCTACGTCAGCAAAATCGATCACGAAATCTAAAATTATTGTTTTGATTATCAACAAAATGCAAACAATGCAATTTAGATGACGCTAAAGAACTCGAAGAAGTAAGAAGTCAGAAATTACAAAATCTCTGTATAATGCGTTTAAAACAGAAAACTTCGCATTTTTACAAAAATGGAAATTAATGTTTTTAATTTTTGTTTTTAGTGTGTATTTTTAACACAAATGAATAAACGTAAGAACGAGACGTCTGTATGAGTATTCGATGGATATATTCCTATACAATCCTACGTAATACGTATTATGTTTCAAAATTGTACTTAATCTTCAACTTTTTACTGTGGAGATTACATATGTATGTGTATAGATAGATAGATGGTAAATAATTTTTCCTCAAATTTTTATAAATTCGAGGAAACATTATTGGAAGAAAATAATGAAAAAATCACAGTTGCTAATTTTGTCATGAATGAGTGACAACAATTTTTTTCAAAGACGAGTATGTTTTTAACATAAGCACATATCTCGTACTTTTACTTAGAAACTGTCGCAAAGGAAAATGTTTGAAAATACTTTCCTCACACAATTATATTCGAAACAAAACAAAAAACTAATCTTTAAGAAGTACTGAAATATTCTCAATAGATTATATAAAAATTCAATCAGAAATTTGCTTGAACAAGCAAGACTGTTGCCGCTTTTCAAAGTTTTCTCATTTTGACTATAAATTGAAATATGACTATATTGTTAAGTTACGATGTACGTTTTCAAATAAATTGACTAAGTTTGTTTTCTTTTGTGAAACTTATTTTCCATAATTATCAAGTAGAAAACTATTTAATTGTGGATAAAGTATTTATTTTTTGTGATGACAAGATTCACTTTTTAGGATAGATTTAATTCGATAAATTTTCAATATTTTATTATAGACTTTGTTATTAGTAGTGGTATTTTTTAAATATTTATAGTGATGGAATCGCTATGCGAAAAAAATGTAACGTAATAACAAATATTTCGAAAGTCTACAAAGCGCTTTTAAAAATAATTAATTTGTTTATCAATTTCATAACTTTTGTTGAATGGTATAAGGCTCACGATTTTGTCAGTTATATACAAGAATCGGATTTAGTTAAATGCAACAAAATAATATGCGGAATATGCTTGAAGAGTAGAAGTTTAGACTTTAATTTGATTTTGTATTGAGTAGCAGTAATTCATTACTACCATTTCTCTATTTTAACTGGGTTTCGAATTCTTTTCGCAGTGGTACATATTTTTATACCACCCGATTACCTGGGATCGAAATGGATTTTATATTTTTCTTCACTTATAAATACAGCCAAACTAATGTTTCTTAAGAATTTTGTTTGCTCTTCTTTTTTATTTGTCTTTATATAAAAAAATATAGAAAATATTTTTTTATAATAATATAGAAAAACAAAATTATTTGTTTGTCTATGCAATTACCTGTCTCCTCTTAAGTATAAATAAATACGTCACTAAATTGATAGAAAGTACGTCACTGCAAATAAACAAATATTTTCATAACAACCCGCAAATATTTTTAAAAATGTTAATTCGTTAATAACAGTTTGAGTTGACACATCGATTTGAAGTTAAAAGTTTTTAATTTGTAAGGGTAAATTTCTGTTGAGATCCTAAGAAGAAAACGGCTCTATTACAAACGCAGTAAGGTGTAGACGACAATGATAGTTTTTGTACTAACGTGTGCAACTTAATCTTTAAGAAGCATATTTAATTAAAATGTTTTTGTTAAGATGTCTATCTCATGTTATTGTTAATTTATTACAAAAAATATAAAATCTGCTTTGGCATTTGAAGATGATTGAAAAATTAGCCATGCCTTTTCCAGTATCTTCTTCGGAAGCAGACGTCGGTTCTATTTCGCTTCCCAGCTCTTTTCTTTGCCACCAAAATTACTTCCCTATTTTCTCATTCAAAATTACAGCTTAATAAATATTTCAATTAGGTACACTTAAATACAAGATACCTAAACTTAATAGTTATATGAATAATCTACACTACCTGCGATGCGGAATCACAGCCTTTGCAGGTGACGGCACTCAGAAGGGACCAAAAATTGCTACTGGAAAAAAAAATTACAAAAATGATGATCAAAACTTATAAAGCTTGCTGTTATTTGACAGCTTTGTTGTGAAGGTGACGTGATCTTTGGTTGCATTTGTGCATTGGTATACGCTATTCACTGATAAAGGATGTGTACTGAGATACCTGTTTGCACAGGATATTTTGATACTAACGTGGAAAATTTGTATCAATAATAGAGATAACGAGTGACAGATAAATACCGATTGTAATGTATCTTAAGAAACTTTTATTACCAGAAACTCAGTTAATTTTATTACGGAGTTTTGATGGATGAAACTTAAAAAAAAAAACAGCATTAAGCGACGCGTCGTTTTCGCTGTCGATGCAGCAACGGTCATCCGGTTAAAAGTTATTTGAAATTAAGAGATTCCAAACTGTTGAATATTTTAATTAAATGTCGAGTGGATTACAGATATGCCTATAAATTTACGTTAATACTAGCTTCACTACTACTTCACCACTGCGTTGATTCCCGATTAAGACAGCAGGTTTTAGATTCTCCAGATGCTCGAGTAGAATTGATTGAATACACGTTGAATATATTAGTTTTTTGTAGTACTAAATTTTTGTTATTGAGCCAAAAACATATAGCTTTATCATACGGGAATGGGGCTTCATCTCAAATTAAAGTTACTTAAAGTTCTCGAATTCGTACTATAAATATTAATTCATATCACAAACTTTGTGCGTACTAAGTTTTTTTTAAAGTCTCTCTGGTCTTTTAGACGTGACTGCATAAGATCGATACACTATTTTCGGTGTATTAATATTTCCCGTATACGAAGTCGTAGGTTACATATTATTTTAACATATGTCTATAGTTACACTATATTTAATTTAGACTTGTTACTTAGTTGTAGAATTATTAGGTAACAAAGAAATTGAAGAAAAAAATGGAAGGTGTTTTTTGTCGATACGTCATATCCATTGATCAATGGAGATGGCGTAACTTCACCAAAACCAATTTCAATCTTGTCAATACTTCACCAAAACCATTCATTGACTGAGCTTTTATTTTGAAAGTTACTTTCTCCGCTAATAACGAAAAGTAAACAAACAATAAGAAATGAGTTTTTTAATGAAATCTTTTAATTCTCTATATATTATTTCTCAGATCAAAAATATGTTTAAGTACACGACATTCGTTCAAACAGTTATTATTTAAAACAACGCCATCTATGTTATTAACTAACATGCACGACAGCCGTTCAGACAATTTTTCAAAAAAAAAATATTCATTTATTACCGTTCAAAAAGTGCAACCAAATTAGATTCAAATTCAAGATTAATTGTTTAAATAATTTTTTTAATTTTACATATATTATTTCACAAAGGTGTTCATATTGTAAACACCGCCGTCTATTGATAATCTGTTTAATTATATGACAGTCGTTCAAAGATCAATTATTTATAAAAAACATTCATTGTTTGCCGCAATAAAATCGCAACCAAATTAAATCAACGTCAAGCACAAGGTCAGAAGCTCAAAGGAGCAGATTTGTATTTACAAGAACCTACTTTTTCCCATGGTTAGTTGTACGTGACTTTTTGATGAGTTCGTAGATTCAATGCTATTCACTTTTATGCTAAAGATACATATAGCCAAAAAGTAAGCAATTATCTTATTATCACTTCCAATATTGTTTTCAAAGAAGTTTTGTAAACTAAGAAGTTTAACATTTTTTTAATATTTTACAATGAAACATGTTTTAAATAATGATATTTTTTTTTGAAATGAAGCTTTTATTTTTACTTTTCAAAATTAAAAGCTTTCACTTACTTGTTTTCATATTGTGTTACCATTCGGTGACATGCAAATTATTCGCACGGGCAAACTAGTTGTATCATTAATAGTGAAGTCTATTACCGATTGTGAAGTGCGTTTGAACATCTATGGTTTGCAACTCCGCACACCGCCCTCCACGACTTAGTGGAGGGCGGTGTGCGTATCATTACTGTGTATCATTACTTGTTCACATGCAAAAGGGAGAGGAGTGAATGTGAGAGATGGAGAAAGAATAAAGTAAATTTTGATACCTGTGATTGATACAAATTAATACAAATACTTAATGCATTAAAATAGTCTATTTTTGTTGTTCGATTGTTATGTATTGATTTTACAGATTTTTATGTGTATATAACTAACCCACACTTTTATACGATCACTGTTTTAAGGATCAGTACCTCAAAACGTTAAAAAGAGGAATCCTTATAAGGTCATCCCTCGTTTCTCTCGTTTGCCCACCTGCCCGTCTGTTACAGTCGTTTTGCTCAGAAATTGTTTTATGTAGAAAATTTAAATCTGTGATGAACAATATGAATTTCCAGTTGGACGTTCGATGGTCACGAGCTTTATATATTTTCTTGACTAAATTTCTTATCATGTTGACCCCTGATTTTAAGTATGCAGAAAGTTTTAGATAGTGTAGACAACGATTACTTACTAAATAACCATGACGAGGTAGAGTTCTTCATTCCACTTTTACGATTTTTCTCTTCATATACAATACGTACGCGTGGGCAATTTTATATCTGAGACTTACTTTACACGATCGGAAGTGAGCCAGGGTTCGAATCTCGAGCCTCTACTTTTCTCTATCCCGGTAATTTAATTACAGATAATGAAATTTGAATTTGAACTTTTAGTTTTTGGTTATAGAAAGCTATCCAGCACTCAACGTTCAAACTTGCTATGTCAAACATAAATAAAACAAAAATAAAATACGAAGTAATATTATGAATGCAAAATTGATTTCGTCTGCTTGTTTGTCATTTAATACTTTGCAAACGAGCAACGAATATCTACCAAATTTTGCGTGCATAAGGTTATGTAATGGAGTAACACATAGGTCAGTACCCGCGACTTCACTCACACGGAATACTAACCTCACAGAAATTCTGTATATGTTAGTTGCTAACTCACACCTAAAAGCTTGGGTGCGTTTGGTATAAACAGAGTTCATTTTTCAGGTTAACATATAGCTTCCTTTTAAATTCAAGGAACATTACAACAACTTCAAGCCAAAACTAAATGCTAATAGGTAATTAAAATTTAGTTCTATAACGTATCGATAGACGGTGCAACACTTTTATTTAATATATTGCTTACTTATATGGAAATCTCATCTTCTTAATCAAAAATCCCCGCAAATGAAGTCGCGAGCGAAATCTAGTTATCCACATAAATCATACATCTGACTGGCATATCAATGGCATACCTTAAATCATTGGTTCTAAATATAAAAATACCTATTAGAAACAAAATTAAATTTATAAAATTAGGAAAATCAAAAGTACCATTATTAGATTAAGAAATCGACGATACACAAGAATGAAAATAAGTCGACGCTGAACAAGATCCCACCCCTCCTGCAAGACACTTCTGCTCCTGCTTTCCACCGCTCCTGTAGAAATTATCCTCTTAACAAACTTATTCTAAAATATATTTTTCATTAATAACTTGTTCTAGAATACATTTTCCCCTTCATTTACATGAACATCTGTTTCATGATAACAGAACATCAATAAACCAATTAGCTGTTTTTGAAAACAGGTGAACAAACACATGCATAATTTGGATTACTTTGAACGTAATGTCAGCATTACGAAGGCAACATTTTGATTATTTATGTAACAAAATACAACATGCAAGAAATAAAAAACTTCGAACATTTTATTTGTTCATTTTCTAATTTTATATATGTTTGTGTGAACATTTCTAATTTTATATATGTTTGTGTGAACATTTCTAATTTTATATATGTTTGTGTGAACATTTATATTAACGTACGTATATTTATTTATTTATACACACGATGATTTTCAAATGATTACAAGATTCTGCGTTATTATATTAATCTTACTTCAAATAAATAAGTATTGAACATAACTTGATTATCATATCGCTTCCATGAAGTTATCTTCGAAGGGTTCCAAAGCCTCATCTACGACCGTACTATATTTTAATTAACAAATGACAAATAAATTTATGATATAATTCAATTCCATAAATAAATTCAAAAATAAGGAAAGAAAAAAGTATTATTTATCTAACGGTATACCGGTTAAATACATATTTGCTTCCGTTAGATACACCAAATATGGCTTCATTTTACAGTTTATTTTTCTCAAACAATAACTTTACTTTGTACGTAGACTCAAAATAATTACGTGTAAAATAAATACGAATAAGTTTTTTTTTCATTTGATTACATTCAGTATCAAGATCATATCAAATATCCTAAAAACAAGAAACAATATTAACAATAGATTTGTTCCGAATTACACTTCAAACAAAAATCTCATAGGAACTAACTTATGCCAAACAAGGATAAGTACGTAGACCGCGAAAAAAACTCGAATAAGTCTACATGTATATGGGTGGAAATAGATGCGTGAGTTCAACAAGTAGGCCTCCCCGTAACATATTTCGTAACGCGACATCTATTTCCGAAGCAAGGTCGATCTTATCTATTTATAGCTCACTAACATCAAAGATTGAGGACGAGTGAATTTCGTGATGAACGTGCTTTTCGAAAATGTCACCTATTTTAGTTTGCGGCTTAACGTAAATATTTGCAGTAGTTTTATTTCATACGTTGCGAGAGATATCAGTATATGCACAATGTTCTGAAATATATTTTTATTTAAATATGCGATTTGGCTTCCCAATTACATACTATTTTCTCAAGCTAGCTTTAAAGATTTACATGCAATAAAATATTTCTCAAATTCTTAATGTATACGTACATTGTACGCATTTAACACATTTTTTTTTAATTTGATGGCTTAATATACTTTATAAAATATACTGCCTTATTTGGAGTTATAGATTTACTGAAAACCATCGAAATGTCTATCTAAACACACATAATGAAGAGATCCGTAGCCGCCTATATCTTTTGAAATTGTCTATGACAATTAATCGTAATAATTTTCATAAAACTTCTAATGTAATGCTATTATCTGGGATTTTCCCAGATTTTTCCAATTCGTGTCTGAAAAATGAACGGGTAAGAAAGAGCGCGGCACATCACGTAGCCTTAATATTCGAAAGTGGCTAAAAATTGAAAAATGGAAATGGAAACAGATATTCATTTTACCTCCATTATATATATATATATATATATATATATATATATATATACACATGAATATATAAAAATATTAAAAAAACCCTATTTCAAAGTTAAGTATCACTTATAAAATCAACCATCGATTGATATATATTAACATGACGCTTTTTGCTATAATTTCCATTATGGTCTTTTGTCACCTTATTTTATATGACTCGAATTAAAGAATGAATTTATTTAAGAAGTATAATTTAATTCTTTTATATGTTAATTTAACTCTTTTATATATTTAATTTATTTTATATATTAACTGTATTATTCTTTATGACATATTTTCACCTGAGTAATAAGAAAGTTTCATTATTTTTTTCAAGATAATGATTTTTTCCGTACTTTATATTATGCAGAAAAAGGATCGTATTACCCAGGTGAAAATATGTCATAAGGAAAAATTCAGTTTGTACATTAAACAAATTAAGTGTTTTTTTTTTAAATTATTACCTTCAATAATTATTTTCGTATAGCCTCTTCAAATGGAATATCATTGAAATAGTGAAGTTAGATAATTTCAATTACATACAACGTCTTTTTTGTCTCTATGAATTAGTTAAAGAAAAGTTCTTTCAAATAAGTTTATCTGAAAGTCTGTCTGCTTTCTTTTTCTTCGTACAATAGTTGTATGTATTTTTGCATTTTTTTTTATTAATATTAATATCATTATGTAAGTATTTTAGCATATTTTTTAAATAATATTAATATCGATATTATACAGCTATGTGAAATAGTGTTCTATAAAGAATATAATCATCTTAATTAAAGGTGGAATTCATCGAAATAAGAATGTAAAAATGTAAAAAAACAAACTTTCTTAAATATTTTAATAATTATTTCAAATATGAGTAAAAAATGAATAATTAAAATTATTTCTTTAAAATTGTTTTTTTTTGTAAAACTGTGTTCTTTATAAAATAAAGATACATAATATCCATTATCTGCCCATTTGTAACATACGCAGGTATAATACACTGTTTCATATAACATCAATCGGTGCTAAAGCAATTTGCGGAAGTAACTTTATGCCTACATTTAAGGTATAAGGACAGGTATACCATTTGAATGGTAGTCACCTCTCACCTTCAGGTCAAAGTCGGTAGTTTCTACATATTTATTTCATGTCTGATGCCGATCAAATATCGTTACGATCGAATATCACTCCCAACCCAGAAACAGATTTAATCAAGTTGCAGTCTGCATTGAGTCGCCATAACACACATATATATTCGCACACATATATATCGCAGTTTCGAATACGACTTAGAGCATAACTTTTCATCGGACAACTTAAAATAAGTAATTCGGTTTCTCAAATATATCGCATAAATATGCTAGTTTTAGCATAAAATCTGGTTCAGCAAAGTATCTGACGTTTTCATGACGTCCCTGTTGTAAAAAAGTGCAAATTTCTTCGAGTAATTCAAATACACGAAATAAGATATTTCCACGTGAAAGTCATCGTGAATTGCAGTAATACAGCAAGGCCGTATATTTAGCTCCCACATCTATGCACAGTTTGTTTTAAAGTCTGGCCTTTAGCGGCCTAGTTTTTATGTAGTTTACTGCTCCAATGACACATTCGAATACTTAGTTCAATTCAAAACTCATTGACTTTGATGCAAGAGCTTCCCTATGGATGACGCAATGGGTCCACATAGCATTCGATGCTTTTTTATGAATAAGCGCTTATATTCCTTCATACCTGCCAGACATGGATCGAGCAGCATCAGTACATAAACCGATACACTTTTCCCAATCCAAACCATTTTCTGCAATAAACTTGTCAATGATTTTAAACAAGTCTTGAGCCTTCGCACTTTCGATAATGCTTTTGCAGAATAAAAGATCTTCGACAATAATATTATCAGCCAGAAACCGTAGGTAACAAATAATATTTGCATCATTATTACTGTCAGTAGCCTCATCAAGTTGCCTTTAATTTTTTTTTACTTGCCTTTAATTTTTTCTATTAGTTGGTAATTGAGATCCTCGGCTATGTCATGAATTGTTCGACTGATAGTATTGTTAGATAAGGGTACCTTGGAAATTAATTTTCCTGCTGATTCTCCCACCATAATATTTACTATGTCGAGAGCAGCCGATAGAATAGGTTCTTCTGCAATAGTATGAGATTTTTTGCATTTTGTCACCTTGTATGCCACCTTGAATGATACTAACAATGCGTTGTTAGGATCTGAGGCTTGCTGAGTGAAAACTTTTTTTTAATAAATTTTGTAATTTTCGGATTCCGGATTCCGGATTTAAAAAAAATCCCGCGATATTTCAAACATAGTTGGATGAATTGTCTCAAGATGTCGCTTTTACTTACTCAGAAGCATACTTTCGGATTATAGTATTTTCAAACAAGTTGCAGTTTTTCTTCATTATTTACTTCTATAGAAGTAAAACCAAAGTCCAAATAGCTATCATCGTATTTAAGATATTTTCGCTTCTTTGCTTTCCCGCCGCCACTAGTAGATGTTTTTTCAGTATCATTTCAGTGTTATTTAATAAACATTTGTCCATTTCACGTGAGATTTTTGACAAAAAACACAGCGACACAATTAAAACAAAACTCGGCGAGTTCGTCCTTCGCGTCTTGCATGTAAATATGCACTGCGACCTGCGACCGAGTAAGCGTACAGGTCAAGACGTGGGAGGTGAAGGGTATCAACGGTTGTCAAGCGCGTATATAGGTACTTATTAACGATTGAGCTACAGCGACGCGACGCGCGACGTATGTAAGTAGGTAACCTGCGATGCGAGCCAGCGAGCGCTCAAAATTTATAAGTTCTCGCCAAAACTTATAGTTTCGGATAATGATAGAGGATCGACTCACGGCGCTCCTCTTTACTTTCTCCGGCGCACCAGGGAGCCGCGGCGCACACTTTGGGAACACCTGCCCTACAGAGTACTTCTATTAAATCTAATCCTAATATATCTTTAACATACGTGACATCAACAATGAAATTTACAATCATCGTTATAATTTTACGTTAAACTATAAATAAATTCTAGTTTCAGAATTGGAGAGGGGTGAGCGAGAGTTAGTTCATATTTTTTTGTGGTCATTTTCGATAACATCTCTATAATTATGTTACATAAAACTCTGAAGAAATAGTTTTAGTGGTCTCACAACTTGCCCTTCTAATTAATGGATTCCACGATGCGTGATATAAAAGAAACACTGTTTTGTTTGTCTCTCAAAAATTTCCATATTAATGTGTTTGAGTGTTACCTATATAAATTTATGCATGTTTTAATATTGCATTAACTTTCAAGTTTATATGTCAAAGTATTTCTGAGAAAAATTGTGTGGACATTTATAATAACACACCAAGAATAATCCTACATAATATTTTATAGAAATAATTTTGGAATCCTTATAATTGGCTCTTTAAATTAATGTCTCTACCCGAAACAAAAGAAACTGAAAAAACATGGGTAATTCATTTGCCCTATCCAAAATTTTGATAGAAATATTTTTCAGTATTAAATAACGAAATTTATACTTTATTGTTATGCCGATTTACAAATTTCTGTTTGAAGAAATGGCTGTGAAAAGTGAATAGACGAACCCTTCACGCCCTTAATCTAGTGATTTTTCTTCCCCTTTGCTTTTGGAGTTTAGTATCTTTTCGATGCATGGAAATCATAAAAGGCAAGTCGGACTTGTGCGTATAGTGTATCGTTTTATCTATGTGAACAATTGCATTTACTGACCTTAACGATACAGAAAGCGGATTTCGTAATCCTCTGCAGCTCTACAATCAACCGCCGTCGAAAGAAGTCATAATCATAGCCAACCGCCGTCGAAAGAAGTCGCACTACGATGGTCAATCGTCGTCCGCAGGATCATTCATATCCACTAATTCAAATTAGAAACTTCCTTGTTGTGATTTCCGAAACAAAAGGATTAGGATCAGTGATTATTCTTTATTTTCTTCTCCTTATTCATACATATCTATTATCGTAAATAACTGGGTTATAGAACTTTCTCGAAATATTCTTTGCAACTTTACACCACGGATAAGATATTCTTCCGGGATCATTTATAACTATTGTTCAACATTCCCGATATAACACGATAATCTTAAGCCAGAATGAATACTTCATATTCTGATCTTCAAATAATTATAAATTTTAATTTAACCAGAGTTCACCAGAACTCACGGCAAGGATGTACAATTAAAAGTTGTTGTTCTTTAAAAATGTTGATTAGAACTTCTACGGTGAGTATGTTCAATTAAATATCGTTTCTACTCATATATGAGTCGACAAGGGTATACAGTTAATATTCTTGATGACTAGCATGAGATGACTAGGATGTATAGTTAATATCCTTGCACTTTAAGAGTTTAATCAAGACTTTACGGCTGGGATGTACAGTCAATATCAGAACTGATTACTGAATTTGTTTTATATAAAAGGTCATATTTATAAAGAAACAATATAAAAAAACGTATACGATATGTACTTGTAAAGGGCTTCAAAAAGACTAACAGAAAATTTGGACGTGACTATCTCACGTCCAAATTTTCTGTGTTTCACGTCCAATGTTTATGTTCTTGACGTCCAATGTTTCGTGCAAATAACAAAAGGCAATTTTAGTATAAAACAGTACAGTTTAGTATAAAACAGTTTTCAAAATAAAATGAAATGGAACAGATATTCTGTCGAGAAAGTTCTGTAACTTACAAAAATTATTTTGCATTTCATTTAAATTGAATGTGATAATATTGGCACTAAAACACTGCTAAAGCCATGCAAGAAAGCATTGAAATTTTAAATTCATACAAAATGAACGCCCTCTATAGGCTGATTATTACAAATAACAAATCATTTTAAATTGTGACAGACGCCAAGTCTTAAAATGACATTGATTATAAAGATGGCGGTAAAAATAACGTTTAAACAATTTTATTATAATTTTTAAATCGTCACAATTTTCAACCAAAAATAATTATATTTTTCGTATATTTCAATATAATCAACTAATGTAATAGTTTACTTGTTCTCTAGCGTTAGTTCTTAATTTATAATCTTGATTTAAATAGCAAAATTTTTATTTGAAAAATAATTTAACCCAATGTCGATAATGTTGGTCAATATCGCTTGGGTTACCACTCTATACAACTTTACGACATGTAGTCGATATGTCTCTGAACAAATGCATGTGATACACGGATTGTCGGAAATATAAGTAGGTGGATACAAGTGTTCCATTTACGTCATTGTGGTGAGTAATATTATGGCCTTCGCATTCGTTATCTCTACTGGGATATCGAATACTATTTGTACATGATTAAATATCAATTAACAATAGCAAATTTATAAAATGAACTTAGACGTTGCTATAAGGAGAAAAAATGTCATTCAAATCAAAAGTACCAATACCGTACTTGTGACTATTATCGAAAAAAGTATCATACGAAAAAAAATATCGGTCATCGTACAGATAATAATATCATAAGGAAAGTATCGACACTTCAAGGTCTTGATTTATTTTCCTGAATGTCGTGTTAAGTGTAAATACAAAATAGAATGCAAATCGTATAAAAGCTTTTACTGCAAATAATTGAAATCAAAATTTTTAACAATAAAAAATGCAGGAAACAAGATAGCTATCCGATTAGCGAGTAGACTGAACGTGAGTAAAGATCTAAACTTCCCACTCTTCCATTACCTAAAAATAATCCAATAATACAGCAAATAATCGAAACCAAATTTTCATCAATATAAATTTTTAACAATAAAAAATACAGGAAACAGATTAGCTATCCGATTAGCGAGTAGACTGAACGAGGACAAAGTTCTTAACTTCCCACTCTTCCATCACTTAAAAATAATCCAATAATTTCGCTCCGGATTAAACACTGAAACACAGAACAAATAATCGAATAGAAATGACATGTTCGTGAAATTGTGTGGGAACCAATGTCGCAGAATTGCATTTTGCACGCGCCAATTATCTTTAATTGGCGCGCCAATTAGCTCACAATCATCTTAAGCGACTTTCGATACTGGACCTGGCTCCCCCGTGCTTGTGTCGCGCATGCTCGCATAAACCGTTAGACATTGGGTGCATAAAAATAAATGTTAGGTTAAGTTTTTTAATATCGAAATAACTTTGATAAATCTTTATAACTATGGCAATAAATAACTCCAAGCAAGTATATGATTATTGCAATAAATAACTCCAAGCGATTATATGTATACGATTATTATTTTTACTCAATTCAACTATACAATATTCTTCTTATAATAATATTTATGTAAGACATAACAATATTTATGCAAGACATAATCTTCTTTCTTTAACCAAAAATAATAGAGAACTTTCTCGCGTCGCTGTAAACGGTAAATTAATGAAAATAGCTTTAGATTAAGCAGAACTTTGCTTACTTGTAGCGCGCTCCTGACACTGACATGCCATTTCTGTTCTTTGTTCTAGTCTAGTTCTTTGTTCAATGCACTGAAACATGCTACGTTTCCCTTATTTAGAACGGAACAAACGAATGAGATCTTTTCGAAAATGTAAAACAGTATAAAGTGTCGCCAATACGACTCTACTTTGGTGGTCATATTTGCGACGCACTCAAGTTTTTAGAGTGTCGTAAGAAAAAGAGAATTTTGTGAGAAATACTATAATTTATCTACTTCAAAATACTTACGTGAGTAAATTTACCTCTTAGGTAACAACTACAAAATTGCGAAGAAAGGTACTCGATACTGAAATGTATCGATATTTTTCTCTGTCCCTACTTGCTATACATGAAGATGAAAGAAAATGAAGAATTTGACATATTTTGTTCACAAAGATGTACAAATGTATTCATAATACATCAGGGCTGCAATTAAATAAACTTCCAAGAACCCCGTGGTTGACCGTGAAATTGCAAATGACCGGTTTGGCACGGAGCTCAAACACTTAATGTAAGATTCGGTTAATGGGCGTTCATTAGGGTCGTAATGAATTTGAAATTCGCATCTCCGGTCGTTAATCAAATAGCAATTAGAAAGCGACCTTCGTTTTATAGAAG
Organism: Druceiella hillmani; assembly: GCA_039881145.1. Classification (NCBI taxonomy): domain Eukaryota; kingdom Metazoa; phylum Arthropoda; class Insecta; order Lepidoptera; family Hepialidae; genus Druceiella; species Druceiella hillmani. The sequence continues at coordinate 3,136,666 of JAYKKI010000062.1, forward strand.
AAATTTCCGACTTAATCATCTGCGGTTTCATAAACCATTTGACATTAGACGATGTTCGTTCGATGTCACGCTTATAATATTATGATTCAATTTGCGGTTTTAAGACTAACATTTGGACAAGTAATCGTACTTAATAATTAGCAAATATTTCGTTTAAATGCTTTGTATCATGAATATTCCTATTTTCGAACAAAACTTTTCCATATATACCTATTTTACACGCATTTAATATGAATCGCATACAAATTTTTAATACATATTTTTTTTATTTTACTTTGTTACAACGTATTAAAGTCTCATATTGACAACGCGTCGACATCCACCAAACATGAATTTTAAGATAAATTCTCAAAGCATTTTTAGACTTTTAGTGGAATGGCTTTTTTATGATGATTATATCATGCTATTATGATATAAAAAAAGTGTGCATGTATTTGCACAATAAATCATTTTGTTTCTAGATTTTCCTCAACACGGTTTATGTGACTTCCGCATTAGAAAAATTAAATGTATACTTTATTAAAAGCTGTAGGATTTCATATGATATTCATGTTATGTTACACGATTTAAACATAATTTCATCTTCACGTATTTGATTAATAATTTCTTTTTAAATTTGATTTGGAACTTTTTAATTAAAACAAAATACAGGTATATAACTTATATTAGATAATATATCTACATTAGATTTTAATTAGAAGTATATGCATCGATTGATTTAACAGTTCCAAGGCAGGGATTCATTAATAGAAGCAATAAAGAAGAAAAATTGTGAAAAACTTTCCTCTTTTCATTTCAATTAAAACATTGATTCATCTAAAAGAGGTAAAAATAAGAAAACCTTCCAATTCTTCAAAATTTCTCTTATTTTTCAATTCTAAACTTAAAGTTAAAAAATACAGGTAATATTTACAAATCGGACTCTATATATATTAATAAAAAAAGGTTGTGTTTCAGAGGATGCAAGACAGACGTAATTTTTTTTTACCATTTTTGTGCATTGCGCGAAACGAATATACTTTGGAAAGTGGTATCACAAAACTATACATACAATTAAGTACATATGAGATCAAAATGCAAAACGATAAGGTCGCACGAGTCCCACTTATTTTGTTGAATAGTTAAGAATACATGCATAACACGAGGCGGAAATAGACAAAGACGCGGTGAGAAGGAAACATTTTTTCTTTGTTAATTATTAGAATTAACTTTAATATACAAAATGAATTTAGCAAACTGTTATGTTTATTTAACTGAAAAATTCTTTCGTCATTAATAGTAATAACTTCTTAATTAGGGAGTTGTTTTGATCTGGGCCATATGACCAATAGTAATTACTTACATATCAGTGGTCATAACACAGCTTAAGAACATTTGTATTAAATAAATACTAACTGCATTTGTTGTATGCCCTATGATTTACAAGTATCCAAATATTTGTTTCATATGTCACTGGATTCTTCGTCCGAACTTTCAAATGTTTTACATGTGTTTCCTGTCCATTAGAATAGTGGGTTAACTGACTTGTTCAGATGCTTTGCAAGTCCCAAATATTATATAATATTTATTAAGTGGATGTGACATCCGATAGCCGTCCTCCATTTTTAAATTGCCAATATTTTTGTACTGATTTTCCAATTCATTGACACAGCGGCTCAATGCATGGATACAGCGGCTTGCATGTTTCAAATATTATATATTTTAATTCATTTTGTGTATTCCATCATATTTCAAATCCCATACAGACAAAGTAGCGAACGATAGTTAATTACTAATTTTCTTAGTTATTATCGGACTAAATTTCATATAGACTACATATTTCAAAAATCAGTGTAACACAAAGTTGAACTCTTTCTGCTCAGTGATTGTATAACGTGTAAATTTCAAAGTTCTTTTTTAATATCAATATAGTTTAAGGATCGAGCTTCTTTGGTCAATATAAGTTATCCTATGGCTGTAGTCTTTCTAAGCAATTATTCAAATTCAAACTTCCTAGCAAACGTTAGCTTGAAAGGACTTTGAAGTGTATTTGACGATATAATTAATCCGGAAGGCAAGTTTTGATGATATTAACCATTTCGTCTAGCCGTCAGTCTCTTTAGGAATCATGTTCACCCTGTAAAATCTTCACCATATTGTCTACGAGTTGTCTCTATGTGGTCTTGTCTTTAGCGTATCTCAGGGCAATAGTAACAAAAAGACCTGTCGCTTACTTGACTTGGTTATATCAGCGGTTACAATTTCAGGAAGATCATTTTCTTTCTATTTCGTACGCTGTAACCAAAGTTGAAGCTGTATGGATCTCTGCATGCTATGTAACTAAAGTAACTGAACATTTTTCATTAGCAATTTATTATCAACTTCGTTTTGGTACCATATGTATTTTTTTTTGTCGTTTAAGATGTACGAAGCACATTTTCCCAATACCATGTTGCGAAGGCGCCGATCTTCTTTTTCTTAATTACTCATGTCCTCTGTAATTAGAAGCCCTGGCATTATTGAAAACATTGCTGCCAAATTCTCATAACGTAATATATCATAACTCGGTAAACATGAAAAATATTTTATTTAGGTTTGATCGTAATATGCAAGCTCTTGGCATGAAATATGTTAATATATTAACATACGTGGTACTCAAACCATTTTTTTTTCTCTAATTTGACATATAAATCACATAAAATTAATTTCTATTGAACGATAATTAATTAGGATTAGAAGAATAAGGTATACAAAATATATTAGCACGAAATATTTTATGAAGAACAATTAGTAATGAAAATATTTCATAGTCTTTCATTATGAGAGTGTTAATTAGCTCGGATTACTTTTGTGTAAAACAAAGCTTTTCTAAGAATTATTTATCGTGAAAAATTTTATGATAATCCATTAAGTGGATATTTTATTATTTACGCCATAACTCATCGTTCCTATAATGTCATATATAATATCACAAACTGTTTGTTATACCGTAAATTCTTCAATGGAACAAAAAGAGTTAATTGATTGGATAATATATAATTACAATACATTTTGACCTCAAAAATGTGTTTATTCTTTCAGTCTTTGAGGTTTCAGGGCTTGATTTTAATTATTCACTGAGAACTTATAATAAAGTCTGTATATAATATTCTAAAAACTATCCTTTAACACCGTCAGTTAAGATGCGACTAAAAACAAGAACCGAAAATGAAGATAACCAGACTTTGTTTTAAAAAAGAAATTAGAATTCTCAGAAATTGATTTATTATCTAAGTTTTTTAAAACTAATTTCTTATTGGTAATTGTATAAGCACATATAATTATAATAAAGTCCAACAAAAAATATTGACATAGATATCCATATTAACGATATTGATAAATATCATTTGTTTTATAAGGGGATTCATAAGTGTGACAACTTTAAAAGGACAAAAATATTCTAAATGTATGAACGGTTTTTTTTGTCTTTAATTTGACAACAAAATCGCTGTATGGGATAAGGTGGAATTTTTAATATGTTCACACGGTTTGCATGTAAGAAAAATCTAAAAATATTTAAAAATTGCTGCAATTTTTAAATATTTTCAGATTTTATTATTGTTATGATTTATTTTGATTGAACAACATTTGTTGCTTTATTTGAAATGGGAGGAGGGTTGGAAGCTGCATTTTACATTCTTGATTTGTAAAGAGAGAAAACCATGTAGTTGCACAATTTATGAAAAACAGGAAAGGTTTATAGTAAAAGGAAATATAATGCAGAACACTATAATTATAAATAAAAAATAAAAATAAAAATAAAAATAAAAATAAAAATAAAAATAAAAATAAAAATAAAAATAAATATAAAAATAAAAATAAAAATAAAAGTTGGAAACAGAAAACATGTTATAGGAAAATTAAATAGTAATCAAAAGTGGATTATTTGTTCTAGACGAATACTTACTACTTAACCTATGTACATTATGTTTCTGATTATATAGGTGTTTGCGTTTTTACTGCCAATTTGCTTTGCAAAATTGAAAAATGCAAAACTAAATTCTAAATTCTAAAATTCTAAACTGTCAAATGCAACACGTGTTAAATAACGAAGTGGAAAAAATTATTGCTTAAATTTAATTGGAACCATAGCCTCATAATCAACATTTGTATCGAATAATATGAGATCTATAGGTTTAAATATATTTACATATCTTTTTAAGCAATTCGAAATTGAACTTTCCAATGAGATATTATAGGGCGGATGAGGAAAATATTGGAACCATTGCCTCATAATGAACATTTGTAACGAATAATATGAGATTTATACGTATAAGTATATTTAAAATAAGAAATAAGTGCATTACTTTTTACATACCTTTTTAAGCAATTCGAAATTGAACTTTCCAATGAGATATTATAGGGCGTATCAGAAAAATATTGGAACCATTGCCTCTTAATGGACATTCGTATCGAATAATATGAGATCGTGCATTACTCGATAAGTGCATTTCTTTTTACATACCTTTTTAAGCAATTCGAAATTGAACTTTTCAAAGAGGCGAATCAAGAAAATACACGTCGTACTTTTTAATTTTTGGAGAAGCGTAAAGTGAAAATCTCTAGCCTTTTGTAAAAACCAGTAAAAACCGTGAAATTATATAAATGTTACTAACATCAGTTTCAGTTTCAGGTAATAGTGTATATATTTACTACCTGAAATTGTAACTGTTAATAAATAGTTAAATTTATTTTTACAATAGAAAGTGTTATACAGTACTATTTTGCATTCACGATAAAGTAATCGTGAAAATATATTTACGGGGTACACGCGTACGCGTGCAGACATTTTGCGATTCGAAGACCCGCACAAACCGCGAAGACGGGTTTGTGCGGGTTTTTCCACTGCTTATGTTAGTGAGTTTATTGCAGGAGCGCGGTCTAGGTTTTATTATATTTCCGAGAGTTATACGATATGCCAGTATTTCAGTGAGGGTAATAAATTCAATTGTTGTTATTATGTTAGGTTATACAATGCAAATGTTCCGGTGTATATAATAAAATTAAATGGAAGTTATGGTTTATTACATAAGCAGTGGAAAAACCCGCACAAACCCGTCTCCCGCTATTGTGTTTGAAATATATAAATACTGTTGGATGTTCCTAACAGTTAATCTTTGATAATGTCCCACCTGAAGATGTTGTAATACAACGAAACCTAGGTCGTGGTAAAGAAATTAAAGAAAGTTTTAATTTCATTCAATTGTGGACGGACAAAAGACTTAAATTTATCTCTCTTTGCTTCATAAATATTTATAACCTGATGCAGATTTATAACCTCATCCATATTATCCTGGAAATTAGTGATGGCGAATTTTTAACTGTGAATATAGTATTCTGATTTGAAACGAAAAACATTGGCCGCATATGCTATATGTAATAAAATGGAGTGAAGTAATGGTATGGAATGGAAAGAGTAACTGTCGTTGATAAATCTCACACAATATGTCATACCATTTATCGTGCAATCGGCATCGGTCAAACTAGTTCACTGTGCATAGTTTCGAGAATAGCGTTTTTGATAAATTGACTTGTCTAAACTACCAGGCAAACATAAGAATGAAGAAGTTAGTTAGAAAGTGATATAAAAGATTTCGGCTATCCGTAATGCGACCGCATTTGTCCAAATTATTGCTAAGCACTAGGTTGTCATAACTTGATAAGAGGAAGAATGCGTATTACATTCATACTTTGAGCATATAAGTGTCATTAATATGAGTGAAATAACTACTTAAGTTATTAACAATATATGGACGAAAAATGTGGGCCACATACAGTAGATGATAGTAGAAGTAGTAGAGTAGAAATGTAGAGAGTAGCTGTCGTTGAAAAAACTCACACAGTAAGTCATATCATCATTTGCAATGCAATAAAATTGTTAGTGACTTAGGTGAACTTGCGTCCCACGTTTTTCGTCTTATATCTTACAAGTGTTTTTATAGTTATAAAAATTCACAATCACAAATATCCAGCACAATATGTATCGGATTATAAATCTGAATCTGGTTATAAATCTTTATGGGGGCAAGGAGGAGTTTATATTTTAGTCCGTTATAAAAAGGTGTTTAATTAAAAAAAAAGATTATTGTTTCTTTATTATTTTTTAATTATTTAATTATTAAGACGACCCTAACTCTGTCGACCTCTCTAACACATAATTTGTACGCACACGTACAAGAGCGAGGTTCAAAAGAAGTTTATAGTCCGACGTGCGAATGCGTAGTACCACTATACACCATTTTCGTTTTATAAAATCCCTGATAGTAAAATAATATACGTATATGTTCATCTAGATAGGTGAAACAGTGATGATGGAAATCTGTACTTCGCTTTATGCTTTAATTTTCATACATGCTCTCGTATACATTTTCCATTTTTATAGCTCCTGAAAAATTCGCGACGGGAAAATTTTAAATTAGCATCGGAAAAATATGCAACCTCGGTGGCTATCCGTCGTTGAAATGAAATAAGTTTTTAAAGTAGACATTTACATGTTAGAAAAATCTACTGAATATCCCTTCAAAACGTTTCAATATGTCTTCATATAGCTAAACATGTTATCGTCACGCGAATGTTTATTGATATGATTTCAAATATGTATCTGACAATTATTTGTAATTAAAAAAAACATATTATTTACCGAATTTGGAATCAACAACTATTTCCAATTAAATGAAACTACGTGCACGTAGTTTCATTTAATTGTGAAAAAGGAATTTCTACAAAATTAACGCAAAATATGTTCAATACTTGAAAACAGCCGATTTGGTTACATTGGCGATATTGTACCGTCGACTCCGAATTAAATTTCGGAAGACGATACAAAGCATACTCGTAGTTTCATTTAATTGTGAATAATGAATTTCTACAAAATTAATGCCAAATATATTAAATATTTATTAACAACTATTTCGTTAATTTCTAGAGTCAAGGTTTGCTAGTATCTACATATATATTTTGAAAATATCTTGTTTTGTTCTTCTTTTTAGTATTCATATGTAAGTACATACTTTTATAATGTCGATACCAAAGTCGTTACCGACGTCATGTACTAAAGCAAATATATATCATTAAAAAATTTAATTTAGATAAAAAATATTTCGTGGCGTAGACAGGTCGTTAAATCTATTTTAGACGTTGGTTTGTTTACTTGGATTATTTAAAAAATTACAAAGAAGTATAATTATATACCGATGAATATGTAATTGTGCTTCCATTGAAATTTTATACCTTATATTGAAACTGCGTTCTCTCTTCTGAAATACTGTCGTACTTTCGATGACCAAAAATATTATTTATTCTCTACAGAGGAATTTATCGCCTGTAGATTTTGAAAACGTTCAATTTTTAAGACAATACTCGAAAAGATCCGTGAATCAAGCAAGCGTATATCTCTACATCAATCAAAGGCAATAAGAGTATTTGACAAAAGTGATATTTAGTTATAACACGGAACATTTGAAAACCTTGAGTGTTTATTCTACTGAAGATACGACGACACTTGCAATTTACCTGAGATTACAAACAAAGATTTTGATCGATCAATATACGTCTTTAATAGTTCACGTAAATATGATTAGTATGTACAGTTCACCTGAAACTAATTTTTACGTGCGTCTTCTCCCGCGCCTTTACACTTACTTAGCTCGTGGATAATGTGACGGGTTTATCTCTGTCTGTAAAATCAAGCTCCAAACTAAAGAAAAATGAAAGCTTCACAAACTTTTCATGATATACAGATACAATATTAATACTCTCTTAAACTGTCATATCTCATATCGGGGGTGAAAACTGATTTAACCATTTTACATGAATTCAGTTCAACAAAACAAATTGGATATATTTGGCGTTAATTTTTTTGAAATTCATCAAAATTAATTTTTTCTCAACTAAAGGAAACTACGTGATGTAGTATTATTTCTACTTTATTTAAATCCTTTACCACGACCTAGGTTTCGTTGCATGACAACATCTTCAGGTGGGCAATGTCTTTACAAATTGCCCACTTGAAGATGTTGTCATACAACGAAACCTATATCGTGGTAAGGAATTTAAATAAACTAGAAACAATTCTGCAGTATATAGTTTCATTTAGTTGTGAATAAAAATTAAATTAAAACAAATTGGGACAATTACTTATTAATAAGGTCTCCTTAGAAAGAATTAAACTATTAACACTAATCATTTATTATTGTAATATGATTATACAACAAAATACTGGCTATTTAATTTCCAAATATTTATTTAGATTGTAGACTTTTGCAATATACTCACAAATCAACATTATGAGAAATCTAATATTTCTAGGCTGATTAGCAAATAAGTCATGTAGGTATGGCCTGTTACTAATTAACGGTAATTGTTATGGGTGATTTATGATAATATTATCAATGTTACGTTGAAGTATTAACTATTTTCTTACTTGAATTACCTGATTGATAAGATTTTCACTGTTAAACATTGAAACTTTAAACTAATATTATTTAACTAAAATATTATTTCTGTTTCAGAGATCTCTTTACAAAGTTACAAGTATCTTAAAATATTTATCGATAGATATATATCACGAAAAAATGATATATATCCATCTCTATCGTGTTCAAAATTAATATTAGTCATTTAGATTTAAATTAATAACGATTTGGTTTTAAATGAAATATTTTTATTTGCATCATCTTTAATGGGTAGTATGCCCTAGTGAGTCTGAAACCCTTATCTACTAGATGAATCATTTCTATTTCATAGCCAAATAAATATTAAGGTAGGTTTAATAATTTTTGTATAATTTATTTGCTGCACATGCAAAGTGAGGCATTGTTTTCTCATTAGCAAACTTTGTTTTTTATGAATAAAATATCGAAATATCATAGAAATAATTAACATATGTAATTACGTATGCAATTGACCATTAATTCATCAAATTTGAGTAGAATTGATAAAGTTATTATCGAGAAAAATCTATATATTTTTTATTTATGTTTTTTTTGCAATGTTCTTGAGAGTGTTTTTCCGGGAAAATTTCTCAATTCTGATTAAGTAGTAGGCGCTTATACATCTAGCCACATATAAAAAAGTAACAAATTATTTTATTTTGTTTGATGAGTGTTTTTATTTTTTCAATTAAAATTGAAAAAAAGAACATCTGGAAATATTCACATGTCGGTTCTTAATGGTTCTTAAATTTTAAATTTAACAAAAACTTTGAATTGGTTTCGGCATTAAGCTTCAACATATTATCCACACACACACATATACACTTACAAATACACAGACACAAAGGCACTAATAGACGCTTTCTAAAACGCGTAAAAATTAAATTTCTAAAATGTACTAATTCAATTATTTTCATACACTCACCGTAACGATAAAGAGAGAATTTAAAAAAAAAGAAGAAGACCGTCTACACATTAAATAAAGAAAAACTCCTCATATCTCACTGCTCCCATTAAATCATAGATGTATATATGCACACGCCATAGGCATATATGTAAATGGGAAAGATGCATAGGCCACTTACCCACCTATATTGTACAAGCATTCGCACGTCTAAATATATTCAAATGCACATAAATATACATATGCGAACGTGTATATATATATATATATATATATATATATATATATATATATATAAATATATATACATATATATTTATATATATATATATATATATATATATATATACACTTAAAAGAGTCTAACGAGACTCAATCTTTCATGAAAATAATCTCAACTAATAAATTTTATTTTTTTTAACTACGTTGATTCAAAACATCAGTTATGAGGGTAGTGTAATTGTTGGTGGATATATTTTTTGTTACTAAATGTGACATTTAAATGTTAAATAACCAACTATCGATTATCAATTCGTGTCCTCAAATGAAGGAATCAAATCGCAAGATATTTTAAAAATTACACTGTAATACTTCTCAAAAATTACATTTTCAAATCCTTGTACAAAAAACAGCATGCTGATTTACGTATCTATGTATGTTTGAGTTTTTTTATTTCCTTGAAGAAATTGAATAAATGTTAATAAATAAAATATCGATATAAACCTGATGCTGTGCAGAATCTCATCGCATATGCAACATAATAGTAAAATTTATTTTTGGTACAGAATGAGCATTACGTCACTGTTTTGTATTCACGATCAAATAACCGTAAAAATACACTTACCCATGTACCCGTAAATATTTTACGATCTATTAGACCCATAGTTTCGTCTTTTTAAAAACAAATTCAATTTTACTGCACGTAGATACAGGTTGGTGAGTTTGGAAAAAAATAAATATTAAATAGTGTTATTTCTGCTCCATTTTGTATTGAATTACCTAGCCTTTCCTTTGAAAGTTTTTCTTTTCATCTCGGCCTCATTAGAAGTGACTAAAAATATTGTCATATATTGCATCATATCCCTGTAGTTTAACATGAAACTTCAGTTAGTAGGGTTGGATCATAAACTTAAAGGTATTCATAGATCGAATGCTAGTACTAGAATATCCCTTCAAAAATATTTAGGGAATTACAATCAATAAGACTTATGGCAGAAATCTAAAATAAGTGTAATTCCTTTATGGAAGGTGGACTGACTCTCTGGGACTAAACTAGCCATGTAACTTTCAATATTTTCTTACCAAAGCAATCATAATGCCGTCTGTTGGCTTTGCTGCGATATACTTATAAACATACTCACAATAGTGAAGCCTACACAAGCATTATCCATTAGTCCCACTAACAAATAATTCGCACACTGTTTCACACGTACGCACTTTTCCATTCTTGCAGCTCCTGAAAAATATGAGTAAGGAAAATTTTAACTGATATCAAGAAAATAAAGCTGCCTTGATAACGTTCCGTTCTTGATAGTAATTTAACTTTTATAGTCAAAATTTAAATGTCTGAAAATGAGATATTAAAAAATACCTTAAAGACTTTCCAATATAACTTTATATAGATAAAGATGTCATTACATTGTCTCGCGAGTGTTCACCTACGCGATTTGACAAGAATCTGTTTTAGTTCTCCAATTTTATGTACACAAGTAAGTATATTTGCAATACAGCCACCACTATAATATTCGCTAATGAATTTTAAATGGATATATTTTTTTTTTAAACGTTTATTCGTAATTTACTTTTGTTCGGTGAAATCGTTTACTTTATTTATCTGTATTTTTCTACAAATGCAGTAAACTTGAACTCTATTATCATTGAATTACGAACGTATTTCAAACGATTTATTTAATTCTCACATATCGTCGAGTTTGGTATCACTGAAGAACCATTTACAAACAAGAATAAGATTTCGTTTACTATTTTTTTCATTTTGAGTGTGCAAAAAATTAAACTTCAAACTGATGTGCAAAATGTCTTCTCATTCTAATTTTCCAAATATAGGTTTGAAAAATATGAAATATTCTAGATATCAGTATTTAATTAGAACTTTTAAATTATATTATTTCGTTAAACTTGTATCAGCAATTCATGTAGGTGTAGACAACTATAGGAACTCACGTTGTGCGTTGCCCGGTATTTAATTTTCTTTTTTTTAGTTTAACTAATTTTTGTCAACGATTTTTTTCAAATCAAAGGACTTGAGGAATTGAGGAGACTGAGAAAAGCTGTCAGAGGATAGCCGTAGTTAGAAAACTTTAAATATTATAAAGAAACAGAATAACGTACTGATGATGCTGAATTTTCATCTATCAAAGTTGTGTTTTCTGGTCAGTAATACGGTTGTACATCCTGTCATCAAAGAAGTAATTGACATTTAAATATTAAAGACGTTCAATTATTAAGATGATTCAGCATAAATCAACATAGTTAAGAAAATGTAATGCGAGTGTCTTATAAAGGCGATTTTCTCCGCAAGAAAATCTTAAAGACCTTGAGAGCTTATATTCTAGTGAAGATACCATGACCATTGTCCTTTATCTAAGTAAGACATACGTGTTCGTTCGCATAGTCGGTCTGGTTTAGCTCCCTTATTATATGGAGTTTACCTCGTATAAAATTAAGTTCCAAAGACAATGAAAGCTTCATAACTGTTGGATAGTATTCTGGTACATTGTAAATACTCTTATCAACTCCTAAATACAATATATCGTTCGTGAAAATTGATTTAATTGCTTTTTTTTTCATGAGTTGAAATAAAAAAAATTGGACAATTACACAATAATTACATCACTTTAAGCTGGTTACTCTAACAAAATATTATTGTAATGTGATTATATAATAATATATAATAAAAAACTGCTATTAAGTTTCAAATATTTACTTAAGTAGTAGAGTGTTGAAATTTATTTACGTATTAATATTATGAGAAATGTAATATTTCTAGATAAATTAGCAAACGATTCATTAACAATTTATGGCGATAATTATGAGCAATATAGCATAATCTTGTCAGTAACATAAATTGTTTTCTTTTCAAACTTTGATTCACCTCTGTAATGTTATCTCCACGGTTAAACGTTGAACCATTCAACTAACTACATTATAATAAAATGTCTATCCTCGTTCCGAGTCAGCTTATAAATATATTTTCAGTTCGTCTTTACAAAGTGGCAAGGGCTTATTAAGAGATGCATATGTTAAAGAAAATGATATATGTTCATTACTATCGGGTTCAAAATTAATACTAATTAATCTAGATTTGATTTAAGATGATCATATTTAAATATAATTATAAATTATAAATTTTATTTGCTATAACTTAGTACGCCTTAGCGAGTCCGACAAAAAAGTCATCATTTAAATTTTATTTTAACAATAATCAACTGTTTTTCAGTCAAGGAATAACGTCTTTCTTTGTCCGACGCTTGTTCCCGGACACCGTGTATAATTGCAATAGCCATATTGCAATTATATATTGATACGCAATCTATGCTATTGCCACATAAACCTTTTTAGTTGAAGTAGGTGAAAATACACATAAGCAGATAACATTTTTAATGGTCAAAAATCGGTTGACTCTTTTCCTCAGATGTTCCTTCGTCAGACGATGTGTCTATAAATGATATTAAAAGAAACGAATTCTATGACATTTACATCCCTTCATGCATATTCTTTCAAGTCTAAATCTCCCGCGATGACAAAATTGTAACTTAGCGCTACGTATTTCATCCCTAAATTGTTTTTGCTTGCAGTACACTGTCGAATACCCGGCGCGTGTAATGTAAGTGAAACAGCGTCGCTAACGGTCATTGAACCGTTTAGAGCTTTCGAGGCTTACATTGAGTCAGCTTTTGGAGCTTTCGCTAATGTTGATATAGTTTCATACACTTGTTTATGTATTCAGGGTACGCGTGGATTATTTAAATTTTATCTTACTTTGAAAGAATACTTTACATAAAAATACTTTTATTTTTATATTCTGATGGTTGGAGTTAATGTTATTGCGCAGTATGCATTACAGTCTCGTAAGGCTCGACCTTTCATGAAGGTGAGTACTCTATATACTTGACTACAAATCTTAATGCTTGCTAAATGAGAATATACGTTTGTTTTTTTTCTAAGACTTCCAGCATTTTCCAAAGATAATTTTTTCAAGGTTTACAATATTACTTTGGTTGAAAACATCTATTGTATAATAACTATTGATTAATTTAATTTTTGTTATTAAGTATAATTTCCATTATTTATCAAAGGTGTTTTTTGTGGCAACGCCATACTTCCCTTATTTCTTCATCAAAGTTGTTAATGATTCAGACATCAATTTAACCTTATGTTCCCCTACAAACAAATAAAAATATTTTTTTAAATTCTTTACATATTATTTCCCAAAGGTGTCCAAGCGCCACCATTAACAGTCTGTTTAACTAACACACCTACCTAATTTTAACTAGCGAACTAACTAATTCTTAATATTCATGATTTTCTCCACGTTTTCCTGAGTGATTTTTATGGTAATAAAGGTGGCAGACAACAGTTCTTAAGCATTTTTTCGGAAAAATATTTAAAGAAATTCTTAAAAGGACACAACATATGTATCGTTGAACTCGTGGTTCGATAAATTTTCAATTCATATTCTGCACGATAAACAAGAAAGAGTTTTTTTTAACTTATTGCAAAAACAAAATGAAACTGTTAAACTTCACGTCTATGATTAGGCTACTCTCCTCTAACTTTATGCATTACTACAAATTTGTACGTAAAAAATAACCTGTGACAAACGAACAAACAGACGGATGAACACCGACGTGATTCCATTAGTCTTCGGCTTTGGCAGATTTGCCACATAACACCAAAAACGATACGTATGTAGTGATTAACTTTTACGAAAATGTTCTTTACTTGAACTACCAGTTAGAAAGAGAAAACATGTGATGTATAAAGGAAAACAAATAAATGGCGGGATATTAACACGATCGAAGAAAGGAGAGGTACGATTTTTAGGGTTCCGTACCCAAAGAGTGGGAACGGGACCCTATTACTGAGCATCCACCGACTTTTTGTCCGTTCGTCTGTCTGTCTGTCTCAGGGCTGTATCTTTTGAACCATAATATGTGACACTTGAAATTTTCACAGAATATGTGTTGCTAAGACTTCTATGATAACAATAAAATGCTGCCAAGTAAGATTCGGACCCATAAACAAAGGGTTAGGTACCACCGCACAATATTAATATTAATTCTTTGGTAAATAACGAGATAGATGCCATAGCAACAAGTCATTCATAATAGTACCTGTCAAACACGAGTGGAACTTGCACTTAAAGGGTTCCGTACATAGAATAAATAATAATATTTAAGGGTACGTGGTATTTTTGATTAAACTATTTACAAATATTAATTTTTCTCAACGTAACCTACTATGTTTTTATAGATGTAAAAACAAATTATAAAGAAAAGAACTAGAAAATATATAATAATAAAAATTGTCAAATAATTTAAAATATTTTACGAGAATCTTGCAAATAAGCAAGATGTAATCAGCAAATTATTTTACATATTTTTACGAATCACTATGGCATCTATTTTATTATTTACCAAAGAATTAGTGTTAATATTGTACCGTGGTACGGAACCCTTCATGTCCGAATGTAATTCGAACTTGACAGCTTTTTATTTCAAATAACTATTAAAACATATATGACCTGTGTTTTCTGATACTAGTATCCAATGATTTCTATGAATTAGCAACTTAAACTGAGAAGGAATATCCGTAAAAGTACGAAGACGGATGTTTCAAAGAAAAATCGTTTGAAAACCTTATTTCACGTTCTGTTATACCAGAAATTCCCAAAGTGTAAATTCAATCATTATACGAGTACGAAAGTCGAAACTACTATAGCTGTACTCTCTTTCTGTTCCTAACTGATTGTTTCGTGGGCGGGTTAAGGTGGTACACTTGACGACACAGGCAAACTGTTGTTCTTATAATTGTGGCAAGGAAGAATTTTGTGTCTGGCTTTATTAGAAATTATTTCATACTTGGTACCGATTAATTATTTATATTGCTACCTATTTTGGAGTTTTTTAATTACCATAATTTAGAAGCAAATTTTATAGGAATTCTCCAATTTTCCATCGTATTCAATAACTTTTTTAGTTTGGATGGGAATGAGTTCATTGTATATATTGCAATGTAGGTATTTTTTTTAGTTTAGTACTTATTTAATTTAGTTTAATATCGTGGAAAAGTGGAGGACTGCAATATAGTTTGGTTTGTAGATTGCGCTGTTTAAAAAATAGAAGTTACCCGAAGTTATCAAGTTATTGGGTACACGAGGTTATCAAGGTAATGAGAGTCTCTTTAATAAAATAAAGTCATTTCTTTGTTCAAAATGTCTATTTTCAGTTGAAAAGTTATGTGCAACAACGCCTATAGAACGTAACCAGTTAGGAAACGACGTAGAAGTTATCTACAACAACGCATGTAGAACGTAACCAATTAGGAAACTAATCAAATGGAAGCAGTATGTGTATATCGAAGGAACACCTTTAATCTGTACTTGGTTTTGCACGCGCTCCAGGTGATCGAGCTCTCGCGTTGCCAATTAATGAAATTTGTAGTGAATAAAGTCAACAGTCATAACATAGTGAATTTCGTAATGTTTTTTGTATTCTTTTTTGAAAAAAAAACTTAGCTATAAAAATATTGCTAATAAAATATTTAATTTCTTTACATTCGTACCACACATTTTGTTTCTACTTTCACATTTTTTATGGAAATTTAATTTTTTTTTTTAATATATACTTAATTAAATTAGCTAACTTTTTATTGAATCTTTTTAGTAAAGGCATTTTAAAAAAAGTTTTTGTTTCACTCAATATACTTATTTTCGTACTTTTTAGCTCCATGACAATTTTAAAATAGGTAAAACACTATCTGTTTCACATTACGCGAAAAATGTTAAACGAATTTTAACTGGGTTTACTGATCTTAAGCTAATGATTCAACTTAATAGCTAAAGCGTGAACCATAAAAAAGTCTTTTTCGTTTTTTTATATCCATAAATTGAGTCTATCAAATGTCTCTTACAAATTTTCTCTTTCCGGAGCCGTACATTTTTTCATTTCATTTTTCATTCAGTACACTTTTTCAAAAAATCGTGTGCGCCTTAACTCGTACATTGCGACGATTTAAGACTAATGTTGTAGCTTTTTGAGAAAAGAGTTCTGTTTACGAAAATAATTTGAATTAATAAAAAAATAATTTGATTTTAAAGTAAACGCAATCCTTATAAGTCTCACGTGTCTCTGAAAATGTGGACTTTCTCAAGTGGTTTTTCTCAAGAATCAATGGATGTGGAAACATGAAATTTGGCATAATAATAAAACAGATTAACCAGCACGTATCTCAATAGATGACACTCAAAAATATTTGTACGAAAATGTCGGAGCGGGAAAAAATTACGTTCTGGAAAAAAATGTCTTCATGTAGTGTGATGTATCGTTTAAAAGAAATAATAGATAGGGCCCCAAATTTTTTTTTTAATTTTAGGAAATAGTATTTCACTGCTTTTTCCTGAAACTACTCAAATAAAATTACAAAAAAATAGAATTCTTAGAAGCCCACGCAAAGGTTGTAGAAAAATTACAAAAATTACTGAAGAAGGTTACTGGCTCATAACCAAGTAAAATAATTTTTTTGGAAACTGTCTACCATGTTTATTTGCACACCGCCTAAATGCTGTTTCAATATAGTTATTTACATCAGAACCCTTACAGATTTCGCCTATTACATACAATTAGGATAGACTGAGCCTAATGTGAGGCAAATTAATAAACCTTGCGTTTGAAGCACTTGGCTATTCAACAATATCCTTCATTTTCTCCATCATACGGGAAAAAAAATATCCTGGAAAAAGTTATCTCGTTCCGTTTCCAAAGACGCTTTCAGATAGAAACTACGTATTTTTATTTATAGTTGTAACGCTTATATTAACGACTACAATAGATATATTCATATAATAAAAAAGCTTACATATATTATAGTTTAGGAAATAAAATATCTGCGGTATCTAAAGGGATATTTAGACATCTATACTATTTAATTACAAAATTGTACTAGAGGTGCGATTCCACATTAAATATATTTTTGAGAAAAATTAGTGAAATATACTATTAAGATTTCTTCGAAAACAAAATTAGTTTTTTTTTAGAATTTCTGTCTATTCAAAAATTATGCAAAGACCATTGAACCAATTTCGGTAGGACTTTCATTGCAATCATTTTTGGTTAAATATTAATTATAGTATAAATTTTATTCTGTCTTTGGTCGCTTTCAAATTTCTCCTAAAGGATATTGTGTCTATCTATTTGTTTATTTACATATTTGTCTCTTTGTTGAAATATCATGTACAACTTTTAAACCGACTCGAATGAAATGTTTACTAAGGTAATTAATCAATAAGGTACTTATTTAATTCTAAAATAATTGCTTATCAAATATTTCCTAAGGAACTTGAAATTCAATTATGAGCACTCAGGTTTAATACCAATTGCGAGCTTTAATCCATTGAACAGAAATTTCGAGACTGTTATAGCAATTAAAGTTTAAGCTTAGATATAAAATCTTTTATCCCGGTCGAGAGAACTTTTGAGGTTCAAACAGTATCAACCCCAAAGACATAATTTACTTTTATTCCGACGAAGAGTATTTTTTATCGTTATTACTGGAGTAAAATTCCGTCTCAAAAATAAAAAATATATACTTAAGCGGAGCCATTAGTAAAAACTTGGCGTTAATTAATTGAATATTGTGTACATTTGGAACTATTAAATAGATGCTAATTTTATTGAATATATCGTAAACGAAGATTAGTATTTGTAACGGTTTATTAAGAGGTGAACTGGACAGAAGCAAAATATCCAAATATTCTCTACAGAATTTAATTATGTCCGATTTATAACTTTCCTCCTAGCCTTGAATATGTGTGTATTAAAAGACACAGGTGAAGTTTCCACATAGCACTTTATTATCTCATTCACAGATCAATTTAAAAACTTAGTCGAGTCAATTCGAAAAAAGACTGTCGAATTGACAATGATAATTTTAGAATATGTATAGTCACAGCTACGCTGTATGGGGCATATATCTCTTCAGCATCTCCCTCATCATCATCTTCAGCATCTTCATAATATCTCTTCAGCTCGAACATTCTGTATATAATTCGAATTACATGACTTGTTTATCCATGTATAACTTACATCTTAGCATTGGATACTGTATATTAAAAAACCATGAAGTGTCCATGTTTCCACACTACTTTCTTATTAACTAATCTATTCAACAATATATCCGAATTCAATTTGAAAAAGAGTGTCAAATTAACCATAATATTTTATATATTTAGACACAGTTACGTTTTACATCTTTGGCTCGAACATTTTTTATACAATTCAAAATATAAAGCTGGTTTAACCATGTAGCATTTATAATTTTCCTCCTAGAATAGCGTATTCGTAAAAACAGGTGAAATTCTCATTAAAAGTTTTGTCCAAAAGTATATTCAAATACGATTCGAAAAACTTTCAAATTGATGATAATAATTCATAAATATATTTAGTCACAGTTGCGTTATATGCCTCCAATATTTCTTTACCTCAAACATTATCTATAGAATTCAAAATGTACGGTTAGTTTGACTATGTCCTATGTATAATTTTCCTCCTATTGTTGGGTATTTATAAATTTAAAAAAAAGATGAAGTTTCCACTTCAACTTTTCTCTTATTATTTTCTGACTAAAAGTTCTATTTAAAAATATATTCAAGATCGAAAAAAAACTTTTAAATTGATGATAAAAATTCATAAGTATATTTAGTCACAGTTACAATGTATGCCTCTGACATTTCTTGAAGTTGAACATTCTCTATAGAATTCGAATTATACAGCTAGTTTAGCCATGTCCAATTCATAATTTACCTCTCAGCGTTGGGTATTTGTGTTTTAAAAAGAATAGGTGAAATATCCATGTCGCATTATTATTGTATCATTAAGAGATTTGATCAAAAACATATTGACTTTATTAAAAAAACTACGACAGGTTTTTTTGACCATAAAAATTCATGAATATTTTTAGCCACACTTGCATTGTATGTATCTAATACCTCTTTAGCTACTTTTGAGGTTTCATATCTAAATAACGAAAACGGTTTGATTCGTCTATAAGAATTTCTTGTTTTCTCCATTTTTTCGTCAATTTGTTATAGCATAGTAGCTCTTAATAATATTCAAGACACATTGTGATGAAATTTTAAAAAAAATGTGATTGAGTTACGTGAACATATAAAAATATTTCCATTTATTTTTTTCAGATATTTCGCCATGCCAAAATCTTGCTGATGAAACATTTTTTTTTCACGAACTCCACCGAACGGGAAATTCTATTGATAAGGTCTTTTAAAATACAATATCTATTTTATAATACGGCTTCTCCTTAGCAAGATATGAGCCTCCAAAGTGTTCTGCAATAACGCAGCCCCTGTTTTTTTTTAATTTCACACACTCCAAAGATCTGAACGAACCAAGTAAATGATAATTTACTTCAATAAAAAATTATTTCGCTCAACTCGTATTAATAAATGAAATAAATACAGTCAATTCTTATTATTTGCCTTAGGCCTGTGAAGTATATACTAGTCAATATCTTGAATAGTTGCAAGTAAGATCAGTATAAATACTATACTGTCAATAGTTTAATAGAATTATTATGTATCCTTAACTGTGTATACCTAAGTGTATACAAATCCTTCTTACTGGGAGTTCCATTGTTACTTAATATGTTTGTCTTAAGAAGCTTTGGTTTTATGTTTTATTATGATCCAGCAGATAAATTTTAATCCTTAATAATTGTTTAACGTCCGCAGTAAAATAATGTTATTGGTAACAAGTATTTGGCATCAACATGAGCGAAACTATCATCTCTTACTTTCTTATTCATCATGTTATTCAAAGTGTTAATGCTCTAGGCGATAAAGAATGTATCCCCTAAAGTACAGATACTGAAAAATATCTGTTAAATGTTACTCAAACAGTGATATAATTTTTCATATCATTATAATTTCTAACCAAAGAAAAGATATTTAATACAAATGTAGCATATACCGAACAACATTTTGTGCTCTCTTAAGGAACTGATGATATTGTATTATTAGGATCTATTAATGTGATCGAACAAATTTGTTAAGTTCCAACATGATACGCAATGGTTGGTAGATATATTGTAACGTTCTAATTTTTTCACTGGGCAACTGAAAAACCTGAAAAAATTCTAAGCACTGTTATTTAAATAAAAATGTTAATCAAATTACATAAAATATTTTAAGAGGTATATGTATACACCTACGGAGCCTTATTTTATGCGTTTTCCGACATGCACTTGATTAGTTTTGTAGATTTAGAGTCAATTGTAAATATGAATTACAACCCACTCTAACTTATCAACTTTTGAGTAACATTTAACACATAACATGCACTATGAACATTGGGATAATTTGAGAAAAGAAAAGAGAAAATGGACAAGGCAGGCGGCCATTTGTTATTACACTCGTCATGAAATTAA
Organism: Druceiella hillmani; assembly: GCA_039881145.1. NCBI lineage: Eukaryota > Metazoa > Arthropoda > Insecta > Lepidoptera > Hepialidae > Druceiella > Druceiella hillmani. Next base: position 3,157,699 of record JAYKKI010000062.1, read on the forward strand.
CTGTGTAAAGTTAATTAAATTCTTTGTCGAACATTTTGTAAATATTGATTTATATTCATGACAAGAGCTATGTAGAGATGGCACTGACCCTTAGCCTGGTATATAAAAGAAATAGGTTTCGCCAAATTTATGTTTGGTGATAATAAATACTGACAGAAGGGAACAGTTTAGTGTTTGGTGAGGTCGTTGTACTGTTAAAATACGTCCCGCGAGTGAAATTAACTGTCGAGAAGCTGCCAAGTTCTGCGTAAAGGGCAATACGAAATTGATTTACGGGCTATAGAAAAAAGAACGAACTTTTTTTTAATATGATTTGAAGATATGAAAGCGTTATATAATATTATAGAATATGAAACGTTATATAATATTCTTATATAAATCTATTATTAAAGGATTACATATTGTCGTTTATTAATATAATTTCCACTTGAATAAGTATTACGATAAAATATTTATTTCATTGCTAGATATATATTATACATTACCTGGATAAAATACAAGGTTTATTGGCAAAAATAATTTTGTTTTCTTACACCGATACCACAATAATAACTACTTAGATGATAAATAATTAGTGTAATAAATAAATAATAAATAGTAGTAAAATCGTGACCTTGAAGTATATCCATTCTATCTTACGTAGTTTCTAAGAAGAAAAAATTGGCTAAGTGGGTATCGGAACTACTTCGTGTATGATAATGTACTTTTCCGTAGTAGATATTTCTTGAATTTTTTATAAATATTAAAGGAAATAATTTTGATTAAAAGTCCTAATTAAATGCTGGTACGTAGAATATTTTCCGATACGTGAAATTCGTGGTTGAACAATTAGGAAGGAATAAAACATTGCACATAACGTTGAAGCTTTACATATCGTGACTTGAATCGCCTAAAACATCAATCTAGATTACGTTACGAGAGTCCCATGAAACCTTAATTTCATTACGAGAGTTCTGTACAACCTCAATTTCATTACGAGAGTCCTGTGCTACCTCAATTTCATTACGAGAGTTCCATAAAACCTCAATTTCAACACGAGAGTACTGCGCAACCTCAATTTCATTACGAGAGTCCCATGAAAGCTCAATTTAATTACGAGAGTCCTATGCAACTTTAATTTAATTATAAGAGTCCTGGGCAACCTCAATTTCATTACGAGAGTTCCATAAAACCTCAATGTCATCACGAGAGTACTGCGCAACCTCAATTTCATTTCGAGGGTCCCATGAAAGCTCAATTTAATTACGAGAGTCCTATGCAACTTCAATTTCATTATGAGAGTCCTGTGCAACCTCAATTTTATTACGAGAGTCCTATACAATCTCATTTTCAATACAAAAATCATATAGGGTGCATATTTCATTAGGAGAATCATCTCGACGAAAGTCCCCAGAGCCCAGTCAATGGCGTACGCGAAAAAAAGGTTGGCACCCACTTTACATATAATATACTTTACCACATTTTAATTAGCTTTCCACTCTGAAGCATTTCATTAAATTAAAAGCTCTAGATACTTTGAGGATTTGACAAAAGGTAAATAACGCTGTTTACAACATTGGCTAAAAATGCTACATTTTTTTCGTATTTTTAAATATAGATGACTCATTTTCTCAATTTTGCTGTCTCGAAACTAATTTCGCTTAAACATTCCAACATTTTAAACAGTTCCTTTCCCAAACATAAGGCAGTACGAGAAAAACATCAGAGCAACAAAATATCGATAAGCAGAAACAAAACAAAACAATATTTACATTTTAGCTTAAAATATTTTCACATAAAACAATTACACGACTGTGAAAACCACTTCATGACCTTGTGCACAGAGACGTTGACCCTTACAAGAGTTAAGACTTATCTTGTTATTTGTTTTTTTTCCAGCACAGAAAAACAACTCGTAAATCATCTAAGCTGGAAAAGAAAAACTTTTATTAAATATTTGGAGGGAAAATGTTGCAAGTTTAGTAAGTTCTTGAAACGGTGTGAACTTATTATGTATCGTACCTGATATTATAAGTTATAGCGGGACCACACTGCTAAATATTTTGATATGTAACCTCAAAAATAATAATTTCGTATGCGTCCAATAATAGTAGAGTGATATTATTATTATTTGCTTACCTGAAAACTTTGAATAACCTGGATCCTAACACCAGGAAACTATCCTGTATAAATTTTTCCAAATATCGAGTGAAAAAGTCCTACCTCTCCTGAAGTCTACTCCTTCTGTGTCCTTGTCCTTTTCTTCTTCCAACCTAACTCATTTTAATATTCGTGTTCCAATTTTATGTATTTTTTTAAACAATCTACTCTTCAAAACATATTGTTATGGTCGACTGGACGAGACTACTCGGATTTTATGATATCAAACTAAGAAACGATATTTTAACATTTAATTCTTAAGTGAATATAAATGGCAGGAAAATTTCTAACAAATTGTATACCGTTAAGATATCAGTTAGATGTTAGCTTATATCTAAGATTGTTATATCATTGTTATATCTAAGATTTGTTGTTGTGTTCAAAATATTTTCGTTCCCTTCTAAATTACATTCCTGAAACCAACAAAAAATGCCAAATATGAGCAAGGATGGTCATCTTTGTGCTTTAACAAATAGTTTTAGTTACATTGTATACACGACCCAAGACCGACCACGACCCAAGACCTCTGACTATTACCAGAACGACAAGAAATAGTATAATAAAGGTGAGTATAATTATATTTCATAAAAGAGCTGTAGTGTAAAATACTTTTACTTTTATAAGTACCGTTTAAATATCTTGTCGCTACCGTGAGTTTTTTTGGAATTTTAAAAGGAGAAAATTTTTGATTGTTTGCTTCCTACAGCATGGTACAGAATAGCTAATTGATATTAATTTTTAACATTTAGTTGCAAATAATGTGAAGATAGATAAAGGGCATGTGGTATATTTTTATAGCTTGTGGATAATGTAAAATGACGATTAAGGTAAAGGAAGTTCGAGTGAATTTTTCAGCTGAATGTTCAAAATATTGTTGCTTTATTAAAATAATGGGTAAAGTTCATTATTATTATAGGATTAACTTTCAATTTTAAGATAGTGATCCCTAAAAATCCAACGATATTGTGACATATTATTACAGATTGTGCACTGTAATCCATTTTCTGCTGCAAAGTATGAGTCTAAGTATATTTTTGAGTTGAATTATAATGACTATACTCTCACAGCCATATAATAATAATGTTTCAAAGAACTATCCATGATAATAACATCTTTAAAAAAATTCCAGGATATATGTACAATAATAGCAAATTGTTTCTTATATTCCAAAATGGGCCATAAAATTCTGTACTCGATTAAAGTATAATGTATAAAACAACCTGATCGCCAAGGAAACCATTTATGAATTAATTATAAATAAAAGCGATTTATAATAATGCAGTCATTGTCCATTTTTAGCTAATTATTCTTAATGATATTCTGATACACCTTTTTCATATTTCTTTAAAGATTTAAGCATCAGACACGAATGCAGATGTATTGAGCAACAAACAGATTCTTGTTTATGATGTTAAACTTCTGATACAACTAATAATTTAATAATGGTTGAATGATCTTTGTTAAAGTTAGAAAATACATAAGTTATATGCCAATATATGCTGATAATACATAAGGTATATGCAAATAATGGTTATAATGCTTGAATGATCTTTATTAAAGTTAGATAATACATAAGTTATATGCCAATATATGCTGATAATACATAAGGTATATGCAAATAATGGTTATAATGCTTGAATGATCTTTGTTAAAGTTAGATAATATATAAGTTATATGCCAATATATGTTGATAATACATAAGGTATATGCAAATAATGGTTATAATGCTTGAATGATCTTTCTTAAAGTTAGATAATACATAAGTTATATGTCAATATATGCTGATAATACATAAGGTATAATGCTTGAATGAATGATGCTTGAATAATGGTTATAATGCTTGAATGATCTTTGTTAAAGTTAGATAATATATAAGTTATATGCCAATATATGCTGATAATACATAACGTATATGCAAATAATGATTATAATGCTTGAATGATCTTTGTTAAAGTTAGATAATACATAAGGTATAAGACACTGAGCAGCAAACTAAACATTATGTGTTAAAAAAGACTCCTTGAATCATATTACATCCGTATTGCAAAATGAGCGTTCCATAATTGTTAAGATAAAATATGAAACTAAAATAAGAAATTTCAACTAATTTATTGTTTGACTACAGTGCCGGTCGATATCTTAAAAACCGTTTTTGTCCTTTAATAATGAACTTCAAAAATCCTCAATCGGATTTGCTATGAGTAACAGAATAGAATAAACTTTTTTTTGCAGCATTCTTAACTATAGAATTTGTATTAAGTAAAAATATAATATATTTGTTAAAAAATATGGAATTTTTAATAATTTGAATATATAGGTATATACACAATCCATTGGATATCTAGTAAGTTACATTAAATGCTAATTGTGTCGTATGTCGAGTATAGGTACGTTAAAAATATTTCTACTTTTGACCGAGTGCTATGAACAATGAAGGATAATGATAAAATGATATCCTGATGTGGTTGTAAATATTCTGGTGAAATCCTGTAATAAGTGGAATATTCTGCACTCTATGCAGAGAATTTTTCTATTATTTTATATTATAAATTCAGTAGAAACAGAATGGAGAAATAAACAAATTTGAAAATGGCAAAACTAGTCAGCTAGAGAACCAGAAAAAGCAAGAAAAAATATTCGTACCGTTTCTCAGAACACTGTGGTTTTAAATTTTTTTTCTCCTGTGAACTGTTCTTATCCGAATTTTCAATTTTTTAAAACTTCTTTATTCAAAATTCAGGTTATATTCGTAATAAATTAATGTCTGTAATTAGAGGAAAATAGTTATGCACATTCTCCAAAAATCGATGGTATTGTTTTTTGTTTCGTTACTCATGTTTGGGAATGCAGAAGTAATTTAAAAAATGTAATTGTATCTAACTCAGTACAACTTCTTTGGCAATCTAAATCTCGATGTGTAAGTAAAGGGTAAAACGACAGAGAGAGAAGAAAGAGGCATATGTGGGTATGTGTATATATATATATATATATATATATATATATATATATGTGCGTGTGTGTGTGTGTGTGTGTGTATATATATATATATATATATATATACACAGTATCCGGGAATAGATGTTGGACAAAGAGAAAGACGCTATTCGTTGGCTATATAGGAATAAATTGTAATTTCACATAATTCCCATTAACACACCCAATACTTGCTCGGATTGCGTTTCTTACCTGCAGTGACAATGTCTTCGCAGCAGTTCACGGGTATTCCCCGGAGCGGCGCTGAGCAATGTGCTCAAACATCGTGTGTACGAAAAAGATAAATAATTATGCATATTATTTTCAATTTTCTGAAAAAAGTCTACTTTTAAATTTTATTTTAACGACAATCAACTATTGTTTGTTTTCGCGCAAAATTTTGACAATTTACTTTAACAAACATAACGTAAGAAACAGTTGATAGCTTTAGTGAGCGCCATTTTTATTTGTTTTTGCGTAAAATTTTGACAGTATGCTTTTGGACACACAATATACAAAACAACTCATAACCTGTAATTACCGCCATTTTTTTTAGCGCATGCATATACATCTTGTCTTACTGTATCATGTTCATCTATCTTTCTTAGTTGTCTCTTTACAAGAAATATTCTAGAATTTTCTATAACGTTCCAGAAATCGGTCGAACAAATGGCTGGTTTATAAGTTGCCAATCTAATATAAATCTGTTTTTAATATCCATTGATAATAAAGAATCATTTAAAAACTTAGATACAATTTTCTGACGGTTTCAGTATTTACTTTACTATTAGAACAATTCAGGTTTACCTCAATAACGGATTTTTTTGAATTATTTTTGACAGTTTATTGAGGGAGTGTTAGGAAGTTACATGTGTTATAGTTTATCCAAGTATTTAATTAATTTTCATATATAACAATGGAAAGTTACACAGTTCTATAATGCGTAGAAATTGTTTAGCTTATTATGGAAATGGGTGCACCGATCGCCACACGTTTCCTGAGTTACCTGACGTCGTGCGTAAATATCAAACAGAATGCTTGCTAATAAACAAAATTACAAGCATTTGAAGTTCAATTTATTTTAACAAATCACTTCACATGTTAACAAATTGTTTTTACTTTATCCCGAAAAAGATACCGATCGATATGTATGTTATTCTGACGGAATCGTCCGTCTTTACATTTCCAAAAATAAACGAGGAAAAGCAATAACTGTCAGTAAGGAAAGGTATTGTTTATGAAAACTGATTATTTTTAGCCTCAACGGGAAAACTCGACCCACAAAAACATGTTTTGAAAAAAGACAGCGCAGCTTTTAACGCCTACGCTCACGAAACAGTCGACCTTAAATATCATGTTTACGTAAATACACCAGTAACAACTGACTACTTCAAGATAAAGATCGCACGCCTCATTCGCGACATTCAGCCAACTTTATATGAAACCTCCGTTGAAATTGGCTTCTTTTACTGTCACATAAACGGGATATAACTTGTACGTGCCACTGAAAGATACCACTGCGCACAACCTTCTGTTCGAAATTCACCACAAACAATTGAATATGAAAAATAAAAATCTCACGCGTTATTCGTGACATCTGGCCAACTTTATGAAACCATCGTCACCTTCGTTTGGTGTCGCGTAAATAGGCTATAGCGTGTACACGTCATCTAGCGATACCGCAACACACAGTAATTTGTTCAAAATCTTTGTTTACGTCATCGAAAGTCCCTTATTAAAAAAAATTAAAATTCTGCTAGTGAAATAATTTGTTTTATTTAAATTCACACCACAAACAAACAATTGAATACCTAAAAAAAGAACGAACGCGTTATTCGTGACACCCAGCCAACTTTATTTGAAACTGATATCAGCTTCGTTTGTTGTCGCATAAATAGGGCGTGTACACGCCGCCGAACTATACCGCAGCACGCAGTCATTTGTTCAAAATCTTTGGTCACAAACTCATCAAAAGTGTTTTTATAATAAAAATAAATTTTAAACTCTGTCACTGAAACAATTTGTTTTATTTAAATTCACACCACAAACAATTTTCAGCAAATTATTCTTTTCATCCGGTCAACTTTATGTAAAACCGTCCTCAGCTTCGTTTGGTATCGCATAAACAGGATATAGCGTGTACGCGTCACCGAACGATACCGCAAGTTATTTGTTGGAAATCTTTGTTCATGTCATTGAAAGTCTTTTATCTATCTAAACATATAAGAAAACTTTTAATTAAACTAAGTCTGTACATTGAATATTTTTAAGTAATACTAAATGCTAGTTAGGCTACTAAGCCTAAAACGAGTTTTTAGAATTTTTGGTCAGTTTGTCTACTTCTCTGTACACTTCTTGTTTATACACACAAATCTCAGCAACGGCTGAACCAATTTGGGTGCTGTTTTCAGTGATGTATTTAGATTAGCTTGGCCAACATTTAGACTAACATTTAAGTTTCATTTCATACACCGACATTTCATACACAATTTTTCATTGTGTACCGATATACACAAATGAAAAAGATACGTCAACTTTTACTTCACGTTCATTGTGCACACTAATATCCGCACCAGGGGAACCGATTTGGCTATTAACGCCATCTTTTATATTTTTAGTAAACTTTATGATCATAGAGTTCTGAGAGAAAAAAGAAATATTCTTATTAAAAGACCCTATAGATACCTAGCTTGTAACTTAAATTAATGAATATATTAATATATTATACATTCACTGTTATTTTTAACCCACTTGCTGTGATGAAGCTGATGTGGTTTGTAACGAAAACCACGCCCAATAATGAAAATAAAGAAAATACATTCGATGCACTTCAACTCTCTCCACTTAAGTCGTTATTGCTCCTTATCCGTTAGTTTTACAAGTATATTATATGATCTATGCCTATATACGTACATTTATTACATTATTTTATGATTACAACATCTTCAGGTGAGATATTAACAAAGATTCAGTAGTAAGTACAACGAAACCTAGGTCGTGGTAAAGAAATTAAAGAGAGTAGAAATAATACTACATCGCGTAGTTTCATTTAATTGTGAATAATGAATTTCTACAAAATTAACGCCAAATATATTCAATAATAGTTTATATGACAATATTTCACTGCTTTGATTCGCGACGAACTACAGGGGATTGTTAGTATTATTAAATCTATAAATTACAGAGTAGTGACCACAGTTTCAGAGATATTTTCAGAAATTTCAAGGATTTTTCCCACATTGACGTTCTTTTCGTTAATTAACTTCGATCTCTCCAAGTTTAGTAGTTAAGAAGTTTAAAGCAGTAAATCTATAAATATTATATTTTGTCATTTTTGTCAGACATGAAGTTAAAAAACGTGCTACATATATTTCGTACTGCAAGTGTAGACCGTCTCAAGACAGGTTAACAAACCTCTTCCAACAAGTTTAATCTATTACACTTACGAAACTCTCATTTTTATTACCTTTCTCCTTAAACCATTACAGTTTCCAGACGATATAACTGCCTCCGAAGAAAACTTCCAGCTACAATCTTGCCCAGTGACGATCTCAAGCCGCTCCCTTGGTACTAACCGTAAAAATGTAACTTTGCCAAACATAACTCGACCGCAATATCTCAATCCGTGTTTTCTAAGAAAACTTTTCCGAAATAATTAAAGCTTTCCTAATAATATTATCCAGAGACGCCGCATTGTTTCGTGAAAAAACTCGACAAATAAAAGTAAACACGTAGACACCGTAATAATAATATAATAGCACAGAAGTATCTCATTCTAAAGAAGTTTCGATTATGACAAGGAGAATGGTCATAATGACTAGAACAAATACACACATACATAATAGGATATAATAATACAAATGTTAATTTTTATCAGACTCAAAAGAAACCAGAAATATCCCTTTCAGTCTTTATAGTATTCATGAAAGCTGAAAATTTATAGCACAAGAAAATTTACCATGGTGTTAATAATCTATAAAGAAGTCATAAATATAATCTGTTGCTTTCAGTCTTTATACTATTGATGAAGATTTACAATTTATAGCACTAAAAACTTACTATGGTATTAATCGTTTATAAAGAAGTCAGAAATGTAATATATTAGTTTCGGTATTTAAAATATTTGCTTAACATTTATAGCCCTAAAATCTTTCTTCGGTGTTAATGACAAAGAAACACTTATTAACGAATATTTTACATTTATTCAAGAATGTTCGTTTATTATGTATTCGTTTTACTATAATTTAAATGATATTATTTTGAATATTTTGGTGACACTAAATTTAATTTTATGGAAAGTATACTGATTGATTTCTAGCAACACTGCTGTAGTAACAAACGTTTTGAGTTTCGATATCTTAAATTTGTTAGATACTCTAAATGTAATGCACCCTTGCAAATACTATCTACTTTTGTATCCAAAATCTAGTAGACAGAATGAGATCTCTTAAAATTTTTTTTGCCAAAAAAATACTGATAGTATTTTTTTGCCAAAAAACATTTTCAATTCTTAAACTGGTATGTTTTTTCAAGCCTAACAAGTGAGCGCATAATTTTAACTTGTTAAATATTTTTGTAGTTAATTTGATGAATATATAAATATAATTATTTTATAATCATAAACTATATAATTATATTAATCCCTTTCTCATTTTAATTTTTATTACTTGCTTTACATTTTTCATGTACTTCCGAATTGTTATGCAAAGGTAGATTTGAAGTCACTATGAAGCATGTAAGCACTAAGTAAAATCAATAAACAAGTGTTAAAAAAATAAACCATTTCAACTGTAAGGGTAGAATTGTTTCTAGAGAGATCTGTCCTTAGGTGAATCTACCTTTACTTGGATTTGTCTCTTCATTCCTAATTCTAATAGCCTTTTCTCAAATTCTAAGCTGTAAGTTTTTAATCAATAGCAATTACAGATCAAATCATCAATAGCTACTAAAAGGTATACAGTAAACGTTATTAAGAATCATTCAATTTCTGATATTTTCTTTTTAATAATTAATCTCAGTTCCCACGTACATGTCTTGCAAATTAAAAGAATTTTATTTGGCATATCCTCATTATTCTAGTAATCGCATCTTAATTGCATTAAGATACTTTGAAGTTACACAAAATCTAAAGAAAACAAGAACAAAGAAGTTGAATGTAAAGTAATATAAAAAAAACATCACGCAATTTGTTGGCTTCATTGATGTTTCAGAAAATAAACAAAAAATCATTGTACATGACATTTATTTCATAATTACCATGTAAATAAACATCATGCAAAATTTTGTAATCAAGCCTTTATAAATATAAAATGATAACTAGGTTTATACATATAATTTTCTAAAATAATTCACTACAATATGACCAAAATCATTTGTTCCTCAAAAACAACGAATGTAGTTTTGCGACAACTACTTTTCGTTAAGTCTGTTTGATGTTGAAGACATCCCTTAATATTTTCGGGATTTTCGATTCACTAACTGAAATTCACTAGTATTTTCTTTAATATATTTTATTGATAATGCTGAAACAATAACCACAGATTTTTATCTCACGAAAGCGATCATCAATAAGAGTGTGTTGATAATCACAACAGTATGAGAATGTGACTGACACGCTTAAAACTGACATAATCTTTTTGAAGTAAAACTTCTTTACGCACGCTTGACTTGGGGAGTAAGCTGGTGAATGCGTGACGAGAGCGTTACGAAAAGTATGAACGGGCGAAGCGAACGGAAGTTGAGAGGGAGATATAAGTTAGTGAAAACATAAAGAGAGAGAGTTACGTTTCGTATATTACTGTAGGGACAAGGGAGAGAGGTGCGAGCACACATTTTCTTTCTTTCTTTCTCTCATAGCCACTTATGTTTCGTATATCTAAGACACAGTGCAAGCCTATTGTCTGTATCACACTGTAGGAGCAAGAGAGAGCAGTGCGCGCTCACATTTTCTTTCTCTCTTCCTCTCATAGCCAGTGCATGAAATATATATATATACATATATATATATATATATATATATATATATATATATATATATACATATATATATTTATATATATATATGCAAGTTTGCTAGCGTTACGCGAACGGTGATTTTTTTATTATTTTGTAACTTCATTTCGTTCTTCAACAATTTTATAAATTATTATTTTATTCAATACATTAAATATTCTACGTTGAAAGTGAATAAAATTGTAAATTCATTTTAAAGTTCATATTTTGTGAATTTGAAGTTTTACTTCAGTCGTGTGGTCTAAAGCACACTCTTTGTTTTTAATGTGTAAGTATAGTGTCGATTATGTAAATTAAGATAAGTTTATTAATAGTATTTATTTTATACAATTATCAAGATTACCACGCTTATAAACATACGCTACATGTAGACATCTTGGTGATATCTCACAGTCTTTGCCAATTGAATTTTCATTTTTGACGGAAATCTAGAAAACTATCCGCACAAAACAGCAAAATTAGGAAAAAAGTTTAAAGTTTCCCAATAAAAAGACCACAGATCAAATTGTACACTTAATTCAGAATTCATTACTCTATGCTAATAAAGTTGTAAGTTTTTTTGAATCATGTTCTGTTTGTTTTATGTAATCGAGTTAATCTTGTTACTTAATCTAGTTACTCGGAGTTTATCTAGTTACTTAATCTAGTTACTCGGCGTACCTATGATATGCTTTCAAGTACTCATACCTTAAGTTGGTATGCTTCATAGACCACCTATAAAAGTTTTATATTCAGAGAAATTTACGTATAACATTTTATTATTTCCTTTATACTGCGATCAGATTTCATTTTACACGTGGACGTTTGCCTGATGTCTAGACGTAAAGGAAAATTGTAAAATTTATGGCCTCCAAGATTAAAACATACTTTTATGAAATAAAGTAACGGTAAAGGACGAAAAGGCTATGTACCCTAAATAAACAAAAGGGTTTATAACCTAAACACGACCCGATTTAGGCGACACGGTCGGGGAAGTGTGGTGACAGGAACTACCGGTGATGTGAAAATCTAATATATAGTGGCAAGTAGCGCCCAACTTTAAAACGATGTTATTGGTTAAGCTCTTAGCGTTTGCAAACATTTTTAAATTATCAGCTATTTATCATCAAGAGACTAAATAGCATCATATTATATTTCGGTTTGGTTATATGAATGCGTGGAAGTGAACCGATAACTTTCATATAATCATTATGAAAATAAGATTTTATAAAGCACATAGATTAAATGAAACTACGTGATGTAGTATTATTTCTCCTTTCTTTAAGTTCTTTACCACGACCCAGGTTTCGTTGCATTACAACAATATTCTTTCTAATTACCCATCTGAAGATGTTGTAATGCAACGAAACCTGGGTCGTGGTAAAGAACTTAAAGATAGTAGAAATAATACTATATCACGTAGTTTCATTTAATTGTGAGTAAAAGCATTGTTTATCTGAAAGACATATATATATATATATATATATATATATATATATATATATATATATATATATTTATGTATTGATGAGGTATAAGCTACTTTCAGTTAAGACTATTTAAACTATCTGTTATGGCGAATCGCGTATAAATAGCAGAATGCCATAAGAAAAATAAACATTCAAAAAATTTCAAATCTGACAGAATATCTGAATGGAATGGTGAATTATATTATCAAGTTAAATGAATTATAAGGTAAAAATATTTTAACAAATAAAAAAGCAACAGAAAAAATTATTAACGATGTATACTTGTAGAAGGTTTCAAAACGACCGAATGGAAAATTTTGCAAAAAGAGCGCGTAAAAACAAAGGACAATTTTATTATTTAAAAAAGGAATGCTACAAAAATTCCTTCGAGAATCTTCTATGCCTTACAAAAATTATACCTTATTTCAATAAAATTCAATACACACTTGAACATTAAAAAGCCATACAAAAGAAAAAAAAGAACATTGGTACTATTAATCATTTGACAACACGTCAATCCGCAAATGTCATTCCTCACACAGGTGGCGGTGAAATTAAGTTTAACAAATTTAATTGATACATAAAATAAATTATTCTCGTGCATAATTATAAAAAAAAATTATCATTTTGAATTATTACAATTTTCAACCACTATCATTAAAGTAGCATTTATTATAGTTATATTACATTGCACTAAAATTAAAGATTATGTGGAATAAATAACCTTATTCGCTTTATTATTCTTGAAATTTTACAATAATGGATAGCTTTAGCTATTACGTGACGACAATATTTTTTGTTAGACTTACGTTTTTCTATCCATTTTGTTTTTGGTTTCATTTGTTTTTACAATTTAAGTAAAATGATATAACTTACGAACATAAGTAAAATCGGCAATCTCGTTTATAAACATATTTGGAATGTTATTTTCTATTATGAGTGAAAAAATACAGTTTTTTAAGGAGGAGTAAAGTGGTTTTGGATATAGAAGATGGTAAGCATTTCGAATAACATAAATATTTTGAGTATTTTATAGATTTTTAAACAATACTTGAGTGACGAATTTTTTTAATTTTATCATCGTAACATTTCGTATGTGAAGATCTAAATTGTTTTACAATTTAACAATATGTATAGTAAAGGAATAGTCGTGGAAATGGCATTACAACTGGGAATGAGGACGACAAAAATGTTGAACGTTATTGAAAGCTGTGAGCAGTAAGATTTGTTGTATATGATAAAATAAAATATTTTCTGCCACGTAGGGATAAATTGACTAGTGTGACTCATTCATCCAATATTGGGTCAAACATATTGTTATATTCGTACAAAGGATACCTGGCCTACTATAATAAATATAGGTATTAGTCAATGGAAAATATGTACTTTTCACTTCGAAAATAATTAATCGTAAAAAACGTAAGTTTAATTGAAAAATAGAAACAAATTGTGGTCTCGAAATTATTATTTCATCACAACTGAAATGCTCAAATGTAATAATTAAAAAAAATATTTTGCGTGACAGCTGCGACGTGCCACTGGAGTTTACTCCTTAATTACGATTATCTTGGAATGTGTAAAATAGGTAACACGGTATATAAATATAAATATCAATATCATCTGTCAATATATCTCTTACCGTTAAGGTAGCGTTCATAAGAAACACATTCGCTCGACTGATTTTCGTTGACTTACGTTGCAAAACTGGTCTCCTTAAAAAACCCTTTTAACAAGATAATATACAACCTATGTTCATTCTGAAGGTCCTTTCTAAATATTGTTGAAAGAATTTTTTAAATAGGATATGTAGTTTCTGAGATTACACATGCAAACTTATAAATTGTTACACCTTTTTAACGCTCTGAACTTCTTATTTTACTCCTCATAAAACTTCATACCGGGCCATAAAAACATAAAATATATTTCGAGTTAAGAAAAAATAAAATTACACGTCGAAACGTGTCTCTTAAGATAATATATATTTATTATATAAGTATTCAATGCTAAAAATTTGTTTTTTCATACCACTGTACTTTCGTCGCAAACCTGCCAAAGCCATCGAGTACTAACGTGTACACTTACTACTATTACACTTTGATGCTTCTGCCAGAGTGAGAAGCGCTATAGCAAGCAATGAGTATGATCCCAGTGTACTCACAGTGACTATTAAAACACAATGCGTTCGTTACCACGCGATCATAACCAGGTATACTTGCTACACAGATATTTCAGCTAGGAAATCTCGGAGTAAAAATAAAAAAATATATTCAGTGTCACAAGTTTTAAATATTTTTAATTCTCCAAGAAAGTATTAGAGTTAATATTCAATTAAAAAATAAAAAGTATAATATAAACTTTATACATCATTTCAATCAGTACACAAATAAAAAAATACGTGAATCTTTAGTTTACATTTAAATTAAAATAATTAGATCTGTGTCAATATTATTCCTTCGTCGTTGAGATTAATCTATACATAAAGTAAAATCGTAAAGTAATGAGTCTATACATTGAATATTTTTAAGTAAAACTAAGTGCTATCTTCTAAAGACACACTACTAAGCCCAAAACAACAGTTTTTGAATTTTTGTCTGTCTGTGCGCACCGTCGTTGTGTACGCTGATCTCAGCAACGGCTGGAGCGATTTGGATGTTGTTTTCAGTAATATAATTATATTAAGCGGTTCACAAATAAAAAAAGATACCTTAATATTTACTTTACGTTCATTGTGCACACTAATGATGAAACCGGAGAAACTGATCTGCCAAGACCATCTATTGACGTTTTTAGTAAACTGTATGTTCATAGAATTGAGTTATGAGAGAAAAAAGAAGAAATAAACAAAAAATTCCTAATAACTTTTCTTACACCGAATTCCACGCAAATTTATTTTATTTCATTTTATAAACCTTTGCCAAACGATGTAGTTATATAAACGTTACTACCACCAGCTATCTACGAGTAGCTATTAGTTTGATTCTACTAGTGGTAGTACTCTCTCCTGAATATGTTTAACTTATGTTGTGTATCTGACATGTTTTTAGAATTTTAGGTCAATTTCAGTATTTAACTCGATTAATATGTATTTTTATAGCATAATATGTGACTTATTATACCATCGTGCAATATACGTAGCCTAATTTAAGGAGCTTACTATTAAATTTAATTTAATTTAATTTATTTATCGATTAATATCTTGTCTTTTTATTCTGCTTTGAGTATTGTGATGATTAGATTGAACATAAAACAATTAATTATGTAGACGACTCTCAAAAATGTAATTAATGAAGGCTTTGTTATTCAACAAGGTTTAGATTAGTTTTTGTTTTGTATTATGGTTATATATTGTATTTTATTTTTTGCCTTTTCCTGATTGCTAATCGTCGAATGGTTTGTTTTTTTATGCTTTAAAATATATGAAGTTTTTGTTTTTGTTTTCTATTTCTTTAATGCCAGGTTCATTTTCACCGGTTTTCTTCGAGTATTATAGGTTTAACCCTTAAAAATTATATGTGGCACATTCTCTTTGAGTGCATATACGAGTAATTAGCTTTAATATTATGCTAAAGGGTTTAACAGAAGAAGGTGGGGTCAGCGATCCAAGAGAGACATTTGAAAGTAATTTATGTTATGTCATTGCTGTGCAATTGGATTACCATTTACACATTTTCAACTTCTGACCTTCACGCGTACTTGAGACAATTGATGAAATAGCCTACTTATTGGTTCTAAAGCGACATTAATTATATATCACGTTACTAATAGAGATATTAATAAACTTATTAACTATTATGGTTTTTTTAGCCTGGATATGTTTTTAATCTAGTTTCTTTTCACAAAAACCGGACTATAGTTTTTAAATTTATCAGATATATTTTAGTTACAATTAATGAGTAAGATATGAAAAATAACAGTTTTCCAAAAAACAAACAAAACATGCGCTAACAAAATTTGCACACAATGCTTGATATTGGATAAATCAAGAAAAGAAAAAAGAAATGGAATGGAAAGCTACATGCTTAATTTTGTCCTTTAAGATTAGCATTACCAGACGCTCATATTTCTTGAGTTACAGAATTTTGTGCCTATTTTAAGTGTCCTCCCGGGAGAACAACATCACGTAATTCTGTAATTCATGGTGGCTAAGACTCTACATAGACAAAGCAGCTCTACATAGACAAAGCAGCTCTACATAGACAAAGCAGCTCTACATAGACAAAGCAGCTCTACATAGACAAGGTAGCGTTCGCCTATCAATGACGAGTGAACAATAGCAGCAAGTAAGTGTCGCGAATAACATTATTCAATTCACTTTATGAACCTTCGAGAAATAAAAACAATCTTCATTAAAATATAAAGAATAATTATAATACAAATTGTATGTATTAAACGAAAAATACAGTTTAAATTATAAGAAAAAAATTTATTTGCCTTATTTTCTTTTTATCCCGCAATCAATTATGAAATCTATCATTAATTTCGCTTTTTTATCATCTGTCCTTCAGGAACGAAAAAAAATCTGGCAATCCTATCTACAATGCAACTCGACGTATCATTACTTACGTTACCAATTTAACCAACAGCAAATTTCTATGAATATGGAAACTATAGCCTATAATAAACTACAGTTTCTAAATACATAGCCAAACACGTATTCAACAATAAAATGACTTCATTCATTTTATTCAACAATAAAAACTATAGCCTATTATAAGCTACAGTTTCTAAATACATAGCCAAATACGTATTCAACAATAAAATGACTTCATTAATTTTATTCAACAATAAAAACTATAGCCTATTATAAGCTACAGTTTCTAAATACATAGCCAAATACGTATTCAACAATAAAATTACTACAACTATGGATACTGAAAATGTGGAGAAATAATTATGTAGCTATTGCATGAAATAATACTTGTCCCCGTGCTTACTCGTATTACTATTGTTTTTAACTGATTGTTTACTATGATTATTTACTATATTTATTTAGATTTCAAACATATAATGCTTACTTACACATTTTTAAGTCAGATTATATGAAAAAGAAGTAGTCCCAAGCGCGACAGCAATAATGAGATTTAATATTTTTAAAAGTGTTGTGCCCATTTACTTTAGTAATAGTAATATATAATAATTGGTATTATATATTTTTCTGTTATTGTACAAAATATAATAGCACACTAATACTATTATTATTTTATTAACAAATTATTACTATTTTTTAAATATTTTGTTTAAACAATATATTATCTAACAAAGGGTTGTTTCATTAGTCTAACTAGAACAGTATTTGACAAAAATTATTTTCAATAATACCCCCTTTGTCACATATATATAAGCAATTATCTCAAGGACGAAAGAATGTCAGAAGCAGAAAATGTGCAAAAAATATCTTATTACTCACCAATGTCATACCACAAGTTATTTCTAACTTATCCTAGTAGAATCTTTGCTTCCATACTAATGCATACTCCAAAAACCCTGAAGATAATAACATCGAGGAATATAGTTTATCAACAAAAACTTATTACTGTATACACTACCCGATAGGCAAAGGGTCAATATTTGTTAGCGTTTGCACACAACAGAGAGATTATACCGCCATTTTAAGTTCATTTCGACGCACCTGGAAACTTCCGCACTAAATGGCGTTAATATTTGGATAGGTACATAAAATAACGATAATGTTTTTTTATTAATAATCATTGACTTTATATTTATGTTGCTATAAAATGTGACGTATTCATTTAATTTAAAACTTCAGGCATTTTACGAGTAATAATTTTGATAGCAAAACGTCAGCATGAAAAAAACTAGTCAGCTGAATAGAAATCAATCTTTAAAAAAATTAACTAGTAATCCCTTCTTCTATCGTAATCAGTATAAACAATTGATGAATTTTACTGATGATTAATAAAAAGTACCCATATTATTAAACTGTTTAAAATTATTAACGCACTACGAAAAGTTTGTGATATATTTAATAATGTAATTCTTTCAAATTTAAACAGACTATAACGAAACATGTACACATCAGTAAAGAAATTTGATGCCTAGAATATCTGTCAAACGAAACAAATAACACAGCTACAAGAGATAACGTTGCTTTATAATATACGGATAAGACACACGGTGAGAACGGTTGCATGATTTGTGTTTAGTCTTGCAATGCAATTATCTAAACTCACCTCACAGTAACTCATGTTTCATTAATTTTAAAATTGTTTAACATGCACAAATGCAATTGAATCCGTAAACAATAGCAGCTGCATAATAAAAAGTCATTATGTATATTACAAGGACGTTTCATTCTATTCACTCATTAGACAGTGCGATCGCCATTAGCGCATCAGTTCACCCATGTTGAGTGTTTTTCTTCTAGTACCTATCATCGACGATAATAATGTTTTTTTCCTAATTGCAGTCAGAACCTTGGCTTTTATATAAGGAAGGGCACATATATAATAGCTCAATGAACAGAAGCTTTATCAAGGATGTGTTCACGTTCTATTTTGCTTGCTAGCTTGGTTGCATCGTCCTTAGACGTCGTTGATTAGAATGACATTTGGCCTACAAAGCAAACTGAAGCATAACTTTCGTAAATCGAATTGATCGTAGTATTATTATCCGTATATCTATTACTATCCCTGTCCAAAAAAAACTCTATGGTAATGAACGTCACTGTGTCAATTTTCATAAACATATTTGATATTAATAAATTTAGGAAAATACAATATTAAGCAGGCAGGAGGTTTACGAAAAAAACGCAATCCGCAAGTGGACTACAGAGCAAAAAAATTTGATAACCTTTGGTCAAAAATATCTGACGTACTTATACCTAACGTTACTTCTAAATGAAGTAACTATTTATTATTGGAGACAAAACAAAAACTCCCCTACAATAGCATCCTTTTATTTTTCAAACGATAATTGATAGCATAAATTGTGTAACATAGTACACCTTCTCCCGCGAGAAAAGCAGTATTATTGATAGTCGTATTTAAATATACGTAATTAGATTTGTGTCAAAATAATATAAAATACATACTCTGCCCCGTAAACAGACACAATCAGTCCGAAAAGGATTTCCCTTGATACTAAACTGTCCCCTTGATCACTTAAAATTCACCGTACCTTTTACTTATTGTTGTACAATTACTACAAATTAATCTGATGAATTGAAAATTTACTGCTTACATCATAATGTGATTATTGCTAAAAATCAATACCTAACTGTATTTTTTCTTAATTTATAAAAAACCGTCAAAAATGAAAGAAAAGTAAAATATACCAGCTACCAGCATTTTTTTGAAATTTACTTTCTCCAATAAAAGAAAATCGTAAATTAAATATTTAGCGTTCAATAAGCGTCGCTTACTGTAAAGCGTGACACTATGGTTATGAAACATTCACTTCAGCTGAACGAGTTCAATGGAAAACGAGTTGTATGGAAAATGCCAAGTAACCTGTAGATTTTCCTGCATTTCTAACGTGATAACGCGACGGCAAAATGATGATACGGATTCTACAGGATTTTTTATCCAGAATGGAAAAGATCAATGTGAACGTTCGTCCGCATATTGATCTTTCCCAACTTGTACGCAAGAGTCGGAGTAACTACGAACACGTAAGCGGGTACTGGGATAAAACAAAACCAATGTAGGAAATGAATCATATTTATTGCTTATCATTTAGTTTAACTAATCAATCACAAACTCTCATTAAAATCTTACAATGAAATCAACATTTAGGGCAAAAACAAAACCCTTGGTGTTCAGAATTATCCGATGTGCGTGGGATAATTCCGAACACACCACGGATTAATCACAGTCTTGAACTGATTTAGATTCCTCACTCCCTTTTTACTTTGATAAAATACATTAGAATTGTACTATGAATATTTCTTAGGCAAAAAATTACTGAAATTATGAGGAAACCTTAAGATTAACTTGCCATGAACAATGGCCGTGGCCTCACCACACAAATGCAAATCTGGCACTGAGTGTGACCCCCTTCTCAGACAGCAGAACTTTCCTACACTACAACTTTCCTTTTCTGTTACGCCGAAACGGTCTCGTGTTGAGTTCGGTGTTACACCCCTCTCCTCTACTTTAACAAAATACTGTAGATACAAATATATGCTGTTCGCATAGAAACTTGACAACGTTACTAATGCCATGCCGCCTATAATGTGAATTTATAATAATTTTTTGACAGACAAAATATCAGCAAAAAGTGTGAAGCTGTTTCCGGTTTAATTTTATGAAAAATGTGCCATAGAATTACTTCTGTATATGCAGTTTATGGGTAACCGTAACTATAAGCAGTGAGTTTTATTAAGGAAAATATTAACCCCATTTGTATAAATGGCTGACTATCTAATACAAACATTTTAAAGCTGCTTTGGAATTATCCGAAGAATAATTACAAGTTTAAATCTTTATTCACCCGCAGATTAACACAAGATTATATTGAAAGTATTTCTCTACTATCAGATCGAAAACTGATAGCTGTGTTACTCCAGAGAGTGTAAAATTTATATGCAATCTGAGATCAATTATGTATAATGAATTACTTCTATCATCTTCTGATAATAGGGGTAAAATAGACGCTTGCAAATCTCTCCCTAGAAGAAGATGTAATATTAAAACAGTCACTTCGTAAAAGCATCGTTCGCCCTTCTATCATGTTAATATAAAACGTCGTTTTTATATGTAAATACATATTTAAAACCCCACTTAAAAACAATTAAATTTCCCATATATGCTAAACTGAACTTGCTCCTTACAATGTAATGAAACCGTATACTTTATTTGTATTGATGACAATTTAACCAACAAATGCAGAGTAGGGGAGAGTAAGGAAACTGAGAATGGTCAACAATCTAGTGCTTCCATTCTAACCATTCAAATTCTTCACTCAAAACGCATTTTGACATCAATTTGACTGAAATAAATCTTTTTAGAATTGATATAATTTTCAATGTTATGTTGGTATTATTGTCAATTAGCAATCATTTCATTTTAATTACCTATTTCGGGTAATTAGAAACAGTGTGAAGCGGGCAATTAAAAACGGTCCCAATTGCCCCATGAAAAGATAATTTTAAAGTCACACCAATCTTCCAAAATTTATTGTATATGCCGTTATAAAAGTTATTACAAAATACAGTATTGAAGATGTCCAAAGAGCTGTAAACAAAGTAAAGGCCAAAAAACTTACTATTGGTCAAACAGTTAAGATATATTCTGTACCAAAGGTTACTTTCAAAAAACAACCAAAACTGAAAACGATTAAAGAACCTGATAGAGACACAGAACCAGAAGACACTGACAGTGTTTATTGTTCCATAAGGAACAAGAAAATGTGTTGGTGAAATATATATTAGCTTGTTATGAGACTTTTTATAGAATTAAATCAACTACACTGAAAAATTGCTGAAGCTAACAATTTGGAGCATAACTTTAATCGCGAAAGAGAGATAACAAGGAAAGATTGGTATTAGGGTTTTATATCAAGGGATGCTTGTGATAGTATCAGAACTTCTGAATCTATGTGGTAGAATAAAAGCCTTCAGCCAAATTCAAATTGTTTTTCCCACAAATCAAATTATTTTTCCCACATCATGAAAGTTTTAAAAAATTCAATTTTACAGCTAATTGCATATATAATATTGGTGAAACTGGCATCAGTACAGTACAAAAAAACTCCAAAATTACGGTACCAAGGAGACTTAAACAAGTTACTAATACAACGAGTGGTCAGCGTAGCATCAGTACAACTTTAGTGTATGCTATTAATGCTTCTGGTAGATATGCGTTACAAAAAAAATGACAGAACTCCTAATAAAAATTGTAACAGTTATATAATGGCTACAGTTTCTAACTCCGATTGGCTTAGTGAATCCATATTCGTTGAATATCTGCGACATTTCGTTAATTTTGTGAAATCCGCTGAACAAAAGCTGTTATTAATTGTGTTGAATAAACACGACAATCGCATTATCGTAAAAACAACCTTATTATTTCTTTGTCATTTCATATATCTCACAAAATGCTCGACACGATCTGACATTCTTCATTTTATTAAAGTCAGCATATAATCGTAAATGTGAGCTGCATGTGGTTAACAATCCAGGTAAAAAGTACTAGGTTGCAGAACTCTTTAACGATGCGTTCAACAAAACAGCTAAAATATGCAGAGATATCGAAGGGTTCAGAGCAACTGGGATTTTCTCAATGAATCCTGACAAGTTTAGAGATAATTAAACTTAAAAAATAACTGAGACAATCAGTCGTAGTGTTCTTCGGCTGAACAAAACATCTTTGACGCAATATTCGGAGAATCGATCATCGTTCGATGTTTGAAGTTGAAATTATCACGTCCATTCACCCTCTTGATCCGTATGAAAAAATATCTCCTTGACTCCAGAAATAGTGACGAAAACAATGTTGACCCTGTCACGAATACTAACAGCCGTGAAGGTGTCTTTTAAAAAAAGGTTTACAAAAAACAGAAAATAACATTGACTATATTGCACTTTTTTTGTAGAAATATATAAGTCTCCATCAAAGCAAAACTGGATCAAGTATGTCATATATAACGACGCGGTCCATAAAAAATGTGCAAGTGGCGAGCCTAGTAGGGGTTACATAAGAGATATATTCCAATTTAAATTATGATTGTCCTACAAAAAAATAATTGGCTTAAATTCCTTATTACTCTATGTTGTTTCTATTTTCTCTACGAACTGATCTCAATCTTTCCACTTGGTGTTAGATAAATAGGAATGAAAAACGAATATGCTTTAGACCACACGACTGAAGTAAAACTTCAATTTAACAAAATATGAACTTTAAAATGAATTTACAATTTTATTCATTTTAAACGTAGAATATTTAATGTATTGAACAAAATAATAATTTATAAAATTGTTCAAGAACGAAATGAAATTACAAAATAATCAAAAAATCACCGTTCGCATAATACTAGCAAACTCGCATATATATATATATATATATATATATATATATATATATATATAAATATTTCATGCACTGGCTATGAGAGGAAAAGAGAAAGAAACTGTGCGCGCGCACTGCTCTCTCTTGCTCCTATAGTGTGATATAGACAATAGGCTTGCACTGTGTTTTAGATATACGAAACATAACTGGCTATGAGAGAAAGAGAAAAAGAAAGTATGTGCTCGTACCTCTCTCTCTTGTTCCTATAGTAATATCCATAACGTAACTCTCTCTCTTTCTGTCTTCACTAACTTATATCTCCCTCTCATCTTCCGTTCGCCTCGCCCGATCACACTTTTCGTAACGCTCTCGTCATGCATTCATCAGCTTACTCCCCAGGTCAAGCGTGCGTAAAGAAGTTTTACTTCAATAACGAATTTAATTCATTTCATCTGTAACATCATAAAAAACTGAGTCTGTACATTGAATATTTTTAAGTAAAACAAATTACTACCTACTAAAGAGACACGCTACTAATTCTAAAACAACAATTTTTAGACTAGTCAAATAAACGAAACGTAAGAACTCTAAATTAAACAACATCTTGCATACTTAACTATAAGAGAGGGCGCACGTTAGAGACATTTTGTCTGCAGACGTTTTTGTCTTAACGAACAATAGCAAATAGACTTGGGCATCATGGGTCGCGACCACGAGCAATCAGTTTAGTACGCAGTTTCTTGGTGAACTAGATCGCTCTTTTAGGTTTTTAGTTTGCCACTAGAAAGCGGAAAAGGCAAATCGATCGCTACCTCTACCGCGTTCTTTTATTGTTGTTTTTATTTATTTTATAATGACTCTATGTGTTTGTTTTTTACTTTAGGGGCATTGTATGATATTTAAGTGGATTGACTGATCCACTCTACCTCAAGTCCAAACATGGGATAACAATGGATCAGCACTTGGGTAATAGTGAATTGGTATGGGATACATTACCTTACGAATATTTCAGACAATTAAAAACGTTTTATATTGAATATCTCCTTATTAACATTTTGTCCTTAAATATAGTAATCATAGTATTAATCAATAAACAGTCTTGCATGTTGCTTTCAGTCATTAAAAATGATTTTACGTACTGTTTAACTTTTTTAGTGAGTTAATTTAAAGAATCAAAAAAATAAATAACATGACTGTACTGAAACAGTCATACCAAAATAAAACAGTAAATATTTTACAAACTTGGCATGAATATCTCATTAAAATAATAATGGTAAAATAAAACAGAATTTAGGTACTTACCTAATCAAAGTCAAAACAAAAAAATTCTTCTAAACATAGACAATTTCAAATAATCTAATCAAATATATGAGTTCACATACTAGCGTGACCCGTGCGAAGTCTTCGCATTATTTTTTCCATTATGAAGCTCAGATGACAGATCAAACAAATATTTTACTAAAATTGACATATAGAGGCGCAAGTATCAAAAGCATTGAGCTAAAGCGCCACTTTATTTATACGTGAGTGGATTTGAAATTAAACAAAAATTTTACCGACCGTCAATCATATTGACGTTGAGCCGTTAGATGGCAGCATTGCTGTTTTGTGTATATAATTTTAATAATTAATTAATTTGCAAAAACAATAGCAATAATAAATTTTTTAGTTGTGGATGCCGGTAGAGCAATTATCTATAAAATAATATATAATTTATGTGGATTAGTTGTGAGGTTTTTTCTAAAAAGGGAGTGTAACATCTTGACCTTAGCGTATTAATATATATATATATATATATATATATATATATATATATATATATATATATATATATATATATATATGATGATGATAGTAACCACTGAAATGGTTACTATATGTGATCTCCTATATGAGGTGAAATGTAAATAATAATCATTCAAAATTTAACATAAATCTACTATTAGAAATTCGATATTAAAATGGTACAATCACTGCGTTCTTTTTGTATTCCCAGAAAATCCATCTAGTGACAAAATCATTTTAACGTCGGTCAATACTTTTATTTTTCTTGCTATCTTTATCAAATATTTTTAATTTTCTTGCCTATCACTTTGGCTATAGAGTAAATCTTTTTTCCTTTCACCTCAAATTCAACTAATATGAAGTTCCTAAATTCAACTAATATAAATTTCCTTGGGTAAATCTTGTAGCGGTTGGTATTTCTTTGGATCTAAAATCTCAATCTCTTCTTCTTCTTCTTCAGCTGGTTCTTCTTCTGAGTAAATACTCATCACATCCTCTTCTTCATCAGAACTTTCACTTTTGAACATTTTTATTTTTTTTATTTTTTGCAGACTTTATTGCTTTTTTGTGCTCATTCTCAGTTTATTACGTGTATTTCCAGTTTATTAGGTGTATTGGTTGGTATCATCGATTTCCCTCTACGTCTTGGAGTAATAATCCATGAAACTAGGATGAACTGTGCAGCAGAGTTAGACGAAGTAAAAGTTGTAGAAACTGATGGTTTAGCTGAAGGGATCTGGTTTGAAAAATCAGGTTGACGAATAATCTTCTGCTTAACTAGAGTGACAAGAGGTCCCTCGTTCTGCACTGATGAGTTTAGACTTTTGACTTTGTTTTTGTCCTTAGACTGCTACAACTTTACCTGGCTTTTAAAGTGTTATGGTGTCTGTTTCATCTAAATGTAATACTCTGGGTCTGTTGTCAAACGCTTCTTGCCATTGTCAAACACTTCTTGTCTTCTCCAAGTCGCAGGCCATTTCACATTTCTTCTACTGAGTGCAGTCCGTTTTATTCTCTCGTTTGCTATTTCGCGGCATTTTCCTGTAAATATCAAAAAAACAATAACAATCATATTAATCTGCATACATTTATTAGCATGAAAAGTAAATCAAACTTCCAAATATGTGCCTCACTTTTATCAAATCATTTTCTAAAGAGATGTAAATATTTATTTTCGTACTTACGTGTCGGGCAGAACGCCGCAATGCATCCTCCATCTCTGACTGCCTGACGACCACTAGTCTGACCGAGGCAGGTGTATGTGAGCATCGATATAGGTGCGGACACTTACATGTGTGCAGTACATGTAAAGTTACGACAAACGATCCTCTGTACTCCGTGATTCACTGTAACCTACACTCCCTTATTCATAAAAAAATGTGTCCCTTCATGAACCTAATTTAACCAATTTAACCACTTATGATCTAAACGGCAAAACAATATACTAACTACAGCCACATGAACCCACTTCCGATTTCACCATACAGCCACATAGAACCCACTTCCGATTTCACCATAGTCAACTGAAAAAAGGAGACCGAGGGAATAAGATCATTTTAAAACACTCCCCACGACACTGAACTGGAAAATTCTTAAGTTGAGATTGAAAAACCATTTACTAAAATTTTACCACAAGACCATATGAAAACTCGTCCCACAATACACTAGTCACATGTGTAGTATGACAACGCATCAACCACATGAATCGAAAACTTTTGACTTTAATGCCTCCATATATAACAGCAATATGTTACTAAATTACATAGTTACATTGTGTATCACAACACACTTACAAGAAACTCTGTCGAAATTATAAAAAATTGGAAAATAATTAAAACCTGAAAAAATTATTGAATATTTTTATGTATTTTAATAAGAAGAATTTAGATCAATCGAATAATCAGATGGATAGACACCGAGATAATACTATAATTACACTACTTTACACGGTTTTTATACCCCAGCCAAATTTGTTAATTTATTGTGTATTTAGGTAAGATTTATTCAGGAAAAATAATAAAAATAATCTGTTACATCTGGTTTTCGAAATATTTATTTACTTGAAAATTGAAAAAAGAGGCATACTAGTACAAAATTAAAATTAGAAATGGCTGATTTTTGCCTTTTTTTTATATTTGCTCGAATCGGTCTCTCTTATAATGGACCAACAGTAATCCCCTAACATGTTTTCATCCCAAAATCCCTGATGTCGTTCTTCGAAAATCTTTAAGTCTTGGTGAAAACGTTTCCCTTGTTCGTCACTCATGCTTCCTAAGTTTTCTGGAAAAAAACTCAGATGCGAGTGGAGACAATGAATCTTCAAGGACATGTTGACACCCATCTGTTGAAAATTGTTCAATAAATCAGCAACAATTTGTTCATAATGTTCACTTTTTTTATTTCCTAAAAATTCCTCCGCGACTGTCTTAAATGATTTCCAAGCTGCTTTTTCATTAATAAATAAAAGGTTTTCAAACTCAGGATCTTTCATAACTTTACGTATCTGTGGGCCAACAAATATTCCCTCTTTCAGTTATGCTTGGAAAGATTGTTTGTAAATATCGGAAAGCCTCACTGTCTTTGTCAAGCGTCTTGACAAAGTTTTTCATAAGTCCCAATTTGATGTGTAAAGGGGGTAGGATAATATCTTTTGGATCTACTAACGACTCGTGTTTGACGTTCATTTTACCTGGAATATATTCGTTTCGAATAGGCCATTCGTTTCTTACATAATGGTGTTGTCTTACTCTACTATCCCACAAACAAAGGAAACATCAGTATTTTGTATAGCCACCTTGCAATCCCAATAATAAACCGATGACTTTGAGATCGCCGCACACTTTCCATTGGTGTTCTTTACACTTTATTAAATTTAATAAAGTGCACATCGTTTCATAGGACTCTTTACAATTCACTGCATGGCCAATTGGTATAGACGGTTTCTTATTTCCGTTGTGTAATAATAACGCTTTTAGTCTATATTTCGAAGAAATGACGAAAAAGCGCCACTCTGTTTTGTCATACTTTTGGTTCATTACTTTAAAAAGTTCCGGGAAAGAAGTTCTGCTTTAAATCTTGACAATTTTAAATCTCTTGTAAGATCATTTAATTCGGCTTGATTAATTAGACGTGGAGAGTTTTCTTAAACAGACAACTCGACAGAATCACTAGAAATCGATTTTACTTCAACATCCCTTTCATCGTCTTCAGCTTGTAAATTTGAACTCGAACTACCGGGACAAACTGGATATGGCAGATCCTTCGAATGTAAAATAGGCTTAGTAACAGACGCAACTTCGGCATATATAATATTCTGTTTATTTTTTGTATTATATCCCGCCGTCTTCGTAACACAAAAGTAACAGTCATTTTCATGGTTACTGGGTTCTCTCCATAGCATTGGTGAACCAAATGGAAGATGTACGTTTTCTCCTGATGACCACTGGAGTAAAATGATTCTATAGCTTTCGCAAAACACATGCGGCACCCACTTTTCATCTTGGTTGGCAACAGAAAATCCAAAATAATGAAGATATGCACTTTTTAACGCATCTACAATGGGTCTTCGCTTTTTTGAAAATATAAACTGTCCACAAACGTAGCAAAAACGATCAGAACTGTGTCTACACTGTCTACTCGACATTTTTATTTAATTTAAAACAAAACAGTTGCCGTTTGAAGCGTATTAATGAACATTAAACTGACGTCAACATTGTAGGGTACTTGAAAAAAATAAATTTGTGTAAAAAGAAATTGTGACGTGATAGAATATTTTTGCTGATACTTTTAGGTTTAAGGAAGATAGTTTAACATATTTACATACATTTCTTTCGGGGTATATAAAATAAGTTGAAATTTGTAAAGTAGTGTTATTGGAACGAAGTTCTTTTACCCGGTTTACAGTAGAGCTAACTGGCAGAAATCACGTAAAGAAAAAGCGATATGCCCCTCCAGGCGACCTTTCCTTTTCCTCTTTCTCTCTTCCTCTTTCTATCATATACGGTTGTATGTGCGTCTGTTCGTGCGAGTATCGACATTCGAACGGCACGCATTGTGTGTGGTCAGCTGTATAATCTCAATTCTAAACACGTGTAAATATTATTTAACTTATTTTTTCGGAACGAGTTCTTTTACGCGGCTTACTACTGCAGAAATCGTCATGTAAGGAAAAAACGTTATACCCCCTCCAGACCGACCTTTCCCTCTCTTTTTCTGTCTCTTTCTGTTATATACGGCTGTATGTGTGTTCGTGCGAGTATAGATATTCGAGGAGCAAGCATTATGCGCGGTCACCTGTATCTTTATATTTGATTATATAGCGTTCAAGGTCACCTGTAAAATCTCGACTCTTAAGCACGTGTAAATAGTATTTAAACTTATTTTTTTTATTCTAATGGCTTTCTATTGTAACCCAATCATCTGCCGGAACGTTTTCAATTCGGTATGTATTTATTATAAATTATTACTATATCATTTACTGAATATTAAAAATTTATAAATTACACAAATTTTCGGCAAATTCATTAATTTTCATTATTACTTTATTATTTATTAAATACTTAAAATTAATAAATTAAAATGAATTGTCAGCATATTCATTTATTTTCATTAATTAATTAAATTTTATTTAGATTGTTTTAATAAATTTAACAATTCTTTGTAGTCATTAAAATTTTTGAAATATTTAAATTTAAATAAAATAATTAAAATAAAAATAATTAAGTATAAACTTAAAATTAACTTTAAAATTAATTTGATTGATTTAATAATAAAAATTTAATAATAAAGTTTAATTTCAAAATTAATTTTAAATTTAATTCAATTTTGAAATAATCAAAATAAAAATATTTTAATGCTTTAATTTTAATTTTCAATTGAATTAAATTTAAAATTAATTTTAACATGAAATTTTATTATTCTAAAAATGTATTTTTTTTATTATCTTTTTTTTATCATATATCAGACAATCTGAATAAAGTTTAATTAACAATGAAAATAAATGAATATACTGGCAGTTTATTGTAGTTTATTAATTTTAAGTATTTTGTTATTGTTTTTCTTCATTAGAATTTTTTATGTAATTTATAATTCACAATTTTATAATTAATTGTTTTTAATAAAATATATGAATTTTTCTAAAATATTAAATGAAATTTATTGATTTAAGTCCTTACTTTACATTTTTGCATTGAAAAAATGATATAAAATAACATAAAATATACAAATTAAAGAGTTGAATAAGAGGCCTGAGCTTTTTGGCGTGACAAAAATACACTAATATAATCAACAGAAATCTACATATTAAATCATGTTTAGAGTTAAAAAATTATGCAGGGAACTTCGTTCCTGAACGGGGCCCCCGACCGCACAGTTTTTATTATTTTCCCTTTCGACACAAAACACTAAAAAACTATTGCCAATAAAACTACCTAAATTTTGGCATTTTAACAAAAACATAAAAAAATAAAACACAAGGTCTGCATTTAAAAACATTTTAATATCACAGGTATCTTATCACATAAAAATGATATGAAAACATAAACTTACACCATCCTCTGCAGTGTTTTAACACTACACATTCACTGAAAATTATGTAGAAAATTACTCGAGATTTGAAAAATAAAACCAAATTAATGAAGCAATAAAACTTCTAATAATTTGAATGATTTGCTTTCATGAATAATGTGAAATCAAATTTCTCTATTTCAATCTTAATTTAAAACAAATATTCAATTTCATTACAGCATGTCTTGAAATCTGATTTTAACTTTCAATAGAATTTTCATCTAACTTACAACTTTTATAGCAACGCTAACTACAAGAATACTTTTATATAATTACTTATAATATCTATACTTTATCCAATAGCTAATTAACATGCAAAATAGATATTAACGATTTCAGATTAAAAATACACATGACATGTTTATATTTACCTTGTTATGTGATGAAAAGTCTAGGTAACATAGGTAAAAAAGTACGGCACAATATTGATATGCCCTCGAATCCACATTGAATTAAGTCCAAAATCGAAATCAAGTGAAAATTTCAATTAAAAATTATGATTTATCGTAACAAGTCATAAAAAAAGTACATCTAAGTAAACTTTCTACTAAAGTTTATATCACTGCTAACTTCATCATTAAACTAAGTCCCGTTATGAATAATTAAACCATAATCTCACTTTGTCAATAATTATCTATAAAAGTAATGAATTAAAAAATATGCTTTAAACAATGTATGATTTACTTCCGGGCAAAAATATTTTGTTAACTCTTAGGTTTATTATTAGTAAGAGGATATTATATACTTAAATCAAAAATTCTTTTATTAAAAATATACTTTTTATGTTTTTCACTTCAAGGACTTAATTTACAGTAAGCAAAAGTATTATCTGTTTTTCTACCATATTCATATACACACTGATCTTAAAAATAAGCTTACCTATACATGTACCTAAACATTTTTGCTCAAATATGTTTGTAGAATGTTCCAAAGTTTTGATATTTTTCACTTCAAGGACTTAATTTACAGTAAACAAGCGAAATGTTTGTTTTTCTACCATATTAACATACACACCGATCTTAAAAATAAGCTTACCTATACATGTACCTAAACATTTTTGCTCAAATATGTTTGTAGAATGTTTCAAAGTTTTGATATTTTTCACTTCAAGGACTTAATTTACAGTAAACAAGCGAATTGTTTGTTTTTCTACCATATTCATATACACACCGATCTTAAAAATAAGCTTACCTATACATGTACCTAAACATTTTTGCTCGAATATGTTTGTAGAATGTTTTAGTCTCAATATTTTTCACTTCAAGGACTTAATTTACAGTAAACAAGCGAATTGTTTGTTTTTCTACCATATTCATATACACACCGATCTTAAAAATAAACTTACCTATACATGTACCTAAACATTTTTGCTCGAATATGTTTGTAGAATGTTTGAATAGAAAAACTTAAAAAGTTTTTCTATCCGTTATTAAAAACCAACACATTTATATAATAACCAATAAATGAAAAAGCAAAATAAAATTTAGTAAGTAATGCTGCTACTACAAAAAAAAAAGAAACGCAGCGGTTTGTCAAACTTTAGTTTGTGTGAGTAAATGCAAAATTAAAAAATAGTTACTATTCATTAATAAGTCAAACATTAAACGCTACAAAATTGAGCATTGAAGAGTTAAATTGAATAGAATATAACTTGTCAGTTTTAGTAGAAATGAGTAACCAACTAACAATTTGTGTCACATAATTTGGTCCTCCGCACGCAAAATTCAGTTAACAAAACAATAATTTAATTATTCCATTTAACATAATTCCTATTACAAATTATCAAGTTCACAAGTTTACAAAAAAATAAAAATTCAGATGTGTTGGATTGTAATTATATATAAACACTTTAAAGAAACAAAATAGGTGTATAAAAAACGTTAATAGATTCCAAACACTACTATCTTCAGTATTAAACATCATGTGAAACGGTTAATTTGACAAAGGAAATTATAAATATTTTAAGTTGTATATCTTTAAATGACACATGTTTCAAAACACTTCAGAACCATATTACGTAATACCATTAGTAGAAATTAAATGGACATATAAAAAGTAGGTTTACTAAAATATAATCTAACAAAAATAAGAAATCTATCTAATTTTTACCTTTTTCTACTAAGTTCACAATTTTATACAAGAAGGTACTTATATCTCTCTTACAACACACTATTGAGACACTGTGCACATAGGGGTACCATATGAATCATGATAATAATAACATAATAAAAAACAAAAAATCAGAAAGTACTACTTGCAATTGTTTTGAATAAAATCATATTGACAATTATATACAAATATACTAGAAAAGGAACTTAATATCGATATTTATGCAAAAAGAAAACTAAAAATGTAGTCAACATTTTTCGTCATTGTTTTATTTCACATCTACAATAAAATCAACGATTTTATACTTTTATTAATATGGTTATTATCACTGTGTCTATATTTTAACATCAACCCGTTCCTGTCACAAAAAGGATATACAGTTGTCATCAAATTCATATAGCAAACGGGCCTCTATAGGCTCCCGACAACAAAATAAAACACAAGTATAATCAATAAAATTTTCTTGTATCTTATCCCATTCCTAAGAGACACCATTTCTATATTAATACAAGGGTTAGCCATCATGTAGAACACCGCACAATGGGCAAAATGTGATACTATCAAAATAATATGATGAAAGGCAAATAATTTTATGGGGACAAAACTGGGATAGACAGACTTTAATGCTGGGTGGATACATATCCTTATATCAATATTATAAATCAAACATTTTTCTCATATTATCCTATTAATATTAGTGTGGTGTGGTGGTTTAAATTTCACTATTAAATTTGTTACTTTTTCTAACACAAAACATTATATACCACAAAAACATTATTATTGAGTTTCAAACCTGCAATCACTGAAGGCACCCCTATTTATATACCAAGCTACAATTATGTCTTTATAATGTGATGATAATTCTACATGTTGAGATTTACATATATATCTTAAAATAAAGTGTTTCTTCCAGGAACTCCCAATGATGCTCGGCTGCGGTGAAGTCTCT
Source organism: Druceiella hillmani (assembly GCA_039881145.1). Classification (NCBI taxonomy): domain Eukaryota; kingdom Metazoa; phylum Arthropoda; class Insecta; order Lepidoptera; family Hepialidae; genus Druceiella; species Druceiella hillmani. The sequence continues at coordinate 3,191,646 of JAYKKI010000062.1, forward strand.
TCTTTTCTCAAGATACTTAACACTACTTCGTTCTTATAAATCTCCAAATGTTTTTTGCTTTTCTTGCATAACTTCATTCTCATTTTAAAGTGACTTAACATATTGCAGACGATAAGATATTTATTTTCTAATTAATTATGATTCGTTAGTAATTAAAAATAATTATAATGTAAAATGTTTTTTAACTGCATTATAACCACCCTTGACTTAATAACTAAGAAATGTGAGATATTCCATCAATAGCCCCTAACAACACCATGTGAATTACAAGATATCGCCACATTCATCCATAATGTATTAATTAACTGTTACTTGCCAGATCAGCCAAGTGTGTTTAACCCAACAGCATCCCAAAAATATATACAACCAATTTCTAAAATAAAAATAACATCGAAGATTTTTAAGATCGCTACAAATCTGACCTCAAGTTTTAGAAACAGCTTCATCTGGATTAAACGTTTTTCTTTTCAGTATGATTAATGTTACTAGCAAGAATTAATTAAATCCTTGAATCACGATAGATATTTTTGTTTTGTATTCCATTAGATATTTTGTTAAATCACTTTTAACCATATTTTCCACCAAATCATAGCTTTACATAATACCCATGCAGACAAATTGGAAAGACTACAAAAAATATATTGAATATAGTAATTATGGAAGATACTTTGAAATATGCAAATAATGTTGGACAATGACGTGACAATTGTTCCATAGACAAAACCGTGTAGCCCAAGAAAGCAAAATTCCATTGGTATATAAAATGATATAAAAAAAATAACACAGAATAAATGGCTAAATTTCAATAGACGTATTTCATTAAAATTCCACTTTACACAAAATTGAGAAACAAAGTGTCATATATACAACATACAATTATTTAACGAACCAGCTTTAAAATCGTTAGATAGCCAAATTAATCACAACAACTAATTTTTTTACAAATGCCAAGTTTAAAAAAAGCATTCACTTTTCATTTAGTGTCAAAATGTTTGGTTAACAAAAAATACCATTCATAATCCTAATTAATATTGTAAACCTCAAAGCGAGTTTATGAATTTTAAACTACTTAGTCATTTCCAATGCTAAGTAGCTTAAAATCCATAAACTGCCCAACATTTTCACAATAATATTATATATGTGTAAGTTATATCAACATTTTTTGCTTTTTCATGTGAAGGAAGCCAAGCTTAAAGTTAAAAACTGAATAATTATATTTCCATAGATAAAGTTACCAATTTTAAACGTACTTCAGATTCCGTTTTACATGAATTTACACATTATTCGTCAAGTGATATAGCAAGAATTTTTTTTTAAATCCTCTATGAAAAAAACATGTAATAAAGGCTCATTTTGAAAATATCTAACATTTTTCAAAATGAGCCTTTATTACTAAGGAATAATTTATTTTTTAAATGAAATATTATATATATATTCAACATTTTAATTGACAATTAAATGATACTACGTGATGTAGTATTATTTCTACTTTCTTTAAGTTCTTTACCACGATCTAGGTTTCGTTGTCTTACAAGATCTTCAGGTGGGATATTAGCAAAGATTCGTTAGTAATTAAAAATAATTATAATTTCTTGCTAATAGCCCAAACAATCTTTGCTAATAGCCAACCTGAAGATGTTGTAATGCAGCAAAACCTAGGTTGTGATAAAGAACTTAAAGAAAGTAGAAATAATACGACATCACGTAGTTTCATTCAATTGTCAATAATGAATTTCTACAAAATTAACATAAAATATATTCAACATTTTAATTACTAGTACAATCAATATTTATTTCCGCAAAATTATATTCATATCCAAAGCCAAATAAAGTGTTTACCACATTATACATGCACATTATTTGCCACATGCCATCATAAAATGCGCGTTATATTTTACGATGGCACAACGCGTGCACGCACAACAGAATATTTAACCCTTGTTTTAACATTGAAATTGTAAAAAAAAAATTGTTTCGATTATAAGCTTCTTATCTTGTATTTAGGAATCCATAGAAACTGACTTGCTATACCAAATTAATAATAGTTTAAATATATTAAAATAATCATATATCATACAAAGTGTTATAGCGGTATCAATATAACACAAGATATAAAAAATAAACTATTAAAATATTACAGGGACTGAAATATAAAGGAATTGATTGTTTTCTTCAACACTTATTCGGAGTATACCCCATGGCAGCCATAAACAAAATATCAAAACAAGAGGTGTACAGCAATATCACAAAACAATATTACTATAGATTTTTTCCAACGAACATATAACAGAATAAATTATTAGTTCACAAACAAAAAATATATTTTTGTAAAGTAAATAAGTTTGATACGACATTAATGTTAATAAATAAATTTTACAAAATGTCATAAAAGTGCGCAACAATTTTTCTTCTCATTCAGGCGAGAGGGAGATATCTGCAATGATGAATTGTGACTTAAAAAAAAATTAATAAAAACCCTCTCAGGCTAAATTGATTGTATGTATCACTTCATGAATATAATAATACTGTATAATGTTACCAAAACAATGTCATAAAAAATTAAACTATAAAAAAATCTAAAAGAATTGGGTCAAAACGACGTTTGGTCATTTTATGTTTTCCATATTCATTAATTTTAACTTTTAGATTTAATACACTTTTTGGAAAATATCTTTTTGAATTAATTCACCATTTTGTGCTTTAGATCCAATAAGAAAATTATCGCAGTACAGTTTAAAAATTAAAGCTGGAACTGACTGCAAACATTTTCTCTGGAAAGCACAGGTAATAAATTAAGATTTAATTTATCCTTAAACTGAAAAATTACCATTATCTTTTCTCCATCAAAATTAAGCGAGATTAAATCTTTCAAAAATAACAGAAAAAATATTTTTGCGAAATCATTATTTTTTAGATATATAAATTACGCTTCAGTTTTATTGCAATTATGACAGAGGTAGAACCAAATTTTGATTTATTTAAACAAACCTTCATTCTTCGGTATAAAAATATAGTTTATAAAACTTTTAAAATTATTTTTATATGAATTATTTATCACTGTCCCTAATAATAATAAATAATGGAAAAATTACAAGACACCTGCTATTACCTCAGAAAATTGTTGGCCAGTTGACCAAAAATTTATACAATAAAATATACACTAAAACCGAGTTAAATAGTTCCATCAAACTAACTAATTAGTTCTCTTGATGGACGTATCTGGCAACATTTTATGACATATTCTAAAATAATGACCCGAGAAAAGAATAAACGCGGTGAACGTTAAAAAAATTACTCATCAGAAAGAATACGAGTTTTAAGGAGCTTTAAGAGATACTTTTGGGATGCATATCCAAAAAGTAATTATCCTTCTAGCATAAACTCCAAGACGATAATGGCATGACTTCCCTTACAGTAAGAAATAATTTTTTATTTTCATTATAATCATAATGAAAATAAAAAATTATTTCTTTTACCAAAAACAATAAAATGTGTGTGAATAATACATATACAAAATGTGATTATACACAATTTAGGTCATAAACCATTATGCAATTTAAGTGTTAATATTTCACCACATACTTTATACCACTTATCAATACAATTTTCCATTTTACAATTTTGTTTTAAAAGGCTATCATTTTAGCAACAATTTAAGCAAATCTATCAATAGGATCCGAATTTTTGAGATAATTTTATAGATACTCTTACCGTATAAACAATATTTTACAGGTCTGATCATAAAAATATTACATCACATAACCTAGTGGATTCTGTAATACACAACAGAATCTAGTAATGGCACATACTTTGAGAATCTTTGTTTTTAAAAGATATTTCAATGATGCCCCTCAGAACTCCATTACAATATAATAAAATGTATACTTTCAAACATAATCTAAAAACACAACAAACAAATAGTAATAAAAAGCATACAATTAATATTTGAAATTTTTTTTTACATATGTTTTATTATTATAAAAGTCAGGACAAAAAATTGGAATACATCAAATTTGTAAACACGCCACAAATAAGGCGCTACTCCGTACATCGTCACTGATACATTTAAATTATGAGATAATAAATCGCTAAAACTAGGAAACAAACATTTACGTAACTACCACAATAATATAATTAGGTTAATCATTGACAATGAAATTTTTTTTATTTAACGCTGCAATTTATACTGCTGAGTCATATGGTTTAACACAAAACTAGCCAGAAACAAAAAGAAATATTCTGCACTTTGTAATTGTTTATATCTGTCACTTCTTCCTGTACTTTTTTGTATTCTGTCAATATTTCTTAGCAGGAAGCAATGTTTTATAACTCTTATCCATTTCACAAGAACAAAAATTAGTGTGTTTGTAGATACGTTAATCTAAAGTTCTTATGACATAGCACTGTAATAAGCTTGATCTATGTAATAAGTAGTACAACCTGAAAATTGCAGAGAAACTCTATACTTCACTTTTCCCCAAAAAGAAAACTAAAAAATATTTCAGAAACAATCTTATACATACACATCAATACTTGATATCTGATTACCTTTGCAAATTGACTAAATCTGATTTTGTCATCCTTATTGGCTCCATTATACACCATATATGTGTGAAAACAATATTTTTTTATATGGAAATTAATACAAACTACAGATATTTTGTCACAAAGGCGACCGCCAACAAAATGTTCAAATAAATTGTTCATGTGTAAGGGTAGGTTCTTATAAATCATAAAAATAAATAATTAATCCTATTTTATTGGATATAAATTTAGCCTTTTACAATAGAACATTTGGCTAATTTTTTTTTATTACATAAACTTGAAGGTTCAATATGGACGTAAAAATTTTGTAGTGTTTGTCTAAACAGTAAGGTTTAAACTTATCATTTTCACAACGACGATAATAATTTTAGTATTGCTTCTTAGTAACGCTCACTGTATTCTATGAGCATGAATGAAACATAGATATCCCCAATCAATCCCTATATATCAAAGAGCTCAATATATATATTTACATATTATATATATATATTTAGCAAAATAGATATTTACGTATTATAAACACTGCCAGATTGTCTGCTACAATTAACAATTCTTTTGAATACTGCATGATATGTGACCAGATTAGCAGCACAATCTTTAATCCCAGTCAGACCAGAAATTTTTCATAGCATAATTTGTGTTACAAAAGAAATCCATCACCGGACAATTATTATAATTAGTAGGAGAGCCAGTCATATAAATTTCCTGAGTGGTTTTAGGTGTGTAAATAAGTACTGGCAGAGCCAGGGACCATTAAAAAATAAGCAAGTTATGAGCCTCTTAACATATATATCATCATAGGGATAGATTGGGGTCAGAACCCCAAGCCAGTCTTAATTAAAAATATTTTTAAATTTGTTTAGCGACCACATTAAGCATAGATAATCTCTTTGTATGCAATTTGATCTATATTATAATGTTAATTTCACTCATGCATTCCATTTAATAGACAATCAAAATTATGACCAGAATGTGACAAAAATCGTTATAAAATGATAATGGCTCTATTTACGTCTAGCACTTATAGACATACAAAAAATGTTTATGGATTAAAATTTAAGAAATCTGTATGGCCAGCTTCAATACTAATAGAACACATAAAACGTTTTATCTAAGAACTTGGAAGATAGAATTAACTGTACTTCTCTTTATCTGATTCGACCCTCCAAATTATGTACAAGAAAAATTCTCAGAAGTAGGTTTTCAACGCAATATATCACTCTACAATTAATACCAATTCACCATACGTAATTAAGTTTATACTAACATTAATGTTATGTTTCAAATCAACACCAACCTTTATATAAAAATAACTTTTATAAAACTGAATTGAAATACATAACAAGGTATTCATTTTTTTCTCCTTAAGATATATTAAGCAATTGCGAAATTCTTGTTGCAATTAATATTAAATAATACCCAAATTTGAAGTCAAACTACAACAACCATTTTAGGCCTTAAACCATTTTAGACCTCAAACCATTTTGTCCACATTGATTGCTGAAACGTGCATAAAGTTGGATTAAATTATTAGAGCTAGTTACAATTCTGTAACAACCCAAAACATGTGAATCCTTTGTCCAGTAAATACTTCAAGAACTTAGAACATGTATCAATGTTAGTATAACACTATGGTCCTATTAAAATAACAAATACATGATGCCCAATTGTTATGTCTGCTATTACATAATTAATGAGCACCATATGTTTCTTAGATAAATCCTGTTATAATTAAAAGCTGATAAATCCCGATAACAAATTAATCATTACTATATTTCATTACATGATCTAATTAAGTATCCAAAAAATCACGTTATTTTTTGCTTAGGTGCTTGCAGAATGGCCACTATTCTTTGAAAACATAACAAAATTCTCATTGAAATTACAAATGCATGTTACTGGCAATCTTATCCTTTGAATAATATAATGGAGCTCCTTTGAACCGAACCCCACATAATTTGATAATCCCTATGATCTGTGAAGTTAATACAATCTTTCTGCCACATTATGCTATCCATTTTCCGGGGTGGGGTATTTGTGTTTTCTACTGCCTACATTAGTACCTTATAAATTCCTTTACGTAAGTTTTTTCACCAATTGTTTCACGTACGTTATATATTTATTGTGATGAAAAAACGTAAACATTGAATGTAACAAAACTAATACGTGGCTAATACGAACTAATTCAAATGACATAATAGATTAAACAAAAATTAGACGCAAATGAGAAAAATTACTATAGTAGACATAAAAAATTAAACAATTCTTTTGTATTTTCAAGTATTATTTACCATTTATTAACACAAATACCCCCATCAATACAAATCCACAGGTTAAAGCCGGGTCTCCTGCGATCATATTTTTCTTAGAAATGAGCCCTAACATGTTTTTCTAACAAAATAGGGGCGTGGCCAAAACGTTTTGTCGAACAAAAACATGCAAACATGTTATCTGACACGAATGGATACCCCCGTCCACCTGCGGGGGAGGGAAATGTTTATTTTGCCATTATTTTCAAACATCGCACACATCATTTGCTCCTGTTGTTTACATCGTCAGTCGGAGAAATATCCAATTTTGTGTATGGTGTTTTGAACATAATATGAATAGAAATAAAGACAATACATTGTTGTTTATTAATCTGATCGGTTTATTTTTCTTGTATGAAAACTAACTTCAAAACTTGCAAGTACGTCTTCCTTGTCTGAATTAATTTTAGCTCAAATGAAAAATTATCTAATATTGAGCGTTGACTTTTTGTTAACACAGGAGAAGGTTATATTGGCTAACATGTTCACTAAATATGTTTGTTAAATTATTTTGTTAGACTTTTGGCGCAGGAGACCCGCCTTAATGGTCTGTATTAAAGCAGCTCTAATGAATATACAGATGAAGGAAACATAAGTGTTAATAAACAGCTTTTTTATAATTGTGTAATGTAATTACATTAAATACATTTAATAGACAATCTATACAATGCCAACTGGTAACCTTGCAATATATTTGAGATTAATTTTTATATCTGTACTTCGATCATGCAACATTTGACATTATAGCTGAATGTTTGAAACAATACTGTCAATTAGATTGAAATCTCATTGAAAGAAAAAAAATACTTATTCATCATGCTAGTGAGCCTACGGTCATAATCCCTATATTATGAAATTTGTCTAAGAGTGGGAAGAATTATTGTTCAAGTGATTCCACTTATATACAAAAGATCAACAAGCACCAAACCCAATGGCAGTCTAGCTGCCCCTGGCTGACAAACACAGCTACTTAGTATTTAGTTATCGCAACATGAAGACTATAAAATAAATGCATAACTTTAAAATTATTTTCGTGTTATAATGTACTGATATTTAAGAAACTAATTTATAACATTGAATATACATCGCAACAATAAAACAATGCTGCCCATTTAAAACGTAGTAAAAAATAACTACTCAAAATAATTTATTAAATGTTAAAGATGGCTCTCAAAGCAAAAAATTCACCTGTTCAATATTTACCTGTTAAGTCTACAAATCAGTCCGTTAACCCTTTATCATTTTGTCTGCACCGGAACATGTTTTTGCAGCCTAGATTACAAATCAGCATTAAGCAAGAAACTAGATTTAAAATCAATATGAATATATTAAGCTGCAGAAGGCACCAGTTCTCCTAATTAATTTAATAATTAAATTTCATAATAAAAATAAGCAAATTAGTTGGATACAGAAGGCACACAAAATTGCCTGCCGATAAGAAAGAAACCCAAAAGATGGTAATAGTATTTTCCATCTCTGCGCTATAAAGGGTTAATCCAAACTATAAAAGGTCAATTAAAGTAATTTTTTTTTTAAACTTTTGTCGCACAGACTTAATTAACAAACTTAACAATGTTGCTTAAGGCAGGCTTTAAAAATATTTTCATAAATATTTTGCTCAATATTCTGCCTAATATGTATAGGCCTTGTATAGAATGCTTACATTTAACACTTTGTCAGTAACATTTATTTCACATATTGCTTGGTTTATGTATGTTTACTTGTTTATGTACAGATTTCTTTTTTATATACATTAAGAACCCAATACAAAAATAAATTTTCAAACAATTTAGCATGTGGCTTATATATGAAATTACCCCTAATGTTCTCAAGACACTGAAAAGTGTGATATATACCTCCATTTAACTCCTCAAACGGTGATCACCTCATACGATTAAAACTAAAACACCATTTACGACATAAACCATATATATTCACATAAAATAACATAGATTACGAAGTACCAATAGCGTACACAGTGCAGACAAATTGTAAAATGTTACAGTTTTACATTTTAAATAAGTGTAACATACTTCCTGCCACATTTTTATTACAAATAGACATAGCAGTAAATTTTCAAAATTCTACTCCTTACACAAGTTTACTTATTAAACATTATAAAACCACACAAAGGTTTCCCTAATTGGATTCTAATAAGACTTAAGTTTATTGCTGCGTTTTCACGCTACATGTAACATTACATCCGACTTGTCAACCATCATTCTTAACATTTCACATTAAGCTTTTATTCTACTGATACAGAATTCTCAATCACGGGATCAAATTATATAGTCCAACTATGTTAGAGACCGACCAAAATCTTAATTCAGTTTTGAGACATAGCTGAACTGTATTCGAGACAAAAATATTTTCACATTCTTTGCTGTTCAAAAATACAATCGTGATCTTCATTTTCAAAGTATTTTAAACCTTACAATAAAAATTAATTCATATTTGCAAGACAATGACATATAAATATTTTTATCAGTTAAGAACTAAAAACTTAAAATATTGTCAAAAACTAAGATTTAAATAGACTTGAAGGCCTTTATAAAAAATTTAAGCCAGCATTTCGTTATGAGGAAGAGAGATATTACATATGTAGCACAAACAATTGTTTCAGATAACACAGGTTATGTGCTAAATTAAATACATTGAAATGAATACCCGAATTATATTACATTTATTATAATTAACCCTTTGCATGTGAGTTAATTTTGCAACAAAAGCAGCCTTCAAGCAATAATGGATAATGATCAATATTAATATGATTCAGCTCTCGCCACAGGAGCATTAGTGACGTTGTGGTATATAATGTTGATAAATTCAAATCTCAAACCGACTCATTAGTCATATACAATTATTTCAGTTGAAACTAAACCACCATATTCTATAAAGTTCTTGCTATAAATAAATGAAACAGACCAACTCATACTTAAAATTTCTATATTATTATTAATAGAAATGTAAAAATTGTTCACAGTTTAAAAACTGTAAAATCTTAGTTTTGAATCAATGGATAAGAGCTCCAAAAATTAGTAACAATACAAACTATCTAAAAAAACAATTTTGACAGAATCCTCAACATGACAAAGTGAAAAAATTACGGGTGGCTGGTATTTTTGAATACAAAATTACAATGGGTACTGTCGGTCTAAATGGTCTTGAATGTAATTTTTGTCAAAATATATAAATAGGAAGATCTTCTGGCAACACAAGAGAATAAGCGACTTATACTAATAGGAAATTTACAAAAATTTGTTAGAACTTATTTTTTTAAGATACACTCCACATTCCTTATATTTTAAACTAAACAATATTTTAAACATACATCAAACACAATGTAATTTCTATTTTTTGTTTTACTTTAACAACACATTTTACAGTAACTTCAGAAAGGCTTCCTCTTTACGTCAGTGTCTAACAAAATCAGCTACTTAACCTTCAAGGGCAATTGCAAAAGGCATAAAAGTCAGCAAGATATACAAATAATCATAATTTACTGTTTTATCATCATTCACTTAATAAAAAGTGACACATGCTATACCGTATACAATCATCTCGTCAATAATGTTAACACTCCACCCTAAAAACCACTTTCTTGAGTACCACTTAACGTTTTATTAAACATTACAGCTGCATTATATAGCAACCATTCATCAAAATACATTTGGATCGATCTCTAAACTACAAGTGTGCTATATGGCATGTAATCTTTTCATCAAAACCCTCCCTCATTATTTAGGTCAATCTCTGACCTCGTACAACTAATATCCCACAAGGTAGTTCATCCTAAGTCATTAATGCCGCGAACGATGATCACGGTCGCCAGCAGCGGGCACATCACGTGTTCGTTCACGATAGCGCTCATCGTAGTAGGCGCCACTACCAGCTGCGCTTCCAGCCGCACCGCGAGACTTGCTACCCGCCTCCGAAGAAGGGGGTGCATCACCACCGGCCGCCTCTGCTGGTGACTTACGAGACCTGCCGATTACAAATTTTACATTGCTAAATGAATTTTGCTTTACCAAGTAATGTATGAAGGAAAACAATTACCGTAAATTTTGAAACACTAAATATCGAAAAAGCGTAAGCTTAAAGCTACAAATAGTTTTATCTAATTTAAAATTGTACACAAAAATGCATCATGTGTCATTACGATGACTCATTTGCATATTAAAATGTTTTACAGGAATAATCAATTTCACTTTGGGATAATCTCTGCTTTAGGATTAGTTATTTGTACTTGACAAAAATTTCACATATCAAAAAACAAAAAAAACTAGTAATAATGAAAAGTGAAAAAAATTTAAAAATAAAAAATAGGTCCCAAAATGATAATTTAAATAATACCAGAAGATTGAAAATAGATACTGGACAGCAACTTTAAAACAAGTTCTGTCGTAAAATCTTATTACAGAGAAAACCACATCCATAATTTTTGGAGAAAGTTGAGTAACCTAAATCAAATAATGTGAAGATTAAAGTAATCATTTTACACTTAATGACACTATTTCAAAGTTTCATACCTAATATTTTTACCGATGTTATTATATAGAACAGAAAAAATACTTAGATGCAATGATATATTGACCACTCGTATAATAGAAACCTCCATTATAGAAGAAATGAAAATACCAAATGCCTCTAATATTCTAATCCCATTATCCCTTGTATATGAAGTTAAGTACCTACCTGAAACAGTTACATTTACTAACTGAAAAAGAAAATTAAGAATACCTTTATGAAAACAGAACTACAATTTATCTGAATTTAAATTAAATATCTCGATAATGCCCCTATGGCCAAAACATTTAAAAATGTGATGTCAATTATCTAAAATTTATCTTGGGTGTCCATTTTCGTTACAATCGTTATTGAAAACTTAATGCAGAAAATTAAGATACGCTTAAAATAACTTCCCCTTTAGAAATAATTGTTTTATGCAATTTTTAATACTTAAACTAGCTATGAAATAAATAACCTTTTGGTGGAAACCACATCAAAATTAAACAACCATTTCAAGTCTCAAACGTCATTCTATCATCCCAAATGCATATACACCTTTCTCTTTTGGCCATATTCTTAAACAATTAAGATTACGTCAACAATTAAGACTATGTCATTAACTTTTTTAATGTACCTCAATCGAATGCAAGCTTTCCCTAAATATTTTTCTTGCCACTTACTCTTGTTTTTACTTTCGCTATGAAACCCCATGGTTGATCTCTAAAACTTAATAGCAATTAATTTTTTAAGAAAGAAATTCTACACGAATTGTATCTCACTACTGTATTTTATACCAGCTTTTGAAAATGTGTTGAATTCCACTTACCCGCATATATTTAATCCCTAAAAAAAAAATCAGATACATCACAGGATTGTAAAACCCATGTGCACATTAATTACAAATGTATTTCATTAACACAAAGTTCAGCACATACTGAAGTCTGATAGTGTGCAAACTTTATAGTGACGTCACTCATTTAGGCCGTACGCATATTTCAGAGTTGCAAGCAATCTTCCATAAATAAATACATTTACAATAAATACACCCAATACAGATGCAAATAGGTATAAACACGTATGTACAGATATGTATAATATATATATATATTCCCGAAATGCCATAATCAGTTATTTACAGTGTTTAAAAAAAATATGTGATTAATAAAATTGTTTTTGGGTTTAAGAATAACGATTTAATTAAGAATTAACAGGCAATAAATTGGGCATAAATATTTTATTTAATGACTCAAATCAAAAGTAATATTGGGTTTTAAAATTCGCAGCCAAATGCCAAAAACACAAATAGTCCGTCAATCGGAACGAATGACGTCAAAATGCAGAGATCATAACGTACCATAATGTACTGAAAACACAGATCATAATGTACCAATTCAAGTAATTGTGTGAGCAGGAAAGCACAATTCTATAAAGGGAATTCTGTAAACAACATTTATGTCATTAAAGAATGAAGGAAGTGTGTGAAAGAGCAGGAATCTTCGCTTTTCAATTTGTTCGTTTGGGACATGGTGATGTCATAGAATTTACACATCATATGACTAAGAGTTTTGGTGTCAAATTTTGCAAGACTGCAATAAAAGCTTATTTTGTTAGCTTAAAACACATTTTCCTGGAAAAATATCACAATCATAGGTTTACGAAATACATTTCGAAAAATTTTAAATACCTTTGAAAAATTCTCAAATACCCCCTGTTGCATCTGTTACTTAGCTCGTGGCCTTAAATTGATTACATGCTAGACTTTCAGATGAGGATATTGCCATGATGATTATACGTGAAATAATGCCTATATCGTACTAAAATACTTCAATAAATGAAATACACATAAATATCAGACCTGAGCTGTGTCTCTGTCATGTTATCTTGTTTTAATACTCTACAAGCATTAAAATACTTTTATTAATATTAAATACAAACGCTATTTAATAGCTATTCTCACTCACCTCTCTTCCCTGCTGTGTGCACGGCTATAATGATCCCCACGATCACGCTCTCTGGACCTGGATCGGTCCCTCTCGCGCTCACGGTAGTCACGGTAGTATCTACAATAAAATATTATCACCATTATCCATAAAGTTTTTATTATTAAGTTATTATCCATACTTAATTAAAACAAAAATTTTATTTTAATATATGTTTCCACTACATACAAGATAATTGCATACAAAAGATTAGATCACTAATAAACATGACCATAGGAAAAACAGTAAGAAAAATTGTACTCGTTATTTATAATAACTCGGCAAACTGATAGAAAAGTCTTTCAGGTATTTGAATTTTTGAAGAAAATAAATACATCTGATTAATGTGACGAAACATTAGATCTTTTTAGACATGCGCAAAATGTAACGCTACGAAGAAAAGAATGATACGTATATTTCTTGTCTAAAGATACGTATCTCTCATATGTATCTCTAGTGCATTGAGTATAGTACTGGCACAATTGATATAATAGATCAAATGGATATGATTTGCTCATCATTCACATTATAAACGAGATAGGAAAACTTATGTTATGTTTACAAAAACAACAAATGTCCAAAGAAAAAAAATAATTATATTAAAAAACTATACACAAAATTACACATTTTCTGCAAATGAGACGAAAGTAGATAAATGTCTATACAATAGTAACGAACGACTCAATAACACATCATCACATCATATTCCATGAGTTTTTAAACATTTTAAATATTAATAATTCCAATAACTGATATTTGTTTACTTCAATTTTGACTTATTCGTAGCAATCAATGTCAACCTTTATAAACTTCAATAATCAAAGCAAATTTTACTTTAGGTTCATAAAGTTCACTTTCGTTCGTATTATCGCAAATTGTGTTTTACGGCAATACTCAGAAAGTTCATTTTACTGCCACAACCACTGAATAAAACAGTACTCTCCTTGAGTGATGTGACTCATGTTACATGCATCGATCGAAATGCTTTGTCTCTCATTCTAACAATCTTAGAACAAAAAACTGACTACGACAGACTCTGCCTCTGTTTGACAATATGTCTGAAGTAAGGCAAATACCTACAGATTGAACGAACTGAATCATTTTTACATCTTGTTTGAGAACTACTCATGTATAAACCTTTCCTTTTCATTTGTTAACATTTTTGATAGAAATCCACAATTATTTATCAAAAAATAGAACAGCAACTAATAGTTATAATCCGAATTATAATTATCAAAACTTTGATAATTATAACTCGGGTATTATGAAATTTAAATTTTCATTATCTACAACTTTGCTCACAAATCATGAGTATCAAACAACTTTAAACATACCAAAAAAATTAAATGCAATTACTTCATATAATATTAATCTTAAGGTAAACATTCAAGCACTTTAAAATGCAAAACTTTTTAATCAAAATTTTGGTGTCATATATGGATTCAAATCTCATTGACTTATGTTCCACTAGCCGGCCACAATGCTTACGCCCACGACAGCGATCATACCCATTCCACTAACATTGCAACTGACAGTTCAAATGGAAAGAGTATGAACAATGCATAATTATAACTATAAGGAAGTGGCGGGTATTGTGTAAAAATAAAGAGATTTAATACGTATTAATAGTTAGATAATTATTTACACTTACAGTAATTGTAAAAGTGTAAAATAATTTCTATTAAAATCTCCTTTTATATATTTCTCAGAGCTACATAAAGTGATTTTCTCCATCGCCATGTTTAATCTTCAAAGAAGTAAATTTACTTATGTAAACTTCATATATCAATGAGTCCTGAGTCAAATTGACAGATGAACGACTGCTACAACCCACATCAGTACGTGGGTCGGCATGGGCACGAAGCAGTCGTGAACAATGATGCTATCAATGACATTTTAATCATGACTGCAACGGCCGCAGTCGCCAAGTGGAGCAATATAATGCACATTTTGTGCTTTTTTTTAATGAACATTTTGTGCTTTTTTTTGTACCTAGTGTAGTGTTTCCCAATTAGGGGTACGCAACCACGCGGCAATCTCTTGACTAAGATAATTTAATCATTAAAAACAATCAAGCAAACAATTACAATTATCGAAATATATTTTTAAGTAATGTGTATCGCTGAAATCTGAAATAATTTTTATAATTTTTAATCGATCAATGTACAAGCGCTCCCTCTTGCACCTCATGTCCTGCCGCGGCAGAGGATGTGAGGTGCAGGCGGATCGGCTGCCCGTTGCCTATTCTAGTTGTTACTTGATTGCTTTGCATGTGCGTGAACCATGTCACTGTGCTAATTGTGAATTATTAATAACCGTCGTGTTGTCGCGGTTGGTTGGTAAACGGTAAGATAATAAATGTTTTTAAACTTACACATTCATTATAAATTGCAATAAAATGTATAGATGTCGGCAAACTTCTTGAGCAAAAGATGACATAGTGAGAGCATTTTCAGGCATGTACATTTGTATGAGAATTCGCTACTATGCAGTCGAGGTCATTGCTCAAGAAGTTTGCTGGCATTTCAAAGGTTTTTTAATTACAAAAATACATAAGCTGAGTTGCTGAATTAATAAATCCTCTTGTCTTTCAGATGGAAAAGTGGCAGATAAGTCACCAAAAGGCTGATAAGGAGGTGTCAGTGCTATCAGGCAATACTGAACAGTCACCTGCTAATGATGTGTCACCGTCTTCTTGTACTCTGACCCAAAAAAAAAGAAACCTTGATAACAAGGAATCGCCTCTCAAAAAAAGGAAATATGATAGCTACATCCAATTTGGTTTCACAAGTTCTGGAGATCCCGATTTCCCACTGTCACAGTATGTCGATTGTGCAGGACATTATTTAAAGCCATCCTTACTACGTCGTCATTTAGAAACCAAACATGCGAATTTGAAAGATCAATCTGTATCCTTCTTTCAAAATAAATGAAAAGATCTCAAACAAAGGCAAAAATCTATTAAGCCTCTTTTAGAGCTAGTTATTTAATTGCCAAGCAACCAAAACCACATACTATTGGGGGGAACCTTATACTGCCTGTAGCAAGAGATTGTGTATTGTACGTTCATAACTTGATATATTCATATGTCAAATAACACTATATCTCTTCGTATTGAAGATATGTCAGATAATCTGAAAGCCACTAAATTCAACACATTTTAATAACTATTACTTTGTCATACGACTTGCTGAATCCACAGACATAACAAATTTGGCTCAACTTATACGTTCGTTATGTTCATTCCAAAAAGTTTCATGAAGAGTTCCTTTTTTGTCGTGCCCTTCCAATTCGCATCACCAGACCGCACAAATTGGATTGGTCGAAATGTGTGGGAATATGCACAGATGGTGCCAGGACTTGTGAAGCGGATACAAGATGTAACTCCAGAAGCAAAATGGACCCATTGTGGAATTCATCGAGAGGCACTTCTTCCTTGTAAAAATTATATTCATTGTAGAAAAATTCCGTACAAATTGTTAACTTAATAAAATCCTGTGCCACAAACTCAAGAATTTTTACAGACATTTGTAAAGAACTAGCTTGGCAGTGAGCACGAGACCCTATTGTTACATACTGAAGTTGGCGTTGGCTGTCCAGAGGAAGGGTTGTTTCAAGAATATTTGAATTGAGACATGAAATTGATCGAGCAGGGACATGACAAGTACAAACAAATGTTAACTGACCCTTTGTGGCTGAAAAATTTGGCAAGTAATGTCAGATATTTTCACAAAATTGAACGAGTTGAATTTGGGACATCAAGGCCAGGATACAACCATATTCACTATGCAGGATAAAGATGAATCAACTATCAAAAAAATATCCCTCTGGAGATCTTTGATCGACAAATGTCACTTGCAAAATCTGTCGGTGATATTACGCAGTTATTTCGCAGAAATATCGTCGCAATAGAACTAGATAAACAACCCTATAGCGCACCATTCTACCGACCACCTACCCATCTCTGATCTAGAGGAATTAATAGACATTTCATGCAACAGCAGACTCGACAGTTGTTTTGCAGGGCAATCACTGGGTAATTTTTGGGCCGATCTAAGACATGATCTCTGACTTATTGTGTCAGAGAAGCAGCAACAAAATATTTACTACCATTTTGCACGACGTACCTTTGCGAGAGTGGATTTTCGGCCAAGACAAACTTAAAAACTAAACATCGTCACAGACTTCAACTCGAAGATGACTTGAGACTGAAGCTGAACCAAGAGCAACCAGATTTTTTAGAATTGTGCAAAAAAAACATGCACATTTGTCACATTAAACCGATTATCGTCATTATTAGACATGTATTTTAATGGTAATAAATGTTAAAAAAAACTGATTTCATTTTTTATTTATAATCCCTGCAATAAGGGGTACACGAGTTTGAGGTATTTCTTGAAGTGGTATGCCAGAAAATCTAATTGGGAACCACTGACCTAGTGGAACATACTGATAGTGAATTGTCCTTTTCTTAAAGTGAATCCTTTTCTTAATGTAAATTTCGCATCATAAAAAATTATGACAGAAATCAAGATGATAATAATAATAATATACAATGTTGCAGTTGGATCAGAACGTCAACTTGTCAAGGATTGTCTCTAATACCATTAAATATTTAATATAGCATGAAATACTCTTACATTACTTTTAGTATTAGTACCACAGAGACATATATACATCAATATAATTATTTTGTTATATAAACAACCATATTTCTAACAATACTTAATAACTTTCCAACCACCTTCAAACCAGATTGGACCCACCAATCTAAACAAGATAAGTTTATAAAAATACATGTTTAGCATATTTGACAGTCGTTGTTTTGCATTATGTACAAATGTGTTTTGTTTTACTATGTACATATTTGTACGTAACGCCAAAGCAATGACTGCCAAAATATGCTAAGCAAAATAAATTCAATTTCTTTTAAAATATTAAACAACATGACATCAAAAATAACTGAATTACAATTACATAATGTTAATTTGATATAGGAAACAAGTGCGTGTACATGAATACTTACGCATCACGATCACGCTCCCTATCTCGGTCACGGGACCTCTCCCTATACCTGCCAACCAAAATAAATAACCATATTGTATTATCATTTTGAAACTTGTATTAAATTTTTTATTCAAGATAAAATTGATTAAAGAAGAAAAAAAAGAATCCAAATTGGAGAAGAAAAACTTACAGAGTTTATGTAAGTTTTCATGTCTTGTCTGAAAGTTTGAAATGAATAAGCAGTTTCTTGCTTAAAGTTTAAGCGATTACAGCACTGACGCTACTCGCACATGGAAGTGCTGTGTCATTAATATGTAATACTAATCGTAAGCAGTGTAGTTTCTTGCATTATACATAATAATTAATTTTTTACCGTAAACAACATAGAAATGATCGGACTCTTCTAAGCCATAATATATCTATTAAATAGCATAGACAATTAGGAATATGAAAAATACAGGTACCATTTCCCAGCACACCACAGTTAACGTTATCGAAAAGAAGTTTTCTTTGTATAATTAGGCATTATTTCATTACCATGTTTACCACGTGTCACTGTCTTATAACCATCTTTGATTAGTATCTAGAAAATGAGAGATATTTCATCAAAGGTCCGTAATAGAGCAATTAGGATGAACAGCAAGGTATTTCATCATATGGTTATTAATGCTAACATGTATAATATTCACAAACCTGTCCCTGTCCTCACGATCTCGTTCCCTGCTACGATAACGTGAGGCACTTCGTTCACGGCGGCGAGGTGCAGCTGCTCTGTGGTGTGCTCTTCCATCACGCTCCCGTGAACGAGATCGCTCTACCGCACGACGTGATCTACAATGTAATGTCAATTACATTACATTAAACAAAATGTTCATTTTTAAAACATGTTCTGGGTGAAAGTACTCAGTCATGTGTAACTATTAAAAAATGGCTGGTGAAATTTTTAAATGAGGTCATACAAATATTCAAAATGACCAGATCGTCCAAAAAGTGTCACTACTCCAGAAATTATGGTTTAAATCTGTGATATACTTTTAGCAGGCCATCGATTGAGACTATCTGAAAGAGCTAAAACTATGAGTATTTC
This sequence comes from Druceiella hillmani, assembly GCA_039881145.1. Taxonomy (NCBI): domain Eukaryota; kingdom Metazoa; phylum Arthropoda; class Insecta; order Lepidoptera; family Hepialidae; genus Druceiella; species Druceiella hillmani. Next base: position 3,211,082 of record JAYKKI010000062.1, read on the forward strand.
TAAAGAATCAGTATGTCACATTTTAAGTGAGAATTTGGCATGAAAAAATGAGCCATGCAAGGGTGGGTTATTGCATTTATTTACACACTCAAAAACTCATTCGAATGTATATTTTGAATGTATCTTGTCAAGAGCTATATTTACAGCAAAATTTCTATGACCACAAATGCAACGTGAAAGACGGGTCCACCACTATGATATGAGCATCAAGAATTTGATCAAAGCAATGGATAGAAACAGAATATTGGGCTTCAAAGAAAGCAAAAGCCGTAATCTGCTGGAAAAATCATGGAATTCATTTTCTGGGACGTTAAGAAAATTTTGATGATCGAATATCTTTCAAAAGGACAAACCTTAACTGGTGGCTACTGCGTTAATCTGCAGGATAGACTACAAGACTATATTTGTGAAAAAGACCATAATTGACTGAGTAAAAAATCATCTTTTACCAAGATAATGTACACATACATCACATGCAGGTCGTACATGCATCACAACTGTGGAATTTATGAATCACACTACTATTTACTTCTGCATCTACTCTAATTTTCACCTATTCCCCAAATTCAAAACTTTTCCGGTGAATACAAGAACAATGATGATGTAGACTGATATTTTTTAAGCTTAAAGAAAAATCATTAAAGAGATGCCATTAAAGACTTAGAACATCAATGGACGAAGTGCACAGAACTCGAAGGGATGTGAACAAAAGCAATTTTATCAAGTTTTATCAAGTTAGTAAAACTTTTTCACAGCTAACTAGCTAAGAACCTATCACCCTACCCTCATAACTAGAGATCAAATAATCCTATAGCCACAACACGAAATCCCATATTATAATCACTCTATATTTTAAAACATTTCAATTTCAAAATTCTTGTTTTTATTTTTTAAAGGTGTACTTCAGGACAGTATTAAAAATTCATAATTTTTAACTTTTTTTTAAATAGTTTTTTTACATTTTTTAATAAAATGGTAGATAAAATATTTTATGGGATGTTGTTATTTATTACATAATTCCAGTTAGGGGTTTCCAGTTAGAAAATTATTATTTTTAAAAATGATATCTTAGTTACACTGTTTACATAACAAGAAACAATTAGTAATCCTCCAACACATTTACTAACCTCTCACTGCTGCCATATGACTTCGTCTCAACTCCATGCAACGTGTCTTGAAGGGACGAAATGAGAATTTTGCATCTGTCGTCATGCGCCACCTGCGTTTAAACCATTCTTTGTCACATCTCTATTCAAATTTAGCAATTATAAAACGAATCGTAGAATTTGGAGATTAGTACAAAAGCAATTATTAGAAGTAACGTGACCAATGTTTAAATATTACCACTTACAAATATAACTGAATATTTTAACCAACACGAGACTTTGATTACGTATAGGAATATTAACTAAAACACTTTTGCCCTCATTTTTTTTAAGGTTAAAGTAATCGAAAGGTTTGACGTGGGCCATATTTTAAATTCAATTTAAGTCAGTCTACGTATTCTTTTGTGTACGAGTTCATTTTAAGCTCAAATAAACAAAATGTTTATGCGTGTTTCAACTGCAGTTCAATAAATAGTTTATTCTACGTTCTCCTTTTCCTTACTGAAAAAATTTATTTACTTTGCAACTATCCCACCGTCCAACACTTTCAGAAACATTCTTATGTACAGATAAACATTTACAAAAAATTCATTGTGAAATTAGCAAAGTTATAAACTTACACACAGGTATAAAAATTCAGGGTATAGGAATTTACAAGGAATATTTATATCATTTTAAACTTTCTTACAAATAAGTTTATAAAAGTGGCCAAAAAAATTTTTAAATACAAGCTTTATGAAATTTTGAGTCCATGAATTTTTCCAAAACAGAATTAGATAAAAATTTGAAAGGAAGTAAGTCTTGTACTGGCAGGGCAAATACGAAAAAGGAGAATGCTGTAAGTGGGCAAACCATGGAAAAAAGAAAAAAATGGTATAAACGGAAATCGATGGATAATCGGTGTAGCATAGATGCGCCAATGATCATCTGTTTTCAATATTTTGTAGTGTGTCCTAAAGTGTTATTTTTAGTTTTCTGATCATAAAATGTTTTAATTAAATCCAGAATTTAAACCCAATGTTCTTTGATTAGGAGACGTATAACAAAATATCTAAATTGTTTAATGTCTTTTTTCTTCAAGAAAATGAAAAAAAATTTTGTTGCAAAAAAGTAGAAACTTTTGAGAGACGTAGTTTTATTATGAGTTAGATATCGGAAGATTTGTTATTATGGATTAGCTGTAAGAAACATCTAGGATCTATACATGAGATTGATAAGACTGCTGACGAAACGTCGACATATAAAAATCCACAGCACATGTAAAATAACGTCGGCAAATGAAAATTTACAGCACATATTCAGAGGGGTCATATATTTAGCATAAATCCAAAAATGGCCATCTTCAAAAATTTTACTATGATCAATAATTTCATGAAAACGTTGCCAGAAAAATGCAGTCTAATTACAAAGGTTTGTGATTAATAATTGTTAAAAAAGCTTATTCAACAAATAATGGCAGTTTCAAGTTTACCCTGTGGCAATACACATAAAATATTTCATCACAGAATAAAGGCAGTAGCGAAAACTTTGGACCACCTTTAAAATTATAGGCATTACCAACCCTATCTAAAAAAAATTAATAAAAAATACACAAACCTTGCTCTGCTTAATGAGAGATATAGCGGTGACTAGGGTCTCTATTGCACTGGCATACTCGCCAGCGGCTGCATCACTCACCGCTCTGGCTATCGCACTGCTCGATACTGTCCTGTTTCGGCCCATAACCTTTAACAATTAATTACAATATAAGATGTATAGTTGATTATTTTAGACTGACATGTTCACATTACCAACACAAATACATTTTTAATATACAGGCTGTAGAAAAAAAGCAATATTTATTAAAATTTGGGCTATAAAAACATGGCCCTACATAAATGCTAGCCATTTATGCTGATGTTTTGAAAACATATTACTAAAATATACACACCTTGTTTTAAAACAATTCTATGTATTTTTGAAGGTTTCCCGTGTATTTACTATTATTTTGAACGTTGTACTATATATAAACTAATTATTCTTTTTTACTTTTGACTTTACACTTTACCCCCCTCTCCCAATAATTTTTTTAGGTTTAGCTCTGGGTTTGGTTGGTAATAAGTGCAGTACATTGTGCCCGTGACTTTCCTGGATATTTTGAAGTAGATATTCTTTCTTATTTAATGTATTCCTTTTCATTGTCATATAAACTGCTTTTGTATTTTTCTCTGGATAACATAAATTATTCTTGTCCAGCAAAGCTGACATCTGAACTTTCTTAGAATTACACGTGGACAAAGTTTCTGACAAGACAGGGCATGATGCGTTATCGACTACTAACAGACTGAGGCAATAAATTTATCACCAGTTTTTCTTTTATAAATTCTTGGTAATTGCTTGTGTTTATTATATTGCTTTGACATGAACACTACATTATGCACAATTTCACAAATCTTTCACAAAACATTTTTGTTCAACTAAGCTCACATATGGACGCGTCAAATCAGTTCCTGTCTGTAGATAGACAACTAACTAATCGGTTCAAACGATTGAAATAAACAAAAGCACACTTACACCACTAGCAATAAACAATGCAATAGTTGACTCTGTCACACTCATAAGTGTACAAAACGTGCAAGAGAGACAGTGTTTTTATAATACATATACAATGTGATGTCATGCTTTAGATGATCTACCTATACAAAGAATTTTCACAGCGAAAGAAATGTCTTTTAACACGGAGTTTTAACTGATATTTTAGACAATAATTTAAAATATATATTATATTCATCAAATGTCAAATACCAGTGACCAATTATTTATCTACAAGCTCCTTAAAGTGTTTTTTACTGTCTTCACCAGTTTTTAGAGAAATCAATTTTAAAATTTTTCTTACTAATTGTGGAAACTACATAGTTAATGTTAAAAAGTTGTAAGTCTTATTCTTTACAAATCCTTATAACAAAAATGAAGTAACCTAATTGCTGTATGGCTAATAAGCTGCAACACATTAACTAACGCATTTGCTGATAGCAACAATTCAAGTGGGAGCATTTTTCAGGTGCCTATCAGTAACTATTATTACAGCACAATTGCAAGGTGCCATATGCAATATGGTACTTTGATGGATTAGTTTCCAATTTGCTAATTCAAATCTAAGCAAAAAGAAGTTCTTCTCAAGATAATACTTAATGGTACTGTTATTTATTACATATTTTTACTACAACAGATATAATTACTTGGTTAAGTAACCAAAGCTAGCATGATATTTATGGACCATTCCTGTAGGTACTATGGGCTCTTTAACTGTGAAAATACAATCGTTTTTTACAATTAATTATATCAGTTTATAATTTAAAGACATTAATCAATACAACAGTTGAAATCTGGACCACTGATTTAAAATATGAATATGAAACGTAACTTAGCGCTTTTTATTCCAAAGTAATTTTTATTCCGAGCAGAAATAAAATTCAAATGTTTCCAATATTCAAAAATATCCAAAAATTAACACAAAAAATGTATATTTCTTTTTTAGGCTGGCTAAAAAGAAATATACTTTTTTTGTGTATACCAGAGAATCACCTTGCACCGTTATTACGAGCTCACGAACGCAATGACTTTACAGAAAATCCTTTAGTTTTAAGCATTTAGAAATACACAGTCCTGATGTGAAAATAAAGAAAGAAAAACCACAATATTAATATCAAAAAATGCAATCGTCAGAAGGAAATAGTAGTTCACACAACATTATTTTATTGATAATATAATGCAATAAAATACTTTATATGCGATCATTCAAATCGTTCACTAGAACTCACCTCTTCAAATTCATGGTCACTGATGACCGGTGGTTGGGGCTGCGCATGCTGCGGTATACCAGGTGGAGCAGCAGCCGTATGATGGTGTGGCGGTGGAGCTACGCGGTGAGGCTCTGCACCCACCGGGTACGCACTCACAGCCTGGTGATAAGAAGATATACAGTTATAAAAAATCATTTTCACATATAGCAATTTAAAAAACAACATCTAAATTAAAAATTCATAAAATGTTTCTTTTCTAAAATCAACGCACCCTCCAACCAAATAGATAATTAGAATTTAATTATTAATTATCAAAATATTTAGAAATACTATTTTTTCTCTTTATTTTAGTGAAAAGTGTTTAGCAAAAAACTTCCTAAGTGAACAGTTTACGTATTGAAAGTGAAAATGTTCACCAACGCAAATGCATATATACAAAAATATAACCTCCGCACAAAAAAAAATGCAGATCACATAGAGATGTTAACAAAAATTATTTATTACTTGACATATGGACAAAATTTGCTAATGTAAAAGATAGGATAATTTAGATAAGATAGCATAATTTTAAAAAGGTTTTCCAACAACTTATGGTTTATAAAAAAATTAAATTGTAGCTTAATAAAAAATAGATTCAAAATATTTCTAAAAAAAAGTTAACAAAACTCATAATAAAAACAAATTAAATATACAAAAATTTCTATATGAAAAGCAAACTAAATCTTTGGTATTGTATTTAGGAGTAATGGATGAATAATAACATTGTCATTTTGATACTACATTTGCTTTTTAAATAACCATTTTTGGGAGTATTTCTTTTCACATAATAATTCCGTAACAAAGCTTGATGTGTTATTTTTAAATACATTTCTTTTTGTTATTTATTACAATATTGTTACTTTCATTATATCCAACACTAATAACTTGAAACAGATGACACACTACCTGAGGAGGTCTCCCGTAAGGTTGTCTTGCACCAGGCGGCGGCCCTTGCTGTGGTGGAGGTCCACCATGTCCAGGATGATGTCCATAAGGCACACCGGCTGCGCCTAATAATCCAACATTGTTAATTAACGAGTGGAATTTAATCACGCAAGAACTGAGCGCTGACAATATCACCCTAAGTGATGTCCTAAAAGTACTTCCATTTAATATCATTTGAATAATCAAAACCTTGCCACTACACAATCAAAAGTAACAACATAGTGAATAAAGGACCAGCTGTTTAGTAATAAAGTAATATGCAACAATTTCACGCTATTCATATGCATGCCATACATACAGGTGAAGAAGGGAAGACACCTAGATTAACCTAACAATCCAATTAATTAAATTCGATATATTATCATACACAGTCACAGTCCGAGTTGATTAGTTGGATATTGCCATTTTAGTTCTGTCCGAAAGTGTGTTCCAGAATACTCATTTATTATACAATTACAAGCAGACTTTTCACTGTATCGTACTGACAGACTGGGCAATACAAAGGGTGACCTAAAGGTAATCGGTAATCGTAGCGTGCTCGATGTATGCCGCTTTTGTCAGTGACACTTACTGGACAATGCTGTTTGTGTGTGAAAACTATTTCAATATATGAATAGCGACCTATGCTGTTAAAAATTGTAACAGTGATTCAAGATAAATATTCTAAAAGAATAGTGTTGTATTATTTCATCAATAAGTACTGCATTTCAAAAATATTACTAAACTTTTTGTTTCTAAACTGTCAGACAGCGTCTATTATAGTCAAGCGCTCGGCATATCGAAAGACTTCAAAGTGAAAGTAATAGAAGTTCCATGCGGTCAAGAAAATTTTTTTATTTGAAAAAAATTATATTTTAATACCATTTTTATTTTAACATTATTTATTTTTTGACAAGGGAAAAATCTACCACTTTTTTGTGAAAATCGGAGATGGAGTTAATTAAACTTTTGGTATAAGTCGATTTCGCAAAAATGTGAATTTCCTGAACTTTTTGGTTTGAATGAAAGAATATGCATAAAAAACCACAAATTTAAAAAAATGCGGGCTCGGACTCTATTAGTTTATTATAAAAAATTTATTTGAAATATGCCCTTCCTATGAAGAAACTGGTGTCAGTTGGCTGTCAAACATAAATTGTATAACTACTCTTTATGCAATTCTTTTAACTTATTTCAATATTTTGATTTTTTTCCGCTTTTTTTTACATCAATTCCCGTTTTTATTTGCAAATTCAGTCTTTGTATCACTAAAAATGACAATTAAGTTGAAAAATTTATAACTTAAACTTCCTTGAAAAAGTGCACTTTGTATTAACTTTTTTCAAATTACATTTTTTTAATAAAATTCACAACCAAACATTACTTTTTGTAAATACTTAATTTTTTACTTATATTCTTTCAGTGAAACTGAACTTGTTTCCCGTCACTTTCAAACACAAGACGAGGAAAACAAAGCAATTTGTTGGTTTCTTTAACATTATACAAGTTTAAAGACACGAGTGTATTTTTTAGTATTCATATCACATTGTCGAGATAATTCAATTTTATGCCATAGTGGGCCCTTTGCTTTTAATTTGAATTGTACCTATAACATCGTTTCACAGTTTTTTATTAATACACACGTTATATTGTCCCATTTTTTATACTATGTGAACAAACACAACACAATAAATCAATATAAAATCATTTATTTCAAATAAACGTCAATAATAACACTGTGCCGTTAGCAATTAAAAAAATGACAGCTCAGAGGACTGTTATAGATTAAGTAATTTATGCTAAATAATTACAATGTCACACAATGTTAAGCGGAGTACCGCATCAAATGTGCACAAATCTTCATACAAATCTTTTGTTTCATGCCAAAGTCTGGACTTTTTCAAATTTCTTCTTTCATACTCATTGAATTCAGTACTGGACATTCTATGGGTTAAGAGGTGGACCCAAAGAAATAAATGTTATATTGTTATTAGTAATAATTAATACTAAAGCTTATGTGCTTGGTAAATAACTTTTAATAATTTGGAGTGTGAGTTCACTGCATCAGTGCTCCTTAGGATGAGCCGCCACTTCAAACAAGTACAAAGTATTTACATAGTAGCGTACAACATTCGCAGGATACCTGCTGTCTTTGTAATAACTCAATTAATATAACAGCAAAAAAAAAATGTTTTTGTATTCAAATTTATTCCATTCTAGGTATTTTTCAGTACTTCTAAACTCCTTTGCGTATTGAGATTTGGCATGTATATTTTCATTCATAGTTTCTGAAGGTCTCCGATAAAGATTTTGTAAGAAAAGAAATGATGCAAATAAATAGTTTTTGTTTTTAAACAAAAAAGTGTAAGATTAAAGTAAAACTTATTGGTAAAAAATGTTTCATAGTTTGGTGCGAATTTAAATTTTCAATCCATCCATCAATTTTTCAATCAATCCATTATTTATTTACATAACTTTTTGTTTAGTTTAATTTAAACAAGAGCGAAAGAGAAAGACCGCAATATAAGTACAGTGAAAGCGAAAGACCAAAATATAAGTACAGTGATTAAAACAATGATAAAAAGTTTGAAGAGAAACTATAGATATCCATTAATATATATGTTGTAACAGAAAACTTTCCAATGTGACAGCCATAAAAATATAATCATCTTATATGCCATTAGTGTTTTGCTTAGTTACATTTTCACCTCCATTTTAAGTACCTACTATTGGAGGCGATATTTTCTATAGCAGACAGTTGAAAGCTTGTATAATTTATGAAGAAAAGTTTGGAATATTATATAGCATCCTTTTATATACACAGACACTGCTGGAAATCCTGGTATGTAACAAGCAAAAAAATTGAATTGTTGTGCACTCCCAATCGAACACCCGACAAGCAAGTGTGCATGCCAAATACAACCTTAGATTTTATAACAGACATACTCATTACAGGGTCACGTACCACAAATAATACTGATATCGCACACCTCAATCCTACTTACATACTTTCAAATGCATATCATTAAAATTTATATAATAGTATGTAATTAGACACAGAATTCCCACCACAAAATTCTGAAAGAAAAATTACATCAGTACAATGTCTTGTGCATAAATCAACCCCCATTACCTCTCCTTCATTGTTCGGGATATTATAAGAAATAAAACTTGTGAATATCTTTCTCTACTCACTGTGATATTTATCAGTGTGTCGAATATTTCATTCAGCTTTTTATGGTTTTCTGCTCTCTTTCTTACCTACCACTAACTGTTCCAAAGTATTAATAGCCCTACAAAATAATTTCACTTGCATGCACAAGTTCCCATTCTCTTTTCAGGAACTATAATAACATCAATTCACCTGGAGGGGGAACGGCTGATGGTACAGCAGCAGGTGCAGGTGCAGGCGCGGCACCAGGCGGTGGCCCGGCACCCGGCTGTTGCGCAAAGAAGGCTGGGTTGACATGCGGCGCCGGTGGCGGTGGTCCTCCACCACCAAGCGGTGGCCCACCCGGTCCCACGCCCGCAGACATTGAGCCATGCTGATTAGTGGGTCCATGATGCTCTGGATGCCTGAGGTAGCCTATGATTTGAAAAAATTTATTTTCAACATGAATTGTGGATTTACAACTAAAGAGATATCAAAGTCATAATGATAATAAAAATTAAGATTATAACTAAAAAATTAAAACTACCCTGAGTTAGCAAAAAACTTAACTTTGTCCAATGGTATGATGAATGCAAGGAATAAATATTTAATCAAAATTTCAATTTTCTCAAACCTGGATGTCCAGGAGGTCCAGGAGGTCCTCTGGGTCCAGGTCCAGCCTGATGTGGCGGCATCTGGTGAGGGTGGTGGGGTGGAGGCATACCTTGACCACCACCTGCCTATTGAATAATGAAAAATTAAAAATTGAGAAACTTATTACTTAAACCAAACTAGAAAAGCTGTAATCATACCCAAAAATTCCGTTATCGTTAGAGACGTGTATTCAAAACCACTTTTAGAAAGCTTATTTTTAAGCATTTACATTAGCTTCTAAAATTAAACAGAAACCCCTTTGATCATAAGCGCAAGGTCTCATCAGCGAGTCTATTCTGTGGATATAAAATAGCTGAAAAGATATAGAGATTAGTCCCAATGGCCCCAAGCAGGTAACACATGATAGTTTTACTGAATACCCATACAAAGTTGATGTCAATACAAACAAGAACCGTATGATTTTGCAAGTGATCCTTTAGAATAACTAACAATGAAACGACAGCCTTTAAAAAAGTGTTAGTTATTTATTGACATTCTATATCTCTACTACTTTAAAAAGACTCACATGATGATGTGGTGGCCCTGCATGCGGTGGCGGGGGTCCATATTGTGGCTGCTGATGATGGGGGTGCGGAGGGCGCGCACCCCACTCAGGCCGCGGGCCCCGGGCCTCCTGTGCCCCCATTGGAGGCCCCGGCCGCTGTGGGGGACCTTGGAACTAAGCAGAATAATTTTTCATTTAGATAGAATCGGTTATGTACCGATTCTAAAAGTATTTTCCATATAAAACAAAACCCAAATTAATCAACCGTACCCTATTCGACCACCCAGTTATCAACACTTGAATCTCTCTTTGGTGATTAGATCAGTTTTACAGTACTTCTATGTACACACGCTGCAGCTGTTTGCCTCACTCATCCAATGAAGAATTACGCACTGGTAATATCCATTAAAAACGAAAAAATCTGCATTTCATGGGATGCTTAACGAGTATATATCTTCTTCAAACCATATATAATTGCAATGTATTTTGATTTTAAGTAATATTAAGCTAAAAAGCATAAATAAGGAATTAATTGTTGATAGATCTTTTTTGCTGACAATTTAAATATAATCAGCCATTGATAACATGGAGCCAGCAGGATTAAGTCCATTAAAATCTTTTCAGCTATGTCACGGTCATAGAAAAACTTACCAAATAGACCTTGCACTTATGATATAAGGGCTTAAGTTGGGTAAGTAACTTTAAGTTTCCTTTGTCAGTTCCTCGTGCATGCTCACATGCCTTGAAACTATACAAATAAAACTATATTTAAGCTTGCACAAATTCTACTTTAATGATTCTACTACAGAAACTGAAAGATGCAAATAAAAATTTATTGTTAATTGAATTAATATGTCGATGTTAAAACTAATAATTGGACCCAAAACAAAACTTAACACAAATTGACATAACAAACAAAGACGACACAAACAGTAATATTTCTAAAGACATCTAAGATACACAAACATTTATAAGAAGTTGCTCTTTAGTGAATTACAAACGGACACACCTTTTTAACACAGAAAGATGTCGTAATCAGCTTTTAATAAAAAGCTGATGATGACAAATTGCCACTAGTGTAATAACTGACTAATGGCAATTTTTATCACTACTATCAATTGAACGAACAATAATCTTTCAATCCATTTATAACAGTATAACTATTAAAAACAGGACATACACAATTGAAATCATAATTAAAATGCAATAAAAAATTAAAAAACTAAATCACAAAAAGCAGAAAAAAACATTTAAATGTAAATGTCACAAGGCTTTAAAAAAAACTAATTCCAAAAATACACTGGCCACCAAAAAAATCTACCTACCTGTACTTTTTCTAGTATCTTTGAGCCGTACCTTTTACTTGACACTATACTTTAAATTTGTTTGCCATGAATAAATTTAAAAAAAATTAACAATTTAACCACATAAATAACTTTCAATTCATTAAAATATTAAAAGAAAGCAATAAACAAAACAAGTGTAATCAAAAATTCGTGGTATGATTTTTTTACAGATTCATTTCTATATCACATTTTCTTCTCCGCTCTTACAGATTCTCTATAGGATTAAGAATGGACCTTCAGAACTAGCCACTGCCTAACCTATTTCCCTGACCTCTTACAAATATTGCGTCACAATTCCAGCCCCATGCTATCCTGTGGTATCATTTAAAATATACATTTTCACGTAATACATGTTTATTCTAAGATACCTGTCAAATAACGCAAAGCCTTAAACTGTCCAAATCCTCCCATTCCAGAATATTAATATCCTCTGTAACTTATCGTTTCCTCAATGCAACATTGAGAATACTGCTCACAGGACTTTTGAATTACTTGCCAATGTCTACCCAAGCTATGCAATACCTCTCATCACAAAAGAGATACAGATAGACCAAGCCAAGCCTGTGCGATATTAAATTATGTCCCTAAAATCTTCTACTCTAACTGTGTTATTAATTGAGGTGTTGACCTGTCATAGTTCCTCTACATTCTTCATGGAGGCAACCAAAAGGCGACGGTTGAACACCGAGGTCAACATGATGAAATGATCATCAATTTGAAAAGTGACTACAATATAAGTATGTTCCAGACCTTATTTGATAGATAGATAAAATTGTTTATTTGTTGGTTTATATAAAGCTAAACGGATGAAAATTTTTTTATAAAGCTAAGCAGCTAAAATTCAGTCTTCTCACCTCAACACGGTAGCTTAGCCCTTGTTGCATTAGAGCTACAACTTATACAACTTCAGCTTTGGTAATTCACAATTAAGAAAAATGTAGTGACATTCAACACACTCAACAATATCCTAAAGAAACTTTATTTGTGAGTTAAAAGCTTGCTCAAATTGCAGTGCGCCACAGTGCAAAAGAATAGTCAAAATTGTTATTTGTTACAATATTTTATAAATACCTTCAAGAGAATTAGAACATCACAAATTATATTTAAAATCATAAATTGTTTTATGAGTGGCAATCATAACAAAGTGTTATATTTCGACATGGGTAATTTTTATGTGAAATATATACTTAGTGAAATAAAAGATCAAAAGTTGTTCTTAAAATAATAAATTGTTTTATGAGTGGCAATCATAACAACATGTTATCTTTCAACATAGATGATTTTTATGTGAAATATATACTTTCAGGAGAAATAAAAGATCAAAAGTTGTTCTTAAAATTATAAATTGTTTTATGAGTGGCAATCATAACATCATGTTATATTTCGACATAGATGATTTTTATGTGAAAAATATACCTTCAAGTGAGTTAAAACATCGAAAGTCATTTTTAAAATCATAAATTGTCTTATGAGTGGCAATCATAACATGTTATGTTTCGACATAGATGATTTTTATGTGAAACATAAGGAGGGGTGATTTTTTTAGTGGCAAATGTAATTGTTTTATGAGTGGCAGTCATAACAACATGTTATGTTTCGACATAGATAATTTTTATATGAAATAAATACCTTCAAGTGAGTTAAAACATCGAAAGTCGTTTTTAAAATCATAAATTCTCTTATGAGTGGCAATCATAACATATTATATTTCAACATAGATGATTTTTATGTGAGATATAAGGAGGGGTGATTTTTTTAATGGTAAATGTATTCATGTCTATTTTTACTCATCGGATTTTAAGAACAAGAAAAATAAAACAGTAAGTTTAAAGCTAATGTAAAGTAAGTATTTATCGAGAATTCGTTTAATCCAATTGGAATTTATTGGAGAAAAATGAGGATTAGAACCAAAATAATACAGTGTATTAATAAATTATCAGTTACTAGTATTAATGGAACAAAGTATAAGCAAGTTTGATAGAATTACATTAATCTGTAAAAGACCTGAGGGCCCAATATTGCGCCTGAAGTTGAAGCCCGTATGCGTGCTGATATTTCTAACAAAAAATAATATAATATATGATAGACAACTTGCAATATTAGTTCATTTTACTATATTGTTACGATAACTAAATGGTTAAAATGTATTATTAAAGTCACTTGCCGGTCATTTTTAAATTGCGCGTTTGTTTCTGTAAACTGTCCATAGTAAATAGAATATTAAGAGAGCTAAGCTTTTGCTACATATATTGTATTATATATGAAAATAATACGTATTTTTTGAAAATTACGCTTATTTCGTTTGTTTTATGAAACATCCATAACTTCCATATTGGAAGATACTTCATGCTTCACTATTCAATAAATTGTGTGTTTGCAGTGGCTTATCATGTTTGCAATAATTAGTTTATTTGTTTTTCAATAAACGTGATGTCCTTGTATGTAGAAATAATTATATATATATATATATATATATATATATATATATATATATATATATATATATATATATATATATATATATATATATTTACTATTAAGATTTTCACGATAATATAAAACCATGTTATAGTCATACAAAAATTTATACTGTTTTCTACTTAGATACAAAACATACCCTATATCAAATTTGTGAGTCACATACACGAAACTGATAACCATCAAAAGCCGAGAATTATTCTCAACCCATATATTACATCAGTCCCAAAGGAATGTGAAGAAGAAGGAAGAAACGGCGGCTTTGTAATATATTGTTTGCTATAAATTGGTATGTTTTTACTGTAATCATTAATTTGAATACAATATACGGTGATCTTAGTTATATAACAGTTGTATTAGGAAAATTTTGTGAGCACCACTAATCTAACCTTGCTGTAATAAATGTTAGGAATGATCATAACGCCTGTACTGTAATTTGATTCGACTGTGAAATAAAATTTATTTCAATATTTGTTGCCAAATGACTACATTGTCACCCTAATGTTTCACACAGCTGTATGATTGTTTTATAAACAGCCAAGAATTTATATATCTACAAGGACCTTAGAAGTTATTTTTGCAAGTACTATTTTATTGAATATTATTTGTTCTTAATAATCATTGTGTTTATCTTATATATTCATAATTATAAATAATCTCAATTATATTTATTGATTGATTAATTGACAGCTATGAATAGGTTTTTATAAAATTTGACCAACTTGCCTCCCATACAATAAAATGATACTATCATAAAACTGGCTCGATTCACATAAATAAAAATTTTTGTTGATTTTATTAATTTTTATGAGAAAGTAACACTTCCATAAAAAAAGACTTAGTGATATCTAAGACAGTTTCCCTGTATCTGCTATGATGTCCAAAATTCCCCATATTATCCCAATTAAAATAGTGTGTGCTTGTGTATATGTCCCTCCAACTTTTCAACTAATATGTACAAAATTCTTAAAAGAATTAATAATTTCGGTACCAACCGCAGCAATAAATTGTTTTTCAGTGTCAGAGAAATTCAAACTAAAAGTTTAATATTGTTTAATGCTACGGAGCCTTTCGTGGATGAGTCTGATTTGCACTTGGCTGTTTTTTTGTAGAGTTCTCAAACCACATTCTAAAAAATTTACCTTTTAAAAATTACCGCAAGTCAAAAATTCATACATTTAAAAAAATTGAAGTTATTAAACAATTCTGCAAAGAAAAGTAAAATTAACACTATAAAATATTTACTGTACTCCATACAACGTCATTTACACGGAGTTATATTAGGAAAAAATCATTGGAGAATTATTTAATATTTTTTTTTAATTAATATTTTTCTTTGAACCACAAAAAAAAAAGTCTGTTCAGTAAATTGTGTTCAGAGATATATACTTAATTAAATTTTACTACAAATACTGAAGTAACAAATATAGCAGATTTTATTTAATTTGGAATGAAATAGATTATAATATACACCCTGCAAAATTTTAAAGCTTCACACATTGACAAATTAACTCGTGTTTGCAATTCCATTAGCTATTTCAATTTTTAAAACTAAAAATAATACATGCTATTGTAAAATCTTTCTTCATTGTTTCCAATTGTGATCACTTTATGATAAATCTATTATTTTTTTTAGGTTTTTATCAGTTTTTTTTAGGTTTTTATCAGTTTTTTTAGGTTTTTATCAGTTTTTTTTAGGTTTTTATCACAGTTTTTTTTAGGTTTTTATCACAACTTTAGCATTGCAAAAATTCAAACATAATAGTTCGAAGCGGTCAAGTACTTTTCAATGAATTATGCAAATGTTTTATCTAATTTTAACAGTGATTTTAAAATACATGTTAGTAATTTGAGAATTGAGAGTTAGTCAGAAGACATGTAACAGAATAAGACAGTGAGTGATTTTGAAGAGGAGTGGAATGAAAACCACATTAAACCAACTATAAAGGATTATTAAATTATTTCGGGGGTTAGTGTCTAATTTAGCAATTCGTAGAACATTAATAAAGTAACAAATCTAAGTAAGCTTTTCAAAATTAAAACGACTTGTTTTAGACATATTTCAGACATGTTTTCAAAACATGTGTATCGTTACACATATGTACCAAAACACGTGTACCATTAAACCTAATACAGAAGATATGCACTCTTATTTAAATTCATTACACATAAATAAAGTATATCAGAATTTATTAATATTTTTTAAATAACACTCAATTACAAAATACTTTTTTCGAAAAATTGCTGGCCATTTACATATGAAAGATACAGCCCCGAGATTTAGATAGACAAAAATGACTAATACCACCGTGCCAAATGTGAGATACCAGAACCACCAACCTACCTAAAAATATGCCCATCATATTTACTTGTGAAACTCTATCATCTGTACCAAGTGTGCCTCAAAAGTTTAATGTGTCATCATCCACTATCCCATCCCACCGTTCACTCTTATAAACACTACCACTCACCTGCATAGGTGGCCTATGCTGAGGAGGACCATGTTGCGGTGGCGGCGGCCCCTGATGCTGCAGGTGGTGAGCACCCGGAGGCAAATGATGCGGCGGCGGTGGCCCGCGCAATTGGTGATGATGGGCGCCTGGCGGTGCCAGCATCATACGACCGGGACCTGCTGGCCCGTTAGGGCCACCACTAAAGAATTCTGCTAAGAATAAAAAGAAATTTTGTATAACTACTTTGTTTCACTTATTTGTAGTATCGGCTATAGCAACTCTTCTCAAGACACAATGCATCAAAAGCATATTTATTGTGTTGTATTGTATTGTAGTAAAACCTTAATCTTAACAACCATGCCAGCCAGCAGCCATCACTTGACGCACACAAGCATGAACAACTCACACCCATTGCAACCACTTCTAACACTCAATATGCCTTTCATATTGTGTAACTAATTAATTTTTTAGATATTTTAGCTTGCTACGTTTAATCATTACATACTATCAAATTATATTCATTTACATTATCTGATTTTTTTTCGCAAAATACCACAAGGAAATGCAAGCTTTAACACTAATATAAGAAACATTCTACATATTCTAAACAAATGTCAGTATTGAATATATTTAGCGTTAATTTTATATATTCATTATAATTTAATTTTTCAGAACTAAATGAAATGTGATATAGTATTTTTTCTATTTTATTGAAATTCTTTACCACAACCTAGGTTTCATTTAGTAGTGAAAAATTAAATTAAAAGTCAGTACATATAAAGCAAGCAAAAAATACAGAAGATACCATTGTTAGATAAGAAAAACAGGAGCGGCTGATATTCACTAAGATGATATACACTGGAAAAAGTAGAAATTATTTTTTTGAGAAGAAAAATTCAATTTGGATGGCGCTGACGGTTTTAATTACATTTTCATGATTTAAGGAAACATGACAGATTAGTGGGCTGGTGACAAGCAGGCGGTAGTAGTGTGATGATGTCGTCTGAAATCATATCCTCTGGAAAAATGGGAATTAAATTCTCTGGCATAAAAATTAATAATAAACTCATATAAGTGACATATGAACAAATAATGTCTCATGCAATCCAAATTACGGCCTCTGATTTTATATTTCAACGTAATAATAATAGACTTAAAAACTATTTTCCAAATTGGCCCTGATTTTCATTTCAGCCTGATAATGGCGCTACAGACTTAAAAATTATTTTTCCAAATAAAATACTCAAGTGTTTTAGTAGCCAGCCTTCTCTCCGGATTTAATATAATTGAAAATTCTTGTCAATGTCTGTTGCGAGCAGTGTACTGACAATCAAGCCAATTCACCAAACTAGAATAAGTGAAGAATTACTGATGAATAGAAAAAAATGGGCCAAAACACAATTAGAAAATAGCATGAGAGTGTGCCGAACAGATGATTCAAGTAGCAAGTAAAAGGTGACCAAATCGTCAGCGAAGGCATTGGCAACTCAATATGGAAACAATATAATTTATTGCATTTTCCTATGGTTTTACTTATATTTTATTACCTGAATAAGACTTTTGTCACAACCTAAAATAGAATATTATTTTATGCTGCATTAAATTAGTATCCCATTAATAATATTTTAAACGTAAAAATGTATGATAAATTCCTGAATTTATATGGGTTATATTTTGTTGCACAGTATAATTTGCTCAATCTGCTTAGGAAAATTATCAACACATTTGTTGAAATCATATTGTGACACGGACTTTCTGATGTACAAGGTTTATAGATACATTTTTTGTTCAATTCTACACAATGTGTCTATTGTAAATAAGTAATATTGAATTATAAGTTTATTGATTGCATGAAGTTATTAAGTACTGAACCTCCACTCGGTACAGATATAATAAGAAGTTATTGTTTTATTCATTACCATAATTGATAGCCTTCTCATTGATGCAACAACATATCTATCTATCTATTGAATATACCTTGGATAGCAGTGACAGCATATTAACCCTTATTAAAGTTGGTCAATAAACAATTGTGGTCAATAAACACCATGGTGGTCAATAAACAATTAACCACCAAAATATTCACAAAATTAAGACTTGCTACGAATTCAATGGCTCAAAGACAGCAGTCATGATGAGAAACATAAAAAACAAACACATTCAATATACCATTCAAAATGATTAAATTAAAGAAACAATCTTGTCTCCCGAAAAATTCTTTATAAAAGTGCCGGTGGAAGAAGATAGAAAAGATTAAAATTTTAGAACAAGCCGACATGTTTTTTCCTTTATCCATTTTTTGACAATCTTACCACGTTAAATATTGTGTATAAATTACACTACATTGCTCATCTCTTACCTCCCGGGTGAGGTCCAGGTGGCCCAACCGGATGAGGCCCCCTCATCCCAGGGTTGTTAGGACCCGGCGGGGCTGGTCTGGTCTTCGACTGACTTTCAAACTGATTCAATGCCTGCCATAAACATTTTTATACATATAATGTAGCTCTTTCTGTAAATTGCTCAATTAGAATCTTATTTTTGTACCCTACAAGAACAATGCAACTTTATAGAATACAATTGTTTTAGTCTATAAGCCATTTTGTAAGGGAGACTGTTCCAACATCTCTATATCATACAATCTCATATCGAGACAAAGTAAACCTGGTATCGAGGCTCTTGACAACTCTTTTTGCTAGAAAATCTTGGGTCTATCTAACCATGTCTTAAGAATTTGTTTTTCTTAAAATAAAACACCATAATATATTTTTATTATTTGATTTTTAGTATTATGTCCTAACAATCTAAAGAAAGTTTCTTCACAAAATTTTACTCCACACCTACTACAATGATTGATCCTTTGTCATAATCCAATCAACGCTGCACTTGTCTACTTTGTCTTTAAATTTCTCAAAATTTTAGGACTAAATAGACAAAGGTGAGTATTGATTGGAATAGATTTAAATAAATCGCATATTTCAAATGATGTTTATAAGCATAATAATAGCATTCAGATAAAGGAAGTTACTTTGTGATGAAAGAGACAGTTAGAATTATCAGTCAGGACAAAAGTAAGTTATCTAGACTTATATGAAATTGCAATGAACACATAAATTCATTGAGATATTAACAAGTAAAGATCTACTTGTAGATGGAATCCAATTATTCCGTGATTCATATTTAAACCTCACAATCATTGCTTGCTATAATATATGAAAAATTGTGGAATTCTATATATAATATAGAAATATTTGACCATTCACAAAATGAAGCTAGTTATAAAATGCCTCTGGAATTACTTATCTTTGGAGAACTACCTAAAAAGCCATATATCATATTGATCTCACAAAACCCAAATGTATAAGTCTTCAAATAAGTATAACACTTGTTCTATACTCTAATTCAGAAGAGTGAACCCTCGCAAGTGACAGCATCAATTTATTTTAACAATACTATAATCAGTTTTTTTACCCACAAATTGAACGTTTGACACAATTATCAGCTTTTATTCCACAAAACATATATTAGTAATATGAACTTGAATATAAAAATTAGAGAAGAGGATTAATGGTAGAAGACCAAATTAAGAACCAAGAAATCAATGCTCTTGAAAAGAATAAACCTCATAAGTTAAACGAATAGGTGAGCATTTATTGTAAAGAATATAGCCAGACTTACTGAGGAGGGCATAAGTTTTATTTGTATCACACTATAAATAACATAACTATGTGATATCATTTTAAAACTTGTTATACCTAGTAATATAATTTTAAATAGATTATGTCTGATCTAACATTTTCAACAAGTCTTTTCTTCTGTTTGAATAATTCCAGCATGAAGAAAATTGTGAGATTTGTTAAGACATTCCATCATTTCCTACCAAAGTACTAATGATCTTCATAAATTTTATTTAAGATATCTCAAAATGAATTACCCATTTTGAAAACTAAGGCCCTTACCAAGGGTTTTGGGAAAGTAATTGTTGGTACGAGAATGAATAAATTACAGATACCTACAAATATATTCCATTCATAATACAAAAAAAAATTTTAAAGACTGAGCTATGGTGCAATTTTTCTATTCTGTATTTATTTAGTATTAAATAAAAAACAAGATTATTCACAAATCTAAAAAATTTGTTATCGAGAGGTTTCATAATAGTATTGG
Source organism: Druceiella hillmani (assembly GCA_039881145.1). Classification (NCBI taxonomy): domain Eukaryota; kingdom Metazoa; phylum Arthropoda; class Insecta; order Lepidoptera; family Hepialidae; genus Druceiella; species Druceiella hillmani. The sequence continues at coordinate 3,231,684 of JAYKKI010000062.1, forward strand.
CAGTGTGTCTTTTTATTCAGGTCAACTAGTATTTCTCCCTCAAATATTGATATAATAAACTGACTATGTTTAAATATTCTTCTTCCAATTAACAAAGAATTTCTAGAAATTAGAAATTTGTTGTTTAAAAATAAAATTGATAGATTACAATTTTATTTTCAAATTTTGTTATAAAACCTGAAATTGTATACTTCATTTAAAGACACGTATATTGTTTTGCCAGTTACTTTTAAAAACATTTCATAATAAACTTGAAGACATAATTTAGATAACACAAATTTTATGCTGAAGAGGGGAAACTTTATTGATACACTATTCTTTTCGTATCAGTTGGTACAACACTCGCAATTTGCTTATATTTATCTAAATTGATAATAATTCAGCCTCCTATTCTACTATGACAACAAACCATCCTAATTTCTTTGCCTAAAATTTTTTAAAAAATTGTGATTTGTTTAAACTCTTGGAACCACTGTATATGAGGAATAGCTACAAAGACAAAATTAAAAACCTTTAAAATTTATTTTCAGTACCTTCCTTATTTCTTCAACGCAAAAAGTTTGTGTATAAACCAGTTTATTTTTCACCACATACCACAGAGGTGACTCTTAATCAAAATTTTCTCCGGGTTACTAACCTGCTTTGTTGGCAAAGTAACCACAGGGGTCTGGCCATGCAACTCTTTCTTTGGTAGCCTGTCCAACACAAAACGCATCGATTGCTCAGAACCGAGCGAAATAATGCAGAACCCCTTCGATTGGCCATTAGCACGATTCTCAAAGAACTTCACATCTGTGAAGTCAGACACTCCTAATTCGGCGATGGCATTGGCTATATCTTGATCGGTCGTCCACTGAAAAGAGTTTTATCACATTGAACATTCAATTGGTGCCATCAGTCATGTCTTCTTCCAACTTGGCAGTACAGACTTTTCAAATCAGCTTTTCAGTTAGTTCTTAACTGCATTTCACAAAAAGTCGAACAAACGCACATCTATATCACCAAAGTTAAAAATGTCTTGTGTATTACTTCAAATAATATCTCCCAATTTCTAAGTGAACGACATTTGGTTGCATTCAACTTTTTAATTTTAATCTTAACATAACTGCATTAAAAAAGAATTGTACCATTTGAAGTAATCAAACACAATTAGCCTTTGGTCGTTTCAAACGCAATATTTAGTGCAAAACTGTTGATAACTTTACAAACGTTCATTCACTAATCATTCATATATCTTTCGGCTCATTGAATTACTATTGTTTTTAGGGGAATATTTTTTATAAAAATATTTACTTACATCATTCATGTCGCAGGAAGTATGAAACCGTTTACTGCAGGCATTTTATGGACCCGATTTACAAACGATAATTTATCTTTAGGGCATTTCACAAAATGTTGAAAAAAATTTACTTGAACTCACGACTTTAACTCACAAACTTTGAAATAATAATTTTTAAAACAAACACTGAAAGCAAACTCTACTCAACTCGTGTGAAGCTGGTGTGGTTGATGTATGTACTCACTGGTATTATCTCGATAGAAAGTGCAAATAATTCATAAAGGTCTATACGAAAGCACTATATTTTCCAAAAAAATACACAAACAAAACGCTCGTAGGATACGGGAAAAGGAAACAGAAAGTTATTATTATGAAGAATTTTATTCTCAGCGTTCAATTATTTAAGACATTTCAAGGTATATATAAAAAAACATGAACATTTCCCATTCATTTGTCATTTGAAATAGAAATGCCAATTTAAATACAATAATTTCATTCAATTTCAATAATTTGTGTATATAAAAATAATACAAATGGTAAAAATGTCCGTACAGACAATGATTTTAATAAAATTCTATGTAATATAACAGCTAGGCAGATACAGTCTTTTTTTACACATGTTGTTACAGGACAAACTTTTTACAAAGTTAGAACTATTTTAACGGGTAATAAGTACCAAACGAATGGCCCATTATGACAATACGTACACTTTGAAGTACAATAATAAAATAAATGTTATGTAGACAGATAACTTTCCATGTTGTGAAATTATAGATTACATTTCAAAAGCTAACAATACAATCCGACAGACAATTTCGTGTTTGGTGTAACATGTAATAAACAATGACTTAACTTTATAAGGAAACTCATACTGTCCGTTCACACTTTCATACATTCCACTGAAAATATTTATTAAATATAAAAAAAATTCAACAATTGTATCAGCTATGATTTAAATAAAATTATACACTGTATTCGGCAAGTCACCCATAACACACAAAACCACTCAACTCTATATAAAATACTAAAAGTAAGCTGTAATATTACAAGACATATATGTATATAAAAATCACAAAAGTAATAACAATTATTTGAACATAAATAATACATAAATCTTACCTCGACAGCAGCGTTCTACATAAAAGTGCATATTTATTTAAAAATTAGTTTTAAGCCTAATACTAAGCAAAATGTTATCACACGTAGGTACATAATAAGGTGACAAATTCCAGTCGTTATATTCATAACGCAGAGCTAAGAACATATAAAACTGTGCATTATTTATATAACAATATATGAGCCCCATTATGCTTGATATTTTCTCAAACATTTTTTCTTCTAGTTCACTAAGACTAAATATTTTTTGTGACATTACGAACACAATATTGTTCTAAATGTTGCTAATAAATTTGAGAAGAATAACCAAACATAAAACCCATTTAGATCTGAAAGAGAAACAAAGGGAAGCAAATGGAAATTCATGGTTACAGACTAAAGACAATTTGATTGAATATATCAAACTCTGATACAAAATAGAACTTACATATTACAAAAGAAACTCAAAATTTCAAATATTAATTGGTCAAACTTTTCAATCAAATTATGATGACCGTACATTCAAAATCTTGTAAAATCGATTGATAATATCTTAAACAATTTTAAGTAAAACCTGCGACACGGATATGTAATATATCCTTAACTTTACCTCATATTCATCAATAACAAATTTAGACATAATATTCAAATTAAATCAACATTTTCCTCGCTATATAAAACACATTCTAACTCAATTTTACAACCTCGCTATTAATAAACGCTGACAAAACTCCAATACCAGTACATCAGCACACATGCCGACAGTAAATTCAATTACTATGCTCATAGTGGTATATATAACATGTGTAACACACAATAATAACTAATAATCCATTGGAACTAACAAGCCATTTGTAAATATTTCATAGTGCCAAAGCTCCAATATTGGCATTATGACTACACCGAATGACTCCATAAATTTTTCTTAGGTGATAAACAATAAACAATCATTTCTCCTAAATCAAATAGTGTATAAAAATAAAGAAATATAATATTCGAGCGAATAATACACGCAAGTTAATGCAAATATCAAATATTGCATTAAAAACACAAAAATTATAATTACTAGGAGCAGGCGGTAATAATATCAAATATATCTTTGGTAGTATTAACAACATTACAATTACATAACTTCTAAACATACAAAATTATAGAATATCAGAAGCAGCATTCTAGCATAGAGAGTTTACATATTCAAAAGCATTACATGTAACGTTATCGGAATTACATTCGTAGCAAATTGGATAACTTTATGGTTATACTCATCACCATTGAATTGTTATTACACCAAAGACAAATAATGTAGGACTCCTAGATGGAGATAATCTCCCACAATAATTATTCAAATGAAAATATTATTTTCTAGAAAAAAATTCCACAAATACCTACACTTTCATGTAATGAAGAAAATTACACTTATTTACGTAAATTAAATATTCCAAGATCTATCAGTCATAAGAATATTCATAATGTGAAATAGAGCAGTTTTGCCAAATAGACATAGAGAGGACACAATAATAATTCGAATTAAACTAATTATCAAATTAATGTTTTGTGAATACCACCCAACAGTTAGGTTAAAAATTAGATAATTACATAACAAAATGTGAAACTATAAGTACTCTCGTTATAAAAAACACATCACTGTAAACAATTCTGTGAAAACACAGTACATCTTTACGCTAGACGCATCAAATTATTCAAAAACAATTCACATATTTATTCCATACATGCATTGTGTATGGGGCATGCAAATTTCGATGCAAATTTTATATACATTATTTAATAGCAACGAATTTCATGCAATCCATTACCCATTATTCTAACAATGTGTTATAAACAAGGCGCGAAAATAATATCCCACTGCTTTTAACCGTGTTTCTTCACTCCAAGAAGTAAAGAACAATAGATTTATAAACTTTAAATTTCATTGTAACTGATTTAGACATAAATAAATATTATTGTAATTGACAAACATTTTCCATCAGAAATACATTTAGAAAAATTAAAACGTTGCATTTTTCTAAATACCATTAGTTTATTACAAATTATAGCATATGAATAAATTCTAATATTAATGTGCTTGACTTCTATAGACAAACTTTTAGATATATTCAGTTAGAGACCAAAGTTACAGTGTGACATTTGAAAAATCAAAATGTCAAGAGAAATGCATCAAAATAACAACCATTTTTAAGTTATTAAGTATGTAAACAAGAAAAATATGTAAAAAAATTTATTGCTTGAAAGTACATACTAGTACATATACGAAATAAATAAAAAAAATAATATATAAAAAATCAAAGAAATAAGCGAACATAATAATAATGTTTATACAGAAAATGAAGTTACTATAATACATAAATTTAAATACCTTAAAATCAGACCATATATATTAGAAATATCAATTTTGCTTCAACTACATATTAGATTTAGTGAATATTAAACATTTAATAACAACACATTCAGTTCGTTAATATAACTTATGCATATACAGTTCTGTTTAAGTTCTTATAAAAAAAAAAAAACTAACTCCCGTGATAAATCTAGCCCCAATACTTATTTTAAAACAATAGTTTTTGTCTTTCACATTTTAAACCAAAATCCAGAAGACTCCATCATATTAAAAATGGTACAGGTATTACCAAATTTAAAATGTTATTATTTCCAAAGTAAACCTCTACCAAAATCATGTTTTTCATTTTATACCATTTACCTGCTGCTTCAACCATAAGATGGTTGGAATGGATAAGAAAACTAATTAAATCAGATAATCCGGCATGCCATAAAATCGTTTATTCACATCTGTCTGCAATGTTGATTTCCAGAATATTGACAAAATTATACAAAATTGTTCACAATCTATTTTAATATTGATTCAAAATGAATATATTATTTGGTTTTATTAAAAATAACTGGCATTGACACATGTGCCGCGAGTATGTTTTATTGCTTGTTTACAAAATATCACCATAGTGGTTGTACAAAATGGTAGTTTTTATGACAAGGTAGTTTTTATGACAATCAATGGTAGGTTTTATGACAAGAAAAAAAATTTCTCTATAAAGCTATTAATAGTTTGTCACAAATAAATAATCCTATGTTGATTACATATTTGCAACATACAAACAAAATCAGAGGATACAAACATAACTTTATAAAACAAAACAATCTATTGCTAGATGAGCAAATATATCCAAGATACACCTCTAAACAACCAAAAGTAATTGTTTAAAAATAATGTGAAACTGTCGTTAATAGTAATAAACAGTATTTTTTTAAACACTATATATTCCAATAACATATAATTTAAAAATAGTTGAAAAACATGATTCCGACAATCTATAAATTCTAAAAATATTAACTCGAGAATACAAACTTAAACACATTAGTGTGAAAATTATGTTATTAAAAATCTGGTAATATTTAACTTATCGCTTTCCATTTTCATTCCAAAATTATCAAAATTAGTATATTATTAAATTGAAATAATTAGACGCTCCTAATATCATATTTGTATTAAACTATCAATAAGCACATTTTTTTTAATAACAAGGTTCAACAAATCTAATATCGAACTTGAATATATAATTTCAATTTGGTAATAAAAAAATTATTAAAAATAAATAAGACTTGGCATAGTTGTACAAACGATTGCAAATTGTTTCTTAACTAACTCATACATACATTCAGAAAACAATCAACCACATTATGTATACTTCACTACAAATACATACACGCACATATTATAAAATCTGCTAAATACCATTTCACTGCCATAACTTTTCAAAATCCTTATCTAATAGTCTTCTATTGACACATCTCCTTTATTACTCAAAAGAAAAATAGAAATCTTTTATTCATATTCCGATAGATTCCTAGTGGCATCTTTATTCAATTAAAAAAATATTTATTGGACACAAATGGAAAGGAAAGGAATTTATAACTGAACTAAGGACAAAAAAGATCCAATTATCTTCTGTGATTCAAAGACATAAATGCTGAACTAAAAACTGTTGAATATAACGTACAAGTAAGTTTTCAACGTGCATCATATTAAATAGCAACATAAGACGAAACAAATTTTAATATGTTAATTTTACACTTCCAAACTTGTTAAACAAGTTTACGTAAGCCAAAAGGATGTTACACTCTAATATTTTATTAGTTTTAACAATTGCAATTTAAATGTAAGACTGAATTTAAATTTTTTTCTCACTATTCCACTCACTAGTAACTTAAAACAACCATTATAATATTTAATTTGCAAAAGCTTTATGTAAAATAACCTACTTACAAATGGTTACCATTTATTAAAATGTTTGTATAAAAAAATAGAACTAAACTTAAATTATTATAAAAAATTCTATCTACCAACTACTGGACTTTTTCATTAGTTTCACAATATATAGTATGTATAAAGGAAGCATGCAAAATATTTTTTTAAATTTAATTTATATTTTTTATAATTATTTAGGAACAATAACCATTTGTACATATGTGACCAACCTTAATAACATTAGAAATATTCTTCAGACTTTAAATGTTTGCTAATAAACTAAAAAAGAATCAAAATTCCATTTTGGCTAAGGCAAACTTAAAATTACTTTGTAGAACCCTAAACTAATTCGAGTAAACTGTACAATTATTACTGGAGAGCAACATGAAAATATTTGGTTAATAGTAAATTAATTAAAAAACCATCAAATGAATTGAAATTAGTCAGAATATTAAATCAATCATTTAAAGGGTACAAATCTATCAATTATAGACTTGCCGTGGCAGAATTGAAATCATATAATATAAATTTCTAGTGATGAAAAATAAATATGGAAACATTTTTTACATTCCAAATATTTTTAGATAAAATTCTTTTTGCATCACTTGAAAAACATCATAATAAATCAAGTTTAGGAATTAGTCAAGTGAAGTTTTACAAAAAGGACAAAATTCAGATAGTACTTTCCGTAGTATATTTGAATAAATAATTTTATTAGATTTCCACAGTAAATCACCCGGTTGCCTGATCTATGAAAACTTTACCATCCATCTCATCACATTCTAGGTCGTATATAAGGATGGCTGAATATTCTATATAAACAATAATAATTCGTTCTACATGATACTCGCATTATTTAGGTTTAAAAAATCCCTCGAATAGTGACAAAACCCAAATATCTATTGTCCAATATTCATAACTATACATTTCTTTTAATCTACAAATTTAGTTATGAGACCTGATTATCGCAATTTACCAACAGATTAGAATTTATCATACATTAATATGAACAGAAGCGCTTGTTAATTTTTTTTTCTAATACAAATATATTAAGTGATCAATATTTTAAAACATTGATACGTCAAAGTATCGATGCCACAATAGTGACTCAAAACAAATTGTATAACAATATATCAATTAAAATAATAACTATTAATATATATACAAATAGAATAACTTAAACATTAAATAATTATAACCTATTCAAGTACAAATTAATTCAATGTTGTCTAGTACAAACCCATGTCAAATTTCCGACATAAAGCTGATGTCTTCGTCCAACATGGCCGTGATGTCCATGGTTAGCGGCGTTGTTGTGGTAAGACGAACCGTTCGTTTCTTCTGGGGGATGTGATTGCGGAGCCATTGACTGAGATCCATCTCCATCCTCGTTCTTAATTGCAGGTGTAGATATCACATCGTCGTACAAATCAACATTTTCACCTCCAAACTCGTCCTACGCGATAAGAAATAAAGGTGAGACGCCGGCGAAAAGAAATAACAAAACTTATTGATGCAAAACATCACTAGGCATAATATGAGCATGTCCTACTGTCAAAAAATATACATATAGAAGAGTATGCACCAAATTTTATCAATTTTAAAATAGTTTACCTGAGCAAAATCCGTTTCTATATCATCAGCGTACAAATCTATATCAACGCCGTCCGCCATTTTGCAGTAAATGCAAAATATTTAGTACTGTAGCAAGGCAAGAAAATACACATCCGGAACCGGATGTACAACATAGATAAAATAGTATTACTTTTTAGGTACGACTCATACCATAATCTCAAAAACTTGTAGGACAAGAACAAAAAAAATATAACAGCTATGAGTATATAAGTAATTATTTATGCAAGAATATATGCATAATGGAAAAGATATAAAAATTCTTTCCAAAAGGTATTTCATTACCATTTAAAAAAAATTTTTTTTTTCGTATTTTAATTTCTTATATCTAATTGCCCATTTGCTATTTACTTTTAATTTGTAATTTAATAAGAAAAAAATATTATTTTAGGTAACCCTTATATAAATGATTTATCTTATAATATTATTACCACTAAAATGGTTTGCGTATGTTGTGCATGCGCAAAAATGACTTTCTTATTCTTCATATAAATTATATGAAGTGTAATACATAGGTACCTATATTTACAACACTTACAATATTTTATGTAATCAATAAAAAATCAAATACGTTACAAGATCTATACGGAAATAAACAAAATTTACGTAAATTTTGTAAAACATATTCTTAATTATGATAAAGAAACATTTAATATTTTTACGAAATTCTTTTACTTTTGTTTAATATTTAAACTTGTTAAATATGGACTAATTAAAAAAGTTACAATTTATTATACATTTCTCTTATTTTTATAATATTACAGCAAACATTTGCCATTTCCTTCTTTTATTAATTGTAATTAAATGTGACAGCGGATAGATTTCCTCTGCGGTAATTTGAGAATTTACATATGATAGAATTGAAAGATACTTTTAAACACCTGACTTTTAATATTAAGAGTTATGCTACAGTTTTCAATATTCTCAACAAATTACGTTATAATTTCATTACAAAATATGCATAAAATAATTAAAAATACTACTAGATTTTTTCGCAAAGGCAAACGATTATTTAAGTTTTCAAAAAAGATATACATGTGCAACTAATCCTATTTACTGTTCCAAATAATAGTCTTATAAATTATTCGTTGTCAATAGAAATAATTTTAAGTATATATTTAATATTTATATAATTAAAAAATTAACATAACTTAAATATATTTAAGCATACTACAATAAAACTCAGATAGCATTTATTTTTTTCACCAAAAGCAAAATTGCAAATTAGTGCTTTATAATTTTATGTATAAGAGAATTTGTTTTAAAAACTGAGACTTCCATTTTTTCAATTAAACTGAATGCCTACAATCGGAATATGTTTTGTTGCCAAACAATTTTTTACAAGACGCGTAACATTCCTACTATTCAGTCTATCGTCTCTTATCCAAAATATTTAGTGAATTTTATTGTGTTTTAAAATTTTTACTATTATTTTTCAATAGAAACATATTTTACACCAAGTTTACAAAGTCATTTATTTGAATTTACGTGGTGTTGGCATAAATTAACATTACATTTTTAACACTTAAAATATTATGTTCAATTGTAATTTAAATTAGCGTCATCTATTGGAATATAAACGCTAATACTTTAACCAATCATAGTGACATCTAGTATCACCATCTGAAGTTTAAAAGAATTTTGCTCCCACTACGTTGGCAGCACTGCATGCAACCCAATCAAACCGATGAGAGTGGGGAGTGAATGCCTCGCCATTTTACGTGCTCGCTCCTGTCAGTTGTCGTGTTTGTGTGCTGTGTTTGTGAAAATAAAATTGTATGTATTTATATTTATGTTTTTCAATGGAAAAATGTGCTAAATGCGAAACCGAACTATGGATCGGTTATCGCCGTTGTGCTTTTAATGTTGTGTGTGCTATATGATAATGGAAAAGTGAAAGATATAGTGAGTGTTTTTGTGTCGAGTGTCAGTCTGTCATAGCAGCTGTGAGGGCTCGTTTTATTTGGATATATCGAGCAGTAAGCCTCAAGGCGGGAATCCTCACACCCTCAGGTGGCACCATGGCGTCCAAAAACATTCCTGGGGATAAGGTATGTTTCTGAAATTGTATTGCGTGAGCTGTATTTTGTTATATTTCAATATTTCGACCTACTTCTTTACCCTACATTCTCCAAACGTGAGAGGTCATATTATTATTATTGTAACTCGTAAACGCTTAGTTAGACTATCATTGACTATTGCATTATCATGATATTTATTTAGATTGTAATACGTATATATTGCAAGACAAAAATTTAACAATGCAAAAGTTACTCAAAAGGCTTGTTGTTAGTGACAACAAATTGTGTGCAATTTTATTCAAACTTATAATAACGATCTAAACATTCCCAGTTTAAACATCATTGTGCATATTTGTTTCTGTATCGAAACACTCATTGTGCTAAAAATACTGTGTAAAACTAAAACTGCTGCTAAGTAAGTGAATACTTCCTTGATGTGATATAATGACAGATTGTTTCGCAAGATCTCACCAAGCGTGCGTTTAGTGGCACCTCTTATGAGATTCAATTGAATGTTTCTTTACAAATGAATATCGTGGGTTTTGAATGTGTCGTCCGAGTGACTATGTAACTTGAGCGACGTTCGTTCTATTTCGGGACGGAATGTTTTGCTATGAAAACATTATGTTGTTGGCGAGTATGCAGTTCTAAACGTGTACGCAAAGTATGTGCGTTGTGTTTATATTTGAAGCTTCCTATTATTTATTTTATGCAGTACAATTGAAATTGGTTTCGAAGACGAATTATTTGTTGGAATAGTATTTTGTAATTTAACTGTACTGTCGGTCTAATAAAAATAATCATGGCTGTTGGAAGAAATATTTGAATACGTTTTAAAAAGATTTTTAAGAATAAAATCTTATTATCAGTTGCCGAGCATGCTTATGCTGTAGATGTCGGCTGACCGACAACGTTATTTAGTTATTAAAACAAATGCATTCTATTTCCGTTTGCCTTTATGAAACGGAAACTAGTGATCATCCATTATTCGGCAGTATTTATCCTTTTGACACTCTTTAAAGAGTATAAAATATAATACTATGGGACGATTTTGAAAATATATACATTTTCTAGTAGGTAGATGTTTATTTATATGTTTGCACACATTTACACCCTTACTACTTACATTTGGGAACCAATAAACGATCAAATATTTTTTAATCCTTTGGAATAATAGCTTTCATAAATGATATAATACATTTCAGCTTATAATAAAAAGTAAGTTTGACACCGGGTTTCGGACCTAGTTCTAAGTCATCTGGTCAATAATAATTTTCGTGTATTTCGGGCCCTCGATAACATCCTCAATGAAACAATAACTAGCTTCTACCAGCGGCTCCGTTCGCGTGGTTACAGTTACAAACTTACAGGTAGAAACCACACATGCAGCACCGTATAGAATGATTAAGAGAAAATAAATACTTTAATGATTAAGAGAATTAAGTCTTTACTTTCATGACTTTGTCATACAAATGATAATGAAAACAAAAATATTTCGCTCTAAATTAGTTATTAAAAAAGGACAAACAGAAAAACTTTTTAGGATTAGTATTAGGAAGAGATTTCCCGGAATAAAGAGTTGTCCGTGTTATTTCCCGGTATGTCAACTATTTCTGTGCAAAAAATCACGATCGGTTGCAAATACTCTATTGCATTTATAATATTAGTTAGGAAGTATACATAACTGTAAGATATACATAACTGCCCATCTTCCTATGTTAGAGAATCTACACTCCCTTTCGACTCACAAACATTATTCTTCTTTATATACACGCGACAAGCACACGCACACACGTACATATATATACATATATTCGTTCTTTAAATACGCTCTTGGTCCCAGCAACAGTTTATCATAAACGATACTCCAAAGTCGTCTCTGAAATCTAAAATATTTCTCCATTCATAAAAAAATAAAAGCTTTTTTCACTTGTCTTTCGGATATGCCATTTTCAGTTTTTTATTCCAGTTATAAAAAGGACTGCTACTTCTTATTTCATTTCTTTTATATATTTCCTTGTTATTTTTTTTTTTTTATATTTCCTTATATATTTATTCCTTTTATATATTTTCCATTTTAAGTATTGCAAGTAGGCCAGATATGTAAACATAAAACATAGAGCAAAATGTTTTACGAGTATTTTTATACAAATGGTTGCGTAATTTTAAATTGTCGAAGATACAAAATAATTAGGCAAATTTATATATGAAGCAGATCTGACGTGACTTTAAATCGGTCTCTTCATTTTTCTTTCTGTCAACCTGATGAAACACGAAAATAAATGAAATCTTTTAATCATAAATTTTCTCTTGTATAAAAATTATGGCTTCAAGAGTTGATTAAATACCAGTGCGTAGTATGTCTGACTTTAAAGGAGCCATAACTCTTCGTTAGGATCTGTGCACATCTAGCTGACTGTCCGATCTCTTTTCGCATACTGTACATCGATTGACATAAAACATTGGAATGAATTCATAGTATTTTTTTTTAAAAGTGAACTTATTTGAGAAGAATCGTTCTCTAGATGTGCAATAGATCCTTAAGCGCTGGCCACACATACGGATATCTGTGAAGGTGGTCTTCGGCCAAAGATCGCGGCGGTCACAATTACATAAATTAGTACTTAATTCAAAGCGACTGCCCACCACGACAGACAACGCCCCCTCTGCGGCGATTTTAATATTTTATCTAATACAAAGCGACGATCTGATCGCCGCGATCTCTGCACTCAGACTGCCGCGGCATATCGTCTGCTATGTGACTAGCGCTTTATAATAAGTAGCATCTAGAGCAGCGGTTCTCAAACAGTTTGCGAGGGTTTCTGATGGTGATAAGCAAAATATAAAATGTATCAATTTATTTATTACAAATATAAAAACAAATATTTCAAAACCTATTTCAATTTTAATCGCTTTACCGTTCAGAGATAAAACTATCCAAAAATATATTTAATAGTTCAGTGGTACGTGACGGGTCTGTGTTTTACGTGAGTGATACGTGAAAAAAGAACCGCTGATCTATAGCTATCAAGGTACTATGATTCTGGACACCAACCAACACCAGGGGTGATGAAGAGAACAAATATTTTCGATATATTAGGTATCACTTGTATGTTTTTATTATCTATTTCGTTCAATACATCATTATTCTGATCTGCAAAATAAAAAAATACTGTTCGTCAGGTTGGTCCTAAAATGTAAATTATATGTGTAAAAGTTTGTTGAATTTGTTTATTTCGTTTCAGTTAAAATTTATTTTCAAAAGTCAAAAGCGAAAGGCAAGTTAAATTTTATCTTTTTTATTAAAAATACTTTGTCGTGAAGTAAAAGAATAATACTATAAACAATACTGATAAACAAAATAACGAATTTAAAAAAAATCCGTTACAAAAACATGACTAAATAATATTAAATAAAAATTAACTTAGACTTAATAAACTTTACAATAATATGGAATTTTAGTGCTTTCAAAAGGAATTTATTTCATTTCGATAGTTATTTTTTCATGTTCATGTTTTCAAACTTACAGTTTGCGGTTTGCTGCTTGAATGAGTTGCAAGTTGCTGACAAACGTTAATATTTAATATTTTAATTTGTGGTTTTATGTGTTTGCTCCATTTTCTTTTATTGACATTTCACGGCTTTTTAAAAATAAAGGACAGCGCGTCGATTTCTGACTACTCGTTGTTGAAGTGTGGAATCACAGACGAACAGAGAGACATACATACTCGTCTGAAAATCATAACACATTTACTTTTTTGTCATGGTTTAAAAACTCCGGTTGTGTAATTTGTAATTGTACTGCATATTCTAAATTTTCGGATAGATGCTCGCCTCCGCAAAAAAAATATTCATTTTATATTCTCAATATACACATTATGGTTGTTAGTAATAAAAAAGTTTATTCGACTTCCCAATTCTAAATTCAATTCCGTTTTGTATCTAGTATGCCGTGGGTCTAGACAACATAGATAGTGACGCGTCAGACGGAAGAAATTAAAAATAAAAAATTGCACAAAGTCGATAAAATATAATCGGGTCCGTTTTGACAGATCGTCCAATATATGTGTTTACAATATAAGCTCCGTTTTTTCCAAGGCAGGGATAAAATTGAGGTCACATATGGATTGATTGATGAAGATGCATAGCAGAATAACGTGTCGTATCCAATATTATCAATGAACGGCATTTTATACTTTTTCGGATTTTTTTGTTGACATCGATGTTCGAGTATCGTCTATTTTTCCGGCTAGTCAATTTTAAAATTAACGCATTTATTTTGAAATGACCGGTAAAACCGACAGAGCGTATCCTGCAATATTGTTTTGTACATTGTTTTTACGTCTTTAAAAAAACGATTGACTTCTATATTTTCTTACCTAAATAGCAAAAACCAAAACCTGCCCCTACTAATATTATGAATGTGAAAGTGTTTTTGTTTTTTATTACTTCCTAGCTCTATAAACGAAAGAACTGATACAGACAATGGTTCTCAAATTCCACCTCAATTCTACTGAGTAGACAGCTTGATCTTTTTTGATCGGCTTTCAGTATTGATTTGTGATGATGCATCACTCTTGGATTATGGTATCAGCTTGTACTTTCAGCTGAATCGATGTAGTAGTCACTACAAATTCTAGTCCACTAGTTTTAAACCCGCGTAGTCAGTCTTACAGCGTAAGTGCTATTAATTGAATTTCAAGATCCTTAGAGGACATTTGATAAAAAAAATACTTTTGATTTTCTTTAGCTCTGTATCTTAGCATATATCAGTTAACGTTCAATTGAAATCACTTTAGTATTTTACATTATGCTTAAACAAACAGACAAACAGGTAAATTAAAAATAGTCAGACGGACAAATTGACCCTCAGATAATATTCAAAAGGGACAAGGGATAGCCCAAATATTAATTTTAACCTAAAGTATTACTTCTCCCAGTAAAAGTCCCATTTAAATCAGTTCAGGAATTTTTGCATGTTACCCTAACAAAGTAATAGACTGGAATAGATATTTTTTTAAAGTGCCTTTTTTAGAGTGCGAGAAGTCTAAACCTCCGTTACAGTTTTATAATAGTAAATATAAATTTGGGTTAAGCTAAGTGGAACGCCTAGTTAATCGAAAGGGAAAAGTTAATAAACACATAATTAAATAAGACTGAACCATATATATTACATCGTATCTTTACTTCAAACGAATTGTTCGATGAATTTCTGATGAAACCGTTTGCAAAATAGTGAAAAAGAACCGAAGCGGGATTTTCACTTGAAAGTGGCGTTAAATTAACCTTTCTCGCGCGCCGCCTCAAAGGCGGATGTCGGGTCTATTTTTTAGCTAATAATATTTTTGGTACACCTGTTAAATATTGTTTTGGTAATAGCAATTAAATAAAGCAGTAATTAATTGGGTACCGAAATGTAACTTCCGATATTACGCGCCTTGAAAGCATTATTAGGTCGAAATATATTTTGAAGGCCCGATTTAATTGTTATGTAATTAACGGCGTGCTCGATCGCTTATTACTTTCATTCGATTTATTATTAGTTGCTACTTCGTTTGATTTTGTTTTGTCTTTCGATTCTGGGATATTTTAAATCAAGACTATTACGATTCATTGGAATACGCGCGTGACTAGACTTGTATATTAAATCTGGGTACATATATAAAAGAGTTAAGTTCGTTTTTCAGTTATGTTTTGTAATATGGCAAACAAGAAATGTAGTTAGTGTAGTTTTAAGAAGCAATAGGGCAAAAGCATTAATGCAAGTCACGTAAATATAATACGAATAGTTTCTCATCCGCTTATATACTTTATTTTAAATGTTACTGACAATTAAAAATAGTGGCGGTTAAAAAAAAAGAAATTGGGATACGGTACTTTTAGAAAAAGTTTTTAAAATTATAAGAAATGTATCTAATAAATCTACTATTGTCATATTTTCCCCAAAAATAATGAGTTTAAGCTGAAAAAATATTCTTCAGTCAAGCTTCGCGCCGCAACACAGTCACGCGGTATGTATATTCTATGACGTCATGATGCCTCGTATAAGTAATTAAATTGAAAAGGAGAGGTTCCATCATTTTTACACGCTATCTTGCTCACACAATTAGGTACTTGAAGTTGGCCGTCTATTAGTGTATTATTGTGTGGTGTATATCGATATTACGAGTTCTGATTGGCGGACTATTTGTATTTCGGTTTTGCTCGCGAATTTTAAAACAATACATTATTTTATTTCAATTAAATAAACATATTTATAGCCCATTTGTCTGAGTTAAACATTGTTAATCATTATTCTTAACTCGGAATCTATGACATACATTAATTAGTTTATACGCGTTACAAATATCCTATTGTTTGTTTATTAAAAGATTACTTTCTTATCCAGAAATAAGTCATTTTGCATAAGAACGAGTAGAAACATATTATCCCTATAATTCAGTGGCGTGCAGTGCTTTTTGGGAAGGACAAGCTGCGAAGGGACGATTATATAAAAAAATTATATATAATAGGTATACAAAAACGCGCGCAAGAGTCCGCGACCGCCCTGATAACCCTGAAAACGCATTAAAGGTTTAAAAAATTTAAAATGTGTATCAATAATTGAATCGTAGGCACTCAAAAACAATAAACTCTCGACGTAATTACACCAACTTATCGAACTATAACTAATCTTGACAATGAAAAGTTAATTCTTGCTTACCTACAACAGTATCTATTAACCTTTTTAAATTATTTGTATTTCTATGAGGGGCAAGTAGCTATCCCGATTCGCAATAGCTACTTGCCCCTCGATACAAATTTCCATACCCGAAGAGCTAAAATTTTGTAGTTTTACTCTGCACGATAATTTTTTTTTCAGGATTAGTATATTTTTTACCAGAATTTTTCAAATTACCAAGCCACCTTTATTCATTCACCTTTTATCATTACTATATTCAGTTTCGAATAATAAATAAGGCCAGTAAAACATTTTTTTTAAATGGAACTTCTGATTAGCCACCAATACTAATCTTAAAAACTACTGTGAAAATGCTGTACACTAGATTTATTACGAAAGTGTGGTTTCAAAATTGGCTTCGATCTACCATTCTCAATTATACCATTTTTTCATTAAAAGATAAATTGAAAAATCATATTTTAATCACGTAATAAACAGAGCAACATTTCATAGTCACCATACTTTCTTTACTTTCACGACGGAAATACATGTAAAAAAATAAACTAATAAAATATCGATTTTAATGCACAAAGAAAACGGGTAACACAGTATTTCACTGAAAAAAATATAATACGTGTATTTAAAAACCGGAAAACTATTAAAATTATTTTCGAACGAAAATGATAAACTCGATCGATCGATATAATAACACAATGAATGATTCATTGTTTGTATGAGAATGTCATAATTACGGGATTGTTTCAGTCTGAATATAGCAGCAGGTAATCAAGCAAGCTGCAGCTTGCTTTGAGACTATGAATTGACGCTCTGAAGTAAGGTAATCAATTTTAATTTCGTATGGACCATTTCTGATTCGAGTAATTTTTGTAATTTGATAAATATAGGAATGAAGTTTGTACATTTTATCTAAAATTCCACGTACGTTCGCTTTGTGCACGCGAACTGCAAATCATATATTGGAGTTCGCTTAATAATTAAATATGTTTAAATTTTTGTAAATATGCTGTAATTAACAATAGATAAACTGTTTTATTGCTACTAACCTTTAAATGCAGGATTTGTTACATCGTATTGTCGCTTTATTGTTCCAACATTGACTGTGAAAAAAAAATGGTTGTGAAAAGATGTTATTTGTATTTTCTATGTTATAATAAAAATATTCAAGTATTCGTAAGTTGCAAACCTGAAAAGACCGATTTATAGTTACATAGTAGATCTGCTACATCACTTAAGAGTTAATTAAGACAATAATTATTTATTCCTAATCTTAATGAATACCTGTCCTTACCTTTATTATCTTTTCTATTTTCTTTTTTTGTCTTTATAGTCCGCGTGTAAGCGGTACCTGGGGACATTAGTTCGTTCTATAAGAGTATTATAACTAACACCTACAAGAAGCTTATAGTAGTAGCGTCTAACGGGTGCTGGTATAACTTGTTTATTAGATATAGCGTCATCGACAATGACGTTTCATTTAGACTTATGCATGTACAATAGAATATTATAACGATTATTTAAATAATTACAATGAACGTCATTGTATTTTGTTAACGGCATGTCGTAACCGGGTACGCAATTTATTTAAGCTCGCTTCTGCTACTGCTTATATATTGAACAAAAGTTCAATAGTGACTTACAGCCGAGCATACGCTCCTATTAAATACGAATAGAGAATCAATATACAGCTTCTATATCGTCTGTATGAGGTCGTTGATTATTTGGGAGTCGGATTTAATTCGCTATTGACGTTCCGTGGTATATAGCGAAAAAATCGTTTCGAAAACTTAGATTCATGTTGAATAATTTGAAGGATTTTAAATTTTCTACGTATCATCAATTCGCTTGCTGTAACCTTCATTTAATGCAAAGCTGGTGAGAATGTGGCTCCATTATGTGAAGTCCAACCGAAGTCAAATACAACTTGATGAGTGAACGTGTATAAAAGACGTTTCTGAGATATCTGGAGTACCTACGGCAGTATGGTTACTTTTCTCTTCTATTTCCTACCGAGTATGTTAGGTTTCCATTCTTTGCGACTCGCACAAGACATTGTGATTATGAAATATGTCTCCCAATTGTTACAAGGAATAATAATCCTATGGCCCGTGTTAATAATCATTCATTTTTCATCAGGTAAACTACTGTTATCACGCGAACTGCTCAAACACCTGATCGCGACCACATCAGAGTGACTTGTTTATTGATGAGTGAAAGTAAATTTGTAAAAATGTGTCATTGTTATAATTTTGATATAATAATTGTGTTCAGATGGGATTTATAAATTTAAACTTTGTTAAGCGCAATTGCTACTTTATTGTTACGAGTAGGTTAATGGTAATATGTTGCTAAATGTATCATAAACAAATAAATATAAATGGAACAGTCTGTCAGACCCCTTCCCCCAAACGCAAACTTTAGTATTTCCTTTTTGTAGTCGGTTTTTTTTTCAAAAACTGTCTTTTGAAGCTTATTCTTTTTTTCTCTTCCACACAAATAGTGAGCGTGGCCAACCGACAACGGCGTATTACGAACGTGTTTATTTAATATTCAGCCTCGGGCAAATGTCGGTTAAATTATAAACAAGTCGTCTATCGGAAGAATTCAATAATCGGCCTGCTTCGTAACAAAAAGTTACGACATAACTAGAATCAGTTATTAAGCAAAGAGGCAATAAAGTTGATGTGTTTAGAAATGTAATCGAAGCAGCATACTTCGTTCCTGGATTCAATAATACTTATCTCGATTTGAGCTGAGCCACCTGTTAAAGTTGACATATTTATGGCTGTTACATTACGCTGACTTGTTACGATGCATAAGTACCTAGTTGGTAACAAGTAATCATGCACAAAAAATTGCAATGATGTTTTGGAATCGATGGTATAATCAGGCTGTAAAAATGGTCCTCAAAAGATGATGTAATTATCGTATCTTTACTTAGCTGCCATTTAGTATAAATTTCGACTCATAGCGTGTGGTTGCCTGGTGTCACTGTGTTATTTAATAGAAATTTATATAAAAACTAGTTTTTGCCAGGACTTCGTTCGTAATGTAGACTATATCTCAATATATTCTGTCTCTGTTTTGGTTGCTATAATTTATCTTTGTTTCATTTTTTTAAAATCTGGTAATATCATCGTAATCGAGTTATAGAAGGGAGAAAATATGGTATATTATCCCACTGGGACCATGCTCAGGTTAGGGAATTCGGGATACACGGTGCGAGTTAATATATGGTAAAATAAAACTTGTAGACTACTTCATCAAATAGGAAACTAATGAAAAATGGAGTTACTTTTATCCCTCTGAAGTTACTTTAAAGTTCTTTTTAAGAAAAATGGAGTTACATTTATCTCTCTGAAGTTACTCTAAAGTTCTCTTTAAGAAAAATTGAGTTACTTTTATTCCTATGGAGTTACTTTTATCCCACGATTATAGCCTCAGTTACGTTTTATCCCTCTGAAGTCATTTCTGACGGATAGCATTAATCTTTCATGAGGCATAGCAGCCATCATAAAAGATCAATGCTATCCGTTAGGATCAATGACTTCAAAGGGATAAAACGTAACTGAGGCTATAATCGATTCGTATGCCAGATTTCGTGTAAATCCGTCCAGAAATTACGGAGCTCTAAAGTCACAAACATGCATCCACCCAAACTTTTATCATATTATTTAGTTCCCGCGTTATGAAAATAGGTGTACGTTACTCTGATACTGACAAGCAAAAGTTTGAGAACCACATTTCATTTTGTAAATACAGGCAAATTATATTTGGATAATATGTATTAGTTTTATTTGGAATTGTCTACAAGGCAAGACTTAGAATTAGACTCTGTAGAGTCTAATTCTGTCGTTTGTTTATTGATTGTCTACGGAGAATAAGCTAAACCGATTTGCCCGCTGTCTTATCATACAGTGATGCTGTTCCATTTGAACCTATGTCGTACTCGCTCACCTGTGCTATTCAAAATTAGAAACTTTCATAGTAACAACTATCTCTTTTTATATATGTGCTTTTTTGACTCGACATCCCTTTCTTCGGTCCATCTTATTCTATTTTTGAATATGTGTGTAAAATTTCATGTGAGAGAGGGAGAGCTCTGCTGGAACCTCTATTTCTTTATAAAAGTATAGCGTGTCTCGTTAATGAAATGTCATTGCATACATATGCATTCTGTGTAAATTTTAAATATTGCTAAAACAAGATTCACCAATGTCATTTAAGAAACGGCCTTAAAGTTACGAATAAAGTTTTGTAATTTTTGTAGATAATGTCAAATGATAAAGAAGAAGTTTATGGAACGGCTTTACGTAAACAGTTTTTTATGAGACGAATAGGATTAGCAAATTGTAATCTCTTGTGATGAGGTGTAAAACAACGTTATATGCATTTATGTATATTAATATGAGCGACCCGCAAATAACAAGCAAATTTTTTAGCTGGTCGATGTCCCATCATATAATACGGTATAAATAAAATTTTTAAACTATAGGAAAAATAAATACTTGCTGTGATTAAAATTATATATATATATATATATATATATATATATATAAATATATATATAAAAAAATATATATATATATATATATATATATATATATATATATATATATATATATATATATATATGCATGCTAACAAGACCGATAAAAAACACTTAGTATCACTCCTATAAGGCCATCTTACATTAATACATTTCGTCGAATTCCGTTATTTTATAGCTCGTTTATATTTTTAAAACGTGGTGCAAAATATGATAGGTGGGCAGTGAGTGCTACAACTTGTAACATAGAATTTAAATGTTCACAAACAAATTAAGATGTAGATTACGAAAGAGAAATGCGCAAACTATTAATTATCACACGAATCAGACTAATACAGCAAAAATAATTTTTAATGATATTAATTATTACAATGAACAGTTTTATTCTTTATCCAGTTAAATGATCAATCATTGGGTCGCTAGTCTTATACAACGCTTATAAAAATGAGCATTCAATTTTTGTCATGCTATGTGTAGCATAAGGCCTCATATTTCATCTTTAATGTGGTGAAAAATGAGGCTTTCTGTTGAGGCGGTTTCAACTTTGAGATATTCTCTATTTTCCGACAAACGCTCCACGCTATTTATCAATTAACGTTTGAAATTATTTTATTCCTGTGGGAAAACCCTTAATACCCTTGAATTGGGAATACATCGACTGGCTCGCAGTTAAAATATAAACTAACTTGTGGACGTGGAGGGAGTTGGGGGTTAATTAAGGAGTTTTCATCGCTCATTATAAATCAATATTTTGTCTCATAATAATAATAAAGCCTTTATTCGCTGACTTTAATATACAGTTTTAACTTATACTCTACACAAAATGAACAGTAATATTTCAGATCTTATAAGATAAAATGTTCGTCAGCAGCCAGTTTATTGGTCTGGTTGTCCCTTGACATGGACCTCCCCCATTGTATTCCACTCATCTCTATTCCGAGCAAACCTCTATCCTTTAGATAAATCATCTTCCCATCTTTTGATTTGACGTCCTTTTAATCTTTTCCCATTTCTAGGATGCCATTCCTTTACCTCTGTCGTTCATTTTTCTCTATTCGTTTTCATAATGTGACCAGTCCAGTTCCATTTGAGTTTTCTTATTTTTTGTAAAACATCGCTCATCTTTGTTCTTTTCCTTGTGTCACATTATTGTTATGTTAATATTTCGAAAATCTTTTTGTATTTTTTCAATATACGTACGTCAGTTTTAGAATAGCATTACATACTCTACTTCTTGTAAAATAAATATTGAATTTATACTGTCCTCTGTTTATTTAACCAGGGTCATTGATTGTGGATTGCTATAGAGATGCATATCGTAACATCTTCTTCACCGTATTGAATCTTATAGACTATGTTTTATTATGGCTTAATAACCTAAAACCGAACCTACGTCGTACTCGCTCATCTGTGCTACTCATTCAAGTGTCTTAATCATACAAGTGTTGGTTAATTGGTATAGAAAAACATTTTGCTCGAAAATATTTCCTCTCGAAAATATACATAATATGAAAATAGTCTTAACATTTTTTGTTTTGGGAATTTTTTGCTGAGAAATAATTTATTGTGTCATAACAATATATTTTTTTTCATCATTTTCTGAATCATAATGACATTTAAACGTAACATTATCAAAAATAGAACCTCCAAAAAATTGTGCGTGTCAGCTCCGACGCGTGAATGGAGTTTACTCCTTAAGTACGATTGTCTTGGAATGTATAAAATAGATAGCACTGTATATAAATATAAAAAACAAAGAAATTACATTCGTGCAAACAAATTAATTCTGTATTCCATTTTCATTATAAACATGTACATTTGACTATTTAATCTTTTATTAATAATATCACTAGCATTATATTTCTCGGCAATAGCGTCCCAAGCGTTTTTTTTTCATCTTCACGTTTGCTCCATCGGTGTGTTTATTTTCAATTACATCTTTGTGAGGAACCAATATCTGCAACAATAGCCTTTTCTCTGTTTCCTTGTAGTTTCTTTTTCTTGTATTAATTTTACTACTTTGTACGCAATACTTTCAGTCAAAAAGAAACGATGCTTACCACTTCAGTATATGGTCCGTGCTTACAACTGTCAATAATTAATTCGATATGTCAAGATGTGCCTGAAATTAGCGAACGATTTATGCACAGTACGTACTGTGCAGGCGAAAATATTGAATTAAAACAAATCTTTGATTTTCCAAACTAAACTAAATTAATACTAGTTTAATATGTGTCTGTTGAACCGTCGGAGACATAATACGACAATTCATATTAATCTAGACTTTTGTAATCGCGATTTAATCTGGTTTTATATTTAGTAATACGAGCCTATGTGTGTCAAACTCTGTCATTGCAAATACGCCATAAGGAAATGCCAAATAAACATATTGATATTTCACTCTAAAGATGTGTAGAAATGTCGCGCGGAGAGGCCACCTAACGTTAACACTGTTTTTAACGCTCTGAACTTCTTACCGGCCGCTATATATGAAAATTGATACTTAAGGAGTAAACTCCAAAAAAAACTTTACGGAAAACAAAGAATTACCAATGTAATCAATTTTTCTCTCCGCGAAATAATGCTTGTATCATCCAATATTCATAATCGAATAAGGTATCCGCCACGTCGCAACGTATTGCTTGCTTTGTTGATGCAGCGCGGCGTCCGGTGTGCCTGTACTGCAGGACGTTTAACCCTTTGGTTAGCGTTGAAATAGTTTCGAGAACTTTTTCGTATTTTATCCAAATACGAAAAAAAGTTATTGTTTATAATCGTCTTACTTCGTACTCACGAATCCATAATAACAAGCTTGATATACTAATATAATAACTTTCATTTTTTCACTTCGACGCACCGACACCGTTGTTATTTTGTCTTCACAATAACGGTGTTTCGGTTGCTGATGTTTCGGAATGAAAATCTTGGTAACGGATCAGTAAATTTAAGTATTTACCGAATTTAACCGTTAGAGTGCCGACGAGCGCCATCGCGATCGTGTGCGTACTAACTAAATTTGCCACGAGCGCGATGGCTCGCGAAATCAGTTGCTGTTTAGCGCGTGGTAGGGGAGGTAGCTCGCATGCATCGCTAATTTTTTATCTTTCTACGCGTTACATAAAGTTCAGATTATAATATTATTAGTAATTACAATATGAAAAGGATCCAGGAAAAGAAAATTTTTAACCCATAATGTCGGAATACGAAAATAATTCGAGTGAAAATTATCCTTGTACAAGTTTTTATTAAGAAAACACCAAAAAATTATTAAAATTGGGTAATTGTTGGAAGAGATAGTTTTTTTTGAGACAAGGGTAAATGACATCAAAAACCAAAGATTTATTTGGCATTTTTAAGTATATATGAGTAAAAAACAATGGCACTAAAACAGTTAAAAGTGGATGGGTACAATGGCTTGCGTTATGTGGATATTATTGAAAGAAACCGGGACCGAAGGAAAAACTATTGGTATTTCTTTATTGATGAATATGATCTGACACCATCCTGGACATGTTTTTCATTTCGTATGAAAAGCGTTATTACTCGTAACTTTTCTAACTTTACTATTACTCAATTCCATCTATTTCTTTTAACTAAATTGTGTAAATATTTAAAACGTTTTCTCTAATAGCGACTTGCAGTGGTGCTAACAACGCACTGCGTCGTGAGCAGTAAAAGGAAATTCGTTACGGTCACTCATTTCCGCGTGCCGCCTTTTGTTGTTACACGTATACATCACGTTTAAAAAAAACAATCACCTTTTAACTTGTTGTTTTGAGAATAAATCAAAACAATTTTGTTACGTTATCAGGCTGAAAATTTGTTTTGCTCATATTTAAATCTGCAAACATCTGAAATAATCAATACCGTTGTGAGTCATTAAGTGTGGAAAAACTATGTTATTATTTTAACTATGTTATTGTTTATATTATTATGTTGCTATTTTTTTTATTTCTATTTTTATATTTCCCATTTTACTAGCTTTTCTTTGATGGGGCTGAAAGACAAAACATAGTGAAAAAGCAACCCTTGAAATTGGAAATCAAGGTGTTTATATTTCATGTCTATGTTTAAGTCGTTACTAAGTTTAGCTATGTTAAAATTCACCCCTCTACATCGTATGGTTTCTGTGATAATAGACTGAAGTAGACAGACGGAAAAACAGACACCGATTTAATTCCGTAATGATTTTTCCACTAAAGCAGAATGAAAAAAAACTTAATGAAAAATTAAAAATAATGAAACGAGTTTTTTAATCCAACATTACATCTCTACGCAGTAATGATAACTAAACATACGTTTTCTAAAATAAATTTACGGTTGCAGATTATTATCTGTATCCGTGTATAGTTGTACTATATCTATAGTACAACTATACCCTCTTCAGTATATTAAATTGCAGAGGACTACAATAGGCTGTACAAACATCATCTTCAAACACAAGATAATGTATTGTCAAGGATAAAGGAATATGATATTAGGGGGAGTAAGGCGGCAGGTAGAAATGAATTATAAAGGGTAAGTTCTCGCGACGACTCTTGAATAAATAATAATGTATACATAAAATACATAATAATAATACGTAAATAAATATATGATATAAACATGATGTACATATAGACATGGCTTTCTCTTAGAAACAATCGATACCGCCCTCGACAGGTCTGAGAGGGCTGGGCGCGTTATGGTGACACAGTAATTAAAGTGAAAACTGGGTCACGGTAGTGGCAGAGATAGCCTTATTTTCTGTTTTTCGTCCGTCAAAGTATCTTAGCGAAGTGTTAAATCTATCTTGGTAATATTTTATGAATATGCGTATATTTTGAACTTACTTGAGTTACGCTGGAAGTAAAGAACGAAAAAAACTGTCAAACACGCGTAGAAATTGCACTACTAGAGTTGCATAAATATTTAGGGACTTATCTATTTGAGGGTACTAATTTTTTGCTCAGTAGTTTCGGAAATAAGGGAGGAAAGGGGATGCTCTACTTTTTTCGCTTATTTTTTGGAATATCTCTTTAAATACGTCAGGTTTAAAAACAATAACCTTTTAAATTGTTATTTTGAGAGTAAATTAAAATATTATACTGATAAAAGAGTAAATTAAAATATAATACGTTATCGGATTGAAAATTTGTTATGCACATATTCAAACCAGCAAAGATCTGAAGTAATGAACTAGTGATTTTTCTTGATAGAGTTATACGATATAAAATAGGGAACAACCATTTTGCAGCTTTTATATTTATATTTTTAGAAATACCATTTTACTGGCTTTCCTTTGACGGGGTTGAAAATATGAAAAATTTTGAAGAAAATATTTTTTCTTTATAACGAGCCCTTTCAAATGATACTTTACCTTCTAAGTCGCATGATTTCTGAGAAAATCGACTGCCAATACAGAAAAACGCAAATATATTGCCTACTTACATCTGTGACAGGCGCATGTTCCAAAAAATGTATAATACCACAAAGAATTAAAAATTATTGATTTTTGGATTTTTCCCTATTAATTATGCTACAGGACCTTTCATTATGCCGTCTTTCAAGATTAGGTCGATAGGAAATACCCTTTATGTTTTGATGATGGTATAAATAAAAAATACACTTTAAAGGGCCATATCTTTTTGTTGCGTTAATCAAAAATATGAAATTTTGACAGCAATTTAAGGCAGACAGACAGAAAGGACAGGCAGACGGATGGAAAGCGAAGTTATCCTATAAGGATTCTCTTTGTTTTCATTGCGAGATTCAGAAACCTTAAACGTAGGAGTAAATGAAAAAAAATTATTGTCAAGAGGCATTGTTGAAAAGGTTTTTTGTTCTTTTTTCTAATTAAGGTCACGAAAATACGTGACAACGTAACGCTCGGGGAGTTGGGGTTGTACGCTACGTCATAGTTGGAATTTATTTCATTAACTTCAACACAATGAGCCAGTATGCCATGAACCAGTCATTCTTTTGAATTTGATAATTTTAGCGAGTCTTTAGGTAATTGTAATTCAATAATATTTTATCCTGACTATTCCAATGTAAACACAAGTGTAATAAATGCGAAAATGAGGTTATTTGTTTGTTTGCCTCGCTGTCACGTCTTAACTACTCAACTGATTTGCCATTTTACATACATGCATATAGTCAACCTGTATCATAGAGATAAATATAGAATACCTTTAATCCGCAATAAAATTTATTACATTTTATGTAATTAAAAATTAATTTTAACATTAGGAAAAAGAGCGTTAACGCAAGTTTGTGTATCTGTATTTACATAGGATATAATATTGCCTTAACCTTACAAATAATTTTTAAAATACAACATTATTTTCTTTTCTCACCCGAACGAAGCCGCACGTCAAAGCTGGTAATATGTGTTTTCCTTTTGTTTTTTTTTGGGATAATTTTATTTTGATTGCTGAGTTTCCATGCGCACTTTTTATTTTCATTTATTAGTTAACCAGTCGTACGTTGTTAGTTCCCTGCAGTAGCTCGCCAGAAATTCTATTAAAATTCGTAATTAATGTTTAAGAAATGGACCCGTGACAAAAGTGACAAAATATTTATTTTAAACTCACACGAGCGAAGCCGCGTGTCAAAGCCGGTAATATGTGTTTTCCTTTTGGTTTTTTTTGTTATTTTTAGGATAATTTTATTTTGATTGCGGAGTTTCCATGCTCACATTTATTTTTATTTATTAGCTAACCAGTCATAGTTGTCTGCAGTAGCTCGCCAGAAATTCTATTAAAATTCCTATAAAAATTCCTTAAACATTAATTAAGAAATGGACCAGTGTACAAAAGAGACAAAATATTTATTTTGAAAAGATAGTGTTGCTAAAAATTAATATTTATTCCGGTTGCAACTTATCATACAGTAATTTACATGTTAGACATTTCGAACGGGCATTTTTGTATGAATATATATTTATGTATTTGTGTGTACCCTTATCTTTTTGTCGTTGCCTCAAACACAATTTTCGACATTTGAGATATCTTCCAATACTGGCAGTGCCCCTAATATAATTTTTAAAAAAGTTAAATATCGAATCTCATCACGGCATCAGATGAAAGGGCACAATGAGATAATTTCATAAATATAAATATCAACTAACTGGAAAAAAGTGAGCGTAAATAAAATTCCTAGTAAAAAAATAATATGGGTGTGCCGGCCAACGTTACTGGTCATCAGTCAAGCGGCGTGCAAGACGCCCGCTGTTAACGTGATTACATTCTAACAACAATTTAATAACGAAACAAAATATATTTACAAAAAAATGTAGAAGTGCTAAAAACATGATTGCTTGCGTCATATACAACTAAAAAAAAGCAAACTTGCAATTCAAAGTCTGACTGCCGCCTATAAATAATCTGACTGACAGTTTTTATTCTAACGTAAACTTTTCATTTCATGCGTTGAATATTATGTATAATATTCTTTGTTTTATTATAATATTTATTTTTTTAATATCTAACTGTTTGTAGAAAATGATATGCGCCATATCGGATAACAAATTTCCAATGAATTAAGTATAAAATAATAATATGAAAATATTTTGTCTCGTTGTCATAATGGCATTGTGGTATATAATACTGAAGTTGAGTTTTTCTCAAAGTCTATAAATAATAATCAGTAGTTTCAATGCTCATAACGTCAAATAATCTCCTACGAAAAGACCGTAATAGACTTTTTGCAATGTATTTACAGCCAGAAGTTTAAGATATTATAATTTCTCAAAATCTATAATAGCAATCAATAGTTTTAATGCTGTGGAAGTTTGTTTTGTATAAGCTGATGAAGTCGACAACAAAAGTGGTTTGTAACATTTTAGCCAATCAATTAAAAATACAAACCGTACGTGTCTACGCACAGTAGCTACAATGTCGTGCCCTCCGCAAATGAATCGATGTATATATATGTAAGGTATCGGAAATTAGGTCATTTCACTGACGTCAGGTATGCGGTATCAGGTTATTTGTGTATATTCTGGTCAAAACTAATGCGGGCAGGCCTTTAGTCGCTCGGGTGTATGTTAGGCGCTCAATGTGTCAGGATATCGGGTATTAGAGGTATTTATCGCCGTAATGCAGTGTTAGTATCTTATAGTGACTAGTCCGTATGCGTGCAAGACAATGTTTGCAAAAATATGCAAGCATTGCTTTTGTAGCATTGACGTTTTTTACTCTGGATTGTGAGACTTGGTTTTATGTTAGTTGTAATATTTTATATGTGACCTTCCTAAGTGACGACGACTTGAATGGCATGATTAGAAAATTATGTTATTAATTAATTTCTTGTGCTTAGGCTGCTTCAAGAGTTTTGAGATCTTTCTGTATATAATTCTTGGTTTTTGTCTTTGGCTGAAGGATGACCAAACTGTCAAGTGAACTGAACTGGTCATGGGAGAAACAGCCTCCGATATTCCAAAGTTGACTTTAAATTCTGTCACTGTGCCTTATTTATAGACGTACTGTAGCAAACTTTTACAGAAAATTGCAGATGCTTGAACTCAAAGTGGTAGTCTAAAGAGATCAGAGGAATTTGGGGGATGAATATGCATGTGATAATCGTGACTTCGTATACATTTTACAAAGTTTTCACCTGAAGCCTGGTGCCACAGTTTCGGAGGATTAAGTTACGTAACAGCATGATTGGGGCATCAATGTATAGGTAGAGGACATGAGGTGAATTCCTGGTTGGTCAAGGATATACTTATGAGAATTCTATAGGATAATGTACAGCACCTTCAATCTCCATTATCGAATTCCCAGATTGGTACTTTTTGAGCTCGTTAGCTTCTCCAGCACTAAGTTGTTGATGTTATTGACCAAGTTATTTATTGGAGTTAGAATAGTTCTTTTTCTCAGTCATGAAGCAATCCACTCCAAACTGGTGAATATTCGCGTATATTCTGTCAATCAAATTTATCAGACATAATGTCTTGGAGTTTGAATGCGATAATATAATTTATAGACCAACAGAAAAAAGCATTAGTAAATTATTTGGTGCGATAACACATTTCGCATTATTCCATTTTTCAACCCCTTGTGGGATGAATTTGGAAAATCGATATAGTGGGCATCCGCTTATTTGTGATGAGAGTCCAAATTTTCAAATGAAAAGACCTCTGGTACAAATTTTGATCCGTTATGTTTCACCCTTAGGGATTGAATTTAAAAAGAATGGATGACTATATCGTATAAGATACATACTCGATGATGTCTATGTCGTATAAGATACATAATCGATGATGTCTATGTCGTATAAGATACATGCTCGATGATGTCTATGTCGTATAAGATACATATTCAATGATGTCTATGTCGTATAAGATACATACTCGATGATGTCTATGTCGTATAAGATACATACTCGATGATGTCTATGTCGTATAAGATACATACTCGATGATGTCTATGTCGTACAAGATACATACTCGATGATGTCTATGTCGTATAAGATACATACTCGATGATGTCTATGTCGTATAAGATACATACTCGATGATGTCTATGTCGTATAAGATACATACTCGATGATGTCTATGTCGTATAAGATACATACTCGATGATGTCTATGTCGTATAAGATACATACTCTCCAAATTTTAAATTTATAGGCTTTGTAGTTCCGGAGATTCCGTGATGAGTATGTCAGTAGTATTTCGCTTTTATGTAGATATATCCTTTTTCTGTTCGTTATAAAAATAGCGCATTAGTTTTAAGAGAATCTGCAATCATAATAATAAAGCAAGCGAAAATGTGTTTCACCATTTTGTCACATCTTAATTTGAGCCTTTATTTGTTTTGCATTATAAGTATGCAGACAATGTGTTTTATAATTTTGCCTCGAGTCCCCTGTTGACTTTTCGACAGATGGAGCGTGTCAATATTATCATTTGAATTACAAAGGCCTCATTGTGGGGGAGACAGACTGCGTTTATTTAAGTAAATGATAATAAATAGCAACCTAACTACTTGTTTATATTATGTATGTATATAATGGAATCGTAAAGTTTATATAATATAGGCATATAATGGAATCGTACAGTTTATATAATATATGCATATAATGGAATCGTAAAGGAACGTAATGAAATGGATTTGCTCGTTAACTGTGTTGTATTTGTTTAATGGACAATTATCAATATTCAGTTTTTTGTCTAAAAATTTTGGAAGCGGAAGTAATGAAAGTTTCTTTGTTTCTCCATTAGCAACTACTCGATGGATATTGTTGGAACATCCGCTGATCATTGGGTGAAAGCACAATGCAATGTAGAACGTAAATATATTCATATTATATTCAAAGTATTTCAATCAAGACATCGGTTCCCGAATTGCTAAGGCTAGGACGTCTTTAGCGCATGTGGGAGTTATATAGACTGACATGGAATACGAAATTCAAAATTTTGCAGTCAAGCCCAATACTGAGCTGCGTGTGCGAGATTCCAGATTTCGTTAACCGCTGCCCCAGAAGATATTTTAGAATGATGCGATGGAGCATCAAATAAAAAGCTGCAAGTGGAATTGATTAACCATAAGCTGCAAGTGGAACTGATTAAGCATAGATTAGAATATAGGATAGGAAGGAGAACAGCTTTAGGAAGAACAGAAGCTTGACCATCTGAAGCGGACCAGGTAGCGAACTGTGATGGAAGTAAAGAACATAGGCAAGACTTGGAGTGAAACAAAACGTGATGTCAGAGGTCGATTTACATCGACCATTTTACGGAACTAAGACATGAAAAAGATTTTTACATGGAGCTATGTTCTGTATGTGTTTGGTTATTTTTACATGAAAACTAAAGAAAGTATTTTAATTAAACGTCCCCTAATTTAGCTTAAAATTAGGATTTGGAAGTAAATATTAAGTATACAAGATAATTTTTTTTCTAGTACTTGAAAAACCATGTATATAAAAACAGTATAATACCTAATGAAGTTTGATTATTAAGTGTATATTCATAAATTAAAATCGTAAAAAAGAATTAACAATAACAAATACCGTGAAACGTCCATAAAATTTATTATATCTAAAATACGAAAACTAAATTTCAAAGTGATACAGTGACAATTTGCGTTATTTTGTGGTTTTTTATATAATTGGTTATTAACTATTCATACAAAAAAGTTTTTCGAATTTATACATTTAATTCAAATAAGTTGACTAATTTAACTATCTCAATACCATTTTAACATATTTAACAAGTTCGCAGTATATGAATTGTTAATACTTTGCCTTATTGTGTCGTAGAAATGAGCGTAAATAAGCAAGCCAGTTATTATTTACAAATGAATTTACACTGTTCGCTTTCTTAAAATGAGAACAGTAGATTTTACAAATGAATTTACACTGTTTCGCTTACTTAAAATGAGAACAGTAGATTTTACAAATTAATTTACACTGTTCCCTTACTTAAAATGAGAACAGTAGATTTTACAAATGAATTTACACTGTTCGCTTTCTTAAAATGAGAACAGTAGATTTTACAAATGAATTTACACTGTTTCGCTTACTTAAAATGAGAACAGTAGATTTTACAAATTAATTTACACTGTTCCCTTACTTAAAATGAGAACAGTAGATTTTACAAATGAATTTACACTGTTCGCTTACTTAAAATGACAACAGTAGATTTTACAAATGAATTTACACTGTTCGCTTACTTAAAATGAGAACAGTAGATTTTACAAATGAATTTGCACTGTTCGCTTACTTAAAATTAGAACAGTAGATTTTAAGAAATGATATGAATCTTTATAGTAAAATTTGGCAACCCTAACTTCACCGGAAGAGGCAATTCCGAAGATCAGCCAGAATAAAAAAAAAGTTTGTGAAAGCGAAAATAAAAGAATGCGAGAGCGTCTAATCTTATTTATTTTTCTTTAACATTTATTGTAGAGCAAAACGGTTTATTGATAGAAAAAAATAACATGTAACACTTAATAAATAAAAAACTTAATAAGATATAACACTTGTTATTAATTTAAGAATTAACTTAATAACGTTTAACAGTTAATAAATAAAAAACTTAGTAACAATAAATAAAAAACAATTTTTAGGAGGTACGATCATTGCAGTGAAAGGTCTTCATTAAGCTAGCTTCACGTGGGTTTCAATAGAAATCAACTCAAATGAGATCCAATCCTAATGTAACGCAAACCAGTTTAAATTCATCCCAACCCAAACCAAATAGTGCCTAACCAAATAGTAATCCGACTCAAATAAAGACAAACACAAATTTAATCCGATTAAACCCAAACCGAATTGATTGACTCCAAAATTCAAAAAAATGTAGCCGAAGTCTAAGATATTTTCCGTAATTAAATTAAATCCAAACGTAAAAGAACCCAAAATAATTTTAAACCGTTATAAGTCGTAACCAATCACTAAGCTCGAATAGGATAAAAATAATTTAACCCTTTAAAGCTTAGCACAAAAATAGTGATAACTTTTTTCCCGTAAAGGACTACGCAGAATTTGATGGAGATGCAAAAACAGTTCATTGTTTTTTATAGTACTTAAATATTAATAACAGAATTTAGGAGATAAGATGGTGGCGAACACAGCAGGCGCGAAACCTCTAAGGATGAGCGTCCATTTTTTAAATACCTAGCTGTAAAAGTGTTAAATTAATAAAATCGAACTGAAATTAAATTGGGTTTAAAAACGTTGTTCATTTCAATTTAAATAATTGGCGGATTACTAAAACAAAATTGAGAAGAAATAGGTTATTCGTTTATTTTTTCTTTGCAATAAAAATTGTGTTTTTATGCATTCCTAGATCTACACACTTCTCTATCATGGGAATACCCAAAACGGTGCTCTATAAGCTGAGAGATGGTGATAATCATGCATAAATAAATACATTAATGAATTAAATCAGTATTAAAAATCAAATGAACACCGCCATCTAGTGAAGAATTATAAAACTACGTTTTGATGTACTGAGAGCACAAGTAGCTAATAAGTTTTTATAAATTAAAGGTGTTGCTGTCACTTATTTAGTAGTAGAATTAAGCAATAATTCGATTACAGTATGACTTTACTTGACTCATTAGTAACCTTTATGCCAAATTTCAGCTTCCGTCTTTCTGTCCATTCTTTGAGGATCACATAGCAAACACACACCTGAAAATAGAGAAATAGACGCTGGATTTTTTTCAAGCTGCCCGTCTTGGCTTTACCCTGGCAAAAGGGGACCATGACTACGTTTTGTTTTATTTGATTTTTTTATATAAGAACTTTTATTTACGATCAGCGATTTTCAAAAACCCTGACATAGTTTTTTTATTTCTATCCGAAAGTCTCAATCCAAATTCTCAAATCACATTTTTCCAACCACATTTTCACATCTTTAATTGGGTTGAATTTCGAAAAATCCTTTCTTGAAACCACCTAGAAGCCAAGAGAAACATGCAGGTTTGTAAGTTTAATAGTTCTGGAGGTGATGCACTTGGTGAATGGTATTTGGTATGTAACTATGCATATAATAAAATTGTAACAGAGTGAATTATGTGCATGGAGAATATTTTAAAAACAGTGATTTGATATAGTGTATAGTATGATCGTAGAAGTCAGAAGACCCTGTTTTTAGTATTTTTAACTGTATTTTTGTCTGTTTGTATGTTAATTTGTTCTTAATCACGCGAAATCTACTACACGGATTTTGATGAATTTGTTATGGTAATAGTTTATACATTTGAGAAACATATAGGGTACTTTATATCTGGATATTACAGATATAAAAAACACCCTGACTTGGTGAATATTACGGTATTGGTTCTGCCAACGCCATCATGCCAAAGCCATCTATTAGCATTTGTAGTAAACTTTACGCTGGTAGACTTCTGAGAGAAAAAGAAAAAAAAAGACAAAAAATTCCTAATAACTTATACCAAATTCCACGCGAATGAAGTCGCGTCGGTACAGCTAGTACGGATACATATATAAATATGTGACGCTGGAAGTAGCAGACCGAATTTCCAAGCGAGCAGAAAACTCTTGAGCTCACTGTATCGAGAGCGCGCTGTGGCGGCCGACAAATGTATATAAATTGTTGCACATTGGGAAGTTCGCATATTAATTTAACCGTTTTAGTGCCATGGTTTTTTGACACACACACACACACACACATACATATATATATATATATATATATATATATATATATATATATGTATATATATATGTATATATATATATACATATACATACTTAAAAATGCCAAGGAAATATTTTGTTTTTGATGTCATTTACCCTTGCCTCGAAAAAAAAACTGTATCTCTTCCAAAAATTATCCAATTTTAATAATTTGTTCGGTGTTTTCCTAATAAAAACTCGTACAAGGATAATAAAATACAAAGAAAATTATGGAAATATATATGGTGAACAAAAATTATAACAAAAACTGAAATCAAGGTCACATCGTCATTTTCGCAGTCCGGTACATCCTCCGTATCAGCAAAATAATTGTTATCGTCACTATTATCACTATCACTCCATATGTGCATTACGCCAAATTGTGAGCGCACCACAATGTCACTCCCACTATCACTTTCTTCACCGAATACGAAGTTTTTCTCGCACGAATATCATAGCGATGTATGAGGCCCCAGCTTTAGCATCATGTAATAGGTGGTTATTAGATAGATGAAGCGTAATTAAACCTAAGGATAATAATTATTTTAAATGTAATGTATATTCTTATATAAAGAGGGACATTTGTTTGGTGTGTAATGTAATTAGAATGAATTCTCAAACTACTGGATAGATTGTAATAAGACATTCACTGACGTATATAAAAATGAAATATTTAGAAATAGCGGGGCTCTTTCATTATGATTGTGATTATATGTATCATCACGTTATATCTATAAAAATTTAAGGAAAGTCGGATAAACGGCTTTTTTTGGTTTAAACTCTAAAAAAATATTAAAATAATGTATGCACTACTGACGAAACGGTAGTTATTAGGAACACGGGTTAATTTATGTATCAACAGTACATATTATAAAATAAATTCCCCGGTTGCATCTGTCTGTCTCTAAGTATTAAATTTTCTCACTAATTACTGAATGGATGTTATCTTGGTTTTCGTTAACTTTATCCGTTAGTTTGTTATCTAATAACTCGGTCAGTAATTGACCAATCATTAGTTACTAAATTTTACACGCTTGTGGATAATATAATAGTCTGACGTATACACTAAGGGTGGACTAATACATATATATATATATATATATATATATATATATATATATATATATATATATATATATATATCCACGAGGAACTGTATTATTTATCACAAAATATTAATTTGGATAAGCAGTTTCCTAGCGAATAACTAAAAGCCATTATTTTTCCCCAGTAGACGGTTTGTTGTATCACAATTGAGGCACGCGATGTGGCATTGAACCACGCAAAAATAATTCAGTTTCTGTGGCTTCAACCCAGGAGAGCCAGTTTTAACTTTATTTTTGTATAAAAAATGATTCAATTCAGAGATGAAACGATTGAAACGGTGTATATTTATCAGA
Organism: Druceiella hillmani; assembly: GCA_039881145.1. Classification (NCBI taxonomy): domain Eukaryota; kingdom Metazoa; phylum Arthropoda; class Insecta; order Lepidoptera; family Hepialidae; genus Druceiella; species Druceiella hillmani. The sequence continues at coordinate 3,268,756 of JAYKKI010000062.1, forward strand.
TTTGATAAAAATGCACTAGAATTAACTGCTTCATTTGAACCAATAATGATACAATAGTTTTCACCTTGAAGTTCTGCTCATAATGTGGGGAAAAAATTAATTTTATCGTATGTAGTTTCCCGTGGAATCCTATAGATGACGCTGACTCATTTTAAAACGTGTAATGAAAAATAGATGGGCTGTTTTCATATAACCAAAAGCCCTCTATAAGCTAATTTTGTTTTTATTTCTAAATCCTTGTGAGCGAATCTGCGGGTGTGGGTTGTACGCTAATGAAATTATGGTTAATATATATTTATAAACGGAGCGTAACGCATAAAACATCTTTATAGAACGCTATTTGTCCTCAAGTTGCGAATAAAATAATTAAATTGTTTGTAGTGAATGTTATTAAAATGAAGTGCTATCATTTGTTAATAGACCTGTCAACTTGAAATTGGGTTAAATAAACGGGACAAACACGGCATGTGTCAGACGTATTTTCATTAATCATGGCGTGTCAACGCAATAGTAAGCTATATAATTTTTATTCAATGCGGAAGTTTTTTCGATAACTTTGTATGTGTATTACATGTGTAATATATGTTTATTTTGGACAGTAATTTTATGAAACGGTTCTTTACCCCACAGTGAGCGATCGTTTACTAATCATTTGGTATTGAACGAGTAATTGTTTACTATAGAAATCGCGTAAAATGCCGTCAGTGTCGACAAACATTTGGTTGACGTGTTGATATTTATCTTTATATGATCCTGGTAATGTATTTGTTGTAATTAATCAAAACTACTTGTAATTAGTGTCGTATGAACAGATGCCAAAGAAACTAAGGAAATCAAAATCCATCAATGCATTTCTATAGATTTTTTAATGTCAGTGTTTAATTTTGGATTAATGTTATTAGAAAACATTCAGCAATTTTTTTCATCGTAGTATGAACGTTGTTCGTGTCGTGTTTCTTATCGTATGAACAGATGCTAAAGAAACTAAAGAACTCAAAATCTATCAATGCATTTCTATAGATTTTTGAATGGTAGTGTTTAATTAGTAATTTTGGATTAATGTTATTAGAAAATGTTTTTCATCATAGTACTCAAATTATTTATTAAAAAATACAATGTTACATTTTTCAAAAATCTCTTAACATATCCAGTCGTAAATTAACTTCTTTTTTTTTAATTAATAACAACTTAGTAAAATATTGAATATATTTGGCGTTAATTTTGTAGAAATTCATTATTCACAATTAAATGAAACTACGTGACGTAATATTATTTCTACTTTTTTTAAGTTCTTTACCACGACCTAGGTTTCGTTGTATTACAACATCTTCAGATGGGCTATTAGCAAAGATATAGCTATTTATATAAATATTTATACAAAGATATAGCAATCTTTGCTAATAGCCCACCTGAAGATGTTGTAATACAATGAAACCTAGGTCGTGGTAAAGAATTTAAAGAAAGTAGAAATAATACTACATCACGTATTTTCATTTAATTGTGAACTTAGTAAAATTTTAAATTAATAAAAACAACAAACAATTCATGTATGTCAAAGTCGGACTTTGACGTACATGACTTTTATGCTGTAAGCAAAAAGCAGGCTGAATATAGACTTAGAAATTTAAGTTAAATATTGCTATTTTCTCACACAGTAGCAACACCATTTTTGTTAAATAACAGCCGTTTTGTTACGCCAGTTATGTTGACAGTTGATTCCAACAAGAAGTTTATCGTTAATATTTGCAACTACTTAGTTAGGAATTTTAATCTTTATTTGAGAATTAAATTGTGTGACATTAATGCCGTGGCCTGCTTTAGACAGTTTGACCCACTTTGTAAATTACAATTGCAGTAAATTACATATTGCATATTACAGTATTTGAAATAAAACTTCTTTACGCCCGCTTGACTTGGGGAGTAAGCTGGTGAATGCGTGACGAGAGCGTTACGAAGAGTATGATCGGGCGAGGCGAACAGAAGTTGAGAGGGAGATATAAGTTAGTGAAGACAGGAAGAGAGAGAGTTACGTTTCGTATATTACTAGGGACAAGAGAGAGGTGCGAGCACACATTTTCTTTCTCTCTTTCTCTCATAGCCAGTTATGTTTCGTATATCTAAGACAGAGTGCAAGCGTATTGTCTGTATCACACTGTAGGAGCAAGAGAGAGCAGTGCGCGCGCACATTTTCTTTCTCTCTTCCTCTCATAGCTTGTGCATGAAATATTTATATATATATATATATATATATATATGTATATATATATATATATGTATATATATATATATATATATATGCGAGTTTGCTAGCGTTACGCGAACGGTGATTTTTAGATTATTTTGTAATTTCTTTTCGTTCTTGAACAATTTTATAAATTATTATTTTGTTCAATACATTACATTCTACGTTTAAAGTGAATAAAATTGTAAATTCATTTTAAAGTTCATATTTTGTGGATTTGAAGTTTTACTTCAGTCGTGTGGTATAAAGCACACTCGTTTTTTTTTCATATTTTGTCGATAATTATCGGCTTAAAACGGTATTTAATACATTGAAACAGAATTATTGCGTATATATTGACAGATAAAAAATCAACAGTTTTTACTTCTGTAAACTATCTGTGGCTCTGTGTATGTTTTTTTAGCCACGCGTACTTTGCTTGGAAACCGCTTATTTCGAAAAAAAAGGATTTTTTTAAAATTAATGTTTTCTGGTTTTCATTAGGTGCTGTAACAGATAAAAAATGATTTGACATAAGAAGTCATAGAATTTATAAATAAAAGATTTCTAATAGAAAAATTCCGATCGAATTAATTTTAGAATTTGTTTTTTATAACGCTTATAATTTTTGAAACCGGGGTGCGGTCGATTGGGCCTATACGATATCCGGGAAAAAACAAATATCGAATGTTTTGTCGCAATGAATGAAATCATATAATAAAATTGTAACGGAGTAAATTCAGTACATCGAAAATATTATAATTTTGTCAATTCTTGTATAGAATAATAATAAAAGCCAGAAAAACTTGTTTTTAATTCTTTTTTGTTTGTTTGTATGTTATTTTGTGTGTCAAACACGCTAAATCTACTGGACGGATTTTGACGAAATTTTGATATGGTAATAAGTTTATTATAAGCAGAGCAATATATGGGAGAAAAAATTTCTTATTCCGAATTTCACGCGAGTGAAACAGTGGGTATGCAATAATAGTATTATTTGGTCTATGCAGTTAATTTTATTTGGAATCTTTTCGAGGCCCAAAAACTCTGTTAGGCGAAAAGTATATAAACAGGACGCAGCCACTAGAGTCTGGACTCAATTATAGTGTTAACAGACGTTCGAATTTGAATAGGCAGACTAAATCCGCGGGCCAAATTCGTTTGGCACAACAGTAGGTGTACAACACGCAGTGCGTATGGGCGTTGTATCTCCGCTTTTATTAAGGCGCGTAAAAAATGCGACAGTTGTTACTGTAACGCCAATACCGTCACGAAACTAAAGAAAAAAACGTAGCTATAGTTTATCAAATCTCTCAATGACAAAAAAAATCTAATACATGCGATCAAAATCAAGAAGCCTTAATTTAGTTAAAACACTTATCGCGAAAACTGATATTGCGGTGAGAAAAACTGTTAAAGCTTATTATGGTTTGACAGAAGACCAAATCCGTAGTCCAGCCGAACCCAATTCGATCGTATATTAACGCTGTTAGGGTTACCATCCGATCGAATAAATCTGGCCCTGACCGAAATTTAAGAGCGTCGTTCGGACTCCGTCTGGATTTTATTGGGAATCAGACTTTTCCTAATATCGATCTCATAACGTTACCTTTAATAAATGAAAGCAACAATATCATTCTCATTGCAAGCTCCGCGCTATCTCGTTATTAATTATATAATCGTTCGTACGTCTGTTAGTGATCGTGTAACTTCTGAACGATTTGAGGTTGTATTTACACAATATATGTTTCGTCAAGACGATGGTTAATAGCTATGGTAGGATTCGATAGAGGACGCTGAAGTCAAGTTATTCACACATTTATGGATCAAAATGACTCGTAGCCACAATATGTCGGTTTGGTGGCAAAAAGAAAATCACAAAATCTAGACCTGATAGGTGGAGCTATGTTTCAAAGGGTAGAACAACGTCTGCCGGGCCAGCTAGTGTAAGTATATGATCTATCGTAAATCGATGCGGAATTACTAATGCCACATAGTGAAGACGTGAACAGTTTTAAGGTAACATGGACTTTCTGAAAACAAGCAAGTGGGCGAAAATAATTTTTTCTTTGAATGCGGATGATAGTAATGGACAAGGTCCATAGCGGCTTGCCGCAAAGTCGATAGATTAAAACGTTTCTAATGAAGTGAAATATTATTTTGCTTATTATCGACTACGAATAACGCCAGTGGACGAGCGTGTCGCTAAACATCGATGAAAAGAGTTTGTTTGCACTTTCCGTGTGGTCAAGTGGGGCGTTGAAAGTGAAATGAATGGAGTAGGTAAATGTGAAGGTGACTTTGAATCCATATTTAATAGTAGGTAGAAAGTAAAGCCTTGGTCGTGGAAAATTATCGATAATGTAAGCGAGATTGAAAGAAGAACCTGCTAGCAGTAACTAAGTTTATTTTCACGATTAAGTGAAACTTTGTTTATTTAATTTAAATTCTTTTTCTTTAATAAATATGTGTAAAGAAATTATAACAAGAAAATTCTATTGACTCAGTAGCTGGCTTACATACGTTATTGCAGACGCTACGTATAAATACTACATCACGTAGTTTCATTTAATTGTGTTCAAATAAAACTGTTAAGTACATTTAAAGTTGCATTAAGAGGTTTTCTTAAACACTTAAGTACATGTCAAAGTTTAAACATTTAAGAGTACATAGTATTTTTATTTAACTTTTGCGATTATTAATATTACTATTTCATTAAAAAATAATATTAATACTGCCTGGGATATATTTTATATAGACAAGAAAAAAATTTGGTTGCATATATTTATTTAATTAAGTAAGTCATGTTGGTTGAAATAAATTAGCATTGAAATTTCTACTGAATGTCGTTAACCTGATTTTTATTTAGATTTTTCTCAGAGGTAATTAAAAAATGAGGAGTAAAGAGGGGGCACTGCACAATATTTTTATGCCATAAAATATTAGTAGACTTTTTCGATAACTTTTCAAAACACTGTTATTAAAATATTCAAATTCGGCAATATTTCCTCTTTCTCGATTGATTCAGCATGTTTAATTCAATAATTTTAAAATAAATTAGGGAAAAAACTGCAAAAAAATTTATCGATATTCAAATAAAATATTTATCGCAGAAAATTTTATGTATATACATGTGCATAAGTTTGAAATTGTCACAGTTTTTAAAAATTTTGTGAACATTTCAAATTTATGCATTTTAGAGTCATAGATTTTTGACGTTTCATAAAACTTAATATTTTCATATTTTTTTTCTATATTTTAGTAAAATTAAACTCTTTAAAACTCGGCCACATCGGTTCGACTAGGCTAAAATCGGCAGAATATGTGATGGACATTCAGATAAATCAGAAAAACTACCTGTTTTTTATTTTCTTTTCTTGTCACTATTTTAGACCAATTGATTCATATTTGAAAAAAAAATTCAATACCCCTTATTTGGGGCACGGTTTTTCCCCGCCAATTCAAGAACACTACACTTTTCCTGGAAGCAACTCGATGTAAATCTGAGCTCATGTCTATCTAACATATATGTGTGAATTTCATTATGATAGCTCTTCTATTTAAGAACTAAATTCTTACTGCTTCGGACAGATATTGAGTTCGTAAACAGACAAGCTTGTCGGCACTTTCTGATACAGCAAATTGAATTGAGAAAACGACATTGATCAACAGTGTATATGAAATAATTGACTCGATCAACTGGGCGAACTTGTGTCCACGTGCAGGCAACGAGACGTGCTAAATTCTTACTGCATCGGACAGATATTGAGTTCGCAAACAGACAAACTTGTCGGCACTTTCTGATACAGCAAATTGAATTGAGAAAACGACATTGATCAACAGTGTATATGAAATAATTGACTCGATCAACTAGGCGAACTTGTGTCCACGTGCAGGCAACGAGACGTGCTAAATTCTTACTGCATCGGACAGATATTGAGTTCGCAAACAGACAAGCTTGTCGGCACTTTCTGATACAGCAAATTGAATTGAGAAAACGACATTGATCAACAGTGTATATGAAATAATTGACTCGATCAACTAGGCGAACTTGTGTCCACGTGCAGGCAACGAGACGTGGTTTTACGGGCGGTTGATCGCGATGTTTCCAAACACTAGTCGCCAAATGAAGCGAAACCATTATTCTGAACGGTTCCTATCTAGATGCATTGTTAGTTTGAAGATTACTGAGGGCGTTGAGTAATTATGTATTGTGCTTTGTTAATCGACCGTGGTAGCTTTAATTTAGATCATCTTAAAACATACTGTCGTATTTTTGAAGACGTGCCTTGAAGCCTGATCCAGTAGCAGTTTGCGAAATCGATCAGGGCTCTAATAACTGTTCTCCATTATTATGAATCATCATTGCGATATTCCATCATTAAATCTTTTTACTGGACATTGCTAAAGGATCTGCAGAACCTGTTTAATTAATCTTAAGCGTTATGGAGCATCTTACGAGGCTACTAAATAACAATCGATAAAGGGAATTACTCCACTCCCTTGTTGATATCAACACTGTTGTTTGAAGAAACAGTGTTGATATCAACTTGCGACCATTTTTAACACAGAAACAGAGCAGTCTTTCTTATTTTCAAATTTCCCAATTCTATTGCACGTACAATTCTCTCTTCAAAAAGCCTAGGGGTCATGTGATGCAGTGTTTTCCTTTGTGAATATTAATAACTTTTTGTTTATAAATGCCTTAATGTGTATGAAACCCTCGTAGTGTGAGTTCTTCCACTCGTACTTGATAGGTGTTTTTTGTTCGTTTTGCGACGAAAATATGTCGGTGACACGGTAAACAGTTGTCCATAAATTGTTGTCGACAATCCTCGTACCTCTATAATAGTGAAATTGACATTTAATGGCTACAAAATTGTAGTTATTAGTGGCACAGTCGACTTTCGCTCATGATCCGTCAGCGCGGGCGCTGGTCTGTGACGGCGACCTGCATTCCGTGTTGACATTGCAACTGACTTTTTGTATGGAGCCTAACTGTAAACCTTTTGGCCGTATAAGTGAAAACTGCTTCTAGGCTCTTTAAGTTAGTTTGATTATGGCAACGAACCATAGGACGTAATTCACGTGGAAAGCTAGTATCACATATTCGTCTGTCACTTCTTTTCAATTTTTTAATAATTTAAGTTGTAAAGTTGAAATTGTAATGTACTAAAATGATTTCTGATATGGGAATGTGTCATTTTATTCCATCTTTGTAATAAAAGGTCTTTAATCAACCGTTTGTTAAGAAATTGTCTCCACTGAAAATTTTTATTCTAGTACTTCGTGTTTTATTGTTTGTTAAAATTAAATTAATGTATTTAGGTATTTAATTAAAATTATTTATTATAATTTTTGTAATAAAAATACTTTGATATTTAAATTTGCGTGTGGGTGAAGTAAATAAGCATTAGGTTGATGTGAATAATTAATTGCATTTAAGTGTGTGTATATATATATATATATATATATATGTATATATATATATATATATATATGTATATATGTATGTATGTATGTATATATATGTATGTATATATATATATATGTATATATATGTATATATGTGTGTATATATATATATATATATATATATATATATACATATGTATGTATGTTTAGTAAAATATTGACAAAACATTTGTGGTGCTAAGTCGGTTTACATTCAACTAGTTTCAGTCATGGAACGACCAGTAATTATATATAATTTTTTTGATACAATATTTTTATTTTACTTCTAACAAAACTTTCGGATCTTTCAATTTTTATGTATATAATTTATTGCAGTAAAGTTGATTGACTACAAACGACTCTCGCCTGTATATTAACAGGTTTTCGTTTGATATTATGGACGATAATAAAAATGTTGACGTTTCAATTGTAGCGGATCGATCAATTGACGTTTCGATTGAAGTATTTCAATATTGTAGAGGAATGATATAACGAATCGATACCTATGTATTGAAGTGAAAGTGTCTGTACGAATAAAATCAAATCTTTCAGTAAGATACTCGCCTGCTTAGATTCATTGTGTAAGTTTATGAAAAATTTATATTGTAAAGAAATTTATTTAATATTTTTTTATATATTTTAATTAAAGTTTTATGTTTTCGGTCAGCCTTATATTTGTATGCTTTTAGTAACAAGCTACCTTAAGTTCCGTGTAAAATTTATTATAGACCGCCAATCGATTTTGTAAAATTACTTACAAAATAAACTTAATTTGTTATTAGCGATTATTGTAAAAAGTCCGGCCAGAGGCTTTTAGTAACACGCACAATGTGAGGTTTCGTAGTTGAATACACGTATTGAAATTGTCGATGCAAGTTAATCAAAATAATTTTAATTGAAAGTTCTAATCAAATGCTGATACCAAGAATTTTTTAAAGTTTTTCAAACCTACAATTGCGAAATTCGAGAGAGAAGGATTGCATTTCATTTCGCTTTAAACCTTAGTGTTTTTCAAATGGGGCTCTAAGATAAAAAATTATAAATAGAATCTTTATTCCTTCTTCTTCTATTCTTCGCTCCTATATTCATAAACATTTTAATATTTTACTACATATTAGTTGAGATCCCCATGAGACACATATATGTAAAATTTTATGCGCATAGTGATGGACGGACGAATGGATATGATCTATCACGAAAAAAACTCTGAAAAATAACCGTGAAAACTTGTGAAATTTTACAATTCCATATTTCAGACTTTCGATCACTTATATGACCCGTCTGTGAAGTTTATATGATTCTTTGACAACACAGACAATCAGCGATAATTATGTGCAAATATTTTGTTACGCGTGTAAACCAATTGAATTGCAATAAATTGCATTCGCGTGCATGATGTCATGACGTGTAGCTTTGAGCTGATGATATCATTGGTAAGATCAAAATATCTTTTTGATCATAAAATATATGAAGGTGAAGCAAAACAATTAAGGAAAAACATTTATTTGCCGCTCATAGAAACATGTGTCGATTGATTCTTTGTGTGAACAACGTAGTATATAAGAAATATATATATATATATATATATATATATGTGTGCTATGACAACACTGTTTCAAATAGCCCACCCATATAGGGTAGGCAGCGATTATCGAGAGATACTTATACAGATCTTAATACCGATATAATACTTTCTTATATTATTCGATTACTCAAAGCGTACAAGCGAGTATTGTTTTTGGGTGTTTGTATGTATGTTTGATTCTTTATTTCCTTATACAGACTTGGCGGATTTTCATGTACGAAATGTCGTTTTCTAGGCTTTGTAAGTGTCACTGAATATATATGATGTTACTTTGAAGTCAAAATGGCGGGCAATACGGTGCCGCGAAATATATTGGTCACATAGTGGACGCGTGTGTGTATAGCTTTTGGTATTAAGATATATATATATATATATATATATATATATATATATGTATATGTATATGTATATGTATAGCCTGGTAATACGTATAGTATTTCTTTCACTAATGTAGTTGGTATAGGGTATTCGAAGAAACGATTTAATGAAACAGTTAGAAATAAATGAAAATTATTATTAAAAACAAAAAGAAGTTGCAAACAAAAACCGACAACAATGATTTGCAGGTGAGGTCATATTGGGGGCAATAAGTCAATGTTTGATTGCCGGATCTTGTCTAAAAATAATTGCTTTAGGACATCATGACAATGTTAGAAAAATTTGTTTCTTTCTTTTCAGATTTTTGCACAGTCAGTATATTATTATTTAGATTGTTTTCGTCCTAGTGCGAATCACGAGTATCTATGTACACAACATTTATATTTATATGTACCCCTAGATTAATGTTATCAGTGCCAATACTTCCATTCATTGGATTAAGCGTCTCGGTCCCGGATACATGCAGTATTATTCACCTACCTATTTATAAAATAAACTTATAATGTAATAAATCACCAAAGTAAGTAATTGCTGAAACGGGCTGAAGATGAAATATATTATGGCTTGAAACTTTATTATCTACTTCAGAAGTAACAGTTACTCCAATGGACATGGTCAATTTCTACCTAATTGTACGTAGTGATGCCCATAAATTTAAAATAGACACGAAACAAATTAAAAATAAATTAATGAATTATGGTGATTTTTTTACATCCCTAGAGCTCGGAAGTAATTATTTATGTGAAATAAAAAAAATAATTGTTTAACGATAATTTTTATCTTTTACGTCACTTGCACATTATATTGACGTTCCATTCAATGTCGTTTTTTTTTGTTAAAATGACGTAACATTTTATAGTTACAAATAATTTATATAGTGTAAAAGTTGTCAGAACCACGTAATAACATATAAAAACGCTATTATCAAAGTCATAACGCGTTGTGTCAGAATTATTTTGACAGTTGGTAACATCTACAAATGACATAGGCGTGTTTGTAGTCCGTTTGCATTTGAATTCTTGCAGTGTTGTTTGTTGGCGATTTGCTTGCGTTTGTTGGCAATTTTTATTGACAATTGGCGTTCTACACGGACTGATTTCATCCACGCCACGATTCTTTCCATATATTTCGGATCACTTCCTAATTATGAAGTGTAATATGGACATGCAACAAATACGGCGGCATATCGTGTCCTCGCTATCAATTCAATATTAAGAAGATGTAATATTTTATATCTAAGTGATTATAGAAATTCTACACTGGCACATGATAGTGCCATTCCAGTTTCTTCGTTACGTAGTGTGTGTCTTACTTTTTTGTGTTCTGTTTTCTAACTAGTAACGGACTGGTCTGGACTGGTAGCGTTTAAATATTTGTTAATTATTTGTCGAAGTGCATAATGTTCTGCAAAGATATCGATATTTATATTATGTAGTATTGTACGAAAATAGCTATATATATTTTGTTAATTTTGACGTAAGTTCGAGCTCCGGAAACCTGTTATTTATTTATTATTCATGTATAGATACCTAAAATTAAAAAAAATACTACAAATTGTTGATGGGCGTTGAAATTAGCAACTAGGCAGACACCCATATGAAAATTGGCCTTGCCTTTTGTTTCTACTATATAATGGGCATTAATTTTGATGAAACCCCGAGTTCATGAAACCTGTTATTTATATATTATTGATGTATAGATACCCAGAATTACAAAACAGTACAAATGTTTGATGGGCGTTCAAATTAGCAACTAGGCAGATACCCATACTAAAATTGGCCTTCTCTTTGATTACTGCTATATAATGGGCATTAATTTTGATAAAACCCCGAGCTCCTGAAATCCGTTACGAGTTTTATTGATGTATAGATACCCAGGATTACAAAACAGTACAAATGTTTGATTGGCGTTGTCTTTTATTACTACTATATACTATAGATTGTAATATTAAATTATTAAACTAGATAGTTTTTTACCAAATCGTGTAATGATTGTATTATTAAATTATTAAACTAGATAGTTTTTTTACCAAATTGTTTAATGATTGTATTATTAAATTATTAAACTAGATAGTTTTTTTACCAATTGTTTAATTTATTTTGTTGATCAAATAAGCTGAATAAAGCATATCGTTGTTCAACTTATTTGATAAACAATTTAAATTCGTTTACACTCACGTTTACTTGGAGATAGTTTGTGGTTAATCTCATTTGCCCCGACTTTATCTTTAGGGCTTTTAGGGTGCAGTCTTAAGTTTGGCGTTATTCGTATTCCGTGTATAGTTGAATTTGTTACCATTAAACAATACGTACTTACGAAATATTTTATACAGAAAATAGAATAAACTTAATTTTTGTTATCATCCCAGGAAAAATATTTCTAATTCACAATGTCTTATTTATTTAAATACCATGAAAAGGGTTACCATTTTGCTAAAATGCAGATAGAATAGGACGAAAGGGGTTTTTGTTCTCCACCCTAACCGCAGAGCTTCTTTCCTTGACTAGACCACCTACATTGTATTTCCCCTTGCGTCATCGCTTATTATTCGTGAGGGTGGCAAGTTGCACATTTGCAGACATCTTTTATTTATTCATCTATATATTATGATAGATGTGTGAATGCGGTGGAAAAAATAAACATATACCTCTAAAAATCGGTGATTATATTCGTAAATTTATCAGACATTTTAAAAATATAATCAAGAATACGATTTGTAAGTGATTTATTTTTAAAATGGATCCGATAACGATGTACTTATTTATATTAAATGTAAACACACTTTTACTGCGTAAAATAAAAATATAAGTGATTGCGTTTCCTATATAAGTGTTTGTCACACCTTTCAAGTCCAATACTGCCGAGTCGAAACCACAGCCAATTTTGTTTACTGTCGGTAGTTCAGGACGTAATATTCGGTTTCACAAATAAACATATCCGAATGAATATTGTATGTTTCGAACAAGGGAAAATATGTTTATTTACGTACTTAAACTATTATTTCAAGGGACTTAAATGCACGGAGGCAGAAACTAGTCTTCTGTCTCTTTCAAGTTCAACACTGTCCGATCGGACCCACAACCATTTTTGTGTAATTTCGTTACGTTCAGGACGTAATATTCGGTTTCACAATTAAGTATACCCGAATAAATATTGTATGTTTGTTCGGGTAAATATGTTTATTTATGCTTTTAAATGATTGTTTCAAGGAACTTGTCCGCATTGAGGTAGAAACTAATCTCGTAGCTCCTTTCAAGTCCGATAGGGTCAGAGGCCATAACTATTTTTGTTTACGTTCGTCACGTTCAGGACGTAATATTCGGTTTTACAATTAAGTATACTAGAATAAATATTGTAGTTTATTCGGTTAAATATGTTTATTTATGCTCTTAAATGATTATTTCAAGGAACTTATACGCATTGAGGTAGAAACTAATCTCGTAGCTCCTTTCAAATCCGATAGGGTTAGAGGCCATAACTATTTATGTTTACGTTCGTCACGTTCAGGACGTAATATTCGATTTTACAAGTATGCACACCTGAATAAATATTGTATATTTTGTGTAAGGAAAAATATGTTTATTTATGTTCTTATATGTTTATTTCACAGAACTTCACGCATTGAGGCAGAAACTAGTCTCGTAACCTCTTTCAATTCCAAGAGAGTCAGAGGCAACAACCATTTTTTTCAATTTCGTTACGTTGAGGACGTAATATTCGTTTCAAATATAAGCGTACCCGAATAAATACGGTATATTTTGTCTAAAGGAAAATAAGTTTATTTATACTCTTACGTCATTATTTCGAAGAACTTAGAAGCGTTGAGGTTAAAACTAGCCTCCTAGTTAAAGACAAAACTGGTAAACGTGAAGTGCTATCAAAAAGTTTATTTTCTTTTAACCGTTACCCGCGACTTCGCTCGCGTAATTTTTTTATTAACACGTGGGTTCGTGTAATTTTTTTATAACATGGTGGAGTTTTCTACAGTATTAATGTTTGCATCTCAAAGGCACCCTTGAACGAGGTAGAAGTAACTAATCTTAATTTTAACTGAATGATCGTAATAGTCTTGAAAAATTTTACAGCCCACGTGCTCGTTACTAACTAGAGCGCCTATTTTAATTTAGGGCCTCTTAAGGACTGCTCTAACAGACTGACAGACAGATTTCCAAAAATATTTAGTGTACAAACTTTACCTCTTTCCACCTACATTATGTAATGGTGTTGATAACTATGTAAGCAGGTAGGTAGAATATGACGCATAAATATGTAAGCAGGTAGGTAGAATATGACGCATAAATATGTAAGCAACGCATAAATATGTAAGAATATGACACTGGTAAAAAGAGTGCTATGTAAATTTTGTGTTTTTATATTAAATTTATTTTACTCATGTCTGAACTGCTTTACTTCACCACAAGCAGCTTAGAACCAAGACCCCTAGTGAAAACTTTCCTGTTTGAAATGTAATATCGCCTAGTCAGCCCCACAACTTTACTAATGGTGCCTGAGCTTAGAAATTCCGAAACATTTTACTTCAGCATATTTAGAAAAGGAGAAAAAAATAATAATTTGATTGACGGCCTTCCCACGCACGAATTCGCTGCTTCTAAGCATAAGAAGCAATGAATCATTTCGATCTCCAAATTATGATTAAGTTACTCAGCATATTTCTTTTGTTACGCGAGACCAGCACTTTTTGCGACGCGTGTATCGCTTGAAATTTCCCATTCTAGAAAATTGCCTTTTTCTTGTTGCCGTTTTCGCCCTGAAGCGTTGGCGTCTTAATTTGTCGGCCTATTGAATTGCTATTTCTTTGTTGTAAATGTATTTTTGACTATATAACAAAAGTAATACTGAGAATTGAGACATTCATAGGATTGAATAAGATTTTGGGTAGAAGACTTATAAATGTGTTTTTTATGTATTTTTTTAAATTTAATCATACATTTATTTCGCAATAAATTGTGACAAACAACATTGGCGACATTTGACCAGTGACGACATTTTGCTGCCAGTTAAGTAATTGTAAAATTTGTGAAGGTTATGAAGGGCCAAATGTGAATAAGGCACTATTAAAATTAACGAACCAAAGTGTTCTAGCAGTACGAAACAAATCTTTAATTGACTCTAAAATCTTTAACTGAAATCTTTGCTTGAAAATTTTGAATCAGATGTAAATTTTATTATTGCAATATTTCATTACTTTGATGGTTGGTCTACCAAATAGGAGGATTTTCAATTATACCAGGAACAAGTGCGATACACCAATCATTTCTTATAACTTGTGCCATCACGTTGGCTAGCTCTAGGACCAGGGGCCCAAAGGATTTTGGAACAGTGGCGTGCTATCAATAGATATTTCCTGACAGTTTTACCTGTTAAATCTTCTTCACTTTCAGAGAAGTTGAGAGAAATAGTCAATCTTATAAACCAATCTAACATTAAAGCATAACTTGTGTTTATTACAGAAAGTGCCAACATTTTTTTCTTCTACTTGGCAGTTTTTTTGCAAAAACCTTTAATCCACCTATTGTATGAAAATACAGGTGAACTTCTAATCAAATTGAGGAATAAGGTTTACAAGTCTGACATTGTATGCAACTTCTCTGTTGTAGAAGCACATTTTTGCCTCTGAATAATATTTCTTGTAGTGACGTCCTCATCAAGAAATTGAAAAATATGAAAGAGAAAGATGCTGTTTGTTTTTGTAAAGGGATGAAATCTCTTTTTTTTGAAAGTGCCAAGTACTTATTAGAACGTTTCAAATTGAATGAACTTTCACATCGTGACAGTGTGTTGTATAATGCCAGTTGTTTGAAGGTTGCAGACTTTAAAAGTATTTCCTCTGAACACAAAATAGTAGCTTTAGGTAATGCTGTACTTTTTGATATGGATACGGCCATTTTGTTAGACGAGTGGAAAATGTTAAATTTGAATTAGAAATACCTCGAGGTGTCCCAGATAATTGATAAATATTGATCCTATTTTTATAATTAAAGGTTTGCCCCAAACTGTTTGAAATATTCCTCTGTAACTAAAATTGTTTTAAAAGCTATACTTTTTGTTTGTCTCATGGTAGTGCTTCGATAGATAGAGGAGTTTTTTTCTTTCTAGACATGTTTTAAAAAGTGGTAAGGTAAGTATGAGTGAACGTGGTTTAAATGCTATGTTGAACATATTATCTGGCATAAAATTGCCAAGCATACTTGCTTCTTATTACAAAAAAAAATGCTAGTGCTGACTAGGAACGCACACCAAAGTTACAAAGCTACTTAGATGAAAAAAATAAGCAACAACAGATGTCGAGGGAATCTGAAGAAATGCGAGCGTTGGAGAAGAAAGTGGAAACGTTGAAGGTAAAAACTGCTACTGATTCGAATTAATTATCAAAGAATTTATTGTAGAAAAATAAGGAAAAGGAAGTCCAAGGAAAAGCTGCCGATCAACTAATGAATAAGGGGCTGCAATTGCAGGAGACATTAAACGAAAAACAACTAAAATATCATCCTACTTTAAGAAAATGTAATTCGGTTTTTTTTTGTAATTGCCAAGCACTATTAGGGAAGGTAAAATAAAATAATATAGACGATGGCCCATCCAAAGAATTATTTGAAAAAGTAATCTAATATTTTTATTGTGCCTTCTTATTTAAATAATCTCTCATCCGGCTTTCATTGGTCGGGCTTTTTGTTAAAAACAATTTTATTGGTATCTCAGATTTCGTTTGTCCTATTGGTCCCTTTTTTGACTATGCTAGTCCCTTAAGTCCTTATTTATTTTCGAATTTCTACTAAAAGGCCTGAGTATGTGTTGAAATCGATATGATATATTAGAATATTTTATTGATTATACGAGATCGTCCAATATTTTATAGGAAGACATAGAAGCCAACTTGCTATACTAAATTAAGCACATTTATACCATTAAGCTCAGTTTGAATATGTTTCCATAATAAATATTAGAGGTAAGATTCTATACAATGATATAAGGAATTTGAAATTAAGTAAACTGTGAAAGAAGTGTTTATTTCTTTGCAGAACTCGATGTCTACGTAGACAAATTGATGAATATATTTTTATAACAACGAAGAAAAATATATTTTTATGTTTATTATTGTGGCTATAAATATACTTATCGAAATTCCCAACTTGTCTTGTAATAATTGTAATATCATTTATCGTATCCGATTAAGTGGACGTGCTGTTGATAATAATCTCGGTAATTCCATTATGGTAACAGCAGGTGGACGAGCGTCTGAAATTACGTGTCTTTTTTATGCTTATGACGAATTCCTTCAATTCAACGTCGACAACTCAATAAAGATATTTAATACTACAATAGGCTGCAAACCTTGGCGCCAAATAAAACGGACAAAAATTGTTGAATTCAGGTGTTTATTTGGTTTTGGTACAAACAAGGTTTAAATAGGGATCTAGATTGCAAGGTTGACAATGACTTACTGCTGTCAAAGTCACGCGAAAACGATCAAGTTCAAATAAGGAAGGTGATGTTTTTACTTTTGTTTCCGACTTACAGTAATTATCAAAAACATTCGTTATGTTATTCATGTAAGACTAATATCCTCTTCGAACTGCGTTTACTTAAATTCCACATCTGACGTAACAAGCAAGATTCCGCGCAATTATACGAGATTTTCGCAAATAATTAAGATAATGAATTTGTGTAAAAAGTGGTTATTCGACTCATTTGTACGTATATGACTTGTTTATTATGATTGAAATATCTTAAACGCGTGTTACCTGATTATTCACATTTTGTTAACATTTAATATTATTAAGAATGTTGTAATACAAATTATATAATACATTTGCAATTGAAATGTCTTCAAAATACAGGTTGTTTAAGAGTTGTTAGCTTATAAATAATGCTAACATTTAAATAATGATAACGAAGTATGAGAAACGGAGAAAAGTGATGGACGATCAAGGAACCATACGAATGACGGAAATTTCTGCTCGCTGCTTCGCTGTTCGGTCAAATAGTGTTTACTAATTAGTATTCATTCGATTATAAAGATCGTTAATTAATAATATCGTCGTTCGAAATTTTATAATTATAATAGTTGCTAATACTGTTATATAAATAACCCATTACTATAGTTCATAGTTATTTATAAATAGACATAGTTTTTAATTTGTGTTTGTAATACGTAACTGACCACATTTTTAATTAAATAGATATCGCTTCCGTTTAAAAGAGTTATGAGTTTTCACAGACCAAACATTTTTGTTTTTCTATTGACAGTATAGATTAAATTTGTCAACCATTAAAGATGGCATACGTTCGTCTCCTTTGATTTTTTAAATTGGTTATATTAATACTACCTGTGTCCTGCGGTTTCACCCGCGTAGAATTATCTTCATTACGCTGCTCTCTCCTCCGCGGTTATTAAACCGCTGCGACCCGTTCGCCATAAGACATCGGTCCTCGGGGTCGGGTTTTTGTTGCACTTTTTGGGTTTCGTACTTCAAAAGGGAAAACGGAGCCATTGCAAGATCACTCAAGTGTCTGCCTATCTGTCTGTCACAGCCATTTTTCTTAAAAACCGCTTGTAGTAGGTACGTGAAAATTGACATAGCAATAAAAATATTAATCCGCACTTATCTCAATGGTTTATACTCGAAAATATTCAGTATTCGATTTTTTTTAAATTCTATACATACGAAGACGATACACGAGTATCGTTTGAAATACTTAATAATAAGAGCTTAACTCAAATGGTACTGAAAAATGGGAGTTTTAAAAGCTGACGTAACGGTTTTTTGAAAACGATAGCGATTATCTTAAGTCTTATAGTTATTAAAATATGGAAAATGTTTTAACTTCTGCGATATTTACGTTATTAAAAATAATATTTGTATTAATAGAAATACTGTTTAACCTTAAATGTTTATATGTGCCAAAATGTTTACAAAACCCTCGTAGTGCCTGTTCTACTGGTATTTAACAAGTTTTTTTAATTGTTTATAATAACTATTATTGTTTTTTATAACTTTTTAATTGTTTATATAAAGATTTATCGGCAGGTTTGTCTGCGTGAGTTTTCAGTTAAGGCGTGATTCCTTCCTATAATACTGTTGAAACATTTTGTCTAAAAATCGTCAATTAATATTTTATAGGGCAAAATGTTTATCAATTGTGTAAAAAAGCACTGAGCTCCTATGTTAATATTAGATTTTAAAGCTATTTGAATTATTATTGTGTATGCCAAGTTGTACGAAACCCCATCCGAAGATTTGGGCATGATTGACTATGAAACATCCAAACACTTCACGTCGTTTAATAACCCATCCGGGTCTATGTGTTACTTTATCACACGATGTATACGTATGCTAAATTTATTAGGGGATGATTCTTTGGCTGCGGAAATTTTGTACAGATGTAGGTATGATTGTCTAACAAACATCCACACACCTACGTAGTTTAATAACCCACCCGTGTCTATGTGTTACTCCACCACACGATGTATACGTATGCTAAATTTATTAGCGGTTGAGGTTTGGCTACGGAATTTTTACACAGTTGTAGGCATGGTTGACTAACAACTATCCAAACACTTCACGTAGTTTAATAATCCACCCGGGTCTATGTGTTACTCTACCACACGTATATCACATTATGTATACATATGCTAAATTTCTTGGCGGATGAGATTGTTTGGCTGCGAAATTTTTACAAAGATGTAGGCATGATTGTTTAACAAACAATTTTGTTAGCGCGTATGTACATATGTTAAAATTGGCTGTGAAATTTTTACACAACACACAACAAATGGACTTTCACATTAATAATATTAGTAGGGATCTCGTAATGTGTCTACTTTTATCAATTTATCGCGCAGCTGCTAAATTTGAAAGTATTATTGCTTTCGATATCGATCGATAAACAAATTGCACATGAAGATCACGTGAGCAGAATTAATTAAATCATTGAATAGAATAGAAATAAGGAGCCGTAATATACAGATTATATATCAACGACAGGGTGTTTTCCTGTTAGAATGGTTTTCGTATTGTCTATCTTTATCATTTTATCGTGTAGCTGCTAAATTTGGTAATATTATTGCTTTTGATATCGATCGATAAACAAATTGCACACGTAGATCACGTGGGTGGAATTAATTAAACTATTGGATATAAATAAGGAACCGTGATGCACAGACTGAATATTAACGACAAAGTGTTTTCTTGTTACAAGGGTTTTCGTATTGTGTCTACCTACATCATTTTATCCCGCAACTGCTAAATTTGCAAATATTATTGTTTTTGATATCGATCGATATATAAATTGCACACGTAAATTACGTGGGTAGAATTGATTAAAGCATTGTATATAAATAAGGAGCTGTGATGTATAGATTGAATATTAACGACAATGTGTTTTCCTGTTAGAAAGGTTTTCATATTGTGTCTACCTACATCATTTTATTTCGCAGCAGCTAAATTTGGATATACTATTCATTTTAATGTAGATCTATAAACAAATTATACGTGCAAATTCCATGGACAGAATTAAATCATTGGCTTAAACTATGAAACTGTGATGTAAATACTGAACCTTAAAAAATTATCTTCCTGATAGGAGCCCGGAATACAAAAAAATGTAACTCATGTTATCTGATTTATAGGTGACTGGGCCTTTACAATTACGCTTTATATCCGTTTTTTTCGAAATTTTACTTCCTTATGGTTTGAAGATAGTTTCGCAATGCAATCAAGTATTGATCGTATTGTAACTTTATTATAGTGACATTTGCGAAAGTAAAAGAAATTAGTCAATTGCGAGTATACGAATTATTTTAACGAATTATTTTTATTCTTTTTGTTTATTTTATTATAACTGTGAATCAAATATGAATTGTATCACAATGTAATATAATAGAGAACATATTGTACATACGTATATTATTTTATTATTACTGTGAATCAAATAGGAATTGCATCACAATGTAATATAATAAAGAACATATTGTACATACGTATATTATTTTATTATTACTGTGAATCAAATATGAATTGCATCACAATGTAATATAATAGAGAATATATTGTACATACGTATATTATTTTATTATTACTGTGAATCAAATATGAATTGCATCACAATGTAATATAATAGAGAACATATTGTACATAGGTATATTATTTTATTATTACTGTGAATCAAATATGAATTGCATCACAATGTAATATAATAGAGAACATATTGTACATAGGTATATTATTTTATTATTACTATGAATCAAATATGAATTGCATCACAATGTAATATAATAGAGAACATATTGTACATAGGTATATTATTTTATTATTACTGTGAATCAAATATGAATTGCATCACAATGTAATATAATAGAGAACATATTGTACATAGGTATATTATTTTATTATTACTGTGAATCAAATATGAATTGCATCACAATGTAATATAATAGAGAACATATTGTACATAGGTATATTATTTTATTATTACTGTGAATCAAATATGAATTGCATCACAATGTAATATAATAGAGAACATATTGTACATAGGTATATTATTTTATTATTACTGTGAATCAAATATGAATTGCATCACAATGTAATATAATAGAGAATATATTGTACATACGTATATTATTTTATTATTACTGTGAATCAAATATGAATTGCATCACAATGTAATATAATAGAGAACATATTGTACATACGTATATTATTTTATTATTACTGTGAATCAAATATGAATTGCATCACAATGTAATATAATAGAGAAAATATTGTACATACGTATATTATTTTATTATAACTGTGAATCAAATATGAATTGCATCACAATGTAATGTAATAGAGAATATATTGTACATACGTATATTATTTTAATATTACTGTGAATCAAATATGAATTGCATCACAATGTAATATAATAGAGAAAATATTGTACATACGTATATTATTTTAATATTACTGTGAATCAAATATGAATTGCATCACAATGTAATATAATAGAGAATATATTGTACATACGTATATTATTTTATTATATCTGTGAATCAAATATGAATTGCATCACAATGTAATATAATAGAGAAAATATTGTACATACGTATATTATTTTAATATTACTGTGAATCAAATATGAATTGCATCACAATGTAATATAATAGAGAACATATTGTACTTACGTATATTATTTTATTATAACTGTGAATCAAATATGAATTGCATCACAATGTAATATAATAGAGAACATATTGTACATACGTATATTATTTTATTATAACTGTGAATCAAATATGAATTGCATCACAATGTAATATAATAGAGAATATATTGTAAGGAGTTAAATAATACGCGGGATCCTACTTCAAACGACAAAAAATGAATTTTATTTATTGCGTACTATAAATAGTCGC
Organism: Druceiella hillmani; assembly: GCA_039881145.1. Classification (NCBI taxonomy): domain Eukaryota; kingdom Metazoa; phylum Arthropoda; class Insecta; order Lepidoptera; family Hepialidae; genus Druceiella; species Druceiella hillmani. The sequence continues at coordinate 3,290,812 of JAYKKI010000062.1, forward strand.
GTCTAAAATATCCAACGAATTCCAAATTCTGACAAAAAGGAGCAAAAAAATTGGTATTAATATTATATATCATAAAAGATGCCAACTTTATTAAGAGCACTAAACCGTGACCTAATGCTCAAACTCCAACTTAGTCGCTGCTTCCCAGAAATTGCTTTAAGCGAGTAAAATCGATTTTATATGGTTTGCTTTTCTAAGAACATAAATTATAACCCGTATAGGTTTGTCGACCACAATAGAAGCGCCAATTGAAGTTGCCAAAACTGCACATTAAATCGGGCCGAGCTTCGGTCACAAATTGGTACGAAGGTCCCGTTGGAAAAAGATGACCCGGAGATCAATCAAAATGTTGCGGCGCACGCTTTCTGTCAATCTGTATTGCTCCACCGACCAAATTGAATTCAAGGAGCCATGATGCAAGAATTGAACACTTGACCACGAGCGTTTCTTCCTTATGAGCGTAGCGTATAAAAAACCACTCGTGTCGTCTGGTTAAGGATGACTCAACTGTAATCTTGCAGTTCCTTACCATCGCTTTCCGCACAGAGAAGAACATATTAACATATTAATATTATACACGGTGTCCGGGAATAAGTGTCGGACAAAGAAGGACACTATTCGTTGGCTACAATGGAAAAAATTGTCGTTGAAATAGAACGTAAAACACGACCTTTTTCTAATTGAGTGCAAACAAATAATATATAACTCTTTTTAACACACCCAGTACTTGCCTGGAGCGCGGTGCTTATATTCCTGTACGGTAACATGCAACATACAAGTGCTTTGTTCTCTTGCCATCATTCTGAACGTATGCGATTTTTAGGTCTCTAAAGTAAATAATTGCTCTTTTTAGGGTTCCGTACCTGAAAAGGAAAAAAAGCAACCGTTACTTCGTTGTCCGTCTGTCTGCCGGCAGGACCCTTTTTATCGGGAACGCGTGGAGTTATCAAGTTGAAATTATTATAAAATACTTAGGTCCACGGTCCCTTGGAGTTGTAAAAAATCAAGCTGTTCTCAAGAAGAACTCTAAAAACACGGCCTTTTCTGCCTCATATTTTAACCGTCGCAAGTAAATTAAAACCTATGTGGTACTTCCCGTTGACTTAAAATCATGAAATTTAGCAAGTAGCAAAGTCTCACAGCACGAGTAAAGGAAAAAATCTGAATATCGTTAATTGTAGTTATACTTTGAAATATGCCCGACGTTTTTACGACTGTGAAAGTACGGTAGGCAATATATTTACGTTGTGTAAAATTAATATTTGAAAATAGTGTAATAGGAATACTATGTACCTTTAAATGTTTATATAAGTATAAGGAACCCTCGTAGTGCGAGTTCTACTCGTGCTTGACGTCTTTTTTTATATAAGATACCACCAGCATTAATATCCTAGCCAAGTCCCGCTTCGCCTAAATTTATATTCATTGTTTTGCCTCATTTATCTATTATTATAATTTGTTTAAACAAACTTTTAAAATTTTAATTTTCACAGTATTTTGTTCTCTTTCCTACTGTTTTGAACGCTTGCGACTTAATATCTTTAAAGTTTTCCTTTGTTCGTTTAAATAATCACTGTCTTCTATATGTATAAGATTCCACTAGCTTTAATACCCTAGCCGAGTCCCGATCCGCCTAGATTTATATTCATTGTTTTGCCGCATTCATCTATTATTATTTGTGTAAACAAACTTTTAAAATTTTAATTTCCACATTAAATTGTTCTCTTTCCGATTGTTTTGAACGCTTGCGACTTAAGATCTTTAAAGTTTTCCTTTGTTTAAATAATCAATTTCTTCTACGTGTATCTGTTCTACTAACTTTAATACCCTCGCTAAGTACGTGTTCTACTAACTTTAATATCCTCGCTAAGTCCCACTTCGCCTAGATTTATGCTCATTGTTTTGCCGTCTATTTATTCTACAAGTTGAGTAAATAGCTGACACACTCAACTTTATCTGCTATGTTTATTTAATCATTTAGTGATGTCAACATTATTTTTTCTGTGTGTGCTTTAATTTTGATTGTCCAGTTGTGAGTAGAAATCTTTTGTCTCTGGGCGAGTACAAACCACTGATGAATGAATGACTCGCTGTGTATCTAATTTATGGTCAATAAATACTTGTTGGAATGTTCAAATAATCCTTAGTGTTATCAGTTAGAAGTCGAAGCTTGAGTGATGTCCTATTGTTGTGGCGATTGTGTGTTCCGAGCGTAACGTCCTCATTCGTTTGTGGGATAAAAAAATATCTTTGATCGATGGAGTTGCGTCCGTTGCTTTCGGGGTAACTGTCACTTGTTTATTTAGTCTTAATTAAATTAATTATAGAAAAAGGGTATAGTGATCTGATTTGACTTCAACTAAGACCAGATTTAATTTCTTGTTCTTAATGAGATGAATACTCGTAAAGATTTTGCTTCGGGTGGGGATTTTAATTGATACGAAATAAAATTATCATTAAAAAAAAATAAAAAAATATGGTTTTAGCAATATGAAATGAAAAATAAAAAATAATCTTTAAATCTAAACTTTTTGGTCAACAACGAAAGGATGTCTCACAACTCGGTATAACTTAATTTTTTTAATATCAGTTTTCGTAATTTTTTTTATATCCAGCTATTTGTAAAGGTATTATGAAAATGTGAGTCGAGATCCATACCACGCTTTTTTTTTTACATAAAAAAATATTTTTTGTCTGTCACTGTATTCTTAGTTTAAGCTTATATAAACATTTAAGTTATACTGAGTTGTGAGACAACTTTTCGCTCTTGACCAAAATCTTTATATTTAAAGATTATTTTTTATTTTTTAGCTCATATTGCTACGAAATAATGTTTTTTTAAAATTTTTTTAACTATAATTTTATTGCATTTTTGTCTTTAAACAAAGTCTTTAAATTTTAGATTATTGTGTTGATATACGTGTACAAACTTTTAAATAATCCAGACTTCTGGAAGTGGGTGAAAATTTAATTGTAAATTCTGTTACATTCTTATATACATACATACCTACAAACATACATAAGCTAATAAAAGCGTGTTAAAAGCACTTATTGTACATTGAAAATACATAGAAATGGGGAAGAATTTTTTTTTCGCACGTTTCGTCGAGGGTTTTCGTTGGATGGGTTTTAAAATAAAATTGAGAGTTCGTTTACCATTTTTAAATTCCGTTTGCGTAGTGTTAAACTTAAAAAGTTAGTGTACAACAATATATGCCCCTTTGACTTAAAAGTAATGTACATTATATATTCTTTAACTTAAAAATAATGTACAATATATCCCCCTTTAACTTAAAAATAATGTACAATATATCCCACTTTTACTTAAAAGTACTGTACAATATATCCCCCTTTAACTTAAAAATAATGTAGAATATATCCCTCTTTAACTTAAAAATAATGTACAATATATTCCCTTTAACTTAAAAATAATGTACAATATATCCCCCTTTTACTTAAAAGTACTGTACAATATATCCCCCTTTAACTTAAAAATAATGTACAATATATCCCCCTTTAACTTAAAAGTACAGTACAATATATCCCCCTTGAACTTAAAAATAATGTACAATATATCCCTCTTTAACTTAAAAATAATGTACAATATATCCCCCTTTAACTTAAAAGTACTGTACAATATATCCCCCTTTAACTTAAAAATAATGTACAATATATCCCTCTTTAACTTAAAAATAATGTACAATATACCCCCCTTTAACTTAAAAGTACTGTACAACATATCCCCCTTTAACTTAAAAATAATGTACAATATATCCCTCTTTAACTTAAAAATAATGTACAATATATCCCTCTTTAACTTAAAAATAATGTACAATATATCCCTCTTTAACTTAAAAATAATGTACAATATATCCCTCTTTAACTTAAAAATAATGTACAATATGTCACCCCTCTTCGAATTTTTCAAACACTGGTTGGAAAATCTGAAAAAATTCTAGGCAGAAATTGAATTTGATTGCAATTTTCAATTAATTTTATTTCGGTTTATTTGCATTAACAATTTTAGGATATATTGACAAACACTAAACTCCTACTTTATATGTGTAACTTAAAAAATGGTGTAAATATCTGCGTACGATTAATTAACTACTTTTCCCAAAAAAAGGATATTAACATTATCCTTCTCTACTTCATTTCCCGTTACCATGGGAACGCTAATCTTAAGTGCTCACTAACACGATTCACCAAAGTTAGTTGTCACATTCAAAACTTCATCTATATTCGAATCTCCTTGAAAGTCTAAACTTGGGCTATTTTATTCGTTCATGCTTGGCATTTCGTGACTTTCGACGGTTACTCAAACGGAATACTTTGGCGTGCGTCTTTGCCGAACTATAATAAGTTTAATAAATTCGAATTACGTAAGCAAATGAATACGTGCCACCACACTGCGACACGCCACTTCTCAAATCAGACTTCATTTTCGCGAGTATGTTCGCCGTGGACCGTTTCGTGTGTGTTCTAAGTTCGTGACGTTCGGAATCGATACAAGCGAAAGTAAGTTGTTTTCGGAGTTCGTAACAGGAAATACGAGCGAACTAGCAAGGGCACGGCTAAGGCCGAGCGCTGATGTATTAATAATAATGATGGAACTTATTCGTGCTTCTCTCGTGTCGGATGTTTTTGACGTGGAGATCGTGAAAATGTTGTTGACGAAACATTTGTACATCCGTACTTTTATTATTTTTTTCGGATTTGGAATATTTCCGGTCACTGAAAATTTATTTTAGTTTTTTTAAAATTTTGCTTAGCTTTTTTCTCCTTTACCATAAATATATGGATGGTAGATGAAGGGCAACTAAAATATTTTATTAGATATATTTGGCGTTAATTTTGTAGAAATTCATTATTGACAATTAAATGAAACTACGTGATGTAGTATTATTTCTATTTTCTTTAAGTTCTTTACCACGACTTAAGTTTCGTTGTATTACAACCTCTTCAGATGGAGTATTAGCAAAGATCGGATCGGCTATTAGGAAGATCTTCTATCTTTGCTAACAGCCCACCTGAAGATGTTGTAATACAATGAAACCTAGGTCATGGTAAAGAACTTAAAGAAAGTAGAAACAATACTACGTCACGTAGTTTCATTTAATTGTGAATAATGAATTTGTACAAAATTAACGCCAAATATATTCAGTATTTATTTTATTTCAAATCAAACGTACAATACGTTTGATTCTGAATAAAATAAAGATTGCCATATAATTCTTAGCTAGTTCTTCATTTCAGTTCTTTTCAGCTAGTTCTTCAGATTCTTCATTTACTTCTGAACTTCTGAAGGTACGATTCTGGGGCACCTGATATTTCAAGCAACATAAGCTGTACATGTTTGCTACATTTAGGTAACATGTACAAGTACCAAGTACTCTATGCCTATTTGTTTGTGTTAATTGAATAATGTAATAATAGTGTTGGGATTAGAGGACAATGCGTATTTTTGTAACTGCGTTTGTGTAAAGTGTATTGTAACAAATTATTAGTGAGTCTAGGGAGAAAAACATTTCTGGGAGTGATTTCTGTAGATGAGATCATTGTTTGAAGTATTCTTACTGTTTTATATGTTTAGTTTTGTCTTCCAATTATATTTTTCTATGTTGTTCCCAAATATAAAACAAAGGTAGAAGTAAAAATTTGTACATTAAAGAGAACTTAAGAAATAAGTGGATTATGAGAATATTTTTTTGAAACTTTCATCTGATTGTTTTTGTTTGTTTGTATGTTGTATATATGCTTGTCAGATGCTCAAAACTGCTAAAGTCGAAATTATAAAGAAACTAAATTACAAACAATTTTTCTAATGTTTATTGGAAAACTTTAACAATGATTCTAATCTTCATGGTTTTTGAAGAAAAATAACGATATGGTTACGCCTATGAATGATATACCAGACAGTATATTTATACGGTGATAAAGAATATTACTATTTGTAGACAGTGTAATAGGAACGCTATGTACGCTTAATTGTTTATATGCGCCATGAAATATGCCTCTAGTTATTTTTGTATGGATGACCGAGCGTATAAATAAATTTCACTTTTTTTTTATATCACGTTCGAGCATTCAAATTACCTACCTTTTTCACAACTTAGAATAATTGTACCTAAGGAAGTAATCAGCATTGATGAAGCACCGTATTCCACTATCCTGGCATTACTCATTCGACTCATTCATTTTCTAAGAGTTCTACTGGTATCTCTCGGGATTATCTCATACTTCTTTCAGATAATGTTAAATTTGTATCGCAAGCCAGGATTCTGTGGGTTCTTGAGTCCAAATTAAAACAATTATAATAAATAAAACTTTCTCGTTCCGTACCCCGTTTCTTGAAAGAGAAGCGTAAATGTGCTGTGTATTGTACACCAGGTTCCGCCCAGCGCATCAAAGTGATACGTCACGACGCGGCAATTCTCTTATCGGCTTTTGAATATTGAGCGATACTAGGATTATTTCACGGAAAGAAAATTCTATGTTTTTCTTAAGTTTTTTTTAATCTTTATGATAATGAAACGTTTAAACATAATTACGATTAAGATTTTTCTCATAATCATAATCGACATTAAAAATATTTTTGTATTGGAAAATAAATTACTTCGACGTAAAGACTCAATTCAGAAAACGTACATTATCTTCGTCTTATATTTTGGAGAGAAATCTGAAAAAAATGCTTGCCACAGCATTCAACCAACAACTTTTTCAAATAGTTTTTCACTATCCACCGTACGTTCGCTTTGGTCAAACCATTTCAACATTTCTTTCAATTTCACAACCAAACTTTCTCCGAAAACATGATCGTGTATAATTAAATCTCAACTTTATAGTTCAACGTCCACTTGACAGCGATGATATACATTTAATGTACAGTACAATGAACAACCCAGTGTAGGTCTGCCTGGTACGACGTTCAACAAAATACCCGTTAAAAATCTTTAATCATTGAACTGTTTCCAATGTTTTGGCAATCGTATGTCTTGTTTGATTTAATGAAATTTACATTTGGCTTGCTCAGATCTAATTTCCCTGAATATATTATTTATGTTAATGACCTAAAATATCTGATACTGAAGTAGAGCATCTTTAAATCAATTTTTACTATAATCGACTTAGGTCACGAAAATGTTTGAGCCTCAAGTATTTTTAAAATTAACTTGTTTTGTAAAATTAAATGTTCCGATGGTAATTAGTACGCTTATTATGGCAGGGCTGACTATTCCTTGTAATTCATTAGTGAAGTTATAGTCTGATAAAAGTAATTTTAGCCAACCTGTCTTTCACACAGTTCTGAATAGCAGTTTTGGCCAGCCTTAAATTAACGTATATATATTGTTTTTAAGATATAAATGTACGCACCGTTTGTATTATGTGTTTAGCGGGCAATTTCGGTTTTCTGAAGCGAAAATTTTCCCTAAGGTTAATATTCAGTACAATTACAGTTAACAATGGATGAAACAGTCTCTGTTTCATCCATTGTTGATAAGTAAGATATGCCGTAAGAGAGAAAAACTTCTATTTAGTATTACAGGGGTAATTTTGGGCGGCAGTTAACGGCTGGAAACGTTTTTGTTTGTGAACCCACCGTGTGTCTGTATAAAATGGCAGCTAATAAAAAATACCTTTGTATTTTACAAAGTCACCGTAAAAAAAACTGAAAAAGTCTAGCACATGTGAAAGAAAGGCCACTTTAGTATAAGTAGTACTAAATAAATACCGTACCTAACTTTTTAGGTTAATTTGATGATACGGTACACTTTCAAAAGAGTTGTATTCGCGCATAAAAAAACATTTAAGGGTAAATTGAATTTCTGTTAATCTCTTTATGAAAATTCATTTTAATTTTAAAAATACACCGCGTGCTATATATGTAATTAAAATAAATTTAAACATTAAGTTTGCCCCTTTCCCCATAAATTTCTATATAGTTTAATATTTTTGAATGGTAGTTATTGAGGTTTTTTCGGGTTAATATGCTTTATTGTTACGTCAATTTTCAAGTTTCCATGTCAAGCGGTCTCTGAGATAAACAGTTCTTACAGTCGGATAGACAGGCACGTAGGTGTTCATACGATGGTTCCTTTCCCCTTTTTCAGGTAAGAAAGAAACATAGTATTTTATTTAAAAAACTCAAAGTAATGCGTATTATTCGTTATTCTTCTTGAGTTGGTACCGCATAACTGAGGATAATTGCTCCTTCGTGATAACACCTTCTCGTTTTTTTTCTCATGCCATAGGTTCCTACTCTCAGCGCTTTCTAGGGCGTCGTGTAATGGTTTGTCAAGCGTTTTTTTTAATCTGGTTTGTCCAGCATCTAGGACAGCATCTCCAAAGCATTTTCCAAGCGTCTCCGCGATTTTCGTCCTTCGAATTTGCCGGTAACAGTAAGTTTCTTAACACAGCCGGTAAGTTTCTGCGTGTTCAATTTCGTTTCAGCGGCAGGTTTCAATGTGTTTGAAGTATTCGAAAACTCTCCAAGCACAGATGATGGACAATCTCTTGTTTTTTTTCTTAAAAGTCTTTGTTCTTCAAGTTTTGATTCTGGGTTCGATCCATGAGATATTGTGCGTCTTCTTCCAGCACGACATTTTAAAGGCGTTGATCTTTTTACGATCAGCCATTTACAGCGTCCATGGCTCGGCTTGTAATGTCTGGATATTTTTCTGTCCTTCCATACTTTATCTAAGCAAGTCAATGCGCTTTTCTCCTTGCCGATTCGACGACGCATTTCTTTGTTGGATATGTTTTCGCTATTATGTGTTATCAATTCCATTATCAGTTCAACAGCTGTTAGTATCGGCATTATCTTGTCGAAGTGGAAAATGCCTTCAAGCATTATCTTGTCGAAGTGAAAAATGCCTTCAAGTTATAAAGTGTTCGCAATAGGAAACTGTACTGTACTAACGTTTTGAACAACATGACAGTCGAAAAGTTAGTGGAACAAAAATATAAAGCGAAAATTATAGAGATGTTTTCCCCTATATCTCTATATCCGTCTGCGCTTATCGCCCAAGTCGCTTGAAACGTTTTATCAGATAAACTTTACGACAATGCCGCGTGTAGGATGCAGATAATTGAAAGCTAATGCTCGTCTCTGTGGGCGCTCGCATTAAGACGCAGCCGCTTGCGTAACGCCTCGTCTGACATAATAACGATGGAGACGGGTGACGTAGGCCGAAAGGAGCGCAATGCCGTCGCGCCGCTTGTCATCGAGGCGAGTTCTGAACCCGGATACGTTATTGTATTGTTGGAGCGCCTTCGGCTCTGTGAATAGAGAACGAGATGCTAATATTCTTTTGTAGAAGGATTTTAATTGGAAAATAAGCGAGTAATAGGTCCGATCGAATTTCGGATTCCGCACCAGAAGCGTCAGAACCGAACCCTGTTGTTGTGACAACGTCGTCTGTCTGTCTGATCGTATGCTAGAAATTTCTAAATGAAATAAGATTCTCGGACCAAAATGGAAAATAATACTAAAAGTGACTTAACATTATATCTTAATGGTTCCCCCATATATATAAATGGATTCCAATTATATACGTAGGATATCATTGAATATAACTGCACGTACCTGTTCTTTTTATTTTTGTTTACTGAAAAATATTTACTCGCGGACCATCAGTTGTTGTTGTTGACATTGTGTTAAGCTGTAATCGGCTCTAAAATTTCTCATGTCCTGTATCAAGCAAAAAATTAAGAAAAAGGGTAGTAAAATTAACTAGTAAAAAAGCATTCTTAAGAAGTTCATTATATTTTCACGACTGTAAAAAATATTCTATGTAATATATTTTCAAAGTGAAAACTAACTTTAGTATCTGTAAATAGTTTAATAAAAACACTTCATACCCTTAAATGTTTAAAATTTTATATGAACTTAATTACGAAAGGAACTCTCGTACTTGACAGGTGTTGTCGTTAAGTTTGAGCGAAATGAAATTCTTTGTCTCACATGTAAAGAAATTTAGTATTTTAAGCGGATAGAATACGTACAAAATTTGTAATAAATATCTTCTGTCTGCAGTATATTTTGATTTACCCCCCCCCCTCCCCTAAAGGAGAATTCAAAGCCACTTTCACAGTGTGCAACGAATGTGACACTCTTTATCACTTCGCTATACGAAAGACGGATAGTTCGAAATTTAAATAATTCTTGTCAGTTTCTCTCTCATACACGCATGTATAAATAGAACGATTGAGAGCGAAACAGAAGATTATTTTTTCACCACTCCTTTGAGCTGCTATCGCGTTACCTTGTTAGAAATGATTGTCGATGGAATTTCCAGTAAGATCACCGTGCACTGGTGAAGTGGTCGTGCCTATATGAGAACTTGACAAAATCTGGTTGATGTTGATTTATTATAAAATATCCTGCGATACTTAGATATAGGTTTCATTATGCGAAGCCAATCCCCGACAAGACCTTTGCGCATGTTGTGCCATGGGTTTTCTTGCCGATCACGTAATGATGATGATAATGTATGACCCAAAATCTAGCTTTATTGTATTGTCTTTATGTTTCTGAGTCACTGTTTGATGTTTCTCCGATGGTTGCGCAAGTTGATAAGACCTCAACGTGATATTGGGTTTTAACATCACATTGTCAAGAGTAAAAAATAGTTTAATACTGACGGGATGTTAATTTAAATTTATAAAATGAAAATACACCGGATAAGTAGGATAGAACTCGCACTACTCCCGCTACCACTATTTCCTTATATACTTGGAGGAATACAAAAGTTTAACCATTTAAGATGTAAAGTGTTGTTAAACTTTATAAATGTTAATATTATTTTTCATCGTAATAATGTATTGCCTAGTGAACCTGATGTAAAACATAGTGAATTTCTCCAAAACTTTAAAAGCTAGGTTAATCGTTAAAGTTTACCTCTAATCTTGTAGATAAATTTTCCCAAATCCTCATTTTTCGTGATTTTTGCTTATCGAAAATGGGGGAGGGGAGATTTATTTCAAATTTTACTGCGTATCTCTGGGGGTGTGCTACATAAAATTAAAACAAAATTGAGTTCGTTATAATTCAGTCCTTTCCTCCTATATGTGAGAATCAGAGAAAAACTGAGAATAATTATTTAAATTTCGAATTATTTGTATTTAGTATATGGAATTGATAAACATTATCACTTTCGATGCTCATCGTGAAAGTCCCTTTGACTTCTCCGTTAAAGAAATGTAAGAAATGATTTTTTTTCTATTACTTAATTTGCACTCTCTAAAATACCATTTAAATTTTAAGGTGATAGCTGCAAAATATTCATATTAATATATCATCTATGATATGTAGATATACTATGTAAAATTCAAGTCTATACTTCAAACGGTTTTTGAGAAAATCGACTGTTATACGACAGACCTTTGAGTTACGAAACCCTAAAAAAACAAGGTCAGATACATTTGTCTCCTGAATTATAATGGGATACATAGCAATACCCGAAACTATTACATTTATTACATTTGCATCCTAAAGAATAATGTAATACATGACAATACCCGAAACTATTACATTTATTACATTTGCATCCTAGTGTAATGGAATACATGGTAATGCCCGAAATTATTACATTTATTACATTTGCATCCTAAAGTATAATGGAATACATGACAATACCCGAAACTATTACATTTGCATCCTAAAGTATAATGGAATACATGACAATACCCAAAACTATTACATTTATTACATTTGCATCCTAAAGTATAATGGAATACATGACAATAACCGAAACTATTACATTTATTACATTTGCATCCTAAAGTATAATGGAATACATGACAATACCCGAAACTATTACATTTGCATCCTAAAGTATAATGGAATACATGATAATACCCGAAACTATTACATTTATTACATTTGCATCCTAAAGTATAATGGAATACATGACAATACCCAAAACTATTACATTTATTACATTTGCATCCTAAAGTATAATGGAATACATGACAATACCCGAAACTATTACATTTATTACATTTGCATCCTAAAGAATAATGTAATACATGACAATACCCGAAACTATTACATTTGCATCCTAAAGAATAATGTAATACATGACAATACCCGAAACTATTACATTTATTACATTTGCATCCTAGTGTAATGGAATACATGGTAATGCCCGAAATTATTACATTTATTACATTTGCATCCTAAAGTATAATGGAATACATGACAATACCCGAAACTATTACATTTGCATCCTAAAGTATAATGGAATACATGACAATACCCAAAACTATTACATTTATTACATTTGCATCCTAAAGTATAATGGAATACATGATAATACTCGAAACTTACTTTTCCGTCCTAAATTATAACGGAATACATGACAATACCCGAAACTATTACATTTGGTCCTAGAATATAATGGAATATATAACAATACTCAAAATGATTTTAACACTTGTTTTTATTTAAACACTTTGATTGCCACATCTGCAAGATTTCACCAATTTGCTAACCCTAGGTAGCCGACTATACAGTGCGTCTTAGCATTACTACTCAAGTATGTGACCTGCCGGTACTAAATAAAAATTGTCAAAATATGAAGATTCGAATAGAACAAAAATTTAATATATTTCAATGTGGCCGCGAGTGAAATATTGCCTGTGACGTGTTAATATAGTACTTAAATACATTTTATGCAAATTATGAAGCCCGATGTTTGTAATTTTTCAAACAAGTACCTTAGTGTGTCTTAAAATAATTGTAATATAGTACTGAAATATATTTTATGTAAAGCATGAAGCCCGATGTTTGTAATTTTTCAAACAGGTACCTTAGTGTGTCTTAAAATAATTGTAATATAATATAGCACTGAAATATATTTTATGCAAATTATGAAGTTCGATGTTCGTAATTTTTCAACAGGTACCTTAGTGTGTCTTAAAATAATTGTAATATAATATAGTACTGAAATATATTTTATGTAAAGAATGAAGCCCGATGTTTGTAATTTTTCAAACAGGTACCTTAGTGTGTCTTAAAATAATTGTAATATAATATAGTACTGAAATATATTTTATGCAAATTATGAAGTCTGATGTTCGTAATTTTTCAAACAGGTACCTTAGTGTGTCTTAAAATAATTGTAATATAAAATAGTACTGAAATATATTTTATGCAAATTATGAAGTCTGATGTTTGTAATTTTTCAAACAGGTACCTTAGTGTGTCTTAAAATAATTGTAATATAATATAGTACTTAAATACATTTTATGCAAATTATGAAGCCCGATGTTTGTAATTTTTCAAACAGGTACCTTAGTGTGTCTTAAAATAATTGTAATATAATATAGTACTGAAATATATTTTATGCAAAGCATGAAGCCCGATGTTTGTAATTTTTCAAACAGGTACCTTAGTGTGTCTTAAAATAATTGTAATATAATATAGTACTGAAATATATTTTATGCAAATTATGAAGTCCGATGTTCATAATTTTTCAAACAGGTACCTTAGTGTGTCTTAAAATAATTGTAATATAATATAGTACTGAAATATATTTTATGCAAATTATGAAGTCCGATGTTTGTAATTTTTCAAACAGGTACCTTAGTGTGTCTTAAAATAATTGTAATATAATATAGTACTGAAATATATTTTATGCAAATTATGAAGTCCGATGTTCGTAATTTTTCAAACAGGTACCTTAGTGTGTCTTAAAATAATTGTAATATAACATAGTACTGAAATATATTTTATGCAAATTATGAAGTCTGATGTTTGTAATTTTTCAAACAGGTACCTTAGTGTGTCTTAAAATAATTGTAATATAATATAGTACTTAAATACATTTTATGCAAATTATGAAGCCCGATGTTTGTAATTTTTCAAACAGGTACCTTAGTGTGTCTTAAAATAATTGTAATATAATATAGTACTGAAATATATTTTATGCAAAGCATGAAGCCCGATGTTTGTAATTTTTCAAACAGGTACCTTAGTGTGTCTTAAAATAATTGTAATATAATATAGTACTGAAATATATTTTATGCAAATTATGAAGTCCGATGTTCGTAATTTTTCAAACAGGTACCTTAGTGTGTCTTAAAATAATTGTAATATAATATAGTACTGAAATATATTTTATGCAAATTATGAAGTCCGATGTTTGTAATTTTTCAAACAGGTACCTTAGTGTGTCTTAAAATAATTGTAATATAATATAGTACTGAAATATATTTTATGCAAATTATGAAGTCCGATGTTCGTAATTTTTCAAACAGGTACCTTAGTGTGTCTTAAAATAATTGTAATATAACATAGTACTGAAATATATTTTATGCAAATTATGAAGTCTGATGTTTGTAATTTTTCAAACAGGTACCTTAGTGTGTCTTAAAATAATTGTAATATAATATAGTACTTAAATACATTTTATGCAAATTATGAAGCCCGATGTTTGTAATTTTTCAAACAGGTACCTTAGTGTGTCTTAAAATAATTGTAATATAATATAGTACTGAAATATATTTTATGCAAAGCATGAAGCCCGATGTTTGTAATTTTTCAAACAGGTACCTTAGTGTGTCTTAAAATAATTGTAATATAATATAGTACTGAAATATATTTTATGCAAATTATGAAGTCCGATGTTCGTAATTTTTCAAACAGGTACCTTAGTGTGTCTTAAAATAATTGTAATATAATATAGTACTGAAATATATTTTATGCAAATTATGAAGTCTGATGTTTGTAATTTTTCAAACAGGTACCTTAGTGTGTCTTAAAATAATTGTAATATTCAAATTCAGAGCGACGTTCACATTAATACTGAAAAAAATATTTTCTTTCAGGCGCTTTACGATTTCACTAAAAATTTTACAAGCTTACGCGTAAGAAACTAGGTTTTTATAATTTTCAGAAATATACCTTATTATGTCGTAATATAATAATAATAATCAAATTTAAAGCAATAGCCATTTAAAAACAAAAAAAAATTGTCTCCTACAATATCCAGCGGACTATTTTACGTCGTTATTTTAATAATTATCCGTTATCCGATTTCGAACAGATTTATTAATTTTCGTATAATGTATGATTCGTTAAACATACTCGTATAAGTAAATTAATTTTCAAACTTTCCAAGTTGCGATTTTAAAACATCGTATCGAGATTAACAAGTATCGAGCGCCGCTGGTACAGTTGACGCAACGTTTTTTCCTCCTTCGAAATTTCGTCTGCTAGTTTCAGCGTCATGAATGTTCCGTTAGAATATTGGTCTGTTCGCTTTGTTTTGAAAAAATAATAGTTTTCAATTTTCCAATTGCTGTCGAGATTATACTTAAGGTACTATACGACTTCGCGACTGAAGATATTTATGGTTTTGTTTAACTAAAGGAGGAATCCAAGTTCCTTTTTTACGTTTATAGTCATTATAACCAAGTGTTATTAAAGTCGATATCATAAAAACGGAATATTCATACTAAGATAGAGGACATTAATTTATAATCGCGCACAGCTAGTAACTGCCTATTAGAAATTCATGATAACAATAGGATTACGGTCATCTCGCCAGCGCTTAATGGTGATGCCATCCACATCAATTTATATTAGCGCCACGAGGGCAGCTAAAGGAGAGATGGAAGTTAGTGGATAGCGAAAAAGATAATCATCTGTTTCGCTCTCAATCGTTCTATATGCGTGAATGAGAGAAAAACTGACAAGAATTATTTGAATTTCGAATTATTTGTGTTTCTTATATGGAAGTGATAAAAAGTATCATTTTCGATGCCTACCCTGATAGTCGCTTTGACTTCTCCATTAGAGGGGGAGTCGTAGGTCAACAAATTATATTTCATGAGGTATAATAAAAAATAATGAAATTATTTTCAAGATCAACCCATTTGTGTTGAACAATTACTGAATGAACAGTTTTAACAATTATTCAAAATCAGTATTTAATTAATAGTATATGGTTAAAGAGGTTTATTGCACATACATGGCTATGTATGACAACCTGTAAAATTTTGATCTTTCTATTGTGAATCATTTAAATGATACAGCTCATTTACAAACGGACGAGTGAAATTAGACGGACCATCCGTCTCTTTCCTTGAAAAATTCTAACAAATGACTAAACTGAGCAATCTCGACAACTTAATTTGACACTTTTCTTAATTTAATATTAATCTTTAACGATATTAAAATTGATGAAGTTTGTTTTTGAGCGTTATTAACCTACTTAGCAGTTAACAGATTAAAACCTGCCCAATCATGTGGCCTTAAATCTAGTGCGAACATGCCATGTTACGATTAAGCAATATCTTGAAACGAAATTAATAACAATTAATAAAAATTATTAAGTATTTAGAAGAAATGTACATACTATATATGTTGTCACGTAGTTAATTAAAGCTGATGATGCAAACTTTAGCGAGCGATCATTGTATATGGCTGATAACTACTAGTGCGTTTAGTATTCTCTATCTGCAAAGGCGATAATTTTCAAGATAACTTGAGTATCGTTGTATGAATGTGTCAACGTACTTAACAGTATTTATTTAAAAAGACAGTAAATGTAATTGAATTGTTGTGAGACTTAACAGTAACCGAGTTACCAATAGAGGTATCAATGAGTCAAATTCGCTAAGGAAGTAGTTAAATATCTTTGACTTTTAAAAAAAGACTTACGTCTCCTCGGTATTAGACAGGGATCGCTTCGACCATACAATGTAAAAAAATATATGTCAGTTTGAGGGTTACAAAAAGTAACAGTTTGACTTTCCTCTTTTAACCTTTGAATGTAACAAAAAAAATTAAATCTTATGTGCTTGTTCTTTTAGTCATAAGAAACTAACGGCTTTTATCAGATATTGTTTGCACTATTTTCTATTACAAAGAGGAAAGATATTCGTAGGAAATTAGCGCCATCTTTTGATAATTTAATAAACTTTATTAAAAGAGAAGCAATAGCAGCGTAGTTTCTCTTTGAAAGTTGCAGCACGTTTGCTACTGAGTTCTTTTTCGACTTTTTAATTTTTTTTCCTATTTAGTTCTTAAGATTACAACGTAGAATGTGACTATAAGTAACTACAATAGCATACTTTTAATATTTATTTTCCTTTAAATATCATAAACTCTTGGTCTAACCACGTCTCTGTGGTAGGTAATCGTTTTTAAGTGGGGTTGTCTCATTTGTAAATTCTTTGTAAACGTCTCTTAGATATTTTATACGACTGTTTTCTGAAGATTTCCTACCACATCACGATTACCTACCACGTCACTGTGGTGGGTAATCGTTTTTAAGTGGGGTTGTCTCATTTGTAAAATCTTTGTAAACGTCTTAGATATTTTATACGACTGATTTTTGAAGATTTCCTACCACGTTACTGTGGTAGGTAATCGTTTTTAAGTGGGGTTGTCTCATTTTTAAATTCTTTGTAAACGTCTCTTAAATATTTTATACGACTGATTTTCTGAAGATTTTGCGTGATGCGTATAAGTATGCAAACCCATGGACTTAATATTTCATTGTGCATATTTGTTTTATGTCTTCGTTTCTTATCTAATCTTTACTAATCCAAATATTCCTCAATGATGTCATTTCTGCTGGTTTTAAACTCGTATATATACTTTTAGTGATTATAAAATATACGCTAAGAATGAATCATATCTTTTGATGGATTTCACTTATCACGTACGTATCAGTACCAGTGTTTTAATATTTATACTAATATATAAAGCGGGAAAGTTTGTTTATTTGTTTGTCCGCGGTAATCTTTGGTTCAACACTTTCGGTTTTAAAAATTATATTTGTTTTAGAAAGCTCCTAGTTTAATGAAGATTATATATAGAGGGGTACAGGGGCAGAAAAGTTATAACAAATTTAAGGGAGTTGGGACCGACTGGTCTCCGGATCATTCTCGATTATTTACCCCCGATTGATAATCGATGTCGTCTGGCAATCGGATATAATGTGACATAATTAAGCTAATTCTATGCAGGTGACACCAGCTAGTGTATTATAGACTAGTAACTTTTGACGAAATTGTATGTTTTAAAACCTGCTAAGTATGAGTAAAACTAGCATTAGGAGAGTTCCGTACACTTAGGCACGTATAAAGTTTTAAGGATATATAATATTTCCTTTAAACTGCAAATATTAATATTATTTTGTAATGTAATGTATTGTAAATATATTACTTTATTAGACTGTGGTGAATTTCTCAAAAAACTATGAAATTAAGAGTCCCCTATGTTTTTGTCATAATTTTGGTTTTATTAGTTTCGGAGATAAAGGTGTAAACTTTTTCAAATTCATAAAAAATACTAGTACGTATTTTTCTAAATCTACAATTACCTTACGTAAAATTCTAAAAAAAATTGTTACTTGCTCTCTCCCAATGTCTATATGAAATGAAAAAAATCGTTAATATTTAATGATAAACCATATTAACCCACATGTATTTAATTAGTGGTAAGTATTTAGATATATGTAGGTTAATGTGGTTTATCATCGTACCAAATTTACACTTTATGTGTCAAACGGTTTTAGAAAAATTTTTTGTAGAAATTTTAAATTTATTTTCATGTTTTACATAACATTTTAAAAATAAATAGTTTTAGTATTACAAGTCGCTCTTTCAATTGATATACCATACAAAATTGAATCGTGGAAATTAAAAAAAAATCGCATACTTTTTACTCCCTTTCTAAATTTCCTTTAATTGTTTTTAAGTATTAAATTGAGATATATGCGGGTTAAGGGGTTTGTTCAACCCCTTTTCGACATTTCATTCGGATTTTAAAAAAACGGGACTTTAAAATCTTACTACTATACTAATTATACATTTATCAATAAACATAAAATAACCTTCTTTTACCCTTTTCAGAAACCACGATGCTAAGATCAATAAACCACTCCAATAAATAGTTAAAACTGGTCACAGTCATATGTATTGTCGAGTGAGCTTTATATCACAGCTTTTGGATCAGAGCTTTTGAGTTGGTTTCGTATTATAACATTTCAACTGAATCATTTAAAGAATACAAACAAAACTATTGAAGTTTGTGCTATAATATACATTTTTAAATCTTTTCCCACTAAAGAATACTCGAAAGAGTGCCCTAAAGTCTGACAGATAGTGATGGTGCGTAGTTATTAATATATAAATATAAAATGCGTTATTAAATTGAAGACATTTATTAAAAATTCAATTAATTTCGCCATCTAGTAGAGAATGATAAGAACTACACATTATGAAGGTTACGCTTATAAAAGAAATAGATGTCACTGTTAGTTAATTAAGAAGTATAGTATAATAATCTTGATATTATAATAGCAAATGCTAGTCACGGATTTAAAGTGAAGAACTGGAAAATATCTTCAAAAACCATCCAATGGTAGCGTAATAGGCGTAACACGCGCGCACGTATGGTTTTATACCCCGTTTCCGTTTTATATACACGAAGAAATTTCACTAGACCTAAGTACCTATGTACAGAAATTAATATTGTCTTTTTTTTCCTAAAGCAGAATTGTAATAAAGGTTATGAATACAAAGCCTTGGTTGGATAATGTTGGCGAAGTCGACAATATAGCTTTGTTTTCTATTTTTTTGTTATGAATATGTATAGACTGCTTTATTTATTGGCCTTGTTGTGTTTTAATGCAAATGAAGAATACGCCTCCGGGGATTTGGGTGGGTGGAATATCATCGCTATCGGTAATTAATGTAATATCGTTATTACGTAATTTTCCAGTAAGCTAAGGTGGGTAACGATGGAAAAGCTATTGAATATACTAATATGTACTGTATACTACACCACTAATTTTAATATAAAAACTTAAGCGTATTATTGGATCTATATATTCATATGTGAAGAGAAAACTTTGTAGTTAAAGTTTATATGGAGGAGTGCAGAAAGCTAAAATTTATATATAATATGTGGGTGGAGTATCGTCGCTGTCGGTGGTTGACGTTAGAATAGCGTTTAATTTTGCTATTCAATGTATTATTATATGTACTGTATACTACACCACTAATTTTAATATAAAAACTTAAGCGTATTATAGGATCTATATATTCATATGTGAAGAGAAAGCTTTGTAGTTAAAGTTTATATGGAGGAGTGCAGAAAGCTAAAATTTATATATAATATGTGGGTGGAGTATCGTCGCTGTCGGTGGTTGACGTTAGAATAGCGTTTAATTTTGCTATTGAATATACTATTATATGTACTGTACTACACCACTAATTTTAATATAAGAACGTAAGCATATTGGATCTATATATTCATATGTGGAAAGAAAGTTTTGTGTTAAAGTTTATATGGTGAAGGAGGACAGAAAGCTAAATTTTATATATAATATGTGGGTGGAGTATCATCGCTATCGGTAATTAACGTAGTATCATTATTACACAATTTTCCAGTGATTTAAGGTGGATAACGATGGAAAAACTTCTAATTTTGCTATTGAATATACTATTATATGTACTGTATACCACACCACTATTGTCAATATAAGAACTTAGGCATATTATTGGATCTGTATATTAATATGTGAAGAGAAAGCTTTGTAGTTAAAGTTTATATGGAGGAGTGCAGAAAGCTAAAATTTATGTATAATATGTGCTACAAATACATTAAATTATACACTAAAAATACATTTAAAGATTTATTGTCAATGTTCAACAATAAAAGACTCACTGTTAATGTCAAACACATAATAGTCTGTGGTCAAACAGTCGCCAAAGAGTTTTAAAATGTCAGATTGACAATGAGTTTCGAGCTGTGAATTTTTTGTGATTTCAAATATTCTCTTCAATAGTCTGTGGAGTGTATGTCAAGGCAAAGAAACGTTTATTTTATACTTTATCTAATAGATATCTGTATTTGATATTCTTGTGAAATAGAGGTTACTTAATATATGTACATCTGGTGCAAAATAAAACATTTGTCAGCTTGCTTAATATTCACTTGTTGCAAAAGGAAAATTTTGTTGCAGCAATCTACCTATTAGTGTTTGCAACAAAGTGAGTCAATACCTAAGTACGTTTTACTATTTCAATTAAATACTGTTTCGTAATTTCAGTTCGGAGTAACAAATTATTTAGAAGTATACTCTTTGACAAAAGAACCTCAATAATTTTTCAATAGGTTTCTAAAGAATTTAAAACGGCTGTTGATGAAAAGCCCATTGCTATAAACGGCCCAATAGCCAGCTAAAATATGAAAATCAAACTACATTTCCGGTCGAGTTGGTGCGGTCCCCACTGAATTTCCAAACCGTTCAAAAGTCTATAACTCTACGCCAAACGGCGCTATTTGCGTATGGACCACAGGTCATGTGTTAAATAGTGGCCGCCAACTTCAAGTTATTGTGCGAGCAAAATAGAGCGTTTTAGCGGTTTCCGTAAATTGTGCTGTAATCGCTGATTCTTTGAGCCAGCGAAGTTGCCGCGAAAACACTGTAACTTATCAGTTTTAATATTTTAGGTTATATATAAACTAAAAAACACATAAGTGAATTAAATGACGAGGTATGACGCGATAGAGCATCCATGAATGTAGTTTCTATTATCCTGGCATCCATTTGGATCCACCCCGAATCGGTACGCTCCGAATGGCGCGTCTGTCAGTGACCAGCTTTAACGTACTCGGCACAAGCCGTCCTTACCTTTTTATTACTACAGCTACGAGAAATGAAATCTAGCCATCCGTATAAGTCGATATTCGCATGCGCGTTCGCGGATGGATAAAAACCAACTTTCGTTACATAACTCGTGTACTTGATAGAAAGCGAACACTTATTTTATGACCTCCCCTCATAAAGTGTTAGTCAAATAAAATTTTCGATTTTATTTGACGGGTTCTTTACCCGTTGTTTTATGGTGAAGAAGACTCCTTTAAAATAAATTCTAAGTCAATTAAATAATTCTAATGTCATTAAAGGTTTTGAACAAATTTAATAAATACTTGTCTCTAAATGATTGTTTGGACTGCGTTCGATAAAGAACCCGTTGTTTTAAGGTGAGGAAGACTCCTTTAAAATAAATTCTAAGTCAAATAATCTAATGTCATTAAAGGTTTTGAATAAATTTAATAAATACTTGTCTCTAAATGATTGTTTGGACTGCGTTCGATAAAGAACCCGTTGTTTTATGGTGAAGAAGACTCCATTAAAATAAATTCTAAGTCAAATAATTCTAATATCATTAAAGGTTTTGAATAAATTTAATAAATACTTGTCTCTAAATGATTGTTTGGACTGCGTTCGATAAAGAACCCGTTGTTTTATGGTGAAGAAGACTCCATTAAAATAAATTCTAAGTCAAATAATTCTAACGTCATTAAAGGTTTTGAATAAATTTAATAAATACTTGTCTCTAAATGATTGTTTGGATTGCGTTCGATAAAGAACCCGTTGTTTTATGGTGAAGAAGGCTCCATTAAAATAAATTCTAAGTCAAATAATTCTAATATCATTAAAGGTTTTGAATAAATTTAATAAATACTTGTCTCTAAATGATTGTTTGGACTGCGTTCGATAAAGAACCCGTTTATGGTGAAGAAGACTCCATTAAAATAAATTCTAAGTCAAATAATTCTAATGTCGAATATATTTGGCGTTAATTTTGTAGAAATTCATTATTCACAATTAAATGAAACTACGTGATGTAGTATTATTTCTACTTTCTTTGATTTCTTTACCACGACCTAGGTTTCGTTGTATTTCTTTGCTAATATCCCACCTGAAAATGTTGTAATACAACGAAACCTAGGTCGTGGTAAAGAAATTAAAGAAAGTAGAAATAATACTACATCACGTAGTTTCATTTAATTGTGAATTCTAATCTCATTAAAGGTTTTGGATAAATTTAATAAATACTTCTCTAAATGATTTGTTTCGACTGGTTCTGCAATTCAGCGTCATATGCGGTAAACTTGCCTACTTTGTTGTCGGTTGTTACCCACAAACCGGATACGACGATCGGCCGTATTTGTATTGAAATAGCATCGAAACCTGTTTTGTAATGTCTGCAGCGTTAGTGCATGCTGCTTGAATACACAGCACGGAGTTTACTCTGCGTTTGCAATAAAACGACACGGTCTAGGAGAGAAATCGGGCTCGGATGCTGATCATAAATATTGAACAATTAGATCACTGACCTCATCGACTTATGCTGAATAAATCGTATCGGCAGCGGTTTGGTCATTGTTGTTATAAGAAAGGTGCCTAGTGTTGTGTGCTATCAATATATCGATTTAACCATGAATGTTGAATGCATTTAAATGTTATTTTGAAATGTTTCTTTTACGGAAAATATCTTCCAGCTTTTCACTGCTTGGCTTGTATGGTGTACGGTCGCTCAATACTTGTACAACTAATAATATTTTGGAGCGTTGATTAATAATTTTTTTGAA
Source organism: Druceiella hillmani (assembly GCA_039881145.1). Classification (NCBI taxonomy): domain Eukaryota; kingdom Metazoa; phylum Arthropoda; class Insecta; order Lepidoptera; family Hepialidae; genus Druceiella; species Druceiella hillmani. Next base: position 3,314,219 of record JAYKKI010000062.1, read on the forward strand.
AGTGACTCCGTAATTTCCGCTACAAGGGATACCTAAGAATATAATACAATGTTAGTTAAAGTGGAAGAAGATCTCAAGGTGTTTAAATTTGAGAAATGGAAGACAATGAAAAAGAATAGGTCGGCCTGAAAACGACTTCTTCGAAATCGTCTTTTTTGCTGTTGACTTCTTGGCTTTCTACCCAAGTTGCCAAATTTGGGAATAAATTGAATTCTCTCACCGAAAACTGATCCTCCATAAACTTTTTCCTACGTCTTCTTAAAAGAATCCAACCTTTCGTTATCATCTTCTAATTCCAGCATCCTTACTTTCTTTAATAGAAACGATATTTCTATAAATATTTTTAATACCACACTTTTTTTTAGCAATATGGAATTTTTGGCCATATTGCGCAAAATAAAAAGGGGGTATTTTTTCGAATGTATATCTATTTTTTATTCCCTTCAGCAGCATGAACGATTTAAAGTATTTTTATGTCCGAGGTGTCACTGTGTTCATCTCGGCTTCGTGACTGTCAATAAATATATAACTTAATTTGGAATTCAATATGGCGGAGCCCCGAGTGCGATCGACCACGGCGCAGACGTACGTATAGCAATAAATCGCTTGGTAATTTTATCTGCAGTCTAACAATATGTACAGTACCTGTAATGGACTTGTGTAGGTGTTTGAAGAAGTGATTTAACTAAAAAGTTTTAAATAAATAATACTGTTATTAAAAAAAACACACACAAAAAACTTGACTGTCTAAAGAAGTAGAAACAAATACATAACTTTTAACCTATAAGACATTCTTTAAGTAAGGATTCGATTAATCGATATTTGATTGTCGGATCGTAACTACAAATAATTGCCGATACAAATGTTGGCAGTGTTAATAAAATTCATTCCTTTGTTACTTTTTCATCTTTTTAGCCGACTGCGGCAGAGGAAGGGTTATGAATTTGACAAGCTATGTATGTGTGTATGTATGTATATACGTATATGTGTATGTGAATTAGTTTATTCCCTCGTTCAGATTAAACTATGAAAATTATTTCAACAATTGAGGTGTTCTTATATTGGTCTTGATCCAGAGAGTGTCCTAGGCTATATAACGTTATGAATTTCACAGGCTGTGTATTTATGTATGCGTGTGAGTAGGTTTGTTCCCTCGTACAGACTGAACTACTAAGTGATTTCAAAAATGAGGGGTCTTTAGATTCGTCTTGATCCGGAGTGTCCTAGACTATATAATGTTATGAATTTCACAGGCTGTGTATTTATGTATGCGTGTGAGTAGATTTGTTCCCTCGTACACACTGAACTACTAAGTGATTTATGTATGCGTGTGAGTAGGTTTGTTCCCTCGTACAGACTGAACTACTAAGTGATTTATGTATGCGTGTGAGTAGGTTTGTTCCCTCGTACAGACTGAACTACTAAGTGATTTCAAAAATGAGGTGTCTTTAGATTCGTCTTTATCCAGAGAGTGCCCTAGGGTATATAACGTTATGAATTTCACAGGCTGTGTATTTATGTAAGCGTGTGACTAGGTTTGTTCCCTTATACAGACTGAACTACTAAGTGATTTCAAAAACGAGGTGTCTTTAGATTCGTCTTGATCTAGAGTGTCCTAGGGTTTATAACGTTATGAATTTCACAGGCTGTGTATTAATGTATTTCGTGCTTTTCGGTTATTTTTTCCGTAGGCGTATTTTTGTTTTTCCTCTTTGAAATAAAATTGTTTAGTATTTTATTTATTACTGATTTTTTCTACAAATCCGTAATAAATAATATACTAAACAATACAAACAACATTTACCTTTTTGCTATTTTCATATTTCACTGGCTTTTTATTTAGAAATGCCCAGTATTGCCTTATTCTGGAGACATGGATTAATTAATAAAGCGCGATTACCACGAGTGCAAAAAGTCTATCAATGCGACAGATTATATGTATAAGTAAATAAGTTAGTATTTATCTCGATATACTTTGTTTAGTTAAAGTTTCTCTATAATATAAAAGTAGTAAAAGTAATATAAAGTTTTATTTTAATATAATTTCCAAGAGAATTACGTAGATATCTAAACGAAAACAGGACACACATACGATTTTTAAAAATATAATTGCAAGTACATTGCCGCAAAAAACTTACGAATTTCAGTGATACGAGAGAAACTAACAATTTTATATTCAACACAAAAGAAGATTTTAATAAATTTGTTTGTTCATAATATAATCAAAATACTCTCATTCTAGTGTCGTCTCGGTCAAGCGTTTGAATAATATTTAAATTAAAAACAAACGTATTGGAAAAATACAAATATATTCACTGAATAAATAAATAACTTGTCGATATCGAAAATTGCGTAGCGCGCCAGCACTCGAGGCGTGTGGACAGCGTTCACCTTGCGCTCGCGCAGTGCGTCGCGTCGTTCAACCAGTTCGACGTACATCTCTAGACTGCTCTCTCGTCCGAGTGCGCGCGTACTTCATATGTACGCGCGTACTCACGGCGTCGGTACTTTGCCGAGTGCGCGCCTCCTTATCGACCGTGCGGTTAGCTCATTCACGGGCGTTGGGCGTCTCTACTCGCCAATACGCTCGTTTCTATATAGAGAGATAGTTACAAGGTGAATGAGATCAGTTAAATGCGAACGCCGTGGAATGGAATAAGTTTGGTTTCGATTTCCAATGTCGATTTTGAAAATATCCTATTAAAATTGTTATGTAAATAAAGTTATACAAATAAGTACAACATAAATATGAATCGCATTTACGCTACTTTCCCGTAAAAGTTCCGTAGTACGAAACAAAACGTCTTACAAGCTATTTAGATGAGTACGTGAATTGTTTCAAATTTTTAATCAAACACTGCTTAATGTTATTTTAGCAGCCGCACTGAAAAATACCTCACGTTTTACAGTGCGACTATATTGTTTAGTTCAGTTATTATGAATGCAGACAGCGACTGACGAAAAATGCCATTTTTAAAAAGATACATAAATTATATTTTTATAGTATATAAAAGGGTAGATGATGCGTAGAAGTAGGAGGATAAACGCGGCTGTGGTGTGGGTGTGTGGAGACTGGTGGCGCGTGCCGCTTCGATCTCCCCTCCTTTTTGTTAGGGTTGTCAGATGTCCGGCTTTAGTCTGACATTTTAGGCTTTTTACACTTTAGTCTTGATAAAAATAAGTCCGACATGTCTGGGTTTTTAGGCCTTTTGTCTGACGAATTAATACGTGGTATCGTAATTTGTATACAGCACACTTTTAACGTGAACGTAAAAGTATTGTAAATTGAGAATAGTAAGGCACGTTCAATATCTAAAGGGCCTAATCCCTGTTTCGATTGCTCATGAAGTGTGGACAAGAATGGTCGTATCAATCCGCTGATTGGTTTACAATCAGAAAACTGTCGTAGTATTCACAGTTTTAAAAGTAAACTTAAAAGTATTGTAAACTGAGAACAGTAAGATACGTCCGATATCTAAAAGGCCTAATTCCTACTTCGTCTGCTTATAACGTCTGGACAAAAGTAGTACCGTTCCGCTAATTAAACCAATTAGAAAACTATCTATAGTCTTCACACTTTTAACGTGACTGTAAAGGTATTGTAAATCGAGAACAGTAAGGCATGTCCGATATATAAAGGACCTAATCCCTATTTTCGGGCGATTAAGTTATAGCGGATTTTTAATTTACAGTTAGATTTGCAGTTTTTAAGCCAATATTACGTAAGATTTAACCAGTCCTGATGATGAACCTATATGACCAATCTATAAGACCGTGTGACATTAAAATTCTCAAATGTAATTTATTAAATCGTAACTAATGACATGAAATCAGACGTTATTGGATGACCAATCTATAAGACCGTGTGACATTAAAATTCTCAAATGTAATTGATTAATTCGTAACTAATGACATGAAATCAGACGTTATTAGATGACCAATCTATAAGACCGTGTGACATTAAAATTCTCAAATGTAATTGATTAAATCGTAACTAATGACATGAAATCAGACGTTATTGGATGACCAATCTATAAGACCGTGTGACATTCAAATTCTCAAATGTAATTTATTAAATCGTAACTAATGACATGAAATCAGACGTTACAAGATGACCAATCTATAAGGCTGTGTGACATTCAAATTCTCAAATGTAATTTATTAAATCGTACCTAATGACATGAAATCAGACGTTATAAGATGACCAATCTATAAGACCGTGTGACATTCAAATTCTCAAATGTAATTTATTAAATCGTAACTAAATGACATAAAATCAGACGTTATAAGAAAAATTTGTTTGGTCTGTAGCGAATATATGCGCCCGACCTCTCGTAGTTTGAATGCTGAAATAAATTCTATTAAACGAAACGAACAAAGCGATTTAATATTTATTTCATCTAAACTTTATCGAATGAATATATCTTGATATTTACATTCAAAAGCAATGCAATCGAGTACTGTCTCGCTATTATAAACAAATTACGTATACAGCATATTAAAATACACGTCAAGTTAAACTGAATAATGTGCAACGTTCGCAATTTCACGCTGCATTTATGTATGCACAGGCGCTGCATTTAACAACATATCCAGCTCGCACTCTCGCATCTCGCCTGAACAAACATTTGCGAGTAAAGTGTATATGCAAAGTTTTGCATATACAATAATGTGAATAACAAAAATAAATGCACATTGCACGCTGCACTTTCCATTTATCTTATTACCTACCTACTTTGCGTTGCAAGTAGCGCAGGGTACGTTCGGCTATGAAGGCGTCTTTTGGTTGTTCGTTATTTATCTTTATCTGTACGATAATTGAGTGGTTGGTTGATCTTTTTTGGCAGGTCTATACATGAGATATTTGTTCCTGATCTCTCTTTACGCAATCAAAATAAAATTGCACTGATGTAATTAAACTGTAGTGTCTGTTGTTTATATTTTTTGTAGAAATTTTGGACGAGTAGATCTGAACTGTTATTTCGTGACAATATACGTCAATCATAAAAATGACTTTTTGAAGTAAAACTTCTTTACGCACGCTTGACTTGGGGAGTAAGTTAACGGTGATTTTTTGATTATTTTGTAATTTAATTTCGTTCTTGAACAATTTTATAAATTATTATTTATTTTGTTCATTACATTAAATATTCTACGTTTAAAGTGAATAAAATTGTAAATTCATTTTAAAGTTCATATTTTGTGAATTTGAAGTTTTACTTCAGTCGTGTGGTCTAAAGCACACTCGTTTTTTTATTTTTAATAACGATAGATTAGTTGTAGGACTCGTTAATGGAAATGTTGTTCGAAGCTTTCTTCGAACAAAATTTCTGCCCACTGATTTATCAAGAAGAGTGAGACGCAGTGAAGGAAAAGGGTTTATTGACATTCCGTGCTATACAAAGTAATGAATGGATATTGCCAAGTGTTACTTGTACCAATTTCTGTGATGTGAAACCCATTGTATACGTGAGCAACAATTGTGGGTTGAAACTAAGGCTAATTGAAATCATGCAATAATGAAGAGTAAATAGGTTGTGAATGTGAATCGTGCCACACTTGTGAATATATAATTTCGGCTTTCGTTTATTTTCTAATGGTATCCTAATCGGGAAATAAACGGATCAATGTCAAAAGTCCCTACATCTCTTACTTACTCGGTCACTAGAATCTCTGAAATGCCCTATATGTATTTGGAAGAGGCTGCATATTTGCATTAGAACGTGGTTTACATCTTGGTCGAAGACAACCTTTTGTAAGAGTCCAACGTTTCGTAGTTTAATTGTTACCTACATGAAAGAACAAGTTAGAAAAGCTAGATTTTCTAACTCAATATTCCTGATCAGTCGACGTTTACTGTGTAGCTATACCACGCTTCGGTTGTTGATCTGAGGCTGGTAGAAGTAAGTTCTGCCATGTTAGATCTACAAATCAGTTTCTGGGTACGCTGCTGAAACCAATCTAAATGTCAGAAAGTTAGTATCTTTTAGCAAAGTAAGGGCGATAAAAGTAAAACTTTTGGAATTAAATTCCAAGTAATACCAAATTTCGACGGCACACCTAGTTTGACTAGTTAAAACTTTTGAGTATAGATCGCTTAACTCAGTTTTGGTGTCAACAAGTTTCGTTTATAATGGGCAGATTTGATTTCATGCGGTTTTAGCTAATATTGAATATTGTAACAGAAAATTTAATGTTAACCTGACTATATATCCATCGGCCGTACGTTTCGATTTTCAATTTACTAACTTTTTGATTAAGGTATTAGTTCTTCGTATATATTTCGTTATAGTATATTTATAACATTTCAACCACACACATTCTACTCAAGTACAATCTTGAGTAAATTAGTTTTGAATTAATACTTTTGGTAGGGTAATTGGTTAGTGATAAATATTTTTATGTTAAAATTCCGTATATTGTCTTATTTAAATCTGACTTAACCAATACAGTTTCCTACTACTTATCACGGTTCTTCTCTAAAGTTTAATTGGGTTTATAATCGTATGCGTTATTTTAGTATTAATATCGTATTTTGTATAAAGTTATATCATCTGAATATACGTGTCGCTGCATAGCAATGATGGTATTGAACGCCTGGTGCCCTAGGGCAAATTGGAAAGTTACAATGAGATAGATAGATCGGATATGGATATCCCTCTACAGAGTGCATCCGAAGAGCATCTGCCTGTGAGGAAAGGGACATATCCTGCAGTGTATCACTTATCTGTAACACATTTGACGCTCTGACCACTTGATTTGAGTATAGCGGCTGAGAAAAACTGACAAAGTTACAATGGTGAAGTCATCTTTAATAGACAATGAAATTGTTGTTTTCTCCTACATATCCCTTTATATTAATTATATCACAGACTAAATCTGTTTTCTTTATGTAAATGCAGAAATTATGTATTCTCGTATTTAGAACTTTGTTGCTTGCTTCTCCCGTTTTTAAGCTAGATTATCGCCTCCGAGTTGACAGATACGTCCATCAAAAGCCTGAGAACGATTTTTAGGAACGAGCGTTTAGAGCACTTCCAGTGAGGATGGTTATGGAAACTGAAATAAATTTTGCGATCTATCTCTTCGTTTTAAACTTATTGTATTTATCTGATTGACAGTTCTGATTTGCAGCCAATGCAGTCTATCTCTTGGTTTTATATTCACTGTATTTATCTGGTTGACAGTTCTGATTTGCACCCAAATTAAATTCCGAGCATTCTCATTATGTCCGAGACACGAATTATTCTGACTTGGTTTAATTTAGTGTTCGCTGTCGTTTTGGCTGGCGGTAATGGTTTATGAATACTAAGCTAAGCTCTATGGATATATGGAAACTGAAATAAATTTTGCAGTATATCTCTTGGTTTTATATTCACTGTATTTATCTGGTTGACAGTTCTGATTTGCAACCAAATTAAATGCCGAGCATTCTCATTATGTCCGAGACACGAATTATTCTGACTTGGTTTAATTTAGCGTTCGCTCTCGTTTTGGCTCGCGGTAATGGTTTATGAATACTAAGCTAAGCTCGATGGATCTAGGGAAACTGAAATAAATTTTGCAGTCTATCTCTTGGTTTTATATTCACTGTATTTATCTGGTTGACAGTTCTAATTTGCAGCCAAATTAAATGCCGAGCATTCTCATTATGTCCGAGACACGAATTATTCTGACTTGGTTTAATTTAGCGTTCGCTCTCGTTTTGGCTCGCGGTAATGGTTTATGAATACTAAGCTAAGCTCGATGGATCTAGGGAAACTGAAATAAATTTTGCAGTCTATCTCTTGGTTTTATATTCACTGTATTTATCTGGTTGACAGTTCTAATTTGCAGCCAAATTAAATGCCGAGCATTCTCATTATGTCCGAGACACGAATTATTCTGACTTGGTTTAATTTAGTGTTCTCTGTCGTTTTGGCTGGCGGTAATGGTTTATGAATACTAAGCTAAGCTCTATGGATCTATGGAAACTGAAATAAATTTTGCAGTTTATCTCTTGGTTTTATAATCACTGTATTTATCTGGTTGACAGTTCTGATTTGCACCCAAATTAAATTCCGAGCATTCTCATTATGTCCGAGACACGAATTATTCTGACTTGGTTTAATTTAGTGTTCGCTGTCGTTTTGGCTTGCGGTAATGGTTTATGAATACTAAGCTAAGCTCTATGGATCTATGGAAACTGAAATAAATTTTGCAGTCTATCTCTTGGTTTTATATTCACTGTATTTATCTGGTTGACAGTTCTGATTTGCAACCAAATTATGTCCGAGACACGAATTATTTTGACTTGGTTTAATTTAGCGTTCGCTCTCGTTTTGGCTCGCGGTAATGGTTTATGAATACTAAGCTAAACAAGATCGAGGTCGGTAATGACCACTGGCGCTCCGCTTTGAACCAGTTTCAATTGTTCTGTTACAAGGAAATATGTAATAACATTTGAATAGGTACAATGGTAGGCCGCAGGCGACTGCCGTATGGGACTGTCGGTCACCGCATTAGGTTAATGTCCCGCAATTTGTTTTTTTTGCTTTAAATAATTCTATTTTACGTGTCACAATTCGTTTTTGAAAATAAAAACCGCACCTTGACCCAAATCTTGGCGTGGGAGTTGGTCTGTTTGCGAGTACGTGGCATGCGTATGGAAAGGAGCCAATTAAAACAATCGCTCATAAGAAAACTGAGTGCTTTCTCCGTTTTATTTAGAATAAATAAAAACAGAGAGGTCAGATTTGGCTCAAGATTTTCGTTTAAGAGGTACAACATTCAGGTTTATAATTAAAGATTTGTCGGTCGGTGTAAAACCAAGGCAGCGAAGCGTGTAAGTGTTATGCTTTCGAATTCAATTATTGAACCAATAATGCTGCTGTGTTGACACCGCTATTTTTTTCGTCTCCGGTAGGTATTTATCTACGAGGAACCATGCTCTAATTGCTGTGCCATTGCGACGCCTGTGCTATTCAACTACTTTCAGGAGGCCACGTCATCGGATCATTATGATTCTTTGTTTCGCTCTGCGGCTTGAAGAGCCGAGTGTTTGATTGATTGGTCGTAACGGTTTCTTTTGTACTTGTTTGCTTCATTGTTTCTTTTAGAGAGGTGGTGTCTTTTTTAAATATTAAAATGAATGTGAGCGAGGTTACGCTAGAGTGGTCGGCGTGTTTGAGTTAGATGCATTTATTAAATGTCAAGTATATTATATATTATTGTAATATTTGTCCTTAAACGATTATTTATTGTAATTAATAAAGAATATCTGAAGATATAATTCGTTGGTTTTGTTATTATTTAAATTAAATTTAATCATTAAATCTGTGTATAAAAAGGCAAGTCGAAGCGTTTCTGATTGTCTTGATTTTTCTGAATTAGAATATAAATTCAAGTCGTGCAAAGCCCGTGGTACTATCATTCATATGTGACTAATCTATACATCTACCTTCATGTCTTAAAAAGAAAGTAAAAGCAGGAGATTGCTAATTGAAGGTTCTGCCGACTGATTTCATTATGCTCTTTTACAAAACTTTTTTTGGCATTTTCTTTTCTAAAGTTTTTTGTATTTAGGATTTTTCTTAATGTTTATTGTTGACATACCCTAACAAGAATTTAAAAACCAAATCTCTATCGCTGAATTTATCTTCTTTGTTTTTTAAGAAAATTATAAGAGCAAATAACTGTCACGCTACTTGCTTTCCTCTTATTGACCATTTCTTAACTTTTAATGGTTGGACACAGAATTATTGACGTGTCCTAATAAACATTTAAAAATCAAATCTCTATCGTTGAATTTACCCTCTTTGTTCTGTAAGAAAATTAGAAGAGCAGATAACTGTCACGCTACGTGCTTTCCTCTTGTTAAACATTTTTTAACTTTCAACGGTTCAACTCAGAATTGTTGACATGTCTTAGTAAGAATCTAAAAATCAAATCTTTATTATTGAATTTACTTTCCTTATTCTGTAAGAAAATTAGAAGAACAAATAACTGTCACGCTACTTGCTCTCCTCTTGCTAAACATTTTTTAACTTTCAACGGTTTAACTTGGAATCGTTGACATATCCTAATAAGAATTTAAAAATCAAATCTTTATCATTGAATTTACCTTCATTATTCTGTAAGAAAATTAGAAGAGCAAATAACTGTCACGCTACTTGCTTTCCTCTTGCTAAACATTTTTTAACTTTCAACGGTTTAACTTGGAATAGTTGACATATGCTAACAAGAATTTCAAAATCAAATCTTTGTCATTGAATTTACCTTCCTTATTCTGTACGAAAATTAAAAAGAGCAAATAACTGTCATGCAATTGCTTTTCTCTTGTTAAACATTTTTTAACCTTCAACAGTTGAACTCAGAATTGTTGACTTGTCCTAATAAGAATTTAAAAATCAAATTTTATCATTGATTCCTTATTCTGTAAGTAAATTAAAAGACCATATAACTATCACGCAATTAAGTTTCCTCTTATTAAACATTTTGTAACGTTCAACGGTTGAACACAGAATTGCTGACATCCTAATAAGAATTTCAAAATCAAATATTATTGAATTTACCCTCTTTGTTCTCTAAGGCAATTAGAGAAGCAAATAACTGTCACGCTACTCGCTTTCCTATTTTTAAACATTTCTTAACTTTTAACGATTGAACACAAAGTGACTCACATTGCCTGCGTATTCAACGTTTTTTTGTGATTATCCCATACCTTAATATTATCGGTCCTTCAGTAACGAAGCGCGCGCTGTAACGTGAAAGGTTGTTAAGTTTAAACTAAAAAAGAAAGTGTTGGAATATGTATGACTAAATATGTTTTTAAACACTTAATTAGTTAATTAATTAATTTAGTAAATAAATCAATCGATTAATTAATTTGGTTGAATTAAATTACAAAATACGTTTTTTTACGTAGCACTCCCAAAATAGGTGTTTTTACAGGGCATTATTCGAACTGAATACCCAGTTCGCTTTACGCTGTCGTTGGCTCCATCATGCTAGGCACATGTGAAGCGACAGGCGACGAGTATCCGGTCGGGCTTGCTCCGTCTCGCGTCTCAGTTGCGCGATACCAAATGCCTTCTTAGGGTTCCATATTTGCCATTAGGCTACGGAACACTAAAAATGAAACAAATAATGAAACAAAGATCTTTATCAAAGAAGTTTAGGTAATGACTAAAAGTCATAAATACAACTAAAAAAGTAAATAAATACTACTAAATGAATTGTTGCGTTTTGTTTCTAATTTTCACTATAAATATGGGAATCATATAAAAACAGGGGAATTGTGTCAGTTCAGACTTAAATAAATTTTACTAGTAACGTTATCAATGTGTCCATATCATCGCGCATACCTTATCGAAGTGTCTAACGATTATGGCGTTACACATCATTCTGCACTCGTATCCTTGACATAATTTTTTACAAATAAGAAAGTCGGTGCACAATCTATGTCTACTTTCTGCTCGAACGTAGCATTGAAAAATATTGAGGTAAAGAAATATTGCCGAGAGAACACCCAGACAAACATTGCATTTAATGTTGATATTTATTAAGCATTACAAATCGTTGTGCTGTTTTTATTAGTAATCGTTTCAAAAAAGGTATGCGTGGGAAATCATGCGTTTGTAGTGAAAATATTAAATACTACATTCAGAATAAGAAGTGTCGAAGTGTTAATTCTATGCAAGAAATACATATTTATTTAGTAGTAGAGACGCACTAATGTGCAAAGGTAACGTAGCGCGTTTTTCCCACTCCTGTTGCGTCCGTTTCGTCACAAATTTTAGTGACGCTTTAAGGATAGATTTACTCCATATTAAGTTTTACTTTAAAAAGAAGTTTTTATACTTAGGTTTTTTTTGAAATTACAAGTTTGGTTTTTACATTCCTGTAATATTTAAAAGTGAGCATTAGTCAACTTCATTAAAATTGATTCCATATTCAGATATTATTGTCCCGAACATACATCAACTTAACGGATATACAGAAATATACAGTAACTTCTTTAATTTAGCTTTTTGGTTTTATAGGTTAAAATATTTGGAACTCAAATTTTGTAAATAATTTTGTATTCCACTGCTTATAGTCATGAGATTATTTGCGGCGATGAATCAGCAAGTTAAGGATAAAGACAGATGAAAGAGTAGAGGAGGAATATGGGATATGGAAATTGGAATATACGTTGTTTCGTTTGATGTGTGTATGTATATGTATATATATATATATATATATATATATATATATATATATATATATATATATATATATATATCCTGTTAATTGATTATTCGCTTTCCGGCTGAGTACATTAGTTAAACTGGACAAAACATATTATTTCTCGTTGCTTTTGGCGACGTAAAAATATTGATCAATGAAGGTTAATTCAAAGATAACACTCAATTCGCGACGTTTTATATAATTCTACTTATAAGGATAATTTCGATAAGATTGCGAAAGGAAATGCATCTATTGTTTTGGTGTATGATGGATTACTTGGAGGATTTATATTTCTGAATGATAACCAAATATCTCGGTCTTAATAGATGATCAATTTTATACGTGGCCTCAGTTTCGAGAGTCCGGCTGAGGTCGGACTTTGAAGTGGAAAGGCGCTTTAAAATTTATATGACTTGTTGATAAAGAGATAAAATTAAGGTAAGTTACAATTGCACCTTATCGATAAAGATGTTCCTTTTATTTGTTTTGATTATTTCACATCGACTATTTGATTGTTTCACATCGACTATAATAGGGAATGTAACTGTTGCATTAAGAAGCCTAAGTTACGATTGTCGAATTTCACGTATCGAAAATATTTTTCTTTATTATGTAATACATTTTAAAGTTTTTAATTTAAAATAAAACGGAAGTGGTATGAAATGAAGTACATAAATACAATTTAGAAACTGCTCTTAATTCAGTATTAATTGTTTATGGACGGACTTGAATTACCCAATGCACTGGAAGATATTAAGTTGTGGATTTTGATATTTCAAATGATTAAGGATTTTATTAATTTGTTCAATTATTATGTATATATGACTAGTTGTCCGTCCAGCCTTGCCTGAAAAAAAGGAAGCATTAATTAATTTTACTTTATTTTCTTTATTTACATAATCATTATTTACAGTTAATTTATTAAAGCTTTTGTTATTTATTCAGTGCTACGTGTGTGTTAGTGTCTAGTAGAGAACTTTACGGCTTAATCTCACATGTCTGTTTTTTGTGTCATGCGGTTTTGGTCCGACGTAAGGATTCAGTCCGCATCCGTAGAGTCCGCGTCTTCTCTTTCCGTAGCAATATATCTATTGTTATATATATTGTTTCCTACATTTGTCTGCGAACGGACGATGTTCGTAACGGACGCCGATTTGTCCGTAGTGATCGTCGATTTTTGCTGCACGTGGGTATTTGTTTTATTATATTGTTTGCCACGTTTGTCTATATAGGGACGATGTTCGCAACGGACGCTGATTTGTCCGCAGTGAACATCGATTTTTGCTGCACGTGGGTATTTGTTTTATTATATTGTTTGCCACATTTGTCTACATACGGACGATGTTCGCACCGGACGCTGATTTGTCTGCAGTGAACATCGATTTTGCCTCACGTGGGTATCTTCACGTATCTGTTGCGAAACTTTTCGAAATTCAAAATAAATGCTCTACTCACAATTCTATTGTCACTAGTAAGTTGAGATGTCTTTATTTTCTTATGTTTCTTGAAAAGTAAGTAAGCTGTACGTATTTTTCGAGCAATTGTTTTAAAGCGACTATTGCAAAAAGCGCTATAAATGAACAAGTGTTAGGCCTCGGGTCGCATCCGCACGCACGCCGCAAAACTGTACGAAACAAGAAAACATACTGCGATGCCCGCACTACTGGTGCGACGCACGCAGACCGAATCCGCATTGCGCGCATATCACAAAAAAATGCTGTAAAACTCAAGGAACAATATGTAATAACTAGTTATGTTTGACCTGGAAGTTTCTTTTATAGATTTCATTGTCTGCACAGTTCAAATATTATTATTATATAGTTAAACTAGCGACCCGCCCGGTTTCGTACGGGTGCAATGTAGGGTACTAATGTGGTGTAATTGTGGAGTGATTAATAATATTTCAGTCATTCACGCACCGCCGACGCCGTCCGTGCACGACATCGCGCATACTGATTTTTGGTAATTTTAAATCTGTGATATCTTCTAAAATATTAATGATGGTGATTTGCTGTAAAGAGCAAATTTTATCTCTACTGCCCAACGAATCCAACTTATTTAATTAAATAAACATTAATATAACATTGATCAAAATAACTTCGAAAGTATAACCCACAAAAAAAATTAATAAAAATGGTTACTGTGTGTTATCTGTAGGATATAGATATACGCCATCCGGAACTTTTTTGTAGATATTTTTGAAATACACAATTCCATAATACAACATTTTGATATATCTCGTAAAGTGTAGTCAGTGTTAGCAATGGAAGCGCCCAAAATTACATTTTTTTACGAAATATTGACTTTTTTATATTTCTTGTAAATATAACATGCATGTATCATACCTCTAAACTTTCGGAAGAAATTATCTGAATGATAGTGGAAACCGTATAAAATTTGTTACATGGTTTAAAAGATCTAAGCTTACAGAGGGACAGTCAGACGCAGGAGGCGACTTTGTTTTATACTATGCAAGGATTACAATGATTTAGCTTGTAACTCTAAAATGTTTTTGTGCTCCAATTTTGCAACAGAAAATGGCTGATAAAGAGACAACATATAATTAGAAACGTACATCGTGAAAATTTTCAGCATATTTATATTATTTTAATATCTCCGTTTAATGCACCCGTCATACTTCGGCTCCATACACTTAAGTCATTATTGCTCATTATTCACAGTTTAAAAAAATATTATATACCCTATGTTCATCTAGACACTTTATAAGATGAAAGAATATTTCGTAATAATAGTTTTCTTTTGCCAAATCATAAAAGCAAATAATCAATGCTTTTTTGTTAAAAAATTAGGATGCTTATAGGAAGTTGTATTAAAAGAAGGATGCTTATAGGAAGTTGTAAAAAATTAGGATGCTTATAGGAAGTTGTTTGTATATACCCTATGTTCATCTAGACACTTTATAAGATGAAAGAATATTTCGTAACAAAAGTTTTCTTTTGCCAAATCATAAAAGCAAATAATCAATGCTTTTTTGTTAAAAAATTAGGATGCTTATAGGAAGTTGTATTAAAGGAAGGATGCTTATAGGAAGTTGTAGAAAATTAGGATGCTTATAGGAAGTTGTTTGTATATACCCTATGTTCATCTAGACACTTTAAAAGATGAAAGAATATTTCGTGATAATAGTTTTCTTTTGCCAAATCATAAAAGCAAATAATCAATGCTTTTTTGTTAAAAAATTAGGATGGTTATAGGAAGTTGTATTAAAGGAAGGATGCTTATAGGAAGTTGTAAAAAATTAGGATGCTTATAGGAAGTTGTTTGTATATACCCTATGTTCATCTAGACACTTTATAAGATGAAAGAATATTTCGTAATAATAGTTTTCTTTTGCCAAATCATAAAAGCAAATAATCAATGCTTTTTTTGTTAAAAAATTAGGATGGTTATAGGAAGTTGTATTAAAGGAAGGATGCTTATAGGAAGTTGTAAAAAAATTAGGATGCTTATAGGAAGTTGTTTGTATATACCCTATGTTCATCTAGACACTTTATAAGATGAAAGAATATTTCGTAATAATAGTTTTGTTTTGCCAAATCCTAAAAGCAAATAATCAGTGCTTTTTTTGTTAAAAAATTAGGATGTTTATAGGAAGTTGAAAAAAATCACACGTCTTAGTAATGATAAAGAGGTCAATTCTGTGATATTCTCTGCAATATTAATAACGTATAACGATGATATCTATAGCTCAAAAAATTATACCGCGACAGACAATATAAAACAAATTTTTAGGAATTTTTCAAAAAACATTGGTTGTACCAATTTTAATAATAACAAATAATTCTATATATGTGTGTGTGTGTATATATATATATATATATATATATATATATATATATATATATATATAGACACACACATATACATACATCCAGTTATATACACACACACGAGTGGGGCCACTGAAACGTAACATTTTTATAGTTTTATAATGGCAAGCGCGCAAAGTGCTGCGCTTTTTAAGGCGGCAGAGATGAAAAGATGCAATAGCGAATGGAACGCGAGACGTATGTATGTGTAATGGAACTCCGCCTCTGGGACTGAATGGCGCATGAAATAAAATACCAAATAATATGAATTTTTATAAGACCGCATGCTCCATAACATTAGACTTCCCCCCGAATGTGAAGCGGGGGAGTTCTCGAGTAATGCATACGCCGCTTTTATTTTGATTAGCGACGTCCTGGGGGGACGCCTGGATCGAGTTTCACGAGGAGGCACTGAGGCGCTGCACGCCGGGCGTTATTGCACTTTATTTACTTTGAATTATGGACTATCTATAGACGCTGCGCTGAAATATCTGATACAGCTCGGTGGCTCGTTATGTGTTTACGAAGTGATTTCATTTTTATTACTCTGTATGTCTACGATTGTATTAAAGAATACTTGAACAGAAACAAAACGTTTAGTTTCCAAGTATTAGTTGCGATTCTTTGATTATATTGAACGTATATATTGTTGAAATCAAGAGCGGTTGAAGTAACAAAGTCAGTTAGTGTAGTTATTTTTAATTTTATTACATATTTTTAAAATAAAAATCAAAATATGTCCTTTAGACTACTGATTTTGACGTGGAAACGTCTATTTGCTGATTAAAGTGAATAGTCCGTCGAATTTTCTTCTGTTACAAAATACCGTCAGATTCCAATCGCTAATAACTACGAGACTAATAATGCGTTAACAATGGTTGAGCCCTCAATGGGTAGAGTACGTGTTTTTCGTTCAGCAATTGTTTTGTCTGTGACGTAATAATATGTAATTTGTGCACTATGTAACTGCGATGCACTTGCTAAGAAACGGACCAAACAATTTTGATTTTCTTCTCTTTATCCAATTATAGTCTCCCGAACACATTTTTTGAAAACCTCTTTAATGTGCAGCTCTTTAATGTAGTTTTTATCTAAATTTATATAAAACGTAACGTGTCTATCTTTCTCTCTGTTCGCTTGAGTTCTAATTGCTTGATTTTTATGCGATTTTTGTGTACAAAGTAACGTGTGTTTTTTTAGTTTTATACAACTTTAAAGTAGAAAAAACAGATAGAAATCATGATAATGGCCATGATATTGGTTTTATTGAAAAGGTATTTTTGTGCCATTTGTGCTTAAATACAATTTCAGGCATATGAGAGCCGCGGTTGGCCCGGAAATTTTTGGGACGTGTTTGCTTCTAGATTCTCGCTAAGAAAGGTTTTTTTAAATTCACCCCCTGAAGATGTGAAAATAGGATTGAAGTTTGTATGGAAGTTTCGAAATAATTAAAGGAAGAGGCATGTATATTTTTATGTAGACTCTCAGAGAGAAACTAAGAAACATCTATTCCTGCATTTTTTAACCGTAAATAATTATCATGTAAAAAGCGAGCAAAACGAAATGCTGTCACGGAGCAGTGAATAATAAGTTATTTATGCGAAACAAGTTACAAATAACAACAGTTAATAAAATTTTGGCCCAGATAAATTTTAATATCCAGAGTACAAAAATGCTATTATGCTATTGAATTATAAATGTTCCTAATACTTTAATTGGAAACTTACCTAAAATTTTAAGCATCGTATCGCCTCTACGTAATTATATAAGGAAAAACTGTTCGTCTTTAATCCGTTGCTTTAATGATCATCCGTCTACGTGATTTTATAAGGAAAAAATATCAGGACCGAACGTGAGATGACGCCGTATTACTGCTAGCAGATGATGTGAGTGCTAAATGCAAATGCATGAATATTTGATTAGTATTATCGGACAATGGAACAGGTCACCGGATATCGTGACCGCACTCGGATCGATTAATGCAAGATAAGCATTAATTATGTTGTTTTTCTTCGGTTCATCCTGTCATAATGTTTGTTGAAAGCGATCGATAAGTAGATTGTTTACGAATTTGAATGTTAGGAACGAACAAACGTGAAGGACACTCCAGCAATTACGTTTTATTACATAGATACCTTATGTACTTATAAAATGGACGAAATATATGGTTTGGCTAGTTAATACACAAATATTATTAAATTTTACAAGATGTCAACTCAATGGTTATAATTATGAAAGTTTCTCAGTTATATTATATATATATATATATATATATATATACACACACACACACACACATATATATATATATATATATATATATTTATTATATAGTATTAATATTAGGTGAACGAGTACGACGTAGGTGCGAATAAAACAGCATTGCTGTAAGTCAATTCGGATTAATCCGTTCCCCATAGATAAGGGCGTAAATCAATCATCAAATGATGACTCAGTTTGATCTTGTCATACTTGCTGATAAAGCGTAAGTGTAACAAGGAAAACTAAATATTGTTTTCCTTCTACTTTCATCTCATTCCTTTAGACAATTCGAAATAAAATGAAATTAAATATCGTAAAAATATTGAATATTATTTGCATGTTGGTAGCCGTAGAATTAAAACACATTGTCTCAACACAGGTATTTTGATAGATTTTTATATAAAATAGAACAGTAGCAATAGACAACCACACGCTATTAGTTTCAATTCACACTGATGACAGCTAAGTAAAGTTGTGATAGTTAACTCAAGTTTTGACGACCAGTTTTGAAGCGTTAATGACATATCTATATAAAATGTGGTTGTGTATATGTATGTGTACGTGACTGCGTACGTGCGTGCGTGTGTGCGTGCAAAAACATACATTTTGGAAGAAACGGATTTATATTCTACTAATTTATGTCTGCGGCTTGATCTGCGTGCATTTTCAATTAGGGCAGTGGTATCCACATGAAGGTTTTGGGCCCCTGAGACTGATAAGCAAGAGATATAATATAAATGTCGCACCATTTTTTTCATGTCATAATAAAAAAATTGTATTGTTGGAGAGTAACCAATACGTTAATTTTAATCGTTGAATAGATATACTATTCAAAATATGAAAATTCGTCCACATATGAAAATGAAAATCCGTCCACCACGTAAAAAAAAACATAAAAAGACTGTCTGTCCCGAATGAGAAATAATATTATTTAAATATGTGCTCTATTTTTACGCCTATGGAAGATATATGTAACAAGCAATACATTTACGTTATGAAAAATAAATACTTGTAAATCGTGTAATAGAATACATTTAAATGTTTATTAGTGCCTAAATGTATTCGGAAGGCTCGTAATGCGAGTCCTAATTGGACTAAATTTGCATATTAATTCAAAATGCCCACCTATAGTTTCTGCATACATACTTTTAGTTTTGGTCTTCACATTTATGGTTTAGAAATTAGAAGAGGTTATGATAATTTTCGTGAACTTTAAAATTCTTGAAATTATATTTTTGAAAATTTTGATACTCGAAAGCGGTTTGCGATGGTCAGCGAGAAAATAAATGTAGATCGACTAATAAAAAGGTTGGCAGCCACTGACTTCAACCTTAGGTAATAGTTTTAGTAGTTCTTTTTAAATCTTTTGTTTTCTTTGCATTATTACACTTTTTTTTATTCCACACAGCCATATTTTGCGCAACGCGCATTCATCACGTCCGGCGGTATTCCAATTTGTGAGGAATATTTAAGGGCGATCAATCTAGTCGTTTAGCGGCGCGAGCGAAATGCAAACAGTTCATAGAGTGCGCGCCCCGGCCGCTTCGAGTCACAATAAAGTTTATAGCGGAACGTGACTGCGTTTAACGACATTTACGGGCCGCTACGATCTCGGGCGGAGGAGTGGCCGACTTAGGGCTGCCGATGAGGGAAACGCTAGTACCCGAGGCACACGGTGTTCCCCCTCCTACAATAATGTTAAGGGCATAGTTCGGTTATAAATATATCCGATAATCGAACATAGTTGCATAAGATCGAAGATTTTGCCGAAATAGTGCTAAAATAAACCCGAATAGAAGCTAAGCAACATCACCGCCTAAACTCGTATCGTTGGGCAATGGTGTAATATGTGTGAACCACATAAGATGTAGTTTGTATAAAGGATATTTGTTTTTTAATGCGGATTAGTATGGCAAACAGAAATAACAATATTTTTTTTAATTTAACTCAAAAGTCTTTTGTTATAAATCACGATGAGGTATATCGACTAATTAATTTTCATTAAAATTTGGTTATAATGAAAAAACAAATTTCAACTGTCATCAGGAGGTTTAATACCTTGAATGAGTCGATAGTTTTGGTATGGTTTGGTTCTAGATGGTGGCATGTAAATGCCATCGTCCCGATATACCTATAATAGTGACTAGCATATTACATATACTGTACGAGTCACTTCAAACGATAAAAAAGCAATGCAAGTGCAGAAATCTATTGTGAATTTAATGAAATTGACAAGTCTCATAAATATGGTTACAGAAGTGATGGTAGTCTTAGATAAATAAATATATCTTAAGAACAAATATAAATAATTGACAAGCAATCATGTTTAATGTTAAGTTCGTAGCTTGTTTTGCTTTTTTCACTAAAGAAAGACACACGGACAAAACAATAGCATTGACATTATTTATACAAAAGTTAAAAGCAAACAATATGATTATTGTTTTAAATATTAACTTTTGTGTGCAACTTCGTCTTCGTTTAATTAACGTTAACGTGAGTTTATGATTTGGTTAGTTTATTTGAAAGCTTCTTTGTAAAATACGTTTTACTTGGAGCATAGGTATATAGATCCAAGTCCCAGCTTACCCTGATGCAAGCAAGTTGACTTGGCCATAGGAGAAACATGGCGTTCGCAACGCCCACAGATTGATGTATTGTGACTTAATTTTTAGGTTGGACCCCAAAACTTTCAAATAATGGATACAGCGTTTCTTACGTCATGCCGGAACAAAACATAAACACTTAGATTGCAAAAAATTGCAAAAATATCTTATTTTTTTGGATTCGGAGACTTCCAAATACTTTCAAATGTGTTTAACAAAATAAGGTTAGGATTAATATTAATATATGTAACAAAATATATCTACTTTGTACCCACAGCTAATATAAATAGTTAAATGTTGAATTTTTGTTTGTTTGCGCTAGATAAATAGACGTTTACGCCAGCACGTCTACGCAGACGGAAGATTTACAGTTTAAATTTGTTAGTATTCCCTCGTAATCATTCTGGAATCGGAAGTAATAAATTGAGCAATATGCTAATTCCGTGCAGTCAGCCCTGCGCCCGCGCACGCACACACGCGCGTATACATGTATACAGACGCGCACGCACACAGCCACACATACAGACGGGCGTATTAGGGCCCGCGCTCACTGCACATAACTAACACGGATCTTGCGACGGTTTTATACCGTTTTTAATTGTGAATTAGTTTTTATTGCCTCACTTAAGGCTGTAAAGGGAAGAGGGGGGAGCGAGGCGCGGGCGGCTCGGTGCGAGGCGGCGTTAAACATGGAGCCGACGGGCGCTTTGTTATTTATCGGTTTGTCAGCCTGTTTTCCGGGTGCTATGTTGTGACGTAAGCAGTTTTTAAGGTTTGACAGAGCATTTTTTGTTTGAATGCTATTTGTGACAATAGCTAGTGGGACAAAACTTGTTTTCCAAGTGCAATAAGTTATGTTTGTAAATAATACTAAAAAATACATATAATATTGAAATTTTAGGTTTTAGTGTACTGACCAATAGATTAAAAAGTCTGTTGTTTAAGCGAAAATCTCGCTGATCTTTATGTTGATTGAGGTTATAATTAACAGTAACCGATGTAATTATAGTATTCATTTAGTCATTACGGCAGGTATCATTCTTATTTTCGTAATATGGGAGGATTGTGACTACGAAACTAAAATCAATTAAAAACGCAAATATTGTTTTCTTCAACCGCTTGTAGTTTGAGAAAAAAATTACATTTTCTAACTAGTTCAACCGTCATACCTCCTGATCATCTCACAACAAGTTCGGGTAGAATTGGGGGACATTCAACTGCCGATACGTGGTATAGGTACTGTGTGGAGAGTGATCAATCTTCTTTCTGGCACTGGACATTCTTTTCTTTCATAATTAAATGTCTTCCATTTTTCACTACGATAGTAGTTTTCCAATCTTGATTTAAATCATTGACTTGTGTTTATTATGTCATTAAATACTTGATTATACTGTGGCTTTTTACTGTAGGGCATCTATTTCTATATATCGAGACACCGTTAGGAACATACCACTGTGCATGTACAGTGAATTTAGTGACTATTACTGTACTGTTGGATTATGAGTGTTGCGGTTTATAGAAACGTTTATGAAAATAGCTATCAAGACAGCTTTTGAGACTTAAAAGAAACTTGAAAGCTACGCGTTTCCTAGCACTAGATATCTGTTTAGTGTGTTTTATTAAAATTATTAGAATAGAATATTACGAAGCTTTTAAGTTTCTTTTAAGTCTCAAAATCTGTCTCTATAGCTATTTTGTATTAAGGTTTCGTACGTAAAGGGTTTAAACGGAAACCCTATTGTTGTGGCAGCGCTGTTCTTCTGTGAGATCTGTTCGATTTTGTACAGTGTTATTGCAACTTTACTTACGAGATCATTTTAATTAGTGTACGTACGTAAATTTTTAAATTAGCTTAATTCTCTATGCAATTTTGTTCATTAAATAAAAATTAAAGTCTATATGATTTTGAATAATATAGATACGGAACATCTCTCGTTTGCACGTTTTTCACCGTTTTTAAAAGTCCCGTACTTAAACTACGGGTTCTTATAATATCGTCATTTCCGTCTGTCATAGTCTCACTTAATAGAGTGAATTATTTTTTTTAAATGAAGTTAAAATGAATTTGAACTTGTTTCTCAGATCGTTTTGTATTATTCTGATACCTTTTTTGCGAAATATTAAACATTAGATTGGTTTATAACGCGTTTCGTAATTTCTTAAAAAAAACCAGAAAATAGTGCTTAGTAACCACGTTTAATTAAAATTATTTTGGGCATATTAACGTTAATGAGTTTGTTTTGTGGGGATAGAACCCTGCTTTTACGTGTTCTACGTGTACTTAATCCGTTTTTAGGGTTCCGTATTGGATCAAGCAACCACTATAACTTTATCATGCCCGTCCAATCGAGGAGATGATGAAACTTTTTGCGCGTATAACACAAAACGCACTCGACCGTTTTTGTTATTAATAATAGATTACTGCAAACAATTTTGGTTTGTTACGGAAAATGAGTATTTTCAGTATTTAATTGTTACTGCTAGCATTTAGATTTCATAGTTTAACGACGCAAATTTTATGAAAATTAAGATCATTGCGAATCGTTTAAATCAGCTTGCGGCGAGCGCTATTTTGGTTTAGCCAACAATTCCTAAACGGCAACGCATTGTTTCATATACTCGTTCCAACTCTCGGAACTCTTGAGCCGTAATGATGCTCGGGAAGCCTTTTATCTGCTGAAAGTTCATCTTAACGGGCCATATGTTACACTCGACGCAGTGCAAATGTATAAATAATTCGTGTCACTTCGGTTTCAGGCGAAAGCGCGTGTGAAGGAAGATAGAGTCCATTAGTGGGCTCGTTCAGTATTCAGCGGGTGTGCGGGCGGCTTGATGGGAACGTGTTGTTTTTCGTTCGCTTTAGTCGAGCACGCTGTTCTAGTTGTTATCGTTTTTTTCTTACGCGCACTTTCCTTCCGTACCGTTGTAGACAGCCAACATTGTTGTTCATTGACTGTTTACGCTTTGAAAGATAAGTTTCGTTATTGAAAAAAAATTTATTTTGATAATATTACCTAATCATAATAAAAATATGACGCAAATTTGATGAGAAATTTAAGAATGATCAATTTTGAATAGAAATGAGACAGAAACAGGCACATAAGTGATCTTATAAGATGGCTCATTTGTCTGTTTGTCAGTCTGACTAATTTTTACGTTTTAATTTTGAAATATTGAATATATTTGCCGTTAATTTTGTAGAAATGCATTATGCACTATTAAATGAAACTACGTGATGTAGTATTATTTTTACTTTCTTTAAGTTCTTCTCTTTAGATCTTCAGGTGGACTGTTAGCAAAGATTCTTTGCTAACAAATGTTGTAATACAACGAAACCTAGGTCGTGGTAAAGAACTTAAAGAAAGTAGAAATAATATTATATCACATAGTTTCATTTAATTGTTTCAATTTTGACGTAGAAATTTGAAAGGCATAATAATATCAACACACATTTTGCACTAGTTAGCTAACTTTTTAAAATATTTATAAAAGGATTAAAGAAAAGGTAAATAATATTAAATAAATAAATATATTACTTGAAAGGGCTTGTTATGAGGAATATCCAAATATTTTTTTCATATTTTAAATTGCATATTTAAAATGATTTTCTAAAATTATGCGAAAATAGAGAGCATAACCCACCACCCCCACCCCCCCCCCCTTATTTCCGAAACTATTAAATCACAAAAATGATAAATATAGGATTGGTAAAATCTTACTAGAACACTACAGGAATCAAAATAAGGATTGTTCTAGATTTTAAAGTTTTTGAAATATGCATCAATATCGAAAGTACTTATCAAGTACCTAAATGTGTACAAAATACTCAAAAGTAATTATTAAATGCCTAAATGTGTACGAAGTACTCATAAGTATTTATTAATTGCCTAAACGTGTACGAAATACTCAAATGTATTTATTATGTTCCTGGATGTGTTCGAAATATTCAAAACTATATATTAAGTGCCTAAATGTGTACCAAATACTCAAAAGTATTTATTAAGTGCCTAAACATGTGCGAAATACTGAAAAGCATTTATTAAATGCCTAAATGTGAACGAAATACTCAAAAGGATTTATTAAATGCCTAAATGTGAACGAAATACTCGAAAGTATTTATTAAGTGCCTAAATGTGTACGAAATACTCAGAAGTATTTATTAATTGCTTAAATGTGTACGAAATACTCAAAAGTATTTATTAAGTGCTTAAACGTTTACGAAATACTCAAAAGTATTTATTAAGTGCCTAAATGTGTACGAAATACTCAAAAGTATTTATTAATTGCTTAAATGTGTACAAAATACTAAAAAGTATTTATTAAATGCCTAAATATGTAAGAAATACTCAAAAGTAATTAATATGTGCCTAAATCTATACGAAATACTCAAAAGTATTTATTAAGTGCCTAAACGTGCACGAAATACTCAAAAGTATTTCTTAATTGCTTCAATGTGTACGAAATACTAAGAAGTATTTATTAAGTGCCTAAATGTGTACGAAATACTCAAAATTATTTATTAAGTACCTAAATGTGTACGAAATACTCAAAAGAATTTATTATATGCCTAAATGTGTACGAAATACTCATAGTACGAGTTCTAGGTACTCGCGTTAATTAATTCTGTCAGAACACTATTTCTGCGCTTATGTAATGATTTCATGTTAACTGCATTAACTATAATAAATATTGTATATATTTGTAAGTCGCTTGTTATAATTTTATTAATGATACCCCACTTAACTTATAGGCGAACATAATATTAGTAGCAACTTAAGTTGATAGAAAATTCGCTAAATATATTAATTTAAATTTTATTAATTATATATTTCACGGTATTATTATGTCATGGTTGTTGCTGGCTTTTCAGGTTAAAACTATGAAAAGTTAGACAATTTTATAGCGGACTAAATTGAGAGAATCGTCCTAAGTTCCTTAATAAGATTTCCTTTTTTTATTGGTGCGAAGCCCTAAAACGGATGTAGTTTCGAATTTCACTTTCGGTTGCGGTAAAACCCTAAGCCAAAAGTGCTTCTTATGTTAAAAAAGGGTGGAAAGACGTGAACTTAATTATGAAAAGAAACATATGAATTTGAAAAAGGTTCTTGAATACGTGCGTCACTTGTTTTTTGTTTATAGATGGTCATGTTAATTCTACAATTTAGGCTCGAAACGGCTTATTGTTATGTTGATATACAGTTTACATTTAAAAATAAGCTTACTTAAACGCTTTCACGGTATTTTTCTCATTCTGCTCTTAAGCAATGGTAAACCATTGGCGTGCGCCAGCAAAATGTATGGCGTTGTTCCTTCGCTAATGATGAAAAGATTATGCATCATAGTGGCGAAAGTTTTTCCCTGAAAACCCTTGACCTGGATGATGTCGAACTGACTGAGATATCCTTTCACAAAACACAATAGTGCCCACACACCTCAAGTTACAACCTTCGATAATTATATACGTATAAGTCTGAAGACTCAAAATTAAAGAAATCTGAAATCTTAGCAGTAGCGTTCTCAAGTTGAATACGATCATTGAATTTGTGGTTTGGAGTAAGGACTGGTTATGGACGGCACCTTTGTCTTGATTCATCTGCACTTGTTTTACTTCGTAAAGCTTGCACTTATCTTCAGATGTGGTACGATGGATAACACTTCCCTTAACGTCATATATTAGCCTGAAGAGTTCAGAAATCTTCCCAATGGACATAGCATCCATAAGTCCAGGAGGATAGTATCTATCAATTTATTTCAGTCGTTTGTTTATATCGTTTGTCAAATATCACAAAAAGCAAGTATAAAATGCACGAAATTCAATCATATCGGCGGAAACATATTCACTTGTCACTCTCGATAAGGGAACACTTCGTAGTCGAAGGACATACATCACCTAATCAGTATGCAAAAGTGGGTTCCGTCGGCTCAGCGAAGTGAATGGCGGAATACGCGTCTCGTATCGGAGCACGTTCACGCTGACGAATAATCTTGGGGCGAGATCCGAAATAGACTCCCAATTCGCGCCTATAAATACTAGGATGCCACATGGATCACGACGAAAGTTCAACACCCGATCTCGCGTTCGCGCTCTGCGAAGAGACTGTATAATAAATTCGAATTTGTTTGAAGTAGCGACCTCCGTCTTTCTCGAGTCGTTTTGAGCTTTCTGTCAAAGATGTAAATGACTTTTTATAAAGTGTACGTCTTACGCAATCCGCGGTATGACAAAAATACGAGTAAAACTTGTATGAAGACTGCGTAACTATTTTTCTTTAAATACTTCACTTATTTTTAGTACACCGTACTGCGAACGGTGTAAAAGATAAGTGAATTATTTACTTTTATCACTTATCTTTAGTACACCAGACTGCGAAACGGGACTCTAATAAGATCACTCACGTATCCACATTTCTATCTGCGACAACCGTTTTTTTATTTCAGAAAACGCTTGACGTATAAATTTGAAATTAGGCGTAGTACTAAAGCAAATTAATTTCCATATATAGTTAGCTAACACTCAAGAATATTTATATGGGAATTTTGGGACGCTGAGAAATTTTTGAAGTGAAGCTTCTTAAAAGACGATTTGGGATGGAGAGCTAGCCAAGAAAAAGTGAAACGTCACGAACGAACGCGGCAATGAAACGCTCCTCATTGGCTGGGCAGCGCGTATCGTTGACCATATGACTGAGCGTGATGGAGTAAAAGAGAGACAAAATGCAACAGGCAGCGCGTAGCGCTGCTTGTCTCTCACGTTCGTTCTTTTTAAATAGATATGATATATGATATACACACACACACATGTGTGTGTGTGTGTGTGTGTGTGTGTGTGTGTGTGTGTGTGCGCGTGCGTGTGTGCGTGCGTGCGTGCGTGCGTGCGTGCGTGCGTGTCGTTTTTTGTTAAGTGTTTCTGATTGTAGGATGAATAATGCGAATTTTTTTTTGGAAACATGTCTATTATTGATTACAATATCGGTATTATATTAACTAAAAATTAAAATTAAATTTTATATGCGTAAAAAGCTTCGTGTCTTTCATGTCTTTAAATTCTTTTTGCAGCGTGGACTATCGTTTATAAAAACTATTAAAGAGCTCAGTATGTCTATAAGGGTCCCAAAAATATTTTTTTCATAAATTCAGATACATTATCAGGGGTATACTAAAAAATATTCAAACAAATTATGTTCAACCCTCTTACTTCTGAAAGTATTGAATCTGAAATTATGGCAACAATATAAAGTTTTTAGAAGTCTAAGTTAAGGTTATAGGAAAATAATAAAGATCATTCTGAATGTCATAATTGTTGAGATGTTCAACCCTCTTCTTACTTCTGAAAGTATCGAACTTAAAATTATAGCAAAAATATAGTGTTTAGAAGTCTTCTAAGGTTGTGGGAAAATAATAAAGACCATTCTGAACGTCATAATTGTTGAGATGTTCAACCCTCTTATTACTTCTGAAAGTATTGAACCTAAAATTATAGCAAAAATATGAAGTTTTTAGAAGTCTACTAAGGTTGTGGGAAAATATGGCAAAAATATAGTGTTTAGAAGTCTACGCTAAGGTTGTAGGAAAATAATAAAGATCATTCTGAACGTCATAATTTTCGAGATGTTCAACCCTCTTATTACTTCTGAAAGTATTGAACCTAAAATTATGGCAAAAATATAGAGTTTTTAGAAGTCTACGCTAAGGTTGTAGGAAAATAATAAATATCATTGTTAACGTCATAATTTTTGAGATCCTCTTCCTACTTCTGAAAGTATTGAACCTAAAATTATGGCAAAAATATAGAGTTTTAGAAGTCTACGCTAAGGTTGTAGGAAAATAATAAATATCATTGTTAACGTCATAATTTTTGAGATCCTCTTCCTACTTCTGAAAGTATTGAACCTAAAATTATGGCAAAAATATAGAGTTTTAGAAGTCTACGCTGAGGTTGTAGAAAAATATTAAAGATCTTCTAAACGTCATAATTTTTGAGATATTCATGGTGATATATATGTCATCTCTCCATTATTATACATTAGTAAATATTTATTGCGCTAGGAAGTTCTTGTTAGTGATAACTTATGATAAATAGTTTCACTTCGGGTATATTATCACATTATCACGTAATAAACTACCTAAACAAATGTTTTAGTACCAGTTTCTTTCACATTTTTATTATTTTTTAAGTTATAATATTGACATTGGCTTCGTACTTGGGTATGGAACGCTTTTGCGAGAGGTTCAACACACTGTTGACAGGTATTTGTAAATGTTGCATTATTTTTGTGTTTTTTTAAATTTTCACACACATTTTGTGAAATGCTAACAATACGAGCATTTATTTTATTACTCGTTTAGTTAATACCCTGACAGATGACGCATGAAGATACTGTAACAAAACTAATAGGACCTCGTTACGATTCTTCGAACCGTACTTAGTGTGAATTACTCATAGACTATAGAAACGTGTATATATGTACCATACATGTATATATGTGTCGAAATTTAGATTTACACGTGTCGTACATTATTTCTACGTATCTCCTACATTTTTGGCACCGCATTACGTTCTTTGTTCAATAGCATTTTGTTTCTCATTTGACGAGACAAATTCTTAGTTTGATGTAAATTTAAACGTTCGTCCGGAATATAACCTTTAAACTGACAAAATTCACAGCAAATTGGTTGTGGTGATTTTTGAAATTAAGCCGTGTTTATTCAGAAACACAGAAATAATGATATCAATAACATATATTTAGTAGTATTCTCGCTTATGGAGTCTCACAAATTTGTGTCTTGTTGTAAAGTTTTCCTTCTGGACTTCTTCGGTTTTTTTTATTACGATCACTGTTAGATTGTTATAGGAAAATGTACTGTGGGCGCATACAATGCTATTATGTCATTAAGATGTAAATATTTCTTAAATTCCTTTGAAATTTGGAAAGGTTTCCTGTCTTACTATTTTTCTTTGGGAATTCAAGATTAACACATCGGACGCCTCAATCGTATATGGTACGCGTATAAACTGAAATATAATTGTATTGAGCATACTAAGGCGTACAAAAAATATGTGAAAAACGGTACCAATGCAAGTTTCCGTTTTAACCGGTTCTAGAAGTTTACTTTTAAATTATATTTCGTTACTTTTTGTTGCTAACGGGTTATGCTGTAACTGCTATTGTGGAGAACAACTAATGCTCTGTTAGTTGTGTGTATTTGGAACTATTTGTTGCTGACGGGTTATAATGTAACTACTGTTATGGAAAACAAATAATGCTCTGTTAGTCGTGTGTATTTGGAACTATTTGTTGCTGACGGTTATAATGTAACTACTGTTATGGACAACAACTAATGTTTTGTTAGTCGTGTGTATTTGGAACTATTTGTTGCTGAAGGGTTATAATGTAACTACTGTTATGGAGAACAACTAATGCTCTGTTAGTCGTGTGTATATAGAACTATTTGTTGTTGACGGGTTATACTGTAACTACTGTTTTGAAGAACAACTAATGCTCTGTTAGTCGTGTGTATTTGGAACTATTTGTTGCTGAAGGGTTATAATGTAACTACTATTATGGAGAACAACTAACGCTCTGTTAGTCGTGTGTATTTGGAACTATTTGTTGCTGACGGGTTATAATGTAACTACTGTTATGGAAAACAAATAATGCTCTGTTAGTCGTGTGTATTTGGAACTATTTGTTGCTGACGGGTTATAATGTAACTACTGTTATAAAAAACAACTAATTCTCTGTTAGTTGTGTGTATTTGGAACTATTTGTTGCTGAAGGGTTATAATGTAACTACTGTTATGGAGAACAACTAATGCTCTGTTAGACGTGTGAATTTGGAACTATTTTAAACAAGCTAATTCCGAAGATGCAACGGAATATACATAACACAATTGGGACAACCTTATGTACGGCCTGCAGTCGGACTAAGTACGACCAGGTTCCAAAAAGAAATAATATACCGAGTAGAAAATTTGGCATCCGGTATAGACAGCCGATAGGCTTTTAAATTATATTACAATACTTATAAGTTTTTAAATTATATTATGATACTAATAAGCTCTTTATATTATGATACTTATAAGTTCTTTATATTATGATACTTATACGTTTTTAAATTATATTATGATACTAATAAGTTTTTTATATTATGATACTTATAAGTTCTTTATATTATGATACTTATTAGTTCTTTATATTATGATATTTATACGTTTTTAAATTATATTATGATACTCATAAGTTCTTCAACTTTATTTCTTTATTCCTGACTTTCGGATGTTTAATTTACATTTAGGAGATTGTTGCCCTGACATTCTGTTCTTACATTCACTTCAAAATGGTGTTTAGTTAGCTTTTGTTACTGGTGATTTTGCTATAACTGTATTTATGGATGACTAGTGATGTTAAGCTCTTTAAGCTTGAAACCTAGATATTTTGAGAAACATGGGCGCGTGTCCAGGACATGTTCTACAAGTGAATCTTCCATACGTATAACTGTTCTTTGTAGTTTAATGTCACATTTTTACACAGGAATATTAAATTATATTTACCTATTTATTTTAGAACTGAACACTACGCTTATTTTTGTAACTGCTGCACTGTATGTATCGCGATTTTGTTTCCAACTCTAGAGAATTGTTCTGCTCGCTCGTTGCGTGGATTCTATGGTCTCTCTCTCCTTTCCTTTCTCTGTTCAGACGCACCATGTCTTCACTTCTCGCTTGAATTGAGCTATTTCATCGCACGTCACGCTATCGTTTTGAGTCACAGAACATCACCATCGCTCGCACTTTCCGCCTGTACACTTAAATCGGCCGTCCCTTTAAATCATACGAGTACCAGCACATGCGACCTCATAAACGGTTCTGAACCTCAGCAGCATATAAATTTCAGTTCAATGAAATAGTTATTA
This sequence comes from Druceiella hillmani, assembly GCA_039881145.1. Classification (NCBI taxonomy): domain Eukaryota; kingdom Metazoa; phylum Arthropoda; class Insecta; order Lepidoptera; family Hepialidae; genus Druceiella; species Druceiella hillmani. The sequence goes on from JAYKKI010000062.1 coordinate 3,346,038, forward strand.
CCACACTGCGCGTGGTACATTTTATTTCATCTGTGTATGATTTTTTTTTATTTTTGCCGTGAAATATTTTTAAATTACTTATGATTTGTTAGTATGATTCTTAATTGTATCTCTCGTCACTGCGTTATCTTATCAATAACCCCTAACTTCACCATATGAATTGCGTGATATCTAGTTATCCTGGCCACTCGCGGACGCGCCATTTAGAGCTTATACATTCGGCGCAGCTCCAAATGGACGCGTGGGCAATAAAGTGAAGCGATCGTAAGTGGTACGTGTTTCCTTACCGTTTTTTACTCAAAAGAAAAAAAACGCCACCATTAGAGATTGGTCGCCCGTTATTTGAAACTATACCACACAGTATTTCAAAAACAGGTTTGTTATATACATATGTTTCATATAACAGGATTGTTATATGAAGGTGTAGTATCTTAACATTCGATATAACTAAATGTATTTATGGAAAATGTATTTATGCCTAATTGCTGCGCTCACTCCCACAATGGCACGAAGTGACGCCTGTGGTCCAGTTCGCACTCATACCTGTTCCATATGATCACGCCATTTGGTATGATGTGGAAGAATTTGAAACGATTTGGAAATCCATCGTGTTTGGCTATTCGGCCGAAATTGTAGGTGATTTTGGCATTCACTAGCGCTGTGCTGTTCGCTTAATGTCTTGAGACGGTAATGGCAGGTGCTCTAACGATGTTTTCTTTGAGAGTCGCATTGCGTTAGACGAGAGGTTGGATCGTTCGCGCTATTGCTATTGTCTCACGCCAATAAACCAGAGATCAATTTTCAAACATTTGTCGTTGTTTACGGGCCTGTTCAGAGTGTTATCCGAGAGAATATCGCGCTGGACGTGTTCGTGTCTCGGACAGCCGCGGATATAACTCTTTTATTGGGCCTTAGTAAAGTTGTAAACCGAGCTGTAAAGCGACTCGAGTGAGCCATTGCTTATTTGTGGAGGGGAATGTTACGAAGTTGTGACATGCGATTTGTAGTGAAAGTTTATGTTTGTTTTGTGTTGTTTCAATTTAGGGGTCGGACGGATGTTTTATGGGCGCATGATGACGAGGTTAATAAATGTGTTTTATTACTTGGCATACCCAAAACAATTAAGCTTATGTTTATTTCAAATGTAGTTATGTAACTTCTAAATCGCATGTGGCTTTAGGATTTATGAAGGCAGGATTTAGGGATATGTTTTGCTCACGTAATAGAAGATATGTGATTGTAGGTAGTTGGTTTTTAAAGAAGTAGATCATCGTATAGTTCCGTTTATTTCGCTTAGTTTACTCTTACTAAATTGGTACTCCTATAGAAATTTAGACCAACGTGATTTAAGTTTTGTTTATTCTAAAAATTAAAGTCTGACCATCTGTTAATGTACTGTGAAATTCTCGAGAGTGTGGTGATGTGAATGCTTAACTTGTTATTTTAGTCAAGTGAACCTCTAAAATTATGTTCTTAAAAGAGATCTATGGAAATGGGGATCATTTTCAGAAGGAAAGGAAAAGTGTGTGGCGTTCGAAAACAAAAGTGAAAATTATTATTATCAGTTAGATACTTTTTACCTTCGTTATTACTGTATGGTTGCACAGGAAAGTGAAATTTTCGGAAGAGTGATGATGAGAATGCTTAACGTGTTGTTTTAGTCAAGTGAACGTCTAAAATTATGTTCTTAAAAGAGAGATCTATGGAAATGGGGATAATTTTCCGAAGGAAGAGGAAGTGGATTGCGTTCGAAAACAAAAGTGAAAATTATTATTATCAGTTAGATACTTTTTAACTTGGTTATTACGATGTGGTTTTAACTGGTTAGCATGTGTACGTCTTCCTTTACCGTTTTTACTCAAAAAAGAAAAAGAAAACGCCAGCACTAGAGATTGGTCTCCCGTTCTTTGAAACTATAATATACAGTATTTCAAAAACAGGTCAAGTGCTTATTAGAAGACGCATTAAAAAGCTGCGATAATTGTCTATATTTAATGTAATTATTCATGCAAGATGATAGAAATAATTTTTATTCTAAGTTTTAATTAAATCCTCGTACCTGCTTGGAATTTTTTCCTTCAGAGGAGTGAAACAGGACGATTCAGGGACACGTTGCAAACTTAATATTTGGTAACTTAATATTTAGCAAGTACTTGGAAACTTAATATTTAACAAGTACTTGGAAACGTAATATTTAGCAAGTAAAGTTTAATAATGAGAAACCGTAAATGGACACTCAATTTCATTTGTAAACACTTGTTTTGACGCTACACTTGGTATTTACTATGTATGAATTCATATTTAATTGCTTGCTTTATCGTGCAAAAGTTTATTTACACCACTCTAACATTAGAAACTTTAATACTATGATGGTCGGAAAGAGACGTACGGAAGTTATAAGGGTCCTTTGTTGTGGTACGAAACCCTAAAGGTTAACAGAGAAATGTAATTCTCCAACAGATCAATATTCACTGTAATTTTTTTTATTCAACAGTTGCTAATTTTTATCTCAATTTGTTGTTTGTTTTTATCTTTCTATATTTATAAAGTTATGTTACTGATTGTTTATCTATAAGTATACTTTACTTAAACATAATTTGATTGTAATAAAACACGGATGTTGTTACAGTATTTACATAAATTTTTTAATACATAAATGTTATTAATTAATTTTTCGCCTTTGTCAATTGGATATAAATTACAAAAGCACTTGTAACAGTTGACTCTAAGCAGCAATCAAAAGGAATTCCAGAAAGTAACGTTTTCCTTCTTTAGTAAGTAAATCCAAAAGACGAAAACATTTGAAAAAACAGGATATGATTATGGAAGATTTTCTTTAAGAGTAGGTAGATGTTAGGCGTTACGACGCGTCATATATTGTGGTGTAACACTCATTAGGCTTTCGAATATTGGACAAACTGAGAGTGTTTTTGAACTAAGTGTACATACTCGTACATACATGTATATATAGCTATCACATTTTGCATTCGCATATCCTACTTAATTAAACAATTAAATAACTTCTTAATAAACTGCGATTGATTTCGCTCATATCTATATTCGAATTTTAAGCGTATTAAGTACTCAATCTATTTGAATACCATCAAAAACAGTAGTGAACATACTAATATCCTAAAAAATCAACAATTTTACAACACGAAAGCATTAGTTATATTAAGAAAAAGTTAACATAATGGCATATGTCTCGCTTAACATACGCTGCGATATTTATTAATGAAATGAATAAAAGTTCGCGTTACGCGCCGTCGAACAAAATGACTGCTACGCATTCACTTGGATACGCGGTTGCTCTGTCAGCTGCGTGGGCGGTAATTGATGGGTTGGAAGCTGTCGGCGGGTATTTATAGGCCTGCACGAGGCGTGACGTAATGCTGGTAATGCAAGACGCTGGTGCGTGTACGCGATCACGTCGCGAAGCCACGTTCATTCATAATTATCGAATACGCGTACATATGGTAGTGGCGTGTGTACTTTGTATGCACTCTGGGTATGCCACTTCATTTGGTTAGTAGCAGCTGAAACGAGACTTATTATTTTACGCGGTGTTAGTATTTTAAAAATATACTATATTATTTGAAAATAAAATGTTTCGTGGTGTTAAATTGTAATGTGACTGTCCATCCCAAATGCAAGATCTACAATAAAAAAAAATCGTTGCCGATTGTCATATTGTGAATTAACTTTGATGTTTCTAATGACAATGGCGACATTTGTAAGGTTTTGGAAAGTGTAAGATTTCGACCGACGCTTTTGCTACGATACGGGACACTATTAGGAGACTTTCGAAGGTCCCCTTTTTTGTATGAGGAGGGTCGTTACGAGTCCCAGGAGGGGCCCCGAGACAACCCGGGTGGATGGATCGGGAATAGTATAAAAGTATATCCCCGATGTCTCCGAGGGTTTAAGTAAAAACTGGCTCGTTTCTGATTACTTTACCTCCCAATTCTTAACGGGGCATGGCGCCTTTCTCGCCAGTTTGTTTAGATTCGCTTTAAGGGATAGCCCGGCATGTACTTCCGGATTGTCTCTCTCTGTCGTCTCTCCGGGTTGTGTTATCGAGAATAGTATAAAAGTGTAAAATTTCGTGATCGGGAATAGTATAAAAGTGTAAAATTTCGTGATCGGGAATAGTATAAAAGTGTAAAATTTCGTGATCGGGAATAGTATAAAAGTGTAAAATTTCGATCAACACTAGCTACAGTATATGAGTTTGCGTATTCATAAGTTGTTATCAATGTATAATTATATCAGTACTAAGACGAACGGCATGCGCATCAGCTGTATTCATTTAAGCGTATGTGTTTAGCAATCCGTCCGCGCCATAATAGTCATAACCTCTCCTCACTATTTTCAAACTCGTGTTATTGTTGTTAATAAAGAATGAATTGTGAAAGTGATTCAGTAGAAGTTGAGGATGGTGATGATGAAGTCAGAAAAGTACCAGTGTTAAAGTGATAATAAGCGAATGATTTATTTTAAACTTAAATTTTGGTATTATTCATAATAATTAATAATAGAATATTTCCATAACTTTTCCAAAAAACGTTGTTAATTACAATTTTATTACCGTTTCTTCATTTGTAGCTTTTAATTTTTCATTTAATCTCTCCCAAATGGTGTTAACTTATTTCATTGTGCCTGTTATTTAATACACAATATATAACGAAAGGGACTTCGTTCCAGTCGAGTGTCCCACGACACCTCTCGTTCTTTTTAGACTGTGAATATTATTTTAATTTCTGAACAGTGATGATTCTCATTGTATCTAAAACTGTCAGCTTCTTGAAGTAATGGTGAAGCTGCTTAGTTGTAGTGTGTAGTGTATTGAGTATAGTTTCTTTACAGTTCCTCTTCTCAAAAAGAAAAACTGTGAATCTCTCGCATATCTGTAAATCCGTCTGTTACAGCCGATCTCAGAAACAATGCGACGTAGAAACTTGAAATTTGAGATAGTATTATATCTTCTTAAACCACATATTTTACCCCAGCTAACTTTTTAGATATATTCATATAAGAATTTAAAGAGGGAGTAAACACAGTAGGTACTCACAATTTTCTTTTCAATGTATCATTTGAAAGAATTTGTTATGAGGAACACTAAAAATTCAAAAATATGTCGACATAGGGAACCCTGCCCTTATTTCCAAAATTAGTGAACCAAAATTCATGAAAAAAAGGTTGGTAAAATCTGACCAGAAGATTACCTCACAGAAGATATTATTAGAAAGCCATAGTGATTATCCTAGATCTCATATTTTTTGAAATATGCGCCATGTTTTTAAGTCTGTAAAAGATATAGCGTGTAATATATTTATATTGCAAAAAATTCTAGTTATAAATAGTTTAATAGAAATATTATGTATCCTTTAAAGTTTTTATGTGCCTGAATGTATTAGGACCTCTCGTAGTGCTACTCTTACTTCTACTCATATTTGACGGGTTCTTTCTAACTTAATATAATTAAAAGAAACAATTTAAACCAAACAAAAGAAAGATATGTTTCTATTTTTAACCACAGTTTAATGCGTCCACAGATAAGATATTTTTAATTATATGATAAATAAATAAACTTACAGTTCTTTTTAATATATTAAAAAATCCTCAGAGCCCAAATTATCTTACTGGCAAATTTAAAAATTTGTCTGCTCACGGCCTTGGGCTACGAGAGTTCACTCACTCTACTTATTCCGAAATATATCTTTATCTCTTACGAGGAATTCTTCATTGTCCAAGTGGCATAAATTTGGAATCACCTCGGTCCTGATACCAGGAAAATCACGTCCCTAAATATTTTTAAAGATCGAGTGAAAAAGTCTAACCTCTCCTGAAACCTTTTCCTTTGTACCCTTGTCCTTTCCTATCTTTCCCATCCCAAATCATGTCAGTAGTTTGTATTAATTATACTTTTGTATTTTTTAAACTTTTTTTCCAATTTTCATTGTAAAATCTCTTACAGTCTACCAACTAAATTTCAATACCAATTGTTATGATTGACTGGAAGAGATTGCTCATATAGAAATAAGTCCACCATATTTTTGTACATTTATTTTCTTTTTTAAATTTTTTTTTCTTTGACTTTGTTTTTGGGTCTGTATATGATAAGTAAATGTTTTGACTTCATCATGTATCAACTTTTCAACATGTTTTGACTTCAATTTTTTATTATGATTGTCGCAATTTAAAGTTTGCATAGAATTTATAAAAATGATGACAATTTTTAACTTTGACTAATGATCCAAAATTGGAATACTGATACTTATCAATAGCAGATGGTGTCTGATGTTAATATGTATAAGTTGTTTAAAAGTTATTAATCTGTCTGCTTTGAGTTTAGTGACAAAAATATCCGAATATTTTCTTTCAATAAAACATGCTTTGGACGCACGAGTACGAGATTAGCGTTATTTATGAAGAAATAATGTAGCGTATTATTTTAGACATGTATGACTTTATTTTTAAGCTTTTTATGTACGATATATGTAAAAAAAGAAAATTTAGAGCTACGTGAAAGAGACATACGACTAAGTTATAAGTTACATCTAAGTAATACCACAGATAAAGAAAAAAGAAAAAAAATAAACTAACAATTAATTTGCGTGTGATTAGAATTTTCCGGTTATATTCATCCATTACGCTCAGAAATTAGTATCTCAAATTTCAATTACTACCTCGACCATAATGCTCCAGTCGTTTTGTTTTGTAAAATGAAAGACCGCATCATTTATTTAAGATAGCAATCGTGACGCTCTGAAGCGAAAGGTGATAGACAAACAGCTATACCATACTTCTAGGAAATCGGTGGGATTGTAACTACTTTCCATGTTATTGCAAATTCCATGTAACTAGCATAAGTTTTATTTAAAACAAGTAACTATCTGCGTGTTACACGGGTGTTACATGCTCACTCAGGAATTAGTCTAATAGGGTATTTGACGTGGATATTTTTTGTAAAAATGTTTTAAAACTGTAGAGTAAGTTTAAAAAAAACCCTGTGTTGAAAAAAATAATGCATGTAACAAACAATTAATTGAAACTTCTAAATAGGAAAAAATGTAAATTTTTTGTTCATTAAATTGAAAAAGTTATGAATTTAGTTTCCACACAAAAAAAAACAAAAAATTATAATATGCAATATATAACTTAAACGAAAAATTTAACGACATACTAGAAATATTTAATAAACTCTTATTAATGCTAAATCACTGGCCAGTGACGTCATAAGCCAGCTGTGTTTTGTATTTGGCGTTTTCGCGTGAATCGTAGTTCGTCAGTTTTTAAATCGTTATATTAAGATATATACTTATTTAAACCGTTTATAATGTTGTTACTTATTCTATTTTAGTAATAAAAAAGATAGAGTCAAATACCCTATTGTGATTAGACTATTGGCTGTGAACTAAGGACTGATTCATCCGGTAAAATAAAGCAATTAAGAGTAATGAAATGAAAGTTAACATATTAACAACTAATTAATGTATTTTCGTTTACGTCAATTCTTGCTTGCTGTTTTATTTTTCTATAAATAATTAGTAACTTCTCTAAAGCCACAAAACAAATAATAACATGCTCTGCTCTGTATATAAAGCCTCAATCTTTTTACATTTATTTACTTCGTTGTAATGGCTATTATTTCAGAGAATCTCGAATGTTTCTAACGTCAAAATAAACTCTTTCTTCGGCTCTAATATATAAATAAAATAAAAAGATAAAACGCCCTTGTCGTGCGGCTCCATCACGGTCCGAGCGGAGAGTGACGCGAGACTGATGGATTGATCGTGAAATGTCAACACGATCAGTCCACTGTCCATCCATGTAGGACTGACGAAAATGATCAAAATATTTAAATCTTTGTCATTCCGATTCATCAGTCCATCAGTCAACGGATTAGGCGATGAGCTTGACAAGACTAATGGAATGGACTGATCCCAGAATGAGCGTGTAACAGTAGTCTTACACGATCAGTCCGTTGTCAATCCGCGTAGGACTGACGAAACATATCAAAATATTTAAACCTTTCTCATTCCGTTTCATCAGTCCATTAGTCAAAGTATTATACGATCAGTCCGACGAAATGAACTGATTCCAAACTGAGCGTGTAACACCCGTCTTAGACCGCGTAAATAACATATGTGCCTTCATTACTTTGTTCGAGTGTCCTGAGCCGGATCTAAATTGTGTCCCATTGATGCAGGCGAGTTGCGCTTTCACTAGTTTTCTCACTGCACTGCCTTCAAGTAACCTTTCTTTCTGTCCCCCGTTATTTATCGAAATTATGTTCATACTTACATGGTCTTTGACATATTTTGAGATGTAGAGGTGTAATAAACTATAAAATCCGTGAATAAAACACTGTCTTAACAGATTAATATATGTGTAAACAGTTTAAATATAGTTAATGTACTTTTAATTAACAGAATACTCTACTATCTCATTTTAATATAAAGGTTGAATGGTATGTAGCACTATCGGAGTTTTACTGTTTTTTCCCTTAAGTTCTGCAACAACATTATTTTTGTCCCGTATTTTAAGTTTCCTGATTCAATGGAAATATGATGTTCCGTTAGGTTTTGATTACTCCAGTGCATCGTTATAGCGGCACCTTTCAAATAGCGTTCTGTATGGACGATTTCACGTCAAAATTATGTCGCTGTGAATGGTGATACATGGCGAGCAGGTCGCGACGCTATCGCAATGTACGACACGACGACTGTTTTCGCAAGACGGGGCACCGCAGTGGTATGTGAACTGCCGCTGGTGCATTCTTTTGCGCGGCCTTTCGAGTCGAAGCAGTTGTTTTGTTAGTTACAGAATACGACGGCAGAGAAGGGTTACCACTTATAGTCTGTCGAAATTTTGGAAATTATTTGCAAGGAACTGCCTTTTCAATTTAGAAGAGTGTTTCTGATATCAAAGCGAACTTGAACATGTTCAAAGCGAAGGTGAACATGTTGATTTATGTGTTTGTGCTTTAAAATTTCTGAGATAGATATTGGAGGGATAATCTTATCTAATACTTTTATTAATATGACACTTCTCATGTTCTTTAAAGTCATATCAAGTCTTCTGTTTTTGTTTGAAGACTGATTCGCACCAGAAGCTTTAAGTGAGAATATCTACTTAACTCCTTGTCTAAATCCATATTGTTTACTTGAAAATATTTTATTTGTATCTGGATATTTGTAAAATGTTATTTTATAAATATATTCGCTTGCTAGGCTGCGTTCGGTTGACTCCATGTAACGCATCAATCTTTAGGGACAGCGCATTATCTTATTTAGGTAAATTTGTGGCCCCGTATATTTTAATTCTATGCATTTCAGTTCAAATTTGCAAGCAAGAAGCGCCCTGAAGTATAAAATAATGAAAATACGAATACATAGTTGCAACTTTTGCGGTACAATATCGTTTCCGAACATAAATAAATTTGCAAATCACTGCTACTGTTAGAGATTTTAGGAATCGGGAATTAGGTGCCGATGTCTCTTCTCTTTCACCTACATGCACACACACATGCATGCGCTCACGCACGCACGCGCGCGCATACACACACACAAACACACACACACACACCAGACGAGTGCCACATTCGAATCTATTGTACACACTAAATTATGCTCCTAAGGGCGATGTGTGAATCTGCCCATTAGTAAATCTAAAGTTTTGACACGATTAATTGTGTTAAAATTTTAGAGGGTATTTTTGTCTCATTTGGACACAAATTATTGAATAAACCACACGATGGGACAGCATTAACAGAAATGACTAAATTGTGAAATTTGAGAATAATAATACTGGGCGGCGTGTTTTTTTCTATTATTCATATATATATATATATATATATATATATATATATATATATATATATATATATATATATATATATATATAATTAGATTCTTTATTTTTTCTTTGTGCTAACATGCAACACCCCTATTTCAGTGTTGAAACTTCTCTCTATTCATATCGAAGATTTTCAACACGTGAGACGTGAACCGTTTATTATATTTGCATTAACGTGACATAAGTGTCAGCCTTATCGAGTTGACTGATAAAGGTTACAGTATTTACAGACCTTTGTTCAACGCTGGTGTGTTATGTAGAAACGGATGTAAAACGCTTACAATCAGCGTTCTCGCAATCCACTTGTGATAGTCTATCGAGCGACGTCGGGCCTTATCTAAGCGAAGTTGGTCTTATTTGGCCTTGTCACCTGCAATTTATTTGTCTCGGAATACGCTGCTGGCAGCATTTCTCTTTCTCCATTCTTAAAGGCGTGTCTGGTATATCTGTTTCAGGATTTTGCACAGTGACGCTGCCTGATTTATCTTTATCGAGTCAAACAAGCCAAAATTTTGATTCGGCCGATCGCGATATTGGGCGTTAGAATGTAAAGAATGTCGAAAACGTTGCGTTATATTAAGATAACACATATTGTTCCCTGTTTTACATTTTACAAAGAATACTTATGAAGAATAGTAATGAAGCTTGGTCAGAATTTTGGCCTCATGTTTTACACCAATTATTTGTATGTCAATATATAAGTAACGTAAACAAAAGTTTAACCCGTAAAATACACTTGTTAAAGTTTGGAATTTTCTTCCAAATAGACTCTTTATCGATATTGTCGAAATCTCACATTATAAAAAGCTTAAAATGTAAAGTTAAGAAGATCTTAATATGATTGATACAAAATTTGTATTCTAACGCTGGTATTTGTATACGTGGACGATAGATTCTATAATAATTGGAGTAAGGTTCTTTTCTGTTCGGTTAAACCGCCACTACTCAGTTTACTAGTGTTCTTAATGTTTTAATTCCAATATCAATTAATTAAGTTTAATCTCCGATTTAATTTGATGTTAAATCAATACGTTAATATAGCAATTTTATAATTTATTAAAGAAATACAAGTAATATAACAATATATTTTCTTTTCTTTGCAGGTTAGTTACGCGTTATTGATGTGGCCCTGTGATTACGTCTACATGGTATGTTTTAAAGGACATTGCGTCAATCTGAATTAAAACGAGTATTCTTTAGGACTTTATTTGGGTTATTTAATTTATTTAGTTTTTATTTGTTAGCTTTAATATACTCAAATACACAAGGCGAATTTGTTGCCGAAAATACAATAATACCCCGCTTAACACGATCCCATTTTGCACGGTTTCATTATTATTACGAGACTATTATGCTGAAAATCAAGAACGAATATAAAAAAACACCATAATTATAAATTTGAAAATTACTTCAGTTTTTCTAAATTACCTATTCCTTAATCAAAAATTAACAAAAAACAAATTCGACACTATTTTAAAAATAGTTTCGAAATACTTTTCATTTTGTTTTAATTTATATTCGATTAATTAATGTATAATTTCGAGAGAGTATGTACATTGTAGTTTATTAATTTGTAACCATTACACATTAATGCGGCAAACAGCAATGGCTGCTTGAATAATCGGGGACACGTATATTTGAACGTGTAGTATCTGAGAATTTAACATATACGTATATTTTAAATATATAAATGAAAAAAATATATATGTATAAATGTCATTGAAAGGAGGGAAGGAACATGAGAGGGAAATAAGTAAGGCAAAGGTTTGAGGGCGTACTTTTATGCCTAGTCCAAATTATTCCATGTTTTAGCAGAAACCAGTGTAATTAACATTTCATAGAATGCCGCATAATATTGGAAAATGGGAAAGTAAGGGAGGAGGCTTTAAGAACCTAATCCGAGGAACCTCTAGGGTCGTAAATACGGATCTGATGTGTAAAGAAAGATTAGAATTAATTAACATGCCATATGGGAGACAAGAGAACATATAGATTGTGCCAGTTGCGTATCCCATTCAGTTCACCCTCGGCTTATGCTAGGAAACATGAGCAGATTCTCGGAGACTGAAGATATATATAACGAATATATACATTACGATGAAGACGACTTAGGATGATATATACTACTACTATATCCTTTTCTATGTATATTATAATATAAATTTATATACGAATTTAAATATCGTACTATTTAAATTCGTATATAAATTTATTCTTTCTGACGTATTCTTCTAATTAATTGTATCTTTTGATAAATAATTTTCAAAATTTATTTAAACTGATTTTTTTTGCTGCTATTGCTACAGTTTCGTTCTGGAAGTTCCAGACGATGAGATGTATGATCGAGTAAAATTTAAATACCTTTAAATATGTTCCAATTATGAGAAAATGCTTAATTTCACGTTATATCACCGATCATATGACCAATTTTCAGACTAATAGTGGTAAATAGTAATAAATCACCATATCATATTTTAATTTTTTTTTATTTTTCACGACTTTGGTGCATATCTTGAGGATAAATTTTATCAACGTTGCTAAATTGACATGTAATCGTGGTAATAAATCACCATGTCATATTTTAATTTTTTTTTAAATTTTTCACGACTTTGGTGCATATCTTGAGGATAAATTTTATCAACGTTGCTAAATTAACATGTTCATTTAGTACGAGATTTCGATGTTTGTATATTTGCATATTGTTTTAGACAAATCTGAAAATTGTCATTATTTTCCGAAATGCAGTCGGTACTAAGTTATAATTTAGATAGTAAAAATAAAGTCAAAAAATACTAAATAGACTAAACCAATTTGAAAAAAGAATGAATATATCACAATTAATTGAGAAAAACGTATAATATCTAACAATTTTGTGTCCTTAAATGTTATACTATTTATGCCTCATTTGTCTGATTCCTAAACATAGTTCCAGCATCTATGAGCAGTCTTTCACTGAACGTGCTGCCAAATTCTTGACCAAGTTGATTCTGACATACGAAACGAAAATCCGATTTATATTTTCAAAAGATCTCCGAAAAAGTTATATCCTTATCTAGATTCCTAATCATTGCTTTATCCGTTCTCCTCATATATTCTGGCATATCCAATTCGCCTTTGCTACACATGTTCATATATTGCTTTAAGAATTCATTGCATTTCTAATCTTCGCTAACAAGTCTAGTGAAGTCTTTCATAATACTGCGATGTTATTGACCAAGTTGATTCTGATATGCGTAACGAATCTCCGATTTATATTTTCAAAAGATCTCCGAAAAAGTTATATCCTTATCTAGATTCCTTATCATTGCTTTATCCGTTCTCCTCATATATTCTACCATATCCAATTCGCCTTTGCTACACATGTTCATATATTGCTTTAAGAATTCATTGCATTTCTAATTTTCGCTGACAAGTCTAGTGAAGTCATTCATAATACTACAAAATTATTGACTAGGTTGACTATAAGATCCGAAACGAATTTTTGATTTATGTTTTCAAAAGTTGTTTGATAAAGTTATTCTAGATTCCTTATTCATCGTTTCCTTTCATGTATTCCGCCCTATCCAATTCACCTTTCCAACACGTGTTCAATATATTGCTGTAGGAATTCGTTGCATTTCTAATGTCGAATCTTTCATATCAAAGTTCTTAATATGTTTTATATAGGATCGCGTAATATATATGTGTAGATCGAATTTTGCGATAAATTCATTTCTAATACTTACGCGTCTAATACTTCACACGATAGTCAAAATATTAAAGTATGTTCTTAAAGGGAAAAAAGTGAAGGCGTGAACCACCTGTATTGCCTGTGATGTCTCCTTCGTTCCCTTGGAAACTTCCCTTGTCACTGTCACCTTGTCCTTGTCAGTTCTTGTTAAATACGATTATGAAAATTCTTATGATTGACTCACCCCCCCCCCCCCCCTTAAAATACTCGTTTCATACAACATTAACATGTAATTAACAACACTTCAGCGATCACGTCGAGCGGAACCGTCGAGTAGTATTTAAACAGCCCTTCAAACAAATCAATCCTTTTACCGCACACGCGATGTACTGCCTTTATATGGAAATGTATTCAGTTTGTACCCCAGTCGACTCCCGCTCGTTCGCCCTCTCCTTTGCATATTGAATCGTGTTCTTCCCTCGTCCTTCTTGCCTTCGTACCCGTTTGTGCTCCTTCTCCCTCCTGTACTATCGTGTTGTGCTAGTTGTTGCTTTGATTTCCTCTCCCACGTATAGGACTGCGCGAACGTTGGGGGTTTGTAGTTCGAAGTGAAACGTTTGGTTTCGTGTGTATTACAATTCCTTTCGCTCGGTTGTGTATTGGTTTGATTTGACATTTGTCTGATGTAGCGACAGGCTTTGTATTTGTATGTGGAATAGGCACGTGTTATTTAGTGTCTTGCTGTTTCTCATACACATTGATTTTGTTATCATCTGTATTGTGATGCTTTTGATACTCTTGTGCCATGAATTGATGAATTTCAGTCTCCTTTGCGAAATGCTTTAATTGGGCCAGAATACTTTTTATTCTTTCTTTACTTACGAATGAATGGGGGAGTTTGGATTAAAAGAGTGTTTTGGTGTTTGTTCAAAAGGGGTAAATCGATTTTATTGCGATGTTCAGTGTAGTATGTGTAATTTTTATAATGTAAAAGTTTAGTTTAAAGTTATAGTTTAAGTATAAGTTTAAAGGTCCTTAACATATTAAGCCAATTAATGCCTAGGTTTCCGATTTAGACTGACATCTGTATATATTTGGAAAGTTAAAATTGTAATAATTTTAACACTATGGAAAATTTATAATTTTAGTTTAATATGCTTAGTTAACATTAGAGTAACACTTGACTTTCTATAGTCCGACACTTAGTTCGTTTAACGACATATCCAATATTTCGATGGTGATATATAATATAAATTTAATGTAATATGATAATAATTATATATTGCTGTAAATTTACGTGTATAATTTAATAATATTCAAAGTGTGTATTATTAAATTGTATTCGCCAATTTACAGCAATTATAAGGTCTAATAAGTGACTCTTATAGTATTATTTTATCTTTCTATATATTTTTTGCACAGTGCGCAATGTTAATTAACTTTCGTAATTTGTTATATTAATAATCTGAGAGAATTCGTTTGCGCGATGTAATTTTTTTTATCAAATATCCAATAATCCGACTATTTGAAATGGGCAAGTCTCGCTACCGAGTATCGGATTAGAGGGACTCAACCATATATATTTTTTGACGTTTCCGTAGTTGATTGATTGATTGAATGGTCGTATTGTAAACAACTGGAAGCCATCTATCTATAAGGAAGAATGTATAGTATTTAGCTATATATAATTTTTAATGTCATCCGCATTTCGCAATATCTGTATTTACAAAATTACAAATGAAAGACATATCTACAACATTAAAGATGCAAGTCAAGTGTCGTCGTATCAAGGTCTTGAATAAAGCAATTTTGGCTGAAGCCTTTAATGATAATTGGGCAAGTTCCTCCGTCATTTTTAGTCTTAAAAATCCGAGATCTGGTTCGTAATCAGGGACGTAAAAATCCGAATACTATTTTGATCATGAAAATTCGTCTAGCAGACATTCTTTCGTTCAGCAGACGTGTGAATATTACGTTCGAATAGCAATAACTTTTAAAATTAGGCTATTTTTTAACTGAGGTGTAGCGTTATAAAAAATTAGCAGTAATGGAAAGCATTGTTGCTGTATATTAATTGGACGAAGAGCTATATATTTACAATTATTTTATAGCTCAAAGTCAAAAGTTGTTATTCCATTTTCACCTCAATATTGCTGGAAAATTACTATAGAACAAGAAAAAGAAATAGATATATAACTTGTATAACGAAAAAGTCAATAAATTTAAGAGACATACCGCCGAGAAAGGCCAAGTGTATTGATGCAGAAGGAAAACGACCCCGATATTACTAAAGAAATTACTGTAAAACAAGGAAAGAAAATAGTTATATAACTTATATAACGAAAAAAGTCAATGAGTTTAGAGACGTGTCGTCGAGAATGGCCAACTGTATCGACGCAGAAAGAAAACAACCTCAATATTACAGGAGAAATTACTGTAGGACAAGAAAAGGAAATAGTTATATAAGTTGTACAACTAAAAAAGTCAATAAGTTTGGAGACATACCATCGAGAATGGCCAACTGTATCGATACAGAAGGAAAACGACCCCAATAATACCGGAGAAATTACTGTAGAAGAAAAAAATGGAAAAGTCATTTATCTTGTATAACGAAACAAGTCAAGATTCGAGATGTCACACAAAAAAACTATTATACTGTGGAAATTATGGTTGAATCCCAATAATACTATGGAAATTATTGTAAAATAAGAAAAGGAAATAGTTGTATAACCTATACAGCGGAAGAAGTCAATATCCTAGTCGCCTTGCAAAAAACGGTAGTACCGTCGAATAGTTTAAGTTTAGAGACCGCCAAGAACGCCTAACCGTGCAGTTAAGTACGAATGAGAAGAAAAAGAAGGCTACGACCAAACAGAGCGGTGTTTGATGGCTCGCAAATTGAATTAGCCGAAATTGACATCGATCTCGGCGGACAGTGAAAGCGGAAGCCGCCGAAATAATATGAAATCGAATTCGATGAAATCGTGAGAGGAAGAGTCGAAATCGATGGCGCAAACAATGTAATGAGGTCGAAATTTGTAAGTGTAATGACGGCGTTGTCGCAAGAGGCGGAGCGCCCGGCGAAAATTGACAATTTTGTTTATTTTTCCCTACGGGAGGGTGTTAATTAATTTTTATTAAGGTCGCGACCGTCATCGATCGTGGACGTTTCATTTGTAACTCTGAGAGAATGGTGAACTTTTTTTTTATTAAAATCGTCGTAGCGGCTCATCTCATCGCATTAAGGTTAGACATTTGTCCCACGCTCATTTTTTGTACTTTCTAAATGTCCATTAAATAAAATAGTAATTGTATATTGTATTCGATTTTAGTTTTAAATTATCTTTTATTGCTAATAATTTAGATGATGGGCGTTTGGTGGATGTAGAGAAAAAAATCATTCGGAATACTTGCATTTATGTATGATTCTCGATGTGTTTCTTTAAATAATTTACTAGATATCTCTCGTGTTACTTGTAGTTTCTAGACTAGATATCTCTCGTGTTACTAGATATCTATAATTTACTAGATATCTCTCGTGTTACTTGTTACGTGTATTTTCGAAATATTTCTTTAATTAATTTAGTATAAGTTTTTTATTTGTAAGTTATATCTGCTGTGTCGCCATATTATGAATCGCAGATAATTCAAGAACTAACAATTTGTTTTTATTTTTCTAATGATTTCAGATAATTCTGGTAATTTAAATTTTTATCAAAATCCACGCCTACCTAAAATTTTGATCAAAATTCACGCACCTACCTAAAATTTTGATCAAAATCCACGTACCTTCCTAAAATTTTGATCAAAATCAGTATCATCTGATTATTATTGTTTCGTCTTAGACAAACGCAATGTTGAATACATTTACCGTAAATTTGAGCAATTTAAAAGCAAAAAAGACAAATACGAACAAGATTAGCAAAAGCACATGTTACAAATACGAACAAGATCAGCAAAAGCACATGTTACAAATACGAACAAGATCAGCAAAAGCACATGTTACAAAAGATAAGCAAAAGCACATGTTACAAAAGATCAGCAAAAGCACATGTTACAAAAGATAAAAGAACCTTGTATGGAATACGAACAAGATCAACAAAAGCACATGTTACAAATACGAACAAGATCAGCAAAAGCACATGTTACAAAAGATAAAAGAAGCTTATATGGAATATTCAGATGTCGCTAAGAAATTAAAATAAAGATATGATCAGTGTCATTCATGTTTAGAAGAAGACCAACCAGACTAACTTCAGAAAATGACAATAATTGCAATGTGTGGAAGTTCTGTTAATGAAAGGCCATAGGACAAGAATAATTAGGTATTACAAAATCTTAAATCACTTGCACTTAATATTAAAAAATGTAGCTTTGAGTGACTAAATGGTCAAATGAAACATTTTCCGATGAGACCAGAAGGAGTTTCTGATATTTACTTTCCAAAGGAGTTTTGCCCTCGCATATAAGAATGTAGCAATAAAAAAAGGGTTAATAATAGCAAATGCAGACACTGACTGAATTTATGTCAATTTACTGTCCTTTTGTGCAACTTCATCTAGAAACAAAAGATCTTCCAGTTACCTATGATTAGTTCTGCCCATCGATACATTATGAACAGTCAAATAAAGGTCTGCAAAGAAGGCTGACTTTAGCATCCCTCTGATAAACCTATATTGAAACAATTAAAGAATATATACCCAAAACAGAGACTATTTAACTTAGATGTAACCAAAATTTAAAAAAAACGTTGGCTGGCACTTTAAGTTGGTAAAGGTTTGTATAAATATATATGCAAATAAAGAAATAAATTAACTTCAGGAAACATTGTGGACTTATTTCCCTTAAGTTATGCCCCTTAGCAGAGAAAAGGCCAACGGGGATAGTAATAATAAAGAAGGTTCCCAAAAAAGCAATAACAAAAAAGATTCTGTCAATGTTTACTGAAAATGAGACACAATAGCAACTATACCGCAACTTTCAACGAATCTTTTTCTTTCTTAACTTAGTGTGAAAAATATCGAATAGATGGCTTTAGTGTCTTTTCACTCGGTTTGTTTCTTCTATAGGAAGGCAACAAAATCGTGTAATATTGAAGTTTTTATAACGCTAGTCAATGAATAAGAGTAAAGCGAACGTTTCTTCATAATATTTTGCTGAAGGGTTAACTGAAACCATTTCTATCCTCAATTCTCTTTGTTTTTTGCCTATTTTTATTATGGAACATTCCTATTTGATGAAAAGGCGCGATGACCATGACACACTCGTGAGATTTTATTTTTTCTATCCGTCTAAAAATTAATTAAAATTTAATTTTTTAAATTTCAGAGTCAGTGTTGATACCATGCAACGTATTCAATCGTAATATGTAATTTTTTTAAATATCTAGGCGATAAAAGCAAGCTTAGAGAGTAATGAATGAGGATGAAGTGAACATGAATTTTCCGGATATGTTATTGGTTACTCGGAAGTCTATTTTAGAAATGTCAGAATGTATAAAAAACTGTTAGACTTACAATCGAGAAAAAAATTTAGTAAGTTCTTTTAATGATGACTATTTTATAATAAATATTGCAGTAATTGCCAAAAAATATGAACACATTTTAATTTTTTATACTCCACACTTATTTTCTTTTAAAATAACATACGTCATGGTCATAATAACATACGTCATGGTCATAATAACATACGTCATGGTCATAATAACATATGTCATGGTCATCGCGCCTTTTCATCGATCACAAATGTTCGATAATAGAAATAGGCAAAAAACAAAGACAATTGAGGATATAAATGGTTTAAGTTAACTCTTGAGTAAAATATTATGAAGAAACGTTCGCTTTACTCTTAAACATTGACTCGTGTTTTATTTGTTTATTTAGGTATTTTAATATCTAATATTTTATAATCTATAAATAAATGAAATCTATCTATAAATAAAAATAATAAATTAAATATTTTAAAATCTAATCTAATTGTTACATATGGCTGACTTATTGCTATGAGAGCAATTACCTACAGCCAATCAAACTAGTAAATACTTGAAACCAGTGTTGTTTTAAGTACTTAATCAGTGTAATCGCTAAAGAAAAAGGCACAACACTTTATTTTAATAAATACAGGTTTATAAATACTTTTAGTATCTTTTAAAGCAAAGTTGGGGTGTGTTTGTGGTATTGTAATGTAATTACGGCTGGGCGGGTTTATAATAATGTAATAAACAGGCGGTCATCGAAAATGTTTGAATTTTGTTGACATATTGTATGGGCCTCAGTGCTCCTATAAAGACAGTATTGAATAAATTATTAAATGGATCACGTTATGCCTAGATAGTTCGATAACAGAAGTTCAAAACGTAATACAAAAGACGGTTTAAATAAGTATGTACCTACGTGTATATATTATTCATAGAAAAGTTATGAGAACAAACGGATTAGTTTGCGAACCCATGTCAATGCAGCGAATGTAATCCCCAACGGTATTCGGACTCTACTAAAAGCTCTATTGCCCAAGCTCAAGCCCTCTCCAATTTAAGAGCGTAGCGATAATATTATGCGAATTCCGCCTTAATATCTGACCTCGACTGGCGTTTGAAGGGCAAACTGCTCTCCGTTCGTGCGCGCTGTACTCTGGGAATTGCGGATTGTTTAAATACTTGAGGCAGTCGATTCGTTACAGCAGTAGTCGCTCGTAGAGCAGCGTACATGCTATACTACATTGTTATAAATGGAATTTATAAAAATATGAATTATATTTATTTCTACACCTTAAGAAATTGCTAAAGAGTCATTTATAAGTTACATTTGCTTCGTTATACTTCGAATGGAAAAATATCAAGAACTAATGATGTATCTCTTTTTTCTAAAGATGTTTGTGTTTACTTTCAGTAAAACTAATTATTGTTCATAAAAGTTTAAAAAAAATTAAATTTTGATTATTTTTTTAGACGGATACAAAAAATAAAATCTCACGAGTATGTCATGGTCATCGCGCCTTTTCATCGATCACAAATGTTCGATAATAGAAATAGGCAAAAAACAAAGGGAATTGAGGATATAAATGGTTTCAGTTAATCCTTGAGAAAAATATTATAAAGAAACGTTCGCTTTACTCTTGTTTATTGACTAGCGTTACAAAAACTTCAATATTACAAGATTTTGTTGTCTTCCTATAGAAGAAATAAACCTAGTGGAAAGACACTAACGCCATCTATTCGATATTGTTCACACTAAGTCCTATTACAAATAAGTGAAAGATTCGTTGAAAGTTAAGGCATAGTTGCTACGGTGTCTCATTTTCAGTAAATCTTTTTTATTGCTGCTTTTTTGGGAACCTTATTTATTTTAAAACTTTGATGTACAGTCATCTGGCAAACTTATTGCTACAGAAGCAATTTATTATAGTTAACCAGAGTTACAGCGTAATAAAAACAAAATGGGATAGGCATAAAGTTGCATATTATAACAATATGTAAAATATAAAATAACCTAAGCCAAAAAAGAGACAAAAAAAGGATAGGTGGAAAGCCACACATTACAATAATATTTAAAAGATAACATAATAGTAACCAAAAAAAAGACCAAAGAAAACATAAGTCTAATTTGATATGTATTTTAAACCTGGATTAAACGCGGGTTTTAAACCTGGATTAAGGCGAAGAATGGTAATAAAAATAATTAAAGGAAGTGAGATATGAAGGAAATACAATATTTAAACTAAAGTTAAGGTAGGTATAATTTTTTCAGGCGACTTTTGAAAGCTACAAATGACGGTGAAAGTCAGAATACAGTTTATTCCATAATTTGGCAACGTGAATAGTGAACTAAAGCTCATGGAAGGAAGTAGAATGTTTGGGGATAAAGAGCGTGAGAAGCTTCTCAGAACGTAAACACAGGCAATGACTAGAAAGGGCTGTGAATTTTTAACATAAAATTTTACTTTCTTTATCATTACTATCGCTGTGGGCCTTTTCTTTGCTAAGGGGCATAACTTGTTCGCTGTTTCTCGTAGAAATAAGTTCACGATGATTCCTGAAGTTAATTTATTTCTTTATTTGCATATGTATTTATACAAGCCTTTACCAACTTAACGTGACAACCAACGTTTTTTCAAGTGTTCGGTATAGGAGGGGGTATACACGTAAAGCGGTGAATGTCATTTTATTCAAATATAAGATTCAGGAGTATAAAATGATGGCGCGATACAAACATCGTATGGTTGTATAAGCAAAAAAGTATGAGCCGTCACGGACGGAACGTTTGGCAGATGTGTAACATCTATATTTTTGTATAATGAAATATTTTTATTTGAACGTATCGAAAACGAAAAAAATATATTAAGGAGTAAACACCAGTGGCGTGTCGGAGCTGATAGCTCCGACACGCCACTGGAGTTTACTCCTTAATTACGATTGTCTCGGAATGTATAAAATAGGTACACTGTGTATTAAAATAAATATCAATACCGTTAGCGTTCATAAGAAACGCATTCGCTCGCCTGTTTTTTCGTTGACTTACGTTGCAAAATTGGTCTCCATGAAAAAAAATTTTAGCGGGGTAATATACAACCTATATCCATCCCAAAGATTCTTTCTAAATATTGATGACAGAATTTTTGAAGCCGGATGAGTAGTTTAGGGGATTATCTCCTACATCCAAACTACTCTGAACTTCTGATTTTACTCCTCATAAAACTTCATACCGGGCGCTATATATGAAAAACGATTCTTAAAGAGTAAATTCCAAAAACAAATATTCAGAATTTATCACAGATATATTTCTTAACAATCTATTGATAATATATTTTTAATTTTGCAATGTTGTTAAGTTACTTTGCCAGATATATCTTCGCCTGTTATTTCTGTAATAGGTAACTGTTGATGCTGGTTTTGATGGAATTAACACTTTATTTCCACTTTTTTGAATTAACACTTTAATTGTCACTACAATTAGCCGAAAATAGTTGAAATATGACACGTAAGTTTTCGATTTTCACTATCATTTTTATTTATTTATTTATTATGTACTTTAATGTATCTAATTGATACATATGACAGACTTATTGCTACGAGAGCAATCTCTTACAGCCAACCAGAACAATAGATTACAGCCACGCTTGACGGGCGGCCGGGAATCGAACTCGGGTCCCCGCTGTGCACTGCGCCTTCAAAAGCCCTGTGTCCAGTGATCAACCCAACACACCAATACGACGGCTTTTACTATCACTATAACTCATATTTTAAATCAGTAAACGCTTTTAAGGTTTTAACACAGTTAAATACAATAAAACGTTATAAACGAGTAAAGTTGTAAGTGTTAGTAAATAAAAAAACAATTCTGATACACTAAAACACACGTAAAGTGCACACTCGTGTGTGCAGTGTACTAGAGGGGAAAGCGTTAAGTCGGAAAGAACCGACAAAACGCGAAGTTGGTAGAATTAAATTGGAAAGACACAATAAGACACAAAAGTTGACCGAATTAAGTCGGAAATTGCCGACAAGATGTGAAGCTGGTAGAATTAAGTAGAAAAGAGCCGACAAATCGTGAAGCTGGTATAATTAAGTCGGAAAGAGCCGACAAGACGTGAAGCTGGTAGAATTAAGTCGGAAAGAGCCGACAAGACGTGAAGCTGGTAGAATTAAGTCGAAAAGAGCCGACAAGACGTGAAGCTGGTAGAATTAAGTCGGAAGGAGCCGACAAGACGTGAAGCTGGTTGAATTAAGTCGGAAAGAGCCGACAAGACGTGAAGCTAGTAGAATTAAGTCGAAAAGAGCCGACAAGACGTGAAGCTGGTAGAATTAAGTCGAAAAGAGCCGACAAGACGTGAAGCTGGTAGAATTAAGTCGGAAAGAGCCGACAAGACGTGAAGCTGGTAGAATTAAATCGGAAAGAGCCGACAAGACGTGAAGCTGGTAGAATTAAGTCGAAAAGAGCCGACAAGACGTGAAGCTGGTAGAATTAAGTCGGAAAGAGCTGACAAGACGTGTAGCTGGTAGAATTAAGTCGGAAAGAGCCGACAAGACGTGAAGCTGGTAGAATTAAGTTGAAAAGAGCCGACAAGACGTGAAGCTGGTAGAATTAAGTCGGAAAGAGCCGACAAGACGTGAAGCTGGTAGAATTAAGTCGGAAAGAGCCGACAAGACGTGAAGCTGGTGGTAGAATTAAGTCGGAAAGAGCCGACAAGACGTGAAGCTGGTAGAATTAAGTCGAAAAGAGCCGACAAGACGTGAAGCTGGTAGAATTAAGTCGAAAAGAGCCGACAAGACGTGAAGCTGGTAGAATTAAGTCGGAAAGAGCCGACAAGACACGAAGCTGGCCGAATTAAGACGGAAAGAGCCGACAAGACGTGAAGCTGGCCAAAGGGCACGTCGCGACGTGCTATCAGAATGTTTTAACTCCTATCCAAACGCGCCATTAGATTTTTCACATCAAAAGTGACTAAGCTTTGCAAGGTATTTCAGCTCCGAATTGTTTAAATACTTGCTTATTTTATTTATTTATTTATCTACTTTAATGTATCAAATTGATACATATGGTGGACTTATTGTTACGAGAGCAATATCTTACAGCCAACCATAACACCAGGCCAGCCCCGCTCGACGAACGGCCGGGAATCGAACCCGGGTCTCCACGGTGCTCCGCATCGTCACAGGCCGTATGCTTTGTGATCAACTTAACACACCACGGCGACGACAAATGTTTATGAGGAGTAATATCAGATGTTCAGAGCGATAAACAAGTGTAACAGTTTGTAAGTTTGGATGTAATACTTGAGGCGACGATTCTTGAATTTGAATGCACTATGCATAACAGATGCATGGCGCCGCTGTCAGCGTTGAAGCAAGACGCAACGCTATCTTTGGAAGTGTGATGTATGAATTATTCATGACTGCAGGTTCATAATTAGCTTGGTAATCGTCTCGTACGATGAAGCATTGCATTATGTCTTGCGTCTTATGAACGTTCGTCGTGAGCGAGCGTGCGCGGCGTCCTGATGGGTGCGCGTGCGTGCGCACATTGACACCTTCCTGTGGCACGGAGTGGAAGGCACGGGGGAGAAAGGTATTTTACTTTGCCCAATTGGAAAAGTGTTTGTTGGAACCACGTATTTACTAAATGCCGTTATCCTGATTTTTTCCGGAGTACACACTGTCAACCGCTTTTCGCGTGAAAGTGACGCCATTTGAACAAAATTACCAAACATTTTCGATTGCGTTTTAAAATATTTATTCAATGATACCCACCCCGTTTAATACGACCCGCGACAAAAAAATATACCCGAGTTTAATGTTTCATAGAATGAATACGCGGTGAATCTTTAAAATGTACTTCAAAAAATATCTGTTTCCACGTAATTCAACTACACTTTCCTGTTAAATGTAATCAAAATTTATCAACTATGAGCTGTTATATAAAATGGAATACGTCCGTGCCATAATATCCTGGCCATAGTTTTATTTTTGTCATTTGGTTACGAAATCCTAAAAAGCGTCGAAGTAAATTCGCTCATATGGTCAGGAGTATATGGTCAAGAGTATCAGTCGGACTTACTAACAGTTTAAAACGTATTTCTGTTTCTCATTAACTGTCAGTCGATCCAGAACAAGAGTCTATTTTACCGTTCGTGCCATATTGCACGGTCCAACCGTAAAGTATCCAGACAAAATACGTTTTTAGCTGTCAGTTAAGCGGGCTGCAGGCGCCGTTGGCGTGAGTATAAGTGCCCGCCCAGCGTGGCAATCATGTGCATGACTTTCAATGATACGTACACTAGGAGAGATCTGTGTCCAACAGCGGACGGAGGTAGACTATTAATATACACAACACACTATTAAATATAACTAGCGTGACCCGTGCGAAGTCTTCGCATTATTATTTATTCCATTATGAAGCTCAGAGGACAGATCAAACAAATATTTTACTAAAATTGACATATAGAGGCGCAAGTATCAAAAGCATTGAGCTAAAGCGCCACTTTATTTATACGTGAGTGGATTTGAAATGAAACAAAAATTTTACCGACCGTCAATCATATTGACGTTGAGCCGTTAGATGGCAGCATTGCTGTTTTGTGTATATAATTTTAATAATTAATGAATTTGCAAAAACAATAGCAATAATAAATTTTTTAGTTGTGGATGCCGGTAGAGCAAGCAATTATCTATAAAATGATTTATAATTTATGTGGATTAGTTGTGAGGTTTTTTCTAAAAAGGGAGAGTAAGATCTTAACCTTAGCGTATTAATATATAATATTCTTCATTTTCCAGATATATATATATATATATATATATATATATATATATATATATATATATTATTACTAAAATTTGAATTAAAGAAATACAAATTATTTTTGGAATATACAATGAAATTTATGCAAATGAAATATGTCTAAAATTGTTCAGTCTGGACGGATCTTTCAATAAAGGAGATATAATGAAAATTAAAAATGTCAATAATAAATAATAATTATGTATCAAAAAGATTATGCGTTTCGTGCAATGATAAATATCTTTTAAGTAATGAATATTATTTCTACAAAAGAGCGCGGCTTTTGGAACACCCCTCTTAAATTCGTGTCTGTTTCAGGTACGCATTAATTATAATATTTCAAACGAAACCACGGCTTTTTAGGCTAATGGCGTTTTACGTTCATATGTTAATGTGATTGCGATTGTTTAGACTATAAATAGGTCACAAGGTTAATGAGCTAATAAAAAGTGACAATTGAAATTAAGCTAATGTTTGCTTATATGCCTTTATATTAGCTAGCCTGCTAAATTTGCTGTTATGTCAATAATAATAAAAGTGTATTAAGTGGGGTGTTTTTAATTTTCACCCCATTTATTAAACCCTTTTTAAGCAGTGTTCGGTGTTTCAAATTTTCACCCCATTTATTAAACCCTTTTTATGCAGAGCATAAAAAGTATCACGTAGTAGCTATCACTCACGATTCCGCTGCAAAATTGATTTCTGACTGAATTTGGTATTATATAGATCGTATTTTGCATTGATTAGTTTGATGATTTAATGAAAAAAATGTTAACTTAAGTAAGATGCAGCTCGACCTTAACGCTCCCCAAGAAAGGTTGTTGTCGCGAAGAAGACTTAACGTTAAACTCGGTGCCAGTGTGTTTAAAAAATAATAAAAAAATGGATATGTTAAGACCACATAGCAGAATTAAAAACTTTGGCAACCGGTATAATCGTATTATATGGGAAATTTTGAAAAATAATAAAGAAATGGATATGTTAAGATTATATAGTAGAATTGAAAACTTTGGCAACCGGTATAATCGTATTATATGGGAAATTTTGAAAAATAATAAAGAAATGGATATGTTAAGATCATATAGTAGAATTGAAAACTTTGGCAACCGGTATAATCGTATTATGTGGGAAATTTTGAAGGCGAAAGTTAAAAAAAACAAGTAAAATTAATTAAATGATATATAATGAGTTATAAATAATATCATAATTCATTCAAATGTGCTATTTATATACCGTATAATAAATAAATGCATTTATCTAAAAAGAAAATATAGGCCGTCTTTATAAACGTCTACTTTATATACTGAGTCTACCCCGAGCGTGGAAGAGATGAAGTTATATTTGAATTCTATTAATAAACAACATTTTTATAAAAGAAGAACATAAAAAAGAAACGTGAGCAGTGGGATTGGAACAAAGACGCCGGGCGATCCAGTTTTTTTTTTTCAATAGTAATCTAGATAGGTATGTACTTAAAATATACTACTATTGACTAAATTTATGACAAAAAAGAGTTTTTGATTTGAATTCCATAAAGGAATATTCCAAAAATCAATCAAAGAAGAAAAAATACACTTACCGAACTCTGACTTTCGTCGGTGTCCGTTCCTAATACGGTGCTTTTTCCTTGGGCCAATGACTTATTGGAAAAACTGGAGAAGTAATAATATACCTACTAACTCGGCTTTTCTCGTTCGATGACACTCGGCCTAGCTTCGAGTAAGCCCAAAGTCGAACCGTTCGACAATATTCGACCTTATCGCCGCGTATATCCGAAGCGCGCAACGGTTGGCGTGACGCGAATCGCAAATCTGTTCTCATCAAACAATTTTGAACAAGATGAGCTAAAATAAGTTTCACGTCAAAAAGTATTCCTCTATACCTTCTGTATTGAGTAAAATTTGGTTAGGATCGATTCTATCCTTAAAGAGCTATTAGATAAAATTAAAGACTTATTTATTATTAAGTGATGTAGATTAGTATTGTGTGAAGACATTGTTACACATAATGTACTGAGTGCAGTTTACCCTAAGTTAAAGAAAGTGTAGGTTTGAAGCTTGGAGAAATTAGCCTTTTTTAATTATGAAAGAGTAATGAAAATCTCTGACAGCCTCGGGTAACTGACGTCATTTGCTACATTTCCTCAGATGTCTTCAGTAAGATGCGTGTCAAATGACGGCATAGTGATTCTTTCAGCATAACTTGTATGCAACGTCGTAAATTGTAATATTCGAACGTATTTACGCCCACTTTTCCGTTTTGTTATGTATCGCCTACACGTTGGAGACTGATGAAGACTTGGACATTGAGGCGTGTTAATAAGGCACTTTTAAAATAGTCGCGTAGTGAAGATTTAGAGGATAAGCACAAAATCCAAGAAGCAGATGTGCAGATTAATAAGTGTGAAATAAAAAAGTTTTAATTTTGGTTTATCATAATGTTTAATATTATTTCAACTCGCAAAGAAGATTATATCAAGAGCAAAAATGCGAGTAAGAAATTTTTAAAAATTTAATTATACGCCATTTCCGGTAAATAATTTTACTTAACTTCGGAATTATATGTTATCTTTGATATTGATGGGTACTTCGTTAACGAAGTAGAACATTTTCAGTCAGCTTCCTATTTCGAATGTCCTGTTTTTTTTTAAATTCGTTAACGAGGTAGAACATTTTCAATTAGCTTCCAATTTCAAATGTCCTGTTTTTTTAAATTCGTTAACGAGGTAGAACATATGCAATTAGCTTCCAATTTCAAATGTCCTGTTTTTTTAAAATTCGTTAACGAGGTAGAACATATGCAATTAGCTTCCATTTTCAAATGTCCTGTTTTTTTTAAATTGCCTCAAATATATGGTACAATATTTGCATTATATTTGCAGCTCAGACAGGCGAAGACTTGTTGCCGTCGCAGTGTACACATATTAGATGTTTCGTTAAATCATTTCATTTGAAAAACATATTTAATTTTGCTATTTCCAAATACACTATCGATATGTATTATCGAAACGCACGAATAGCACATCAGTAGATTTCCGTAGCCAAAAGCCAAAAAAGAACCCTTGTAATTTTGTCATATCGTCCGGTCTGTGTGTTTGTGTGTCAAGCGTCCTAAGCCTTTCAGTTCAAGTCCGATCGTAATAAAATTTAAAAAATTGTAGAATACATAAAAATAAACTAATTTTTTATGCATATTCTTTGTACATCAAGCTTGCGGATGAAAAAAGTTTTTGCACAAAGTTTTTTTCAAAATGCAATCGAAAATTTCATATGCATTTTTTTGTCACGGTTTCTCCTTCATGAGCTATGAGTTTCTGAAATGTCATATAGAGCTCATCTCCCTCATCCTAACTTTTTACTATACGTGTGAAAAATTAAAAAAAAACTACGAAAACGGCATTTAGTAAACAGCACAAAACAAAACTTACATCAATATATTAAAAATACACAGGCAAACAAGTTTTTAATGTCTATAAAATGTGTGATATGTAGGTATTTATCATTGTGATAAATACCTAGTATTAATATGTGCAATAGTTTAATAAAAATACTACGTACGTTTATATATATATATATATATATATATACACACATACTTGTTTACCTATTAATATTAGATAAATTTAATAAAACGTTAATTAAATCCTTTTTCGGCTGTCACTGATGAGGACTACCAAACATCCGATCTATTTATCATCTTCCCGATGTACTCGAGCAGAATATTGGTTTAGCAGTTGTATATTCGTGTGTTAAAAAAAATAATAATCTGACATTTAAGTCACATTAAATTTTGCAATAAGAGCGATGCGAGAGGACTGAATTTAAATTTGGCACCGTCAGACAATCTATGCTGAAAAGGTACATGCAAGCTCAACGTGCTTATTTCAGCCGTCATAAATTGGAATTTAAACGTCGACTGTGTGATTCATAAAAAAGCTTCTAATGTATATTTCGTATGTGTGTGTGTGTGTGTGCGTGCGTGTGTGCGTGCGAGCGAGCGAGCGTGCATGCGTTCGTACGTGCGTGCGTGTATATATATATATATATATATGTATATATAAATATATATGTATGTATGTATATATATATGTATATGTATATATATATATATATATATATATATATATATATATATATATATATATATATATATATATATATATAATAGACCGTAGTATGCATCAAACAAATCAAAGAGGTATATAGAATGGAAAATTTATTATTTTCATATTATTTTTATTAGCTTCATTCCTTTTACTTTACCATATATTTCGTATAAACTATATGTGTTTTCCACATGTATATACAGAAAGATGGAAGGTTATGCATATATAAGGTACAAAAGTTCCATTTCTTACATAAGCTTAAAAAGATTGAAATAACTAACAAAATTATCTCCCTTTAAGTTTCAAATTAGTTAAAAATAAGTGGCTAATGGAAGGAAAATTTAAAAATCATGATTATAAATTTTAATGTTCTATTCCATTAAAACTCGACAGTGAATCTGGGTCGACAGTGACTCTCTCGCTGTTAAAGGGTTAACACAGTCTGTCCCGCTTGAGGCGCCTCGTAGGGACGTTGCCTTAAACGAATGAAATATTACGGCACTAAATTCACTGCTTATATCTCTATCCTGTCACGTTCACGACTTCCGTAACCGTTCCGGCTTTTTCACTTGGCTTAGAATTTGAAATGAAATTTAGAATTTTCGAGATTTTTAGGAGGGTACAATGGGGTATATTTTATTAAAATTCGGAATTGTTTATAATGTATAATATATTTATTTATTTATTGAAACATCTTTTATATTTATACTCAACGGGAAGGAGCGTCGGGAAACATTTTCGGTGTAATTTCTCTCTTGTATTTGTATGTTTTCTATTATATGGATTTAGGGATACGTTTGGGGTACAAGAAACACTCAAAATTGATTTTTACCCAAAATTTGTAATATAGATATGTATTTAGGGATACGTTAGGAAGGATACGAAAAAACGCTCAAAATTGGTATTTACCCAAAATTAGCAATATTGGTATGAATTTAGGGATACGTTAAGGATCCGGGAAACACGGAAAATTGGTGTTTACCCTAAATTAGCAATATTGATACGAATTTAGGGATACGTTAGGGATACGGGAAACACTTAAAATTGGTGTTTACGCAAAATCAGCAAGTATCTTTCTTTATTCAAAAGTCCATTCATCAGAAAATAATAAACTCTTAATGCTACCAACGTTATAATTTTATGGGGTACAAATGAGCGGAGAAAAAAAAATAAATTGTGCGGGTCCCCAAAGTTAGTAACTTTTTTCTAATTTTAACCTGTTTTCTTAAGAGAAAAACGAAAAAAAAAATATTTCTAAAAGAAAGTGGTTATTTGTTACAGTAAATTTTTAAAGGTACTATCATAACTTCAATGCAAAATATGTAAGCTGAGTAACATTCAAAATTTGGTGTATACTCTAATATAATACAAAATTTCCATTTTATCAAATGTCGTTTTATCAAATTTAGAATTTTCCCCTAATCCTTATCGTTACAGTTAAGTTTTTCAGATCATTTTTCTTTATACCATTTATCACATTGAAGTAACCGAGAGCCGTCATTCATAAAAAAAACCTTTTGAGTTTTATGAATTGCCAGATTGCACGCAATTCTGTTAATCTATAGAATAACTATATTACACTGAAACAGTTCATTACTGAACATCAAACAAAATTGGTTATAGCGGTTATTTGTTGGTTACAAAATTGTTTTTTTATAACTTTTTGCTTTTTTTAGTATTGTACCCATTTTGGTAGTGCTTAGTGAGATCAAAGTCAGCAAATTTATTTTTGGCAACGAACATTTTTCAGCTTCTATGAGCAGTAATATATATAGTAGATTTCCATAGGTTTAACGTGTTTCGAAATTTTCCTGCTTTAACGAGAATGCTATCGCCCACCCTCAACGTTTACGCCCCTAGATACATTTGCAATGATAGGGTATTCGTCTATATTTTTTATTTTATGAATCCTAATTTCAGGGTACAAAACTGAAGAGCGATAAAAAATTGAAAAATTATTCAACTTATAAAAACTAAAATTTGACAAGGACGTCAGTACTGAATTGCGATATAATTATATAGAAATACTCATTGCATTCTACGTACGCGAATGAGATAAGTAAGAGTACCCACTCTGTCCCGTCAATTAAATTTTAACTGCTCAAAAGTCGCTTATTTTTTAACAATTTTTATAAATTTTAACTACTGATATTAAATTGACCTATCTTTTCATGACATTTTACTGAAAATAGCAAAATTTAGAAGTATCAACTATCCTATTGGTGGAAATAAGAAGGACGATTGACAGATTATTTAGAATGTAACTAATTTTTTTTTCGATATTTAACTTCTTTAAGCACGTTGTGAAATTTTACGATGCGCACTTGCGCACGCACGACGCAACGAAAATCGACAGCATGAAGTTGGTCACGATGCGCGCGCACGATGCAACAAAAATCGATAGGATGAAGTTGCCCAATGAACATATATGCGTGTAGTTACTGATGCTATTATTCATGATAGTTATTAAAATATGTTTTAAGTGTATTTCTCTAAGTGAGGTTAAGTTTCAGTATGTATTTATTTGCATTGTTGTTGTTGATGTTGTTGCGTTGTTGTCATGTCTATGGGTCTGTGCTAAATGTCTCCAAAAGTCACGATGACAAGAGTGGCAAGTTTCGGAGCTTGTATTTGCGTTATAAATTATGAGTGATTACTTTATCTTTAATTAAATAATTAAAATCAATAAATCACAATGAATTTTTAGCAAATTCATTTAGTCCATTATTAATTAAACTCTATTTAGATTGTTTTAGTAAATTTAACAATTTATTACATACATTTTAATTTTTTAAATTTAATTATTTGAATGCATTTAAATTTTTCCAACCGCCTTTATAATCACGCTCCAGTTCTTTAATTATTTTATTTTCATTAATGATTTGCGTGCTAAATAAAGTTATTCTTGTATTATGCTAAAGAAGTATAATATTTATATTGTTTTAGTAAACTTAGGAATTTATTACATACATTTTCATTTTTTAAATTTAATTATTTGAATGCATTTAAATTTTACCAACCGCCTTTATAATCACGCTCCAGTTCTTTAATTATTTTATTTCCATTAATTATTTGCGTGCTAAATAAAGTTTGTTATTCTATAGTTTATTATTCTAGTTAGTTAGTATAGTTTATTATATAGTTTATTATTCTTGTGTTATGTTAAAGAAGTATAACTTCAAACGCACGTACGTAAGTACACGCACAATTTTTTTTTGCATGTACGAATTTACGATTCTGCGAAACGGTGCCTGACCTGATAAGGATGACGAGATAGGTTGTGCGTAGATGCTGTATAAGGAATATGTTACTTCGTTAAATAGAAGATCACGTCGGCTTATGGATATGTCGGCTTATTCAATATGGGTATTTTTCCTCAAACATAATTAAGACAATGTTTGCCGATTGCGCGTAGACGTCTGCCGTCTGGCGGTCTACGGTTGTAGATAGATCGTGCCGCCGTCGCGTGACTCATCATGGGTAACGGGCCGTCGCAGACGTGCGTAAATCTCGTGTTTCTAATTGACAGATGCGGCTTGGACCACTTGTTCCTTGTGTTTCGGAATAGAAGCGTGTAAATGGATGCGCGAAGTTAAATTGGGATTTGACAAACAGAAGTAATAGTAGTGATTATTGTAGTTTGATGCGTCCTAAGTCTTCTATTGCGAGCGTTATTAAAGAGTTTAATTAGGTTTCGTGCTTTTTTTAACATTGTCGTTACAGTAACTCACCTAGTCTATACGGCCTTACAAGCCGTATATATATATATATACATATATATATATATATATATATATATATATATATATATATATATATATATATATATATAATATTGAAACGACTCAGTAGACGGTAATTCAATGACATATAGAATCATATTAATTGTCTAATAGTAGCCTAGACTATGAGACAATTAATATAGATCGTGGAGTTTTAAAATCAAGATCGTGGAGTATTTGGGTGATTTAAGACATTGAAGTATTCGGGTCATTTAAGACTGTGGAGTATTTGGGTGATCTAAGATCGTGGAGTGTTTGGGTATTTTAGAGGTGATAAAGTATAAATTTTATAATCGTTGTATTTGTTTCCGATCATTGTTTCTGTTTATGTGTATTAAGTTAAATTTTGTTTTACACTAATTAGCTCAACTTAACGAGCGGAGTTGTTCATTTAAGACCGTAAAGTATTCGGGTCATTTAAGACCGTGGAGTATTCGGGTGATTTAAGATCGTGGAGTGTTTGGGGATTTTAGCGGTGATAAAGTATAAATTTTATAATCGTTGTATTTGTTTCCGATCATTGTTTCTGTTTATGTGTATTAAGTTAAATTTTGTTTTACACTAATTAGCTCAACTTAACGAGCGGAGTTGTTCATTTAAGACCGTAAAGTATTCGGGTCATTTAAGACCGTGGAGTATTCGGGTGATTTAAGATCGTGGAGTGTTTGGGGATTTTAGCGGTGATAAAGTATAAATTTTGTAATAGTTGTATTTGTTTTCGATCATTGTTTATGTTTATTGTGTATTAATTTAAATATTGTTTTACACTAATTTGCTCAACGTAATCAGCAGAGTTGTGAATTGGGTAAAAATTTTATTAAGAACAATAAGTAAAGAAAAACATACGCTTCACCTTTTCGGAATTGTTGAATTACCAAGTTGAGAGGGAAATAGAAAAATTCAGTTAACTTTTAATTGTATTTTCCCCTTGACTAAAATCACGTTAAACTTCATTTCCAGTCTAGAACAGTGGTAATTAAACGAATCTATTTGAAAAGTAACATCTAAGGTTTGATTCTTGTAAACAGTTTAATTTATTTTGTACAGTATAATTATCTTAGTGATCATTACTCAGTATTATATTCAAGTTAACGAAAAGGGCAAGTCACTTCTAATTTGGAGGTGTTATTATTCCGTGTGTAAAAAACAAATAGAAGCAAAATAAGTACAATATAGATATGGAAAACTAAATATGTAATTTAAAAAAAAACGAGTGTGCTTTATACCACACGACTGAAGTAAAACTTCAAATTCATAAAATATGAACTTTAAAATGAATTTACAATTTTATTCGTTTTAAACGTAGAATATTTAATGTATTGAACAAAATAATAATTTATAAAATTGTTCAAGAACGAAACGAAATTACAAAATAATCAAAAAATCACCGTTCGCGTAACGCTAGCAAACTCGCATATATATATATATATATATATATACATACATACGTATATATAAATATATGTATATATATATATATATATATATATATATATATATATATATATATATAATTTCATGCACTGGCTATGAGAGAAAGAGAGAAAGAAAATGTGTCCTCGCACCTCTCTCTCTTGTCCTTACAGTAATATACAAAACGGAACTCTCTCTTTCTGTCTTCACTAACTTATATCTCCCTCTCAACTTCCGTTCGCCTCGCCCGATCACACTTTTCGTAACGTTCTCGTCACGCGTTCACCGGCTTACTCCCCAAGTCAAGCGTGCGTAAAGAAGTTTTACTTCAAAAACAGTATTATCGTCTTACAATTTCTTCAAGTAACGATTTCTTCAACTTTTATTGTTTCCACAATATGGTAATATCAGTTTTATGTAACCGGGAAATCCTAAAAGATTGTTTAAAAAAATGTTTGTTTGAAACTAATTATCAAATCATTTGCATATTAAATGCTAAATGTTCCAAATTAATTTTAGAAAAGTATTTTATTATTTCTTGTTATTTTTGAAATTCTATAAAATCGATACATATATTGTAATAAGTCCAGTTTCGTGTCGAACTAAATAAATGTTGAACTTAATATTTGTCACTCATTTTGACGATTTAAGTAAATTATTTTCCACGATCTAGAGTTCCATGCATTTCCATCTATTTTATTGAGTAGTACCTCATCGATTACGGTACAAATACACTATATAACTAAGTAAATTTAACTTTAAAAAAATGTTGGTTTTTGGATAAGGAACTGAGTAATAATTATTTAATTTTTTAATATAACTGTATTTTTAATATAACTAACAATAACTTTGTACGCCACGAAATTGAAACAAATCCATAGCTGATTTGAAACAAATCCACCGCGACTGACGATTAATTTTTTTTTAAACCTAAATAAATTGTAACATCCCAGCCAACTCTAGTGACAAACTCGACAATTTTAATTCCACCCAACGCGTTTGATTGACTTGTAATTGGTTGGATAATGTGTGCATGATCCTTTAATAGAGCGGCCGCGGCTCGTAATTGCCGGCTGGCCGCGAGCCAATCGCTGCGACACGGCGAAGGTCGGCGCGACGCTCTCGCCAAGCGCGCCAAATATGCTGGCACCATTTACATTTGCGCATTGTGCCTGTTGCAGGTGCTCGTTTACGGGGAGACAGACGTTCTCGCTGCTTATTAATTTTAATTTGCGCACCGACGCCACTTAAGTGGGTGCTAAGGGGCGGGTTTCTTACCTAGATCTGTTCTAATCTAGATTTTAAATTATTTAAGAGGAAGTCGTACTATTGTTTCTGGGGAACAGAAAAGTTTTGATAGTTACTTCAATGCTTATTGAGGAGATAGTTTTCAAAATATGGGCTAAATATCGATGTATTCATCGCCAATTTAAATTGATAATTAAACAATTAAATGAAACTACGTGATGTAGTATTATTTCTACTTTATTTAAATTCTTTACTACGACCTAGGTTTCGTTGTATTACATCTTTAGGTGGCCAAGTAAAGATATTAAAATTATTTTTTTAAATTCTTTGCTAATAACCCACCTGAAGATGTTGTAATACAACGAAAGCTAGGTCGTGGTAAAGAATTTAAATTAAGTAGAAATAATACTACATCACGTAGTTTCATTTAATTGTTACTACTAGTTTCACGAGTGAATATATAGTTTATATGGATAATTTTAATATAAAAATATAAATAACGTCACGATTAAAGTACAATTTAAGAAAATATGACAATTTTATGATATTGTTTGTGTTGTTCATTGTCCTGTTTCCATATCGTAGGAACAGCAGTTGAAAAAAATAAGTACTTCAAGAATTATTGAAATAATTGTGATACTACTAGTTTCACGAGTGAATATATAGTTTATATGGATAATTTTAATATAAAAATATAAATAACGTTACGATTAAAGTATAATTTAAGAAAATATGACAATTTTATTATATTGTTTCTGTTGTCCATTGTCCTGTTTCCATATCGTAGGAACAGCAGTTGAAAAAAATAAGTACTTCGTATATTTTCATTGAAATCTGTATGAGGTATATTCGTGTCCGCTATTCGTTTTTTACACCATAATTAAGATTCTTGTTATCATACAATATAATATATTAAATAAGAAAAAAAAAACTATGAGGTACAAGTACACATTTTGGTCATTAAATATTTAAAGGTTTTTTTTTATTAAGTACTTTATCTTTCACAGGCGTAAAAACATATTGTATATTTAAAAAATTGCAAGACCTTGGGTAGAACAACTGTTATAGTTTTCCTGTAATCGTCTAGATAGATTTTATCAACCCTGTTTTTTTCATGATTTTTGTTTTAATAGTTTCGGACATGAGGGGAATGTTGCTCTATTTTCGCCTATTTTTCAGAATATCTTTTTAAATATGTCATTTAAAATTATGGAAAAAAATTTGTTTATGTCAGCTCCGACGCGCGACTGGAGTTTACTCCTTAAGCACAATTGTCCTGGAATGTATAAACTAGCAGACAGTGTGTATATATATAATCAATATCAATATTATTAAAAGTAAATGGAAAACTCTTTAATCAAAAATACTGATAATATAAATATTTTCAATGAACAAGATCAAATTTATACAACAAAATTAAAAACATTTAGTAATGTCAGACCAAGAAGTTAAAATTAAAACAGACGTTTTAATTTTGTAGGATAGAAGACACCAAATATTCACACATAATGACATTTAGTGATTAAATTTTGGCATAAGCGAACAATAGTAAACCATGTGTATATAAACCATACTCCGTCATTGCGATTAGGCCATAACAAAATGCCAAATAAACATATTTATATCTCACTCCAAAGATGCGCAAAAATGTTGCGCCGAGAGGCCACCTAACGATTACACTTATTTTAACGCTCTGAACTTCGTACGATTAGAACCTAACGGTTAACATCTGATTTTACTCCTCATAAAACTTCATACCGGGCGCTATATATGAAATTTAATTTTTAAGGAGTAAACTCCAAAAAATTTGTATTTCTCCTAACATTCTATTCAATTGATACTCATGGTTTAAAACTTTTAAAAAGTTACTATTTCATTTACCCCCTCTTTAATAAGATAATTTTCAAAAAGTTTGTTAGTGCAAAATATGTTGGTTAATAAGGTGTTTTAGTATGCCAAATTTCAAGTTTCAACGTAGCACAGTAAGTCAGTCTGAGGTACGGTGAGGTAAGGTGTTTTCTTTTGAGGTACGGAACCCTAAAAATCAAATTTTGGTGAAACTTTTCCAAGTTGCACGTGATATTCTAAAGATTAGAATATTCCTTCATTATACAATTTT
The DNA here is from genome assembly GCA_039881145.1 of Druceiella hillmani. NCBI lineage: Eukaryota > Metazoa > Arthropoda > Insecta > Lepidoptera > Hepialidae > Druceiella > Druceiella hillmani. Next base: position 3,384,511 of record JAYKKI010000062.1, read on the forward strand.
CATTCGTCGAAAGATTATATTTCAATAAAGCGCTCGTTTCATTTGAAATTATAGACAAACATCTTATATTCGATAACAATGGGTTTGGATAACTACCTACATCGTTCCCAACGAGCATCTACAGAATATTTTAATACGAAAAAAGACTTTTCCATTGTCTACGCTTTATTATATCAATTTGCTTTGCAGACCATTATGTATTCTTATTGATACAAAGTAAAAATCTTTTCTATGTACATATTAAGTGATCACGGTTCCAATAACGTTGTTGAATCGTCCCAAAGAAAAGACGTCACGATAAATTGTTTAAATATATATGCTATATAGATCTTATAAATATCCCATATGAATCTTGATATTTCCAAATATAATACTAAGCATTACGAAGGTATTTAAAGAGCGGATTTTGATCCTATAGTGCAAATTGGATGCACTATAGTGCATAATTTTTTGCCACATTACTGCACATTGCACTTTTTCGAAACAACTCAAAGTTATTTTTGTAATTCATTGAATCTTCCCAATGAAAAGACGTCACGACAAATTGTTTGAATATATATCCTATCCACAATTAAAAGAAACTACGTGATGTAGTATTATTTCTACTTTCTTTAAGCTCTTCACCACGACCCAGGTTTCGTTGTATTACCTCATCTTCTAATCTTTGCTAATAGCAAACAATATTTTAATAAAATCTTTGCTAATAGCCCACCTGAAGATGTTGCAATACAACAAAACCTGGGTCGTGGTAAAGAACTTAAAGAAAGTAGAAATAATACTACATCACGTAGTTTCATTTAATAGTGAATAATGAACTTCTACAAAATTAACGCCAAATATATTCAATATATATCCTATATAAATCTTGATATCATCAAATATAATGCTAAGTATTTTGAAGGTATTAAACAAGCGGATTTTGCCCCTAGCTATGTATCTTTAAAATGTTATTTGGATGCTCTATGGCGCAAAATTCTTTGCCACATCACTCAATACTGCACCTTTTCGAAATAATTCGAAAGTTACTTTTGTTATTTTCTACTGCAGTAGACCAAATGGATAAAAATGAAATAATATTGCGACAGCATATTAAAGAAACGTCGCATTAGAGATTATTTCGTAAGTGCGTAATTTCCAAGTCACGTTTGCCATTTTTTTGTCTTATGACGTTGAACTTGGTCGTATTTTGAATCTCATTACTTTTGACATTCAGGTAATGGAAAAAAAAACTTGTTATTATTGATGGGACTTTTAATTGGGATTATGATTTTAAGAATTATTCTCAAAATCATAATCTTATTAGCAGTCACATAATCTAAATTACAGGTACTTTTCTATGGAGCAAGAATTATATATCTAGGTCGAATAGTTATTTTTTTAATAAATGTCTCTTAAAAGAAATTAATATCGCGTACTGAGGCCTTATAGCCTTATTTCAAGTTTTTGATTCACGCAACAAAAAGATATGGCCTTTAAAGCGTATGGGAGTCCGTCTGGCTGTCAAAGCTCTTTTTCTCAGAAATGGTTTGAGATATCACGTAGAAATTAATATCGTATACTGAGGTCTATAATTTTATATAACCGTAAAATTACAAGTTTTTGATTCAAGCAACAAAAAGATATGGCCTTTAAAGCGTATGGGAGTCCGTCTGGCTGTCGAAGCACTTTTTCTCAGAAATGGCTTGAGATATCACGTAGAAATGAATATCACATACCGAGACCTATATATAACCTTATAATACCGTAAAATTGCCAGTTTTTGATTCACGCAACAAAAAGATATGGCATTTAAAGCGTATGGGAGTCCATCTGGCTGTCGAAGCTCTTTTTCTCAGAAATGGTTTGAGATATCACGTAGAAATTAATATTGCATACTGAGGCCTATAGCCTTATATCACCGTACAATTTCAAGTTTTTGATTCACGCAACAAAAAGATATGGCCTTTGAAAGTGTATTTTTTTATTCATATGATAGTCTTACTCACTGCTCATTAAAACTTATAGCCACTTCCGGTCGACCTACAATCTAATCTTATGGCACAAGTAAAGGGGAAAGTCCAAAAATCGATGAATTCCAAATTGAATTGTATACTTTTATAACTAGTTTGTTTTTACTGTGAAAGATATAGTAGGCAACATGTTAACGTTGCGAAACATTATAAATAGTTTAATTAGAAATATTACGCACCCTTAAATGTTTGTAAGTTTCTAAATGTGTACAGAATACTCGTAGTGCGAGTTCCACTCGTGCTGGACAGTTTTTTTATTTTCCATCTGTTACTGCTAATCTCGAAAAGATTATGTTTTTCCTGTCAATCATAAAAGGCCAGTTAATTGTAATGCCGTTTTTCGAAATAGATCCTCAAAAGCAACGTTTACTAAAATTCCCTTGAGGTTTGAGTAGCCGTTTGTAGGCTAATCACAATTGCTAACTCAAATTTCAAGGTCTTCCGTAAATAGCAGCTATTTATAACCGATTTCCAGGAGAATTATCTCTTACAACCAGGTGCAAAACAAGAGTTATAAAAAATTATGTTGTGGTGCGAATTATTTTTAAAGACCAATGGCAAAAAAAAAATTAATTGTCAATTGATCAAGTCGGTCCGCTTGTTGACGTTTTACGTCTAAAGCTCAATATATTTTACGTGATAATAATTAATTTGTTATACTACTGTATAATTGTTATTCAGGTCGGAAATGGACGTTTCATTTCATGTTATAGCTGAAAGTATATCTATAATTGTTATTCTGATCGGAAATGGAAGTTTCTTTTCATGTTATAGCTGAAAGTCTGTCTATAATTATTATTCTGGTCGGAAATGGACGTTTCATGTCATGTCATGGCTGAAAGTCTATCTCTAATTATTATTCTGGTCGGAAATGGACGTTTCATTTCATAAATGAAAGTTTATCTACAGTTTGTATTCTGATCGGAAATGGATGTTTCATTTCGTATGATAACTGAATATCTATCTATAATTGTTAATCTGGTTGGATATGGACATTTCATTTCATATCATAACTGAAAGTCTACCTATAATTGTTATTTTGACCGGAAATGGATGTTTCAATTCGTATCATAACAGAAAGTCCATCTAGTAATTGTTATCCTGGTTGGAAATGGAAGTTTCATTTCATGTTATAACTAAAAGTCTGTCTATAATTGTTATTCTGGTCGGAAATGGACATTTCATTTCATATGATAACTGAAAATCTATCTATAATTGTTATTCTGATCGGAAATGGATGTTTCAATTTGTATCATAACAGAAAATCTATCTGTAATTGTTATTCTGATCGGAAATGGGCGTTTCATTTCATATGATAACTGAAAGTCTATAATGGCAACGTTGAATTACCACTACGTAGTTACTAGACTGCGCAAAAATATGACTCGGCATGTTTTGAGACAATCATCAGTGGCGTGCGATGCTTTATGGGTAGGGCAAGCTACTAGGGGATGCACATATATAAAACATATATATATATATATATTTATATATATATATATATATATATATATATATATATATATATATAGACACACACACACACACACATACATGTGTACGAATGTATATTACGTGAAGTATATTTTAATTTTATTGTAAACAAAATTCTTCTATCACAGTTCTTACCAACCTAATTCTTGCCAATTTTATGCTTCTTGCTTTATTTCCTCACTAATCTGATATTTTCATTGTCAGAAAGCCAAAAACAAACCACATAAGCACATATACGAGTGTTAATGCAAATAATGTCAAATTATGAATCCTGCAACCACATTGAGGATTTCTACATTCACATTTTCTATAAATTTCTCTAAATGTACTGCTATCATGCTTTTTTCAAAATTTGTCAAACTACTTAAATCACAACAAATGCAGTTTAATCCCAATGGAAAGTTCACTGTTTATTGGTTATTAAATGAAAGAATTTATATTAAAAATTATATATTTAACGAACATAATTTCGCTGGCGTGATATAACAAGAAAATTATTTGAAAATATTTTCCTTACAAACTTCTTTTTTGCCATAAAGTGCTTTTAAACTTTCGACGTTTCGAATTAATTGCCCTCCTTAATGACACTAAACACTGATATTCAAATACAAACATGAATTTATATTAAAAACAATCAAATTTTGGGTGACGTTTTTTAAGGCGATAGAATTTTTAAGGTGAGAAGGTCAGCAGAATATTTTATTCAAAATATACCTTCCGACTAACCGTATATACTTATCGCATATGAAACTGTCATACATTTGCTTTATTAAGAACTTGTTTCAGATTGACTTCGATCTACCATTCATATATAAATTATTTTTTCAGTAGAAGATAAATTGAAAAATCTCACTTCAATAAACACGAATGGGAAATAATAACTAATTCCGTGAATAAATTTACTGATAAAATATGATAGGTGTATTTATGAAATGAAAAATTATCTATTTTACTTTGTTCTTAGTTTGTTTACTCCGAATGACAGATAATCAATGAATGATAAGACAGATCGTTATAATAAAACAGTGATTCCATATGTGTGATATATGATGTGCTCTGAACAATATACGGCAATCCCGTGTATTTGTCATTCTGAATATTCTGAATATAGCCGTAAGCTGAGGAGTGCTAGCTTGCTTTTGCGTGACTAATTTTAGTTTCTCATAGAAAACTGTAGCGACGAGTAGTTACTTGTAAGTTCATACTCCTCGAGATAGGACTGAAGTTTGTACATTTTATTTAAAATTGCACGCATTGGTAGCGTTCTGTTTGTGCATTCTGAATACAGATTATATATTAAATTGCGGACTCCGCTTGAATATCATAGATAAAATGTATTGAAATATTCATAAATAGGTAAGGTATATCAGATGTTCAGGGCACACTGCGTGTAATTGCTTACGAAGTCCTGCGCGCCACTGACAGTCATAGGCACTAATTCTAGATAACAGGAATTTACGCGACAAATGTTTTATTATGGATAAGCCACATAAAGCAATACAGACTACGTTATCACCATATTTTTCTGCACCATTATCTTTGTTAGCATTACGCATTCCGACGCCATATTGAAAGAAAAGTCATTTACGCTCGGTAGGTATAAAATATATTAAAAGGGACGTCTGTTACGCTTGGTAGGGTATAAGGATGTCGTGGAAATGTGTGACGGAAGTAACACAGTGCGTGTGGGGATAACACGCTTTATTCCTTTATTTGGAATAACCAGTAATAATTTGGCGCTGATGTTGTTTATGACAACCCATTGTGTTAGTTAGTAGAAATGAAATAACTAAATAATAAATTCTTCTTCGTCGTAATCTGTATTACTGAAGGTTTTGGAAGGCCTCTGTGAAGTCACCAGTCAGTTGTTTCCATGCGGTTCTGTCTTTAATCGTTTCAGGGTGATAGTAATACACCTGTGGGCAACTTGAATTGGTCAAACTAGCTGTTACAATTACGTCCGCGTTGCAGATTTTGATACTAAGATCACCGAGAATGTAAATGCGTTGCTTCCTTTTGTTTCACATGATTTAGGAAGAATTTATTTCAGTAATCACATCGGGAAAAGATCAATCTTCTTTTTCTCAGATGTGCAAGCAGTAGAAGAAAATAAAGAATACAAGTGTTTAAAATACTACCATTAGAGTTGTTTATATCCTGCCAGATTTTTCCAAGCTTTTATATTGCAGCCTTGGCCATCTGGGTTCCGCACCGAGTTTCCTTTCTGCTTTACTCCCGGTCATTTAACATAATCAAAGTACACGAAATTTGCAGACAAACCCTAGGTTAGAGTCTTTTTTTTTGGGAAAGATGACTAAAATATATGAAAACGTAGCTTAAAATTTTGAATCATTGAAACGAATAAGACGACTAAGGAATTTTGATATGGGTGTTATGAGAAGTAATGCGATTTGTTAATGAATAAGTAATTGTTTGAGATAAGTAGCTATTTTTATGTCGATGATTTTCAATAGTTTATTTAATTGTTAGAAGTATTATGCGCTTAATCTTATCTTTGCTATTGAATCATGTCTGATGTATGTAGCGACTTAGGACCGTATGTTGTTATCAGACACGTTATAAAGTATTTTAAACTATAAATTTGTTGGCAGAATGCCGATTACGATATCTAATGTTGTATATTTAATCAGTGTGTTGTATTCCCTCTCTCAAGAATTATTTAGTTTTGTATTTTTGTTTGTTGTAATGAAATGTGAAATCAAATAACTCGGTCATTTACCTTCCTTTTTCTTTGTTCTCTGGCAATTCGTGTACGCTACGTGTGCTTTTCTTTTGTTTATAGTGCTGCGTTATCTGGCTAGGTTTTAATTTTATTGAAATTGTTTTCGTAACACTTCAAAGTTACAGCGATGTTTGTGCGTACACATAATTTATACATACATACACACACACACATACACACACATATATATATATATATATATATACATATACATATCTAATTGAAGTTCTTGAAATTCATGCCATTTTTTACGATTATTACTAGCTATGCCGACGCGCCTTTTTGTTCGCGTGGAACTCGGTATAAAAATGCAGTTGGCAGCATCGATATCGTAATATTCACCAAGTCATGGTATTCTTTATATCCGTAATATACTGATAAAAAGATGTAAAATGGTGTATATGTTGGGCTATATGTTGCTCAAGGGTATAAACTATTACCATACTAAATTTCATCAAAATCCGTGTAGTAGATTTCGTGTAATAGAAGAACAAATTAACATACGTACAGACAGACAGTCAAAAATTCTAAACACAGGGTCTTCTAATTTCTACCATCATTCTATACACTATATCAATCACTGTTTTTAAAATATTTTTCCATGTACAGAATTCATTTTGTTACAGTTTTATTATATGTGTAGACGTATTTATATGACAATATAAATATAGATAACTACTCTAATAAGTTGTAAAACAGACTAATGAGGGTAAATCATGTTTTTAGCTGTTTTTCTTTGAATCATCAATGCACGACCATTGCTTCTGGTGACAATACACGTTTCGGTGTTCCTTTCTCACGATTTGTTTTCGAAGCCTAATATTTTTTGTATCGGTTATGCTTGAAATTAAGGGAACAACGTAGTTAATAGTTCAGAATAGCGTTTTTTTCACCGAAACTGACCTCCTTATTAGTCCTATTCTACAAGAATGAGATTGTTACTTGGTGGCGGAAGTACTCATTACACCTAACCATTTTCGTTAGGTTATTATAGTATAAGGGTTGTGGCCTAAATCAGGGTTTCCCAACCTTTTTTTTGTTGAGGCTCCCCGGACTATAAATTATATTTTCATGCCACCCCCTTTACTTTTTCATGCCCCCCCCCCCCTTGATTTAGTAAATTAAATAAAAATGGTAACTGAAGTTTGTAAATACACAACAGTGAGACACAATAATTTTACACACTCAAACTGAACAACAAAAAATGTACACCAAAACGTCAAATTTTTCGCAAGTTTGTGGTAATAATAGTGAATATGATATTTAATTTCATTAATTTTATGGATGTCAATTAAACATTACATTGTAATGTTATTTGTTAATGTTGTTTGTATATTTTTTTGTTTTTTCTTTCTAAATTGAAAACGCTTTCCACCCCCCTTGACATCTCTCTATGCCCCCCTTGGGAGGCGCTCCCCCCTGGTTGGGAACTCCTGGCCTAAATAATATAAGGGTGCATTGATTTGAATATTCTTCCCGTGTGAATGCGAACTGCACGGTGTTATCAGTAAAATAGTTCAAATGATAATTTATTTTGTTTCATTTAATTAAGAGAAGTTTATTTAACCAAACATAGGTATGAACTGAGGATGTTCACCGCCAGGAAATGCGTACTTTAGTGATAAAGTCATCCGATTATTGTCTTATCACCGAAGTCGAGCGCTCTAAACGCCAGGTTTAGAGACTGGACGGTAATACTGCATGACTTTGGTTTATACACACGAAGGGGATGTCAGAAGAAATTGTGGGATAAAGAAAATATGGGAAATTGTCAAAGAGGTCGATTTTATACCTTTTTTTACGAGCTTTAGAAAAAAAGCTTTTATTTGCCGTTAGAAACTGTAATTTGTCAGCTTCAAATAAATAAGCTTTACAACTCTCCATAAATTAGGTTTATAAGCAATGAACAATATAAACAAATAAACAATATATTATATTTAAATATTGGAAAATAATTGATACTTGCAAATAATTTTCCGGAAATACTAAGTACCTTTACATGTTTAAACTATTGTTAGTACCTAAGGGGGTACGGAACCCTCTTAGTAGATGTATTTAACAGGTTTTTCTTTTCACTATCAATTTTCTTTCAATCTTTTGAGCCCTGCTGTAATATTTTAGTGTAATAAGTCTGTTGTCACTTTTGTTTCATAATTTTGCTAAGTATTTTTTATGGACCAAATATTTTGGCCAGTATCCTTTGAAAATTTATTTTTATTTACCGGTGCGGCGTGAACTAATTTAGTGTGTAAGCACGCAGCGGGGTGTGAGAATGAATGCGATGTCGAGCCTCGCTAAGAACAGCAATTTTTTTTGTTCACTAAATCTTGTACCGTATATCAATCTTTATAAAAAAAAATTGCATTGAATTTGTTAATTTGAGTTGATCTACCATGATACATCAGGTTCAACCGCCATTCTGAACGGGGCAAATTGGTTTTGACAGGCACTACAAAGACTTTTTATAATTCACTCATTAAACTATAATTTAGTTTTAGATTGCTCATGTAGCAATAGATCCGTCATATGTACTATACATAAAAGATGGGAAATATAATTTTTTCATGTTACGTTATGTAACCTATATCATAATAATTTTTTATATATCGATGAGAAATTGCGTTTAACCCGCAGATGCCCGGCCGGGGATCTATATAGAATAGTGCTAGCTGCATTGCAAGAATAGTGCTAGCACTTGCTTGCTTAATTGCCTTCATTCACTCATTATTGACAGACGAATGCTAGGGGTTCGCCTTGCACATTTACGTTCTTCTTCGCCACGAATTCCAGAAGTACACCAAATAGGTGAAAATACCGGATGTTTGGCAATCCAGTAGGTCTGTAATAATAGAAATATATACCGTTGAACTTTTTTGGAGTTTACTCCTTAAGAATCGATTTTCATATATAGCGCCCGGTATGACGTTTTATGAGGAGTAAAATGAGAAGTTCAGAGCGTTAACAAAAGTGTAACCGTTAGGTTGCCTCTCCGCGCAACATTTCTGTGCATCTTTAGAGTGAGATATCAATATGTTTATTGGGTATTTTCTTGTGGCGTAATCGCAATGACGGAGTGTGACACACGTATTGACATTTGTTTATGGCGTAATATCAATGATGGAGTGTGACACACATAGTTTACATCTTTCGTTTATATCAAGATGTAATCATTAAATGCCATTATATGTGAATATTTATAACTTCTTAGTCTGACGTTACTAAATGTTTTTAATTTTATTGTATAAATTTGATCTTATTCATTTGTGTTTTACTCGAAAATAATTATATTTTTTTAATAAAGAATTTTCCATTTACATTTAACGATATTGATATTTATATTTATATACAGTGTTACCTATTTTAGACATTCCAACACAATCGTACTTAAGGAGTGATCTCTAGTCGCGCGTCGGAGCTGACACGCACAATTGTTTTATAGATTTTCACACACTATTTTAATACAGCTATAAATAGTTCAAAAATTGAACTCAAGCATGCAATCAACATACTTCGGCTCGTATGGCTCACGCATTTTAAAGCTATATAATGTAATCTATGGAAATGTGGGCACCATAAAATATATGGACATTTCACGTCACTCGGATAAGTTTTTGTGCCAAACTGAAAAATAAAACTTTTCTTTTTATAAAATTAGTATGAAAAACGTCACTTTGGATAATTATATATCACTTTATATTAACTCTTTCATTACATAACTTTATATTAACTGTTTCATAACTATTTTCTAATGATTCACTTTAGAAGAACCATGGTAATTAACTCTATTACTTTTCTTTTTATGTCTTTTGTTTTGTTCAAACATTGCATGTAGTAGGTAGAGGCTTCCCGATATAAAACGATATGAGGATATTTTCTATTAAATTTCTTTATGATATACCAATTAGCGTGTTGTTTTTAAAATTTATTTTATCAAGTTAATGTTAATTGTAAGCGTTTATTAAACTTTGATTAACATTAATATATACATGTATACATCCTACCCCTTTGACTAAATCTTGCGTGGTTGGTGTTAAGCAATAATTAGCTGACTCATGGGGGATATACCCTGTTTGTCAATATTCAGTAACAACAGGGGGAAGGGCTGACCAGTCCGAGGGGCGTATTCTCTCTCCTTTTGCACGGTTACTTGCGCGCAATTAAATGCGATCGGTTAGAAGGAAGGGCTTTAGCCTGGAGGGTGAATGGACTTTTTGGTTACACGGGTAGCGACATGAAGGGAGTCAGCAGGACGGGCGACCCTTGTTCTCAATCAGAGCTAGTAACCGCCGTTTGGTGTCGATGAACGGGGTTGTTGTGGAATTTTCTACGTAAAACTTTATTTGGTTATATGTTGATGAACGCATATCCCAGGATTTGTTTGGATTTCGTCGTTAAATTGAAGAGTTCTCTAATTTTTAAGTTCATCTTCGAACACTTGGGTTACGAACATATCATTTACTATTGATAATAAATAACAAAGGCTATGTAGCATAGTATAGGTGTGGTCAATCTTAATTTGCTAGTGATAACTTATGCACAGATCCTAGTACTATTAAATCAGTTGGATTTTTGCCCGACTACGGCAGAGGAAGGGTTATGAATTTCAAAGGCTATGTTTGTATGTATGTAGATGAGTTAGTTTGTTCCCTCGTACAGACTAAACTGCTAAAGTAATTTCAACAAATGAGGTATCATTAGATTCGCCTGAGAATGTCCCAGGGTATAAAATGTTATGAATTTCACAGGCTATATGCATATGCATGCATGTTATGGGAGTAAGTTTTGTTCCCTCGTACAGACTAAATTACTAAAATAATTTCAACAAATGAGGTGTCATTAGATTTGTCTTGATCCTGAGAATGCCCCAGTATATAAAACGTTATGAATTTCACAGGCTCTGTACGTATGCATGCATGTGTTGGAGTAAGTTTGTTCCCTCGTACAGACTAAATTACTAAAATAATTTCAACAAATGAGGTATCATTAGATTCGCCTTGATCCTGAGAGTGTCCCAGGGTATAAAATGTTATGAATTTCACAGGCTATATGCATATGCATGCATGTTATGGGAGTAAGTTTGTTCCCTCGTACAGACTAAATTACTAAAATAATTTCAACAAATGAGGTGTCATTAGATTTGTCTTGATCCTGAGAATGCCCCAGTATATAAAACGTTATGAATTTCACAGGCTCTGTACGTATGCATGCATGTGTTGGAGTAAGTTTGTTCCCTCGTACAGACTAAATTACTAAAATAATTTCAACAAATGAGGTATCATTAGATTCGCCTTGATCCTGACAGTGTCCCAGGGTATAAAATGTTATGAATTTCACAGGCTATGTATGTGTGCATGCATATGTGTGAGTAAGTTTTTCCCCCATATAGATTAAACTACTTAAGTCATTTCAACAAATCAGGCGTCCTTAGATTCATTCTGATCCAGAGAGTGTCCTAGGTATATAACAATATAAATTTCGTAGGCTATGTACGTATGCATGCATGTATGTGAGTTTGTTCCCTCGTATTGACTAAATTACTAAAGTAATTGAAACTAATGAGGTATGTTTATATTCATCATGATCCAGAGAGTGTCCTAGGGTATATAACGTTACGACTTTCACAGTCTATATAAGTGTGTATTTCATGCTTTTCAATTATTTTTTTTCGTAATCGGGTTTTTTAGTTTTACCTCTTCTACTTGTGACTTCCCGGTGGCATTTTATCTCTTCGGATATCTAAAGTTTTAAGTTATCTGACTAGGGCATTTTTCCTTTTTTTTATTCTTATTAAATTTTGCTGATATGTATGTTGTGATTTATTCTACCTAATCGTTGTCGTTGATAAATTTTCTAACGACTGTTGCTTATGCTTTTTCTGCAAGTAACTCATGATATATTTATAAAGAAGACGTAGACTTTCATATCTGGCAAAGGAATTACAAATAAGAATGATATCAGTAACATTACGTTGCCTCCTGTGACATAGATTCTATGGCCTTGGGTAAAGATCGTGCCTGTTCTTTATTTTCCTGCAAGTAGACGGAATCTGTAATTTATTAGTTTTCCTTTTCGTAACCTTTGCGGTAAGCTCTTCTTAGTTTTATGAAGCTTTTGTAGATCCCTTGTTACGATATGTAGCATTATACAAACTTACATTTACTAGGTAAAGGGAGCTTTTAAGCACAATACTTTGTTTTAATATTTCTTGTACGTTCTGTATTACGCTTTCTTATCATTGGCTCCCAAGTGCTTCTGCAATTTACTTGTACTTATTATGTGATAGAATAATTAGCCCAATTTTACAACAAAGAGCTTTTAAAATAGGTGACAAAAAGGCTGAAAGGACAGTTAGAATAATTGATAATGACAGAAGATCCACTGTGATGTCGTATATACACGGTGTCCGGGAAAGACGTTGGGCAAAGCGAGACGCTATTCGTTAGCTATAAAGGAATAAATTGTCGTTGAAATAAAACGTAAAACACGCCCTTTTTCTAATTGAGTGCAAAAAAATATTACACATTACTCTTTTTAACACACCCAATACTTGCCCGGATTGCGGTGTTTACACGCAGCGACGTTGTCTTAGCAGCTGTTCCCGGATTACCTTAAAGCGTCTTCGCATTTGACAACAACTATAGTACGAGTACAATATGTTGAGTTAACATTACACCTTCCAAGTACTTTCGAATAGTAGTAGCTTCCAAGTATTGTGGAATATGTAGGTCTGTAAAATCCGTCTTTGTTAAATAATAAACGTCCCCAAAACTTCTTCAGATTTGACAACAACTATAGTACAAGTACAATAAGTTGAGTTAACATTACAACTTCCAAGTACTGTGGAATATGTAGATCTGTAAAATCCGTCTTTGTTGAATAATAAACGTCCCCAAAGCGTCTTCGTATTTGACAACAACTATAGTAGGAGTACAATATGTTGAGTTAACATTACACCTTCCAAGTACTTTGGAATAGTAGTAGCTTCCAAGTACTGTGGAGTATGTAGGTCTGTAAAATCCGTCTTCGTTGAATAATAAGCGTCCTCAAAGCGTCTTCGGATTTGATAACCACTATAGTACAAGTACAACATGTTGAGTTAACATTACAGCTTCCAAGTACTTTGGAATAGTAGTAGCTTCCAAGTACTGTGGAGTATGTAGGTCTGTAAAATCCGTCTTTGTTGAATAATAAGCGTCCTCAAAGCGTCTTCGCATTTGATAACCATTATAGTACAAGTACAACATGTTGAGTTAACATTACAGCTTCCAAGTACTTTGGAATAGTAGTACCTTCCCAGTAATGTGGAATATGTAGGTCTGTAAAATCCGTATTTGTTGAATAATAAGCGTCCTCAAAGCGTCTTCGGATTTGACAACAACTATAGTACGATTATAATATGTTGGGTTAACATTACAACTTCCAAGTACTGTGGAATAGAGTATAACACATTTCCTACTAGCTGCCATTAAATTGACGGTAAACCTAATTGTTGTGTATTCGATAGTTACGACCTCCAAGATTATATAGGTTGTCTTAAGTTGTACATATATACTATTCGCTGTCAACGTTGATTGAGGCCTCATTTTACGTACGCGAAACAGGAACGGAAAACAATGAGATTTAGTTGTAATAGATATCGAAGTACGAGGTCGTTGTGGCGTGAAACGCCAACAAAATTGTCGGTGTTGCCAATAGCGTTTGCGTAACTGTACTAACGATCAGTTACTCGCTCGCGTCCGTCTATTGTCTGTATCATTTGTTTGGATACTAGTCCCGTAGGCCAGTCGCAAATAATCAATCAGTGGGGCGCTCTTACGAGATTGTAAATGCCGTTTGAGCGTACTAGCGAAACGTGAGTGCGGCTCACGATTTTGTCGGTACGAGGCGGAGTTGCTCTTCGCCTTATTGAGAACGTTGCTCGGTTGTGGATCGCGATGAGGGTTCAGCATTAGAAGGTCTAATGAGATACAGCATTGTAAATGACGTTTTGTTACAGTTTTAAATATAATACACACACTTTGGTGTTTAAAACTGTAACAATACGGTTTTGGAACACAGTGATCATAATATATTTGTTTGTTAGCGGGAGACAGTATAGGTCTTAAGATGTTAAAAACATAGATTTGACAAATTTGAAATATTTCTAGTTGTTAGTCTTTTATTACAACTTTTAATTAAATATGTTGTTGGTTAACTTGCATCGACCTGTGAAGTAGATAATTATGGGGCCTATTTTATGCGTTCCGAAATGCACTCGGCCAGATTTTGGTTGTACGACGAGAATTTTCGTATTAATGAATATTTTTGGAAAAAATGTATAAGTAAACTTATAGTGAATTTCCGTATTTAATAGATATTTTTGGAAAAAAATATAGAAGTAAACTTATAGTGAATTTCCGTATTTAATAGATATTTTTGGAAAAAAATGTAGAAGTAAACTTATAGTGAATTTCTGTATTTAATAGATATTTTTGGAAAAAATGTAGATGTAAATTTATAGTCTGTAAGAAGAACTGTAGAATCGAAATCATTAAAGAATATACGCAGAAAGATTAGGAGGGATAAAGAAAGAAATGAGAATGTGACAAATGAACTAAAAATGCTTGATTCAAAAAATGAAGGGAAATTATTTCATTACACCGAAATAAAGAGGCTTGGGAACTTGAAGAAGGTAATGTCAAGACATATATCTCAGTCATGCAAGCAGTTCTCGAAGTGGAAGATGTGATTATTGTTTGTCGCTGCCTACCCTGAGTGAGAAATGGTGTGTAATTGTTGATGGATTAATACTCACCATTAACCGATACAATGTTTAATTATGATTAAGTTACCGTGTAAATTTCAGATACCGGTATTTTGGTACAACATATCATAACTCTAAACGCGGAATTATAGTTAAAAGTACTTTATTATAAATGTACTAGCGTGACCCGTGCGAAGTCTTCGCATTATTTATTCCATTATGAAGCTCAGATGACAGATCAAACAAATATTTTACTAAAATTGACATATAGAGGCGCAAGTATCAAAAGCATTGAGCTAAAGCGCCACTTTATTTATACGTGAGTGGATTTGAAATTAAACAAAAATTTTACCGACCGTCAATCATATTGACGTTGACCCGTTAGATGGCAGCATTGCTGTTTTGTGTATATAATTTTAATAATTAATTAATTTGCAAAAACAATAGCAATAATAAATTTTTTAGTTGTGGATGCCGGTAGAGCAAGCAATTATCTATAAATTGATATATAATTTATGATGGTGGATTAGTTGTGAGGTTTTTTCTAAAAAGGGAGTGTAACATCTTAACCTTAGCGTATTAATATATGATGATGATGATGATGATGATAATGATGATTGATGAAAGTAATATAGCGGATGTACATGTTCCGAAGAAATAATATAGAGGAGTTATGTAAAATAAGCGAATCTATACATATAATACAATTGTAATGGAATGAATTATGTACATGGAAAGTATTTTAAATAGAGTGATTGTTTTAGCATATCGAATGATGACAGAAGCCGGAGAAGGTGTTTTTAGAATCTTTATCTGTCTTTCTATCTTTCTGCATATTAATTTGTTTTTCCATAACGCGAAATCTACTTGAAGAATTTTGATGAAATATTGTATGGTAATAGTTTATACCCTCGAGTAAAATATACTGTTTATCTGGATGTTACAGATTTAAAATAAAATTCTGTCGTAGTGAATATACCGATATTGGTAATGCCAACGCCGTCTTTTAGCGTTTTTAGTAAACTTTATGCACATAGATGTATTACAATATGGTACTGCCAACGCCATCTATTAACGTTTTGAGTAAACTTTATCCTCATAGATTTATTACAATATGGTACTGCCAACGCCATCTGTTAACGTTTTACTTTCACCAGTTCAGTTGTATCAGTCGTGATGTAATAGTTAGCGTGTTACACGGTACGCCGAAAGCATGGGTACAATTCTCACCGACTGATCGACTTTTCTTTATGTGGTTTACAATAGTGATTATACTACACTGGTGTTATTATTAAATATTAATGCATGGCATGGCGAATGAGTAGCTTGCAAGGGAAGCAATTTAAAAAGCAAAATGGTGAGCCATTTATCTTAGAAACCAACTCAATACTTGTGAAACTAAATGTTCAAAGAGGCGTGTCTAACCTAGCTACTTATTTTTATAATCTTAAGGAATAGATGGCCAAAATATGATGTTACGTTGTAGTGTGCAGAGTGAAGTTTTATTTCAATAAAATACCAATTCGTAAATAAAAGATAGAATTTGAAGTCTTCGTTTCTTTTACACTGAATAACGGAATTGTCAAATACCACGTATCACGAGCTGCGCAATTAAAGTTGTCGTCGTACTGGTCGTGTGACCACATGACCCGACCTGGCGACTGCCGGCGACCTCTTGCGTTGCGAAACGCTGTTAATTTCCACTTTGTTGCCGTTAGCTGTTAATTGAATGCGACGCAACTGGAGCGCATCTCTTCGCGGTGCAGCGCCTGTTAATTCAATCTTCACTGATTAGCTGTTCAAATAAGAGTGGCGTTTATTGTTGCTCAAGGCTTCGGACGGCAAAACAATTTGAAAACTCCTTTCAACATGGAAGCTTCTTGGAAGTTTCTAATGTAAAGTGATAATACGAACAAAGACATTTACGTTTAAGGTAAAGGTCGTTAACTGTCTTCTCTAACGGCAATCATTAACAGCACATTTAACAAGATTTATAACTTGCTGCGTTCAACGATGCTATATAAGATCACTAGCGATAATTCAATGTTCTTTCGCGGCCAATGACTTGTTATATTTTGCCAAAACAAGAATAAAGCTAAAAAAACAGTTACATGATAGATAAGCGCGGCTTATGAATAGTCTGATTCTTTTATATACGTTACTGAGAAGTGATTAAGTAAATTTAAGAGGAGCAGAGGAAGTATCGATGATGAATCTGGTAGATGATGGTCAGGGTAGGTTAGTCTAACGTCTACTGAAGAAAGCGTTGTAAAATTGAGAAAATTATATCGGAAGATTTATTTTATAAGAAAATTGCTGGAATGAGATAGTTTAATCAACCTTTTAGTTGGTATTAGACACAAAATGAGTTCTGTAGCGTGTTCAGCACATGTCGGGAAAAGACGACCATAACTTGCTGTAATGAGATTTTGGAGTTTTATGGTAAGTCTTGGGAAAGATTATTAAGAGAATGACTATCAGGGACGAAACCTAAGCCTTTATTTTTTTTAATTATATAATATAATCAAAGTGCTAAAGAAAGCATAAATCAATGAAACGGCAAATTAAGAGTACGAATTTGTCTAAAATATTGAGGATAACTTCTGATGGAAAGATTATGGCCATAGTTGAAAAAAGCATGAGTCGATGAAACAGCAAACTAAGGGTACAGATTTTCCAAGATATTGAGTATAACTCCGTCTGATGGACAGATTATGGCCATAGTTTCCTGAAACTTTAACGGAATTTAATTACTTTACTATCTGTGAAAGTCAATCAATATGACTGGAATGAGCTCTTCCATATTTTATTGAATAAAAGTACCAAAGAAAATAAGTGATCTGTGAAACTGGACAAAGGTTTTCTCCCTCTGTGGTATTGATGTATCAATTCAAAATTTGTACATGTAGATTTAATGTAAAATAAAAGTATATATGCGAGTCATACTAAGAGAATTTATCCACTTTAAGAACTCGATTAATTATTATACCGTCGGGTGGCATTATGGTGGTGCCACGCGAAAGCTGTGGGGCCAATTGTAGTAATATCATACAAAAATAAAAGGTTTTATATTAATTTACATCCACATATTTTCCTCGTATTTTTGCGAAAATGAGGGAGGGGATTAAAAATATTTACCTTCTCATGTTTTTTTACTCGGTTTTTTTACGTTACTGTAATATTTTCCTGCAGCTTCGTGATAAATTACCCTTAGCAATTTCATAATTTTTTTCTATTATATTAGCTTTGTTTTTATATTAGCTATTTGTTTTTTTTGGTTTCAGCCTGCCAAGAAAGAAAAGTTTGCAGTTTGCAGCATAATTTATGAATAGATTTCAAGTCATTTTCAGGAAACTGTTGCCAATATTGCCAATCGGGATTGTGTCCCCATTGATGTCATTTTGCAATAGTCTCATTTTAAAAATTCTTTTTGTGTTAGAAAGCCCATGTTTTGAATAAAATTGCAGGCTTATTTATTATCATGCTATATTTAATAAAGGTATAGCAGTGACAAAAAATGTCACGGAAGCTTGATGCAGCCACGCTCTATGAGTCAGTCTTTTTCTCTAGTTTACACTGTGCAAGAGTGAGACCGGAGAAAAACTGATCTCTCGAGCAACACTGACGACAAGTATAATCTACTCGAGGCCTATTGTCAGCAGGTAAAAGAAGCCGAAGCGTTAATAGCACTAAATATATCTGTCATTGACTGTAAATAAAACTTAACATATGAATACGTACCTACTCCGTGAGTGACAAGTTTATTTGCGTTTCTATTTCTGTGCACTTTGTTCTAGTACGCTGTTTTACATTTGGCATTGACATTATTTTTAGCTAGATAAAAAATAAACGTTGCTATAAAATTTTATTAGCTACGAATATGTTTGAAAATTTACTTTCGTAAACACACTGTTATTAGTTGATAAATTAGCGATCAGCGGAATTGTGAAAAAGAAATGGTCGCGCGCCAATTAACACAGAATTGTGACTGGCTATACTATGATTATTTTTGATTGTGACTATAAAAAAACATTGTCGTGACTGTCAATACATTGTCGGCAAAACGCCCTCCTATTCGAGGACAGTGACTTTGAGATCATTGTTTCGCAACGTTATCGTCATTGAGACGAAATATGGAGCAATTTCGTTGAATTTTGTATGGCCAATTCTGGCGGCGATACATTCGTGGTCTGATGCGGTTCAATTTTGAAATTACAGTACGTTATTGTTAGAGAAATGCTAGTACATGACAGGCGAATTACGAATTCAATTATCGATTTGTCATAATTTTTCGTATATGTAATCTGATTTCGGTACTTCTAATAGCTGTATTGTGATTGTAGATATCTAATGGGCTCTTGTTGCTCAATGTTCAATGACATCCATTTAAGGTTTACGAAGTTTATGTAACGTTGTCGATTGCGGAAAGATTTTCTTTTATTCAACTATTTAAATTTGGCCATGTTCAACTTTTTTTATCCTATCTGACACTATTTTTCTACGTTTCGTAATAAGTGAGTAGCGTAAAACCTTACTCGAGAGATCACTTCAACTTGCAGATAAGTAGATATTATCATAGGTCCAATAATTTTGTTAGTAAATTTCATAAAATATTGTGTGACTTATTCGTACGTTTAACTAATTTTTTTTGTAACTTATTAGATAAAAAATAAATGTTTTTATGTTTTGTAAAGTAGTTTCCGACACAGAAAGATAATGATAACAAAGTCGATGTGGCGTTTTTAAGTTAGCAATAACAAAGTCGATGTGGCGCCTTTAAGTTAGCAAAAATAAAGCAAGTACATTTTTTAATTATTTTATTAAATAGTAGACAACCTTTCATAAAATATTGTGTGACTTATTCGTACGTTTAACTAATTTTTTTGTAACTTATTAGATAAAAAATAAATGTTTTTATGTTTTGTAAAGTAGTTTCCGATACAGAAAGATAATGATAACAAAGTCGATGTGACACTTTTAAGTTAGCAATAACAAAGTCGATGTGGCGCCTTTAAGTTAGCAAAAATAAAGCAAGTACATTTTTTAATTATTTTATTAAATAGTAGATAAGGTCTTTCCACGCATTGACACGGGACGCGTCAACCAAAACCCCGGGCAAAGAATATTAACTATTACTGTGTAAAGAAGCGAAACTCACCTCCCCCCGCCAGTTTAACGTCGCCCCCAGATAACTAGTATGATCGAGAGTACGCGATCCCAAGTTGCCGCTTGTTGTAGGGACTTATTTGTTCGATTTTGCGATGTTTCGTTTAGTTTAACTTGTGTAATTCAGTCTTAATTGATGATTATCATCATCATCATATATATTAATACGCTAAGGTTAAGATATTACACTCCCTTTTTAGAAAAAACCTCACAACTAATCCACATAAATTATATATCATTTTATTGATAATTGCTTGCTCTACCGGCATCCACAACTAAAAAATGTATTATTGCTATTGTTTTTGCAAATTAATTAATTATTAAAATTATATACACAAAACAGCAATGCTGCCATCTAACGGCTCAACGTCAATATGATTGACGGTCGGTAAAATTTTTGTTTAATTTCAAATCCACCCACGTATAAATAAAGTGGCGCTTTAGCTCAATGCTTTTGATACTTGCGCCTCTATATGTCAATTTTAGTAAAATAGAATAAATAATGCGAAGACTTCGCACGGGTCACGCTAGTTTACAATAATTCAATATAACGGTCCTTTACTGCGCTGTGTACGAGTGCTTAGAAAGCAATAAAATCACTACGGATGGGAGATTGTTTCGTCTCCCTTTTTTGTTTGTTGTAAATAATTTTGTTTTGTATCACCAACTTATTTGGTTAGTACCTATAATTTTATGTCAATCATGTCACTGAGCAGTTTTAAATTTCAAATGATTCTTAAAAGTCGTTGTTTTGTTTGAACGCGATGGGTTTTGAAAACGTATCCTTGTAGTGTCCAAGAGTATAAGTCCATTTTCTCATCATTTTTTCGATCTTCAGTACCGTGTTTTAATAAAGTTTTTGACCTGAGGCTGCTGTTTTATACCGTTAGTTTTATTTATAAAATATGAAATTTTTGCGGAGGGTGTATGATGTATACATGTATTTATGTACGCGCAGATTACATGCTGAAGCTACTTTTTTTTTTATTGAAGCGAAAACTTCTTTAGGCGCACTTTTTAAGCAGTGAACAAAACTGAGCCGTCACGCTCAGGTCGGTGACTCTGAATCGGGTAAACTCAACTGCTTTCGACATCGGCCAAGCTAGTTTACCGTCTAACACGCAGTGCAGTGCATCGTTTCAAAAATTACGTTTTATTTTTGAATAATATTTTATTTGAGTATAATTTAATATAATACGCGTAGGTTATTGTATATAATCAGTGTAATATTTCAAGTGGTTTTTAATATTTTATTTGAGTATAATTTAATATAATACGCGTAAGTTATTGTATATAATCAGTCTAATATTTCAAGTGGTATTTAATATTTTATTTGAGAGTAGTTCATTATAATACGCGTCAAAACCTACACCCTAATAAATCCAGTAGAACATAAGCTATAAAGTACTATGTTCGTACACTGGGGAGCTGAACCATAGAGTAAAAGTTGAGTAAGGTATATGGAAAATTGATATGGCAGCTAGGTGTTTTGTTGAGGCTAGTGTAATCTTAAGAGATTTATAGCGCCTCCCTATGTTTAATAAATGTTACTGTGTGCTAGTTGTCGCCCAGGGGTCGAAATTCTACCGTAATGTATTTAACTACTCCCTTAGTTGAAAACACTAATAGGTAAGCGAGATTAAGTCAATTCATATTGTTGCTACGAAATGTTTCCTTTTGCAAAAAGTGGATATTAAGCAAACTGTATTTAATATATAAAACATAGATATATATTATACAGAACATAAAATAAACGCTTCTTTGCCTTGACATACGCTCCACAGACTACTGAAAAAGGAACATTTCAAATCACACAAAATTCAGATTGCTGCTACAAAATTTTCCTTTCGCAACAGGTGGATATTAAGCAAACTGTATATAACTAATATATAAAACACAGATGTTTATTGACACAGATGTTGATTTTTTAAAAAATTGTACAGATAAGACGTAAGTATGTTTATGAAAAATAAATTCTTATTACGTTATTTGTTTCAGCGCGAATATCTCTAAAATTGTAGGCAGACAAAATTGTAGTCTCCAAAAAATTCTGGTACTTATCAAATAACTGACAAAGGTATTGGTTGTCTATGTACAGCTGTATGCAGAGGATTCTATTAACATTGTGATTATTAAATATAACTCTTAAATCATCGTTATCATCGTAAGGATCAAATATAGCTCGTAACAGCTTTTTTTGTAATTTGCTCAATTTTTGTAAATTTTTTAAGGATTTCAATAATGATACAGCTTTAGATTTAACATAAAAAATCGACATGGGTTATAAGTTGTAAAAACGGTTTTCACATTATTATAATGCTTTATTTCTATTGGTTACATTTTTTAAAATTTTCGATTTGGCTAATGAAAAATTAGAAATAAAGGCTTCGTTTTTAGAACGTCATTGTAATATTTATAATACCTAAGTATTGTTCTTCTAAACCTAAAAAATAACACGTCAGTGATTGAGCTATTTTCTAATCATATTGCTTATTAATCCCTAGGACAAGAAGTTAACGTTTTACGTAATTTTAGTGAACGTTCTCAGTAATCGAATGAAGGATTCTGTCTTTAAAAAATGCTACATCCGCTAGTAGGGCGCCGCGGCTTCAGAAAGATATGTTGCCAGTATCCCGGAAAAGGGATATTACCTTGAGAGATACTTAATAAAGTGGATTAATAGGGGAATGATTAAAGAAAACAAATAATATAATGGTCCACACAGAGGATATAGCGCGCAAATAAAATATGTGCGTTCAATACTCCAAGTACTCTTTTATTGTCGCTTCTCTTTGTTTCTGTATTGTTAGCTATTCTATTTATTAACTCAATATTTATGTGTTGTTATTTACATTCGTCAGTGTACCGTAGAATACGTCGGTACCTTCAAGTCATGTTTACAACCTGGGCGTGGTTTAACTCATCTTCCCCAATTATTTAATTGTTTTTTTATCTTTCTTTGAGAGTACCATATTATTAATTACTACAAAGGTGGGCCTATTTTGGATCTAATTTTTTAGTCGGTCGATTATAAAAAGACATCAATTTTTGTTTAACACTTTTAGAGCTTGTGAAAGAAAACTAAATCTTTATAGGAATTATCTTTACGTTTAAAAAAATTAAAAAGTTCCAAGATGTTAACTCTTTTTTACGTAAATATCAGAACATTGAAATCTTTTGAAATAATTGTCTTGTGATCAGTGAATTATTGTAGGGTTTTCCAACGACCATAATCATAAATGAAAATTTGAGGAAAACAAAAATAATTTTTTTACTAAAGCTCGTTAATAGCTACCGAATAAAAAAAAAGAAAATCGGTTGACAAACAGAGGAGAAAATGATACTTAACTCTTTTGCCTTCGTCTATTTATATAATGATGCTGAGGTAAGCATACATGTGCTACCAGATTTTATGTACCATAGTTAAATTTAAATTAGGTGCTAGAATAAGTACCTCTGATTATATATATATATATATATATATATATATATATATATATATATATATATATATATATATGACTATACCTTTTTTTATTAAGCTTGCTTTAATTAATATAGTGAATTTTATCAAGGAGCGCTGCTAACAAATATTAAGATCCCAGGTTATATTGAATACATTACGCCCCGATCGATGTATTGTTGTCCTAATGTTTCTTAAATGCAGTTGCTCACTCGAAACGATTAAAAAAATTACAATGAAAGAACAGTCGAAATATGTACCAACGGATGATTAAATCGATTCACCAAATCTTGGAAAAAGAAACATATTGAATATCGATGGAAGAAAATAGCGATTGAGAAACACATCACTATCGATTCAAAGGAATATTCCCCAGAATCGAATCGACTATTATGGAAATAGTGCGGTGATATAAAAAAATAGATTAATCTCAATTGTGACGTTCTTCTACTAAATAATTTTGCACAAAAATTAATCATACTGTTTATTTTACAAAACGAGGGCGTTAACGTGTGGGGGTTAACGCCTTTGTTCCGAGAATATGAAACAAGTAACCGGGCTTAATGTGAACTGTAATAAACATGAAATAAACTGGATATCTTTGAGACAGAGGATAATAAGCGCCATTAGGTGTAAGTGTCACGTACCACTTTAATGAGCAAAGTATAATACACTTTGCGTTATATGAGTTGCCTCGTAAATCTCGGAACGATTTAATTGCTCGTGTACTAAAGGGGTATTCACTTAATATCTATATTTGTAAAGCGTAGTGCACGTCGGTCTACGAAATCGGCCATGTAAGTATCGATTATAATATTTATCCTAGTTGGTGAAAAGTGAGTCTTTAACAAAGCACGGGAAAATAGGTATGAAGTATGTCCGTCATATCTTTCTCGTCACTGTGTTTGTTCGGCTTGCAATTATTTATGGGGAATAGCTTATTGTGAATTGGCGAACATTCCTTTGTTTAAGCAATATTGATCACTAAATATATTGATAAGTGTATGTCTATATATATGCAGACCATATTGATTAGTATATATACAGACTTCGTGACAGAATTTCAACACGACTATAAATTTAAAAAAGAATGTTGTATGATCATGTCGCCTTTTTTCGAAAAATTTAAAATTCAAAATGTTTTTTAAACTATAGATAAACGAATGACACATAGGTATCGTTCCTCTTATTCATTGACTTGACGCTATTGAAAAAAAAATATGATGAAAATGAGGCAACTATTTTTCCTAAGTTTTTCAATTTTCTTAAGCTTAATTAAAATTATTTCTTACCTTAAATTATTTTTATTGCTTTGATGTCGCATGTACATTAGAGCCAATTTCAGGCATATTGAACATTTGTTGTAATGAAAAATAAAAACTTTTTATTACTTATAAATTTGTTTTAGTTTAAATTAGTCTTGTTGTTTTTCAGGAGTATTTAATAGTTTCCATGAAAAGAAATTAAAGAAAAATACATTTACATGAAAATTCAAACATAGGGTAATTATATCATAATGGATTCCTTCTGTGGTTAAAACTGGTCTAAAAGTTATTTTGTATTATCGGCTTAAATTAATTCTTTAGATTTTCCTTGGTAATATCGAAATATTTCGCTCATTTTCGAAGGAAACTTGTATTTATTTTTCTTTTTTGTATTTGATAGCTGATCTTAGGGTATTTTGGTGAGCTGAATACGAATATGTAACTAGATTTTCCCGGTAAACCTCAGTTATTTTGGAAAAGCCCTATGTATGAAATCGTAAAAAAGTCAACTTTACTAAGTACAATATTTATATTACAATAAAAAAAATAATTATATGACTTTAAAATATTATAAAAAAAAATAATTATATGACTTTAAAATATATATTTAAATGAGGTTAATAAATAAGTTAGAAATATTAAATACTTTTGCTTTGAAGCTCCGATTGTGAGATTTTCGCTTAAAAGTCCAACTTGGATCATCTCGCTTTAGCAACCAACAATAGTCTGCCATCATCTTTTTATTCCACCTTCCCTGATAGCGACGTTCTATCTCTTTCAAATCCTGATGAAATATTTCGCCTTGATCTTCACTTATTTCGCTTCCAAGTTATCAGGAACGTAGTCCAAGTGCGAATTAAGAAAGAGCTCATCGAACATCCTATTTTTCCGAAATCATCACTTTCTTCACAATTTCCTTATAATTTGGACTTTTATCCCTTTCCTAGGAAATTGTTCACTAGTTCCTTAAAAGATTTTCAGGCTTCTTATTGAATTTCACTTAACTTTTCATCGAAAGTTGTGTCTTTCTCCAATTTTCGTATGACCGGGCTAAGGAAAATACCTTCTTTCACTTTAGTTTCAGATAGAGATGGAAAAATTTGATATAGATTTGGTGTAGAGGGACTTAAATTTTCTCTCACAACATTTTTGGTTCCAGGAACTAGGTCAGTTTTCGGTGGCCACTCTTTCTTCGTCCAGTGTTGTCCTCTGTCTCTGTTAATATACCCTCATTAACTCTCTTCTAACGATTTAAGTTAATTACGGTTAAATGAAGTCTTTATCAAATGACCTAAGAACCCATCTTTTTCCAGTAATAAGAGTATGTCATTTAGTTAATTACGTTATGTTTAACTAACTATTTATGAGAACTTACTCATTGTTGTCTACTGCAACCATTCACTGTGTTTTTTTGTTCAATAAGAAACTATGAAAATAAAATATCAGTTCTTGACCTTGAGACCTAGGTACTTTTGTCAAAAAAAACTATGCTAAATAACTAAAAATCTTGGCGTGATAGAATTTTTTTAGTATTTTTCCCGTAATCAGCACCCCAAAATCTATTAAAATCAGTCATCAAATCTGAAAGGGGAAAACCATTGTAAGTCTGTGTTGTTAATTGTTAAAAAGATTGCATGTAATAAATTTTATGCACAATATCAGCAATAACATTATCTCTAAGGCCTCCGAGACTCACTTATTTAGGGCAAATTTAAGGCAAATCTTAAAAGATCTATCAAACAATATTGTTTAGTAAATTTGCTGCTAATTGCGTACAAACAAGGCGGATAAACATTCTATAACTCAGTATACAAATGAGTATTTTGTATACGTTTAATACAATTCTATTATAGAGTATTTAGTATAATTGCGTAGTTGGTGAAATTACGTTAGTTTATGCGTACAAACAAGGCGGATAAACATTCTGTAACTCAGTATACAAATGAGTATTTTGTATACCTTTAATAAAATTCTATTATAGAGTATTTAGTATAATTGCGTAGTTGGTGAAATTACGTTAGTTTATGCGTACAAACAACGCGGATAAACATTCAGTAACTCAGTATACAAATGAGTATTTTGTATACGTTTAATACAATTCTATTATAGAGTATTTAGTATAATTGCGTAGTTGGTGAAATTACGTTAGTTTATGCGTACAAACAAGGCGGATAAACATTCTATAACTCAGTATACAAATGAGTATTTTGTATACGTTTAATACAATTCTATTATAAAGTATTTAATATATTGCGTAGTTGGTAAAATTACGTTAGTTTATTAAACATAAAACGTATTGCACACGTCAAACAGCAACTTTTTAAGATCAACTATAAACTAACGGAATTACGGTATAAGATCCGGAAAGAAGCCGTGGGGCCACGTATGTAGTAAGTTAGGTACGGCCACGGTGGGGCCACGTATGTAGTAAGTTAGGTACGGCGAGGTGGGCTGGCCACATCTCGTCCGGGGTCAGCGCAAATGTGGGTAGTTTGTCTTGCGGTCGGTTATTTCGCCCCGGAGCACTTCTCTTTTCATTTTTATCCCGTAAATCGGCTTAGGGCTGGCGGCAGGAGCATGCGGTATCCTTTGCTCGATTTACGACGACACGTCACAGACGGGCGGGTGCTTGCCGGACCTGGTCTGCATCGGGAATAATGAAACTAAAATGACGAGGAAAGATTATATGAAATGCAATCGGACCGCGTAAAAATAAATGAGATTAAATGCCGCATTCCATATGGCCCTAGGCTAAAAAAAATATAGCGGTAAAAATTTTAATTTTACGGATTCTTAAATAAGTTCGGCTTGGAAGTCTTTTAATAATTTAAAGTTAGTTGAGTTCAAACACCTTATGACAGGCAAAGCAACAGAGTTTATATTTGGTTGTCATATTGGTTGATTTATCAGTACCAAAATAGATTTCATTGCATCGGGCGTCCCCGAGACCAGATTCGCCGACCCTGGATCTCGTGTTAACGTAAATCGAGAGTGAGTCGGATAAGGGAGTGAGTCGTGCGTCTCCTCGCGCCCGATTAAACGTTAAGTCGCCAAGTTGCTGGTGTAGGTGTCACGTGCTACTTGCTTAGGGGCCGCGGGAGGGAGGTGTGTGTGTGTATATAGCACGATGGAAGGGCGGGAGGGGGTAAGGTAGGCGCATGTGAGCAATTAAGGAATGGGGTGGGTTTCCTTTTTTGCGAGTGTTTGTCGGTTTAATATGAGCGGCGGAGATGTTGCGGATTCATTTGGTAGGAACTTTCGGTCGAGTCAGTGGACCTAGAGGAGTGTGAGAATCCGGTGTGAGAGAATTTTTGTCTGTGGGAGAAAAGTATCGATGATAATTGCGTGCCAGTTTGGATGTATTTGGGATCGAGAGGCAGTTCGGTTCTTGACCAACTAGCATGAGTGATGTGTTTTTGGTTAAGGATTTATAATTTGAAATTATCTGTATTGAGTAAAAAATATTCGGACCGTGACCGAAAGAACGTTAGTTCGAAGTTCATAAAATGCATATAATATTATGTTGATTAGCAATTGATAAAGTGTTTCATTAGTGTTAGCTCGTGTGGTAGCAAACAGATATTTTCATTTCTTCATTATGGGCATCAATCAATTAATTTGTTTTCAATTAATTTACATCTCACAGGAATAGTTGTATGAAATGGCGTCTACAATATCCAAACACTTAAAAACAAATATATATATATATATATATATATATATATATATATATATATATAATAAAATATATAATGTAATTCATACCGAAATTAAGATGTTTATAAAAAGACGAGGTTTTGTGGGGCACCCAACTTCTTACGCATCATATATAAAATTCAGTTTTTAATTATTAATTAAAAAATAATTCGGATACTGTAATAAACAATAGACATTTTTACAATCACACAAAAAATTAAAATACATAAACAGGTTAAGTATAAAGTATACCTAATTACTGTTCACGTGAGAGAATGATTTCTTTTTCCTATTGCATGTGTATGCTTGTAGTACAAGCACGTACATTTTATCGTTGGGATAACTACACACACATATTTAAAGAGAACGAAGGTGGGAGAGAGGCAGCGCTACGCGCTGCCTGTTACATTTTGTCTCTCTTTTACTCCATCTCGCTCACTCGTATAAATACCCCCTGCTCAGCCAGTGAGGAACATTTCGTCGCCGCGTTCATTTGTAACGTTTCACATTTTCTCAGTTAGCTCCCCATCCTAAGAGTGTATTAAGAAGCTTCGCTTCTAAAATAAAAGTATGTATATACCCGTCCAGGCGTTTTCTTTTATTCTCTTTTTATGTAATAATTATAAAAACAGAGAAATATATATTTCTATTTGAGAGTCTAAATACAAATTTTAATGACTAATTATTTCTAAATTGTTATACAATTTTCCACTCTTTTCGCACCGGGTAAAATGTCGAAAAATCCTTTTTAGCGAGCACCTGGAAGCCAAGAGAAACATACGTTCCGAATCAATTTTGTAGACTTTATAATTCTGGTGATATTGTGACGAGTCAGTCAGTCACTTAGTGAGTAAGTGGTAATAGACTTTTATATGTGTAGCTCTACTTAGCACAAGATGTTTTAGCTATACTCTTTTCGCACCGGGCAAAACGTCGAAAAATCCTTTTTTAGCGAGCATCTAGAAACCAATAGAAACATATGTGCTAAATCAAGTTTGTAGGCTTTATAGTCCTGGAAATTTCTTGACGAGTCAGTCACTCAGTAAATGGTAATAGAATTAAATATGTGTAGATCTACTTAGCACAAGATGTATCAGCTATACAATTTTCTACTTTTTTCGGCACCGGGTAAAATGTCGAAAAATCCTGTTTTAGCGTGCACCTAGAAACCAATAGAAACATATGTGCTAAATCAAGTTTGTAGGCTTTATAGTCCTGGAAATTTCTTGACGAGTCAGTCACTCAGTAAATGGTAATAGAATTAAATATGTGTAGATCTACTTAGCACAAGATGTATCAGCTATACAATTTTCTACTTTTTTCGGCACCGGGTAAAATGTCGAAAAATCCTGTTTTAGCGTGCACCTAGAAACCAATAGAAACATATGTGCTAAATCAAGTTTGTAGGCTTTATAGTCCTGGAAATTTCTTGACGAGTCAGTCACTCAGTAAATGGTAATAGAATTAAATATGTGTAGATCTACTTAGCACAAGATGTATCAGCTATACAATTTTCTACTTTTTTCGGCACCAGGTAAAATGTCGAAAAATCCTGTTTTAGCGGGCACCTAGAAACCAATAAAAACATATGTGCTAAATCAAGTTTGTAGGCTTTATAGTCCTGAAGATTTCTTGACGAGTCAGTCACTCAGACTTTTATATATGTAGATCTACTAAGCACAATATGTATCAGCTATACCGTAAATTAAACCCGTAAAAAGCATAGTAAAATCACTTTTTAATAATTATTGCACAAAACTGTATATATTGACAAGTTTCCCTACTTAGCTTTAGTTTTAAACTATACTTTTACAAGTGTCCCGAATTAAGCACGATTAGCATATATGGGTTAACCTTAAAGCTAATCAAAATTAAGTTATGTAGAGAACGTATCGTATAAGATCGCGTATGCTGCTGACGACGAGCATTGAGAACCACAACATGCTCTATATACTACTTTTGAATTTAAGACTATATCACCTACGGTGGCGTAAATTGAACACAGGTTTTGGTCTTCAGTGAAACTGTTAAATTTGTTGGCCCAATTCAATATCGAAGATCGATTGAATATATTTGGCGTTAATTTTGTAGAAATTCATTATTCACTATTAAATGAAACTAGGCGATGTAGTATTATTTCTACTTTCTTTAAGTTCTTTAACACGACCTAGGTTTCGTTGTATTACAACATCTTCAGGTGGGCTATTAGCAAAGATCGCGAAATAAATCTTAAAGATTCTCGAAATAAATCTTTGCTAATAGCCCCACCTGAAGATGTTGTAATACAACGAAACCTAGGTCGTGGTAAAGAAATTAAAGAAAGTAGAAATAATATTACATCACGTAGTTTCATTTAATTGTGGATCTAAGATCGAATTAAAAAGGTTAATTCTCTGGATTTTTCGTTTTACAATAACAAAAAGAACGTAGAGTGGTATGGTCTGTTCTTATGATTACCGGTTACATTTTTTGACGTGGCAACAATAAACGATGAAACTTTGATGTTTTATTGCTCGTTTACTGGCTACGTTGTTCGGCTTCGTTCTTGTGTATTGTAGATAAAGATCTTTTCACGTAGGTAGTTCTGTTCGTGAAAATACTGCCATAAAACCTGGCCTCTATGTGCGTATGGTGTGGATATAAACCGTATTACATTTACTTTCCGACAATACCGCGAAATAAATCATAAAAGTGTAATAAATAAAACATAAAATGCTAACTGATATAATAAATCTGAAAGTCCGAATGTTTGTTTATTTCATTGTTTGTTATGCAATTACGCGGTAGAGCCGACTCATACGTTTGGTATAGAAATAGCCTATGTCGTGGATTAAGACTGACACGCGGGATTTTTTGCTGGAAAATTGGCTTTTTTTAATTTGTTTACTGAATTCAATATCTCGTTAATTTTATGTCAACAAAGATATGCGAAACATATATTATTTCATATTTATAGAAAAATTAGTGGGACAAAGAAAACAGGAGAACCTGTTTGTTTTCCTGATTAATCCCTTAACCCGCGAATTTTTTAATTTACTTGGACAAAGGTATTTCCTGCAAAATAACTATTTATCAATATTCGGCGATGAATTGCCCGCATATCCCCTTGGCGACATAATTTCCTGTTCCAAAAATTTTCCTGAAGTGTTATTAAGGTATTTTTATTGCATACCTTCCTGACAACTTATTTTCCTGCTCAAAAAATCTTCCTGAAGTGTTATAAAGGTATTTTTAAAAATGATAAAATCGTCCGTGAGTACCTATTATACTGATAAAATGTGATAATAATATAATACCACTATGCTTCATTTAATCAGGTTTTATTAATAAACAAATAAGTGAGACATTTGTCGTCTTTCCACTTTTTCGAGACGCGTAATCGATTCTACCGAACAAATATATATTAAACACACTTTAATTCTAGAATTCCTTTACGCATCTTCAGCTTTTATGCAGATAAATTAGAGAAATTTAGAGAATATTATTAAATAAGTTTATTATAATAATATATAACTTTTTCGAGACGCGTAATCGATTCTATCTAGCAAAATATTAAACACACTTTAATTCTGGAATTGCTTTACGCAGCTTCAGCATTTATGCAGATAAATTAGAGAAATTTAGAGAATATTATTAAATAACTTTATTATAATATTATATAACTTTTTCGAGATGCGTAATCGATTCTATCGAGCGAAAAAAAAACACACTTTAATTCTGGAATTGCTTTACACAGCTTCAGCATTTATGCAGATAAATTAGAGAAATTTAGAGAATATTATTAAATAAGTTTATTATAATATTATATAACTTTTTCGAGACGCGTAATCGATTCTATCGAGCGAAAAAAAACACACTTTAATTCTGGAATTGCTTGCCCCAGCTTCAGCATTTATGCAGATAAATTAGAGAAATTTAGAGAATATTATTAAATAAGTTTATTATAATATTATATAACTTTTTCGAGACGCGTAATCGATTCTATCGAGCAAAATATTAAACACACTTTAATTCTGGAATTGCTTTACGCAGCTTCAGCATTTATGCAGATAAATTAGAGAAATTTAGAGAATATTATTATATAAGTTTATTATTTTATGACATGAATCAAACGTTTATAATGTCATTTTGTTGGATTCTTCATGGTTGCTATAATGAACACCGAAATAAGATCTTCGTTTCATCGACAAGTCGCCCGCTTGGTGATATGTGCTATTGCTACGTGTATGTGTATAGTTGAGGTGTGTTCCGTAGCAGCAAGTTTTATTGCGTGCGGAGGTGAGGGCGGGCGCGGCAAACGATCCGCTAAACGCCGCCGGCCGCTGGCCGCAATCTGCGCCTACACTGAGTTATGGAGCGCGAAACGCCCCCAGCTACTCGCTATGAGATTCTGCGAGGCTGGACCACATATTAGCTTTGATGTTTAGGTAGGTACCCGCTGTCTATTCTTAGCTTCAAACTGCGCAGATATTACTATGGAACGATACTGCGTTAAGCTCCAGTGTTTTTTGTAGCTATTATGAGATCAGTGGTGAATGTATTTCGAAATATCTTGAAAAATAGAATGCAAACGCGAATAAAGGCAGCCCGTGTGCAGTGAAACGTGATGAAAGAAGAAAATTAAATCATAAAAGTTGAACTGACTTTTCTTATTGAAGATGATGCTGGAGAAGATGATTTTTAAGTCAAATACAAGCCTTAAAAGTGCCTATTTTTTATTATTTAGTTTTTTTAGTCAGTCGAAATAGGCTAATGCTAAGCCGATTTCACTTTTGATGAATATTTTTAGAATTCCTTAGTGAAGCGGGGAAACCTCATAATTTCGCATAGTCCGTTCGTCTGTTACATCGTTACAGTTTCTACAGTTTTCACCGTATGTACGATTTTTCAAATCGATGTTTCAGATAAAGATAATATTTAATATGTAGAAAAATATAAACAAAACAAGGTTTTTATTGTACCTCCTATAAATATACAAGGGGCGGAAAAGCGTTTCGTCGAGTGGGATATTATTGGAAAGATTTTCCTGGATGTTGGTGTGATGGAAAACATGTTTAATTTATCATTTTGAACCTTTTTTTTAGAATGAATGTATACGAAATATTAAACTCAAAGCCACGTGCATCATGCCCCTTGAATTTTTTAACTATGGATTTGAAAAACGGAGAAAAATTTTACATCTAAGCATTTATTTGTTTAAAAATTTAAAATAAATGATTTCGATTAGTTTTCAAGATTAAATGACTTGTTCGACAGATCTTGTCGAGGTTAACCGAGCATGTTAGGCAACGTGGCAAATGCGAGTGGGTTCTGAGCGACTTATGGGCTTAGGGAAAGCCTTTCTGTACCTTGATATATTGACGTTTACTTCTGGTCAATGCGGCTATGGTTTGATAAGAGGGAGGGTTGGTTGGACGTTTTAATTGCATTATTTTAATTAGTTGTTAAATTGAACTTATATTTTTTTCTATTTCTTTGATGGTAGTTACCTGTACCTTTTTACAAGTATTGTAGTAGTAATACTTTAGTTAGATCTTAATTTTATTTCAATTCTTTATTATTGTAGTAGCGGAAATCAAAATTAGTTTGGTCGGTGTTTGACATGAGCTTTTTATTTCAAACCGCTTAACAAAGAAAACGTAAGTATTTAGCATGCAATGTGATGAAAATTCAAGAGTATTTCAAAAAGCTAACATTATTACCCTCAATAAAAAAATCGTTCAAAATAGATAAAATAGGGAAGCACGTGGGAGTTTTTTTGTGCAATACCTTTAAATAACTGAAGTAGTTTGGTTCCCATGAACGTTTCTGAACTTCTATTTAATAAAAAAAATTTTAAATTGTTAATAATTTTAATTTCTATATTCATGTGAATATCTTCAAATATATCAGAAGTTCTCAAACTTATGCTATTTAGTAAAAAAAATGGATAATACAAAACACGTGATATTAATATTTTATCCCTTAATAACATTCCCGATTTGATTTTTGGTTTGGTTTAAATGTAACAGAAATATTTTGGATTACCACTTTGTGGGTGTTTTCATGTCTAAAACGCTAACTGATTAAAAAAGTTACATATACCTAAAAAAGTTACGTTAACCTTGACATAAAAACGAGAGACAATTATTTTAAAAACGTTAAATTTCATTGGTCGAACCTGAAGAAGAAAATGGCTTAATGTAAAAAAAAATTACTAATGTCAAAAATGTTAATTTATTATTGAGAAAAATGTACCGATGTGATTTTGCTAGATTTAAAAAAAATTAAATAAATTAGAATTATAACAAGAACAATGATTCTTTCCAAATAAGTAATAATTTCGAATTAAATGAAACTACGTGATGTTGTATTATTTCTACTTTCTTTAATTTCTTTACCACGACCTAGATTTCGTTGTATTACAACATTTTCAGGTGGACTATTAGTAAAGATCTTTGCTAATAGTCCACCTGCAGATGTTGTAATACAACGAAACCTAGGTCGTGGTTAAGAAATTAAATAAAGTAGAAATAATACTACATCACGTAGTTTCATTTAATTGTGAACAATTAATTTCTACAAAATTAACGCCAAATATATTCAATATAATAATTTCGATTTGATTAATTTTTTAGGTTGAAATAATTTCATAGCGATAATATGGCAACTTAATTTTTTTTAAATATTTTATGATCAAATAAATATTTATTGAAGTTATGGTTAATTTCGCGGAGACGATAAAAATATCCTTGCCGAATATTTCCGTCTTTTAAGTGAATTAATAACGGTTGTGAAGAAATTAAGTGCTTTTACAAACTTCTGACAATAACACGATTAAATGTCACTTCCTTAGTTATGCAACAATATTATCAATGCAATGCTTGTTTGCAAACAACGCTGCATCCGAGCTGCATCCCTTGAGACGCGCTCTCGCATAGTACGGGCGTATGTGGGCGAGCTTTGTGGTCTTTGTTTCTAACGACGGCGAAATCCGTGCATCGTTTATGGAAAATGCTCGTAGGGGGAATAAATTTATGCAAATATGTAGATAGAATTGAGCTAGATATAAATTATAGCAAGGACTATGCTTATCTCTAGTATTTTGGACGTTGCAGAGAGATTTTGTGTTTTATAAGCTTAAGTGTAAATTAAATATAGCGGTTATGTAGCAGTATACTTCCGCCAAAATAAATCTTTGCTACGTGCATATGAGACTCTGTAACAAAACCTGTGTAACTGTAATAGTTTTGTATTTTGCTGTTTCTAAGATAGCATACTTAAAAAAATTGTGTTAGTTTTGTCTAGCTGTTATATCTGTCAACTGTAAAATCATGAGATTTGCAGACATATGCGAATAATGAAATGGCTACCGAATAGGTTTTAAAAGAATTACAATTTTATACTTTAAATGCTTGTTCAACATATATAAAGAAAGCTCAGTAGCAGTAAGTAACTCTATTATTTATTTAATCCATAGCGGCATCTGTTTCTTTATTAAGTAAACAACATAAATATGTAGTTGTGTAATTCTCCACTAGATGGCGGTATTTATAGTATTTTTAATAACTGTTTTTATTTTAATAACTCACTTTATTTACATCTTAGTAGTAAAGTATTATCACTACTAATCACGCGCTAGGGCAACTTCTTGGACAATAGAAAGAATGTGTGATGATCGAGAACTAGGATCTATAACATTAAATTATGTTATTTTTTTTTAAAGTTAGAATATTTGATGTTCAGTGTACTTCTTCTTCTTAAGATTCGGTCTTCTCGCGAGGGTTGGCGGTCATTATCATTAACTGTAATTTGTTAATAGCTGCTCTAAATATCATATAGGAGTATCGGGATTATGTAATACCTAAGCATATAGATCTTAAGATCTTTACCTAACATTTCGTCACATAAATATTTAAATTTTTTCTGTATAACCTGTTATTATTTATTCACTGTCTGAATATCAGGTTGATATTACCTAAAATAAAAAAAAAATTGTTACAATTTTTTATTTTGAAACGTGTCATTTTGTTTGATATTTTAATATATAAAATTACATCATTCGTGACGTCCAAAATTGCTAATTTAACGAACAATCAGTTATCAAGTTTATTTTTGAAGTTTAGCATTTCTTATAATGGCAATATTTATAAAAAAATTTGTTTATTCCAAACAGAATGTGGAATACTTGATGCGCAGGTCAAACTGATCTATTGATTAATTCTAAGTATATTTAAAACCTATTCACAAATAATGTAACTTATAGGTTACTGGCATTTAAAATAAATGTCAGTGAGAAGCTGCGTGAAAAATAATAATGTTCTTCTATCCGTTGTCACTCGCCGTTTTTGAAGTTTAGCATTTCTTATAATAGCAACATTTATGAAAAAGATGTTTTTATTTCAAACAGAATGTGAAATACTTGATGCGCAGGTCAAACTGATCTATTGATTAATTTTAAGTATATTTAAAACCTATTCACAAATAATGTAACTTAGGTTACTGGCATTTAAAATAAATGTCAGTGAGAAGCTGCGCGAAAAATAATAATGTTCTTCTATCCGTTGTCACTCGCCGCGGACAGTTGCAATCCCTATCCCCTTCCGTTCGGTGGGTTTGAATTAAAAAAATGGGAAAAGGTAAAAAGCCGGAAGGCGATGGTGAAAAAAGGTCCAAGCGCAAGATTCAAAAGAAGATGGGAAAGCTGAAGGATAAATTAAGTCGACGTCCGCTGCAGGTACTTTTGCTAGGGCTTTATCGTTTGGACTTTATCGGTTGATGTTTGCGTGTGGAATTCGGGTCGTGTGCTGAATCGGTTTGCACGAAAACGGAGTGTTGTGTGACGTTGCATGTTGCCTGCGCTGTTAGTCTTTAGTGTGCTATTATGCAAAAAAACATGGGAACGGTTTATGGAATCAATTTTTGTTTATTTCTATAGATTTATATTAATTGTATTAATGTATTGTAATTATGATATATGTATGGAATGTCCCGTAAATTAAGAACAATCCGAAAAAAGATGGTAGACCAGGCTTATAACTAGACAGATAATAAACTTGATTTTGTAAAAATCTAGTTATTTTTCGAGATATAGATATTTTTTTAAAATTCGTGTGTCATCTGGGATGATGTTTTGGGCGCCACGGCCCCAAATTAAGTATATATTTTTTGGGTAATTGAGTAATAAGCTTTTTAAAATAATTAAAATATTTTACGTCAACGAAGTTTTAGGGTTCTCTCGGAAAAGAAAATTGCAATTTTTAGAATTTACTATTCAGAAATAGGAACTTATTTAAAAAATTGATACATGTCATGCAGAAACAATAATGATAGAAAGTAACTACCTCAATTTAATTTGACTTATTTTTGTTCGTACCTTGTCGGACCACGAGATTCTGTTTCAGCATTGAGGGTATTCGGTAAATTCTTCCGAGCTGCGAACCCAAACCGAGCGGCACATAGAGCGTCGCGCGATTACATCAAAACGATATACTACGCGACGCTTTGAACACTTTATTCGACCTTGAATAGCTTTGGATTTTGGTCTTGAATTCAGAGTTTTTTCCCAAGTTTTTCTTACACGATGGCTCGGTTTACCATAACGAAAAATTTAAATGTCATTACGATTGAGAAAATGTTGAAAATAAAAACATTTTCTTATTGAAAAATAAATTATTACTCCTTAATAAAGATCAAATTAAAAAAAATGTTAGTTTATTTTCGTCTTACATTTTCGCGAGCAATCCGAAAAAATCTTGATATAGCAATTACCCAAATATAAATTCTAAAATATTGTACATAATGAGCGAGTTCTGCTCAAATAATAAAAATGTTCGTTTCTAATTTTATTACAGTTTTTCGTTTTAGAATTCTAAGAGGAAAAATAAAATTTTGTACAGCTTTTCATCTGAGAGCTGAGAGTTGTTGCGATGTTTTTATTGTACGCAAAATATATTTTTTGCGGTAATAAAGACGAGTTTATTTTTTTTATTTAGAGTAGTCACAGGGCAAACATTTTTTATATACACCTAGTTATACGTGGTGATCTTTCATAATTAAGTTACCGACTGATTTATAAGTAATTGCTATATAGATGCATTGATTTTTACACATTGTACTATAGAAATTTAGTTTTAAAAATGCCTTTTTTGGATATTTATATTAATATTAAATTTACTATGATAATGCGTTACCACTGTCATCAATAGACTATCATTAATCTTTCGTTTTGTTTCAGGTACGTTTATCGGCTGGCAATTTCCTTTATGACGTGGTGGCATTGTGGTAAGTTCGAAACATAACCCTAGCTGTGTTATATGGATTTCTTCGAAACTTTTGTAGCTATTGTATTCTTTTGTTGCTTTCATATAGAATAACGTTCTAATCAGGGGATATGTCCATGCGTGCTTATGAAATTAACTTATATAGGGTTAATGACCGAAACAATTTTCGCTAATGAAGTAGATGTTATTTGGCAAGACATTTGAAGACAATAAAATTACGGACGCCGAAAGCGTTATGTGGAAATCTATAATAATTTGTTATTTATCGCATATCAGTTCATGCGTGCTTACGAACTTTGTAGTGTAAAAGACCGAAACAATTTTCGTTGCTGAAGTCGATGTTATTTGTCAAGGCATTTGAAAACAATAAAATTACGGACGTCGAATGCGTTATGTGCAAATCTGTAATAATTTGTTATTTATTGCATATCAGTTCATGCGTGCTTATGAACTTTGTAGTGTAAATGACCGAAATAATTTTCGTTACTGAAGTCGATATTATTTGTCAAGGCATTTGAAAACAATAAAATTACGGACGCCGAATGCGTTAGTGCAAATCTGTAATAATTTGTTGTTTATCGCATATCAGTTCATGCGTGCTTACGAACTTTGTAGTGTAAATGTCCGAAACAATTTTCGTCATTGAAGTTGATGTTATTTGTCAAGGCATTTGAAAACTATAAAATTACGGACGCCGAATGCGTTAGTGCAAGTCTGTAATAATTTGTTGTTTATCGCATATCAGTTCATGCGTGCTTACGAACTTTGTAGTGTAAATGACCGAAACAATTTTCGTCATTGAAGTTGATGTTATTTGTCAAGGCATTTGAAAACTATAAAATTACGGATGCCGAATGCGTTATGTGCAAATCTGTAATAATTTGTTATTTATTGCGTATCAGTTCATGCGTGCTTATCAACTTTGTTGTGTAAATGACCGAAATAATGTTCGTTACTGAAGTCGATGTTATTTGTCAAGGCATTTGAAAACAATAAAATTACGGACGCCGAATGCGTTATGTGCAAACTTTGTAGCGTAAATGACCGAATCAATTTTCATTATTGAAGTCAACGTTATTTGTCAAGACATTTGAAAACCATAAAATTACGGACACCGAATGCGTTAGTGCAAATCTGTAATAATTTGTTATTTATCGCATATCATTGTCAAGTGTTCAATAATACCATGTTGACGTTACCGTGTTGTTGATGTTACCATGTTGTGATAATGTCGCAGAATTTCATCCCATTCAATCTTATTCGAATGCCCGTTACTTTTATAAAATTTCCAATGTACTTAAAAACACTTCGAAGAGATCAAAATTAATTTCTTCTATAAAAAATATACAACCCCTGTGTTTTTTTATAGATGAAACCTGTTCATATTTTACTTATACATTTTATAAATTATCCCGGGCATTAATTATCTAATGGTTTCGAAAATTTATGATTTTAATTAAACTAATATATTTTAAAGCCACCCAAAGACCCACGTTGCTAGAAATAAAATATATTTTTAACTTAATCATTTAAAAACAACGTACCGAATACCATAGACGGTGCTGTCATTCTTTATAGTCATACCTTATTAAAAGGAACTATATTTAATTGTACATAAAACAAAGTAATAAACAAGTGTCTTCAATGAATGGATGCATGAAAAAAGAACATAAGGATTATACTGCTTTGGCAAAAGGTGCAAAAGACGAGAAGAACTAATATAATGAATAGATAACAATGGCAAAATATAGAAAAAAGTCGAGACAAATGAAGTAGGTCTGTACGTGTCGAGGGGTTCGTAATGATTAATTTTTCTTTTAATTTCAGTATTTAATAAGTAAGTGAACTAATTCTTAATATGTAATTAATCTTATTCAAACTGTACTTAAAAATTAATGCTTAAAATTAATTTCTTTAGATCATTATTAAGAGCGAAATGTTTATACTTAATTATTGAGGAAATAAATGATTTGATTACTATTATAATGAATCCATGTATCGTTTACATCATCCGATCTTCGCTGAACTTTTTAAGTCTGAATTTTTCTATAATTTGTATTTATTAATTATCATTATATACATACATTCGTTTAAATTTTATGAAGGCTTGTTGTACTGAAAGTGGTAAAATTTCATTTTAAATTATTTTATTTATTTATATATTTGTCTTCTTTAATGTATCTATTTGATACATATGGTAGATTTATTGCTAGAGAGCAATCTCATACAGCCAACCATAACACCAGTCCAGCCCCGTTCGACGAAGGGCCCGGAATCTAACCCAGGTCCCCTCGGTGCTCCTCATCGTCAAAGGCCGTATGCCTTATGATCAACCCATTTTACCATTCACCATTGAAATAAATACGTGTACGCGTAGGCTCTATGAGATTCGTGGAATTTTTCTCAAAACTACATTTTCGCTTCTGCTTAAATTAAAAAAAAGACGGTACATCACGGGCCTATCGAGTTTCCATTTTCGTGCGCAATCGTACTTGCATATGTGAGATAATATACTCGATAATTGATATGAGATATGTGTGAGAGAGAGGGAGCTGAATTGCTGGACACCTTGTTATCATGCACCGTTGTGTACCATTTGTGCGCTTTGTTTCGCAACTGGCTCACTACGTGCCACGTGCGAGCGTCGATTTATCGAAAACCGTTGATTGTAGCGAGCTGGAACCAATGACAATCAATTTTGTCTATGAAAGTCTATTTTGAATTTGGAAATGAATCTACGTATTGACACCAGATTCTAGAGATCGTTTTAATATTCAGAAATTCAGATCTTTTTATTATTTTTGAAAAATATCTATCTAAATATTTTGACATAAATTTTCTTTTCTTCTATCATTAAATAATATGACTATTAGTACAGACCATAGTTAGTGTATAATCGCATTGAGTTTGTTGATGAGACAGAGCGAAATATATTGTTAGTTCAATGTGTACTTAATTCATAAAATGTTTTACAATAGTTTTAATGTGTGTTCGAGTAATGACGAATGTCTTTGTTCCATATCTTTGTTTGCGTTAAATGCATCAGCGTGTGGCTGGTGGCGCCGTCGCCGGATGATGAGTCTCGCCTATCGGAATGAGGCTAGCGCCGTGATCGCGTCTTCCATCACGCCGGACGCGATAAACATAATAAACCATTATGAGCGCCTCGACGTTTCGTTGCGTTCGGACGCAGGCATATATCGGTTCGAACTATCGATGAATTTAATGTAGGCGATACATAGTTCGGTAGACGTGATTAGCAAAGTTGCTAAGCCTTGATACATTCGCGAAACGCGGCCGCGGTTGACTTTTCGTGACAGACAATGTAGTGTAATTTCTTTGGACTGATGTTTTCAAAATATTAGCTGGATCAATTTCCATAATATGAAATCCGATGTTATGCACTCGAGCGAAGTCACTTCCTTATACTGGCGAATTCGTTTCAATGTTATGCTATAATTAACAACTTCAACTGAACAGTGAAGGAGTTATAAAATAAACAATCATAGATATTGAAAGTTTGTAGTGACACTGAGTTTGAGGCAATATGAATAGACAGACATAAACGTGCCCACCGCCAGCAAGGCTGCGCATATTGTTTTGTTAACTATTTTGTGTCTTGACTTTATTTAACCATTTTCGATATGCGTTCGGGTTAGCATTAATTATTATGTTATCATCATTGATTTTGATAAGCTTGTTTATCTATACATCTTTTTACAACATTACCCATGAAGATGGCGGAGCTTGTTTTGTTAATTTTTTTGTGTCTT
This sequence comes from Druceiella hillmani, assembly GCA_039881145.1. Classification (NCBI taxonomy): domain Eukaryota; kingdom Metazoa; phylum Arthropoda; class Insecta; order Lepidoptera; family Hepialidae; genus Druceiella; species Druceiella hillmani. The sequence continues at coordinate 3,427,125 of JAYKKI010000062.1, forward strand.
TATTTTATTTAACCATTTTCGATCTTTGTTCAGGTTAGCGTTAATTATTATGTTATCATCATTAATTTTGATAAGTTGTTTATCTATACATATTTTTACAACATTACCCACGAAGATGGCGGAGCTTGTTTTGTTAATTTTTTTGTGTCTTTATTTTATTTAACCATTTTCGATCTTTGTTCAGGTTAGCGTTAATTATTATGTTATCATCATTAATTTTGATAAGTTGTTTATCTATACATATTTTTACAACATTACCCACGAAGATGGCGGAGCTTGTTTTGTTAATTTTTTTGTGTCTTTATTTTATTTAACCATTTTCGATCTTTGTTCAGGTTAGCGTTAATTATTATGTTATCATCATTAATTTTGATAAGCTTGTTTATCTATACATATTTTTACAACATTACCCATGAAGGTGGCGGAGCTTGTTTTATTAATTTTTTGTGTCTTTATTTTATTTAACCATTTTCGATCTTTGTTCAGGTTAGCGTTAATTATTATGTTATCATCATTAATTTTGATAAGTTGTTTATCTATACATATTTTTACAACATTACCCACGAAGATGGCGGAGCTTGTTTTGTTAATTTTTTTGTGTCTTTATTTTATTTAACCATTTTCGATCTTTGTTCAGGTTAGCGTTAATTATTATGTTATCATCATTAATTTTGATAAGTTGTTTATCTATACATATTTTTACAACATTACCCACGAAGATGGCGGAGCTTGTTTTGTTAATTTTTTTGTGTCTTTATTTTATTTAACCATTTTCGATCTTTGTTCAGGTTAGCGTTAATTATTATGTTATCATCATTAATTTTGATAAGCTTGTTTATCTATACATATTTTTACAACATTATGAAAGTTATTTTTTTTATTGTGAAAGTTTTCTTGAAACATGGCGTGGAGTGTTTTTACCCCGCCTGCTATTGCTGAGATAGAGATTTTGCATTAAATATGTTTCTCATGTCACACGACCAGTAAACTTACATTTGTAACAATGAAAGGCATTTCCAAAACGTATCCAAGAGGGTCAGAGATAAAATTGTTTGGTAAAAATATGAAGAAAATATATTTAAGCCATTTCATAAAATTGATAGCAGATGGCAAAAAAGGATAAAATTAAAAGGTTTTTTATTTAATTCTTTCGCCCTATTTCCACGTATTTCTCATCAAAACAACACTTTCATTTTCTTATCAGGCAAAGTTAAGGAAAAAATATAATACCCTCTAGGTGTCGACGTAGTTTTTTAAATATCCTTAGACACAGTAATTATCTCTAGTTATTTAATTTTTTTTATAAATATTAATTATTTCGTTTTTAATTTATATACTCTACACAATGATGTCACATGATATAATAAATTTTGTTTCTGGCAAAACTATCTAGCAAGCTGTCATGCACCACAAAAATACGTATGATTGTTGTTGTTTATGCTTTAATCGGATTATTATATTTTAGTTAATTATTACCTACAGAAATTATAAACTTTTCGATATATGTAGAAGTATATAGGTATATAACCGAAAATAAAACCGTCAATAAATTGCAACCATATCTGCTGAGCTATTTCTAATTGTTAAATACTCGTACTTAATTGGGGATATTAGTAGTTATCAAATTTTTTCAATTTATTTCTGTACATTCTGGGGTATAGTCCCATACTATCTAGCAAGCTGTCATACAGCACAAAAATACGTATGATTATTGTTGTTTACACTTTAATAAGATTATTATATTTTAGTTTATTATTACCTACAAAAATTATAAACTTTTCGATATATGTACAAGTATATATATAACCGAAAATAAAACCGTCAGTAACTCCTAATCATATCTGCTGAGCTATTTTTAACTGTTAAATACATAATTGGAGAAATTAGTAGTTATCAAATTTGTTCAATTTATTTCTGTACACTCTGGGGCACAGCCCCATACAATTTTTGGTTTGAATATATATCTTAATAGCTGCCCACCTCAACTTTACTGGGTAAAAGAGGGGCCATAACTGCATTTCATTTTATTCGCATTTTTATATAATTATTGTTTACGTTTAGCGATTTTCTAAAAAAAACGTCGTTTTTATTTTTATTTAGGAGTATTAATAAAAATTTCCAAGCCTATAATTTGATTTTTTTAAATTTTCCAAACAATCGCCCACCTTCATTTTCTTTCTTTTAGGGTTTGAATTTCTAAAAATCCTTTCTTACACCTAGAAGCTGAAAAAAACATATGTGCCAATTTTCAATTGTGTTGGTTTTATAGTTCTCGAGATTTCGTGATGAGTCAGTCAGTGAGTAATATTTGGATTTTATGTATAGATAATAATCAGTGTAAAAATCATTATTTTAAGTAGACGTGGAATGTAAAGACAAGATTCTACATAACGCATTTGTCGTAGACTTGCACGAATTTCTTATACCAGCACGTGGATTAGTTTGAAACCAATAAGTGAATTAGTTTGAAACTAATAAGTATAAAAAGCTATTTCGATATTAACTCATAACATATTAATGACTTTTAACTTTGAATATATTCGGCGCTAAGTTTGTAGATATTCATTATCACCTAATTTTTGTTAACAACTAAATGAAACTACGTGATATAGTATTAAGTCTACTTTGTTTAAATTATTAACCACGACTTAGGTTTCGTTGTATGATAACATCTTCAGGTGGACAATTTAAAGAGATCGATAGAGATTTATCCCTTCAAATTACCCACTTGAAGATATTGTCATGCAACGAAACCTAGGTCGTGGTTAAGAATTTAAATAAAGTAGATATGATACTACGTCACGTAGTTTCATTTACACAATTAACTGAAACTACGTGTTGTAGTATTATTTCTACTTTCTTTAAGTTCTTTACCACGACCTAGGTTTCGTTGTATTACAACATTTCAGGTGGGATATTAGCAAAGAATCTTTGCTGATAGCCCACCTGAAGATCTTGTATTACAACGAAACCCAGGTCGTGGTAAAGAACTAAAAGAAAGTGGAAATAATCACGTAGTTTCATTTAATTGTGAATAATGAATTTCTACAAAATTAACGCCAAATATATTCAATAGTTGCATTTAGTTGTTAACAAAATTTAAGTGAATAATATGTTAATATTATTAACTTATAACATATTATTGACTTGTAAGGTATTAATACCTTTTAACATATCACTGACTTGTAACGTAGTATTAACTTATAACTTATTATCTATAACATACCATTAATGGATGAATAAATAAAGTAATAATTTCTCTAGTATAAAATTGTGTTGTATATTTTAAGATACTCTTGAATTAGCTATGTGACTTGTGGAGCAGGTCATTTACCCCGCGTACTCGTTCGTTTTAATTGTTTCCAACAAATTCCCTTTATAAATAGAAAACACGGAAAGGATATCCTTCTTAAATGTCTTCCATATGAGAGTACAGCGGAACGTAAGTAGACTTAGGAAACGAAAGGAGTGAGGGGATGAATGTTATGTGGGATTATTAGTAAGGAGAGGATTGAAATTTATGTCGGATATTACTCAACCTTAAATATCTTATATCCTATACGGTAGAGAGTTTTAACTTCGAATAGAAGATATCGTGTGGGATTCAGTTGAAGTGTTTTTAGTCAATGTTTTGTAATATATTCGCTGAAGTGAAGGAAGTGATACTATTTTTTTGGTTACGTTCACTGCTCTAAAATAATTTCATAAATTATATAAATAAAATCTCTGTCAAATTTCAGTTGCTACTTAAAGTACTTTATACCACTCTCTCGTTATCTCATAATTATTAAGGTCTATTTAAAAATCTACGTTTGATTTGAATGTTTTCTGTAATATGTCTTACGACATATTTTTTTACAGGGATGAACGACCAATTATCCATAGTCGGAGGCAATTCAGGAAATTTTATCATCGTCAATTCGGAAAACTTGATCGTCATCTACTTCCAAAATTTATTTACACCAGTCGATAGTTAAAGGATCAAAGAATTCGTTACGTTGAGTGGAGACTGTGACGCATCGCGCTCGGTAGATGGGGTCGCGCCGCCATTTTGAGGTCATTTTGTCGCGTCGCATAATTTTCGTTTAGTATAAATTTTGATACAGGAAAACTACGACGCCCTTTTGAGTTTCAATCGACAGCTCTCGTTAAGATTTATCAATTGCGTATATAACACAATAATGTGGAAAGGTTATGGTGAATATGTATAGTTTTAAAGTTAATAAAAAAAATTAATACAATGTCAATAAAAGAAAACTTAATACAATGTCTGTCTATATTCTTAAAGAAACTAAGTCAAAATATAGAAATCGTATACGGTTGGAAAGAGCTTTTCAAGGGCAATCCAGTGATACACATAAAACACCATATGATAAAGTGAAGCGTTGATGGGAACGTAAAAAATATTACCCGTTAATGTACACGTATTCACGTGAAACACAGCCCGTGTTCGCGATCCAGATTTTTTATTTTTGTGTATTTTCTAAGACAATAAGACCCATCAATTAATGTGGACAAAACATAATATTCATTGGATTATTTTAGAGTATCCGTTTCTACACTATTTGTTTCGTCTAACAGTATCTATAGTTTTCTAATTGTATTTTGGTATTTTTCATAATATTCTTTGGATTATTTTACAGTATTCGTTTCTTTACGATTTGTTTCGTCTGACAGTATCTATAGTTTTCTAATTGTATTTTTCATTATATTCTTTGGATTATTTTACAGTATTCGTTTCTATACGATTTGTTTCGTCTAACAGTATCTATAGTTTTCTAATTGTATTTTTCATAATATTCTTTGGATTATTTTGCAGTATTCGTTTCTATACGATTTGTTTCGTCTAACACTATCTATAGTTTTCTAATTGTATTTTGGTATTTTTCATAATATTCTTTGTATGATTTTACAGTATTCGTTTCTATACGATTTGTTTCGTCTAACAGTATCTATGGTTTTCTAATTGTATTTTGGTATTTTTCATAATATTCTTTGGATTATTTTAGAGTATTCGTTTCTATACGATTTGTTTCGTCTAACAGTATCTATAGTTTTCTAATTGTATTTTTATAGCATCATTGCAATATTGAGTATCCGTATTTGCATTGGCGCCTCTGTGACTGTTCAATGCTTTATGCACATGTCCGACCCACACAGTGATCGGCGCGCCCCGAAGCACTCGTAAGTCACACGCGACGCTTGCGCCATAATCCGGTCACGCACGGACACTCTCGCGCCTCATAAAGAGATCGGGCCGTCGACGGCGACCGAATTGGATCAGCCGCTCCATTCAATTAAGTTGCAGCAGCGGGTCTTTGAACCGCGAGTCGCGGCCGCTCGCGTGTCTTCGGAGCGTCGACTTGGCTTGGCTTAAGTAGCTGACGGCTCGCCGGTCGGGGTGGAGTTCATTTATAACGCTTGCATAAGATGCCTAACTAGGGTTGGCGTATACGGAATGCGGTGTGTGGAAAAGTGGAATGTGCCGGCGGTTACTATTAAAATGTTTATTGTTTATTAAAGTTTTTTATTGTGGTTTTATCCAGACTTCTTCTAGAAAGAGATTCTTTACTAATACCCTTGTTATGAAAATTCTGTGTTTCTCTATATACCATTTTGTGTCCTATAGCAAAATGTCAAAACTGAATGCTAATGAAATCACTTCGGTGTCCGTTCGTCAGTCTATCATCGGCGATTTTTTCGGTAACTGTTCAATATAAAAATTTTAATTTTGCTCATGGTACGGAACACCAATTGTGCAAGTATATCTTGCACTTGACCATTTTTTTCGTTTTGACTCCGCTCGCTTACTGTCCAACTTGCTGAGGAGCAAGAGGCACGAAGCCTCGATGGGATTGGTTGCTCGTAGTCAAATGTAATATTTCTTCAGCCTAGCAATCTTCCCGTGTAAATTGGCATTTGCTAGAACCTAAAAGCTTCAGAGTTATCCATGCATAAACGGAGTAAGCTAACTGTTTAACAGAGTCATTATCCGTATGTATATAAAAAAATAAAACGATCAAACATATTTTTCGCAAAGTAGATTCGCCAAATCAAATAAACACGTAATCAAATGTAATATTTTTTCAGCCTAGCAATCTTCCCGTGTAAGTTGGCACTTGCTAGAACCTGAAAGCTTCAGAGTTATCCATGCATAAGCGGTGTAAGCTAACTGTTTAACAGAGTCACTGTTCGTATGTATATCAAAAAATAAAATGATAAAAAGTATTTTTCGCAAAGTGAATTCGCTAAATCAAATAATATTATAAGAATGAAAGTGTTTGTTTTTTAACGTTTGACACAAGAACACTTTACGATGGACGTGAATTTCACCATCGTTTAATCTGTAGTTTCTAGATATATACAGGGGTATAATAATATCTTGAAGCGTGGCGGATACATAATTGAGTTTAACTTTCATACTATAATAGGCGCGATATGGAAATGTACAAAAATGTTCAACGATATCCTAGCTTAACGCTAATTACTAAATCCGTAATACCATGTTATATTACAAAATCGCATTAACAAAATATTTTTGATTTGGACAATAACATCTACAAAGAATTCTAGAATGTATATGATTAATTCCGCTTATGCATGGATAACTCTGAAGCTTTCAGGTTCTAGCAAGTGCCAACTTTTACGGGAAGATTGCTAAGTTAAAGAAATATTACATTTGACTACGTGTTTATTTGGTTTAGCGAATTCATTTTGCGAAAAATACTTTTGATATACATACGGATAGTGACTGTTAAACAGTTAGCTTACACCGCTTATGCATGGGTAATTCCAATGCTTTCCGGTTCTAGCAAGTGTCAACTTACACGGGAAGATTGCTAGGTTGAAGAAATATTACATTTGATCACGAGCAAACAATAGCATCGAGGCTTCGTGCCTCTTGCTCCTCAGCAAGCTGGACACGCCGTAATGTGACAAACGTTTTGCAAGGCGGTGTCGGATGATCGAATTTATCGGACTATAGAGTACTGCCACCGACCCCTTGTAGTCACGAACTTTTTTGAAAAGGAGTACCTTGTAATCCGACAAATTGCTTTGTATGTACTGATGTAGGCATGTCGGATTATAGGGGGTGCCGGATTAGATAGGGGTCAGATTACCGCGGGTCAACTGTAATAGATTGTTTGTTCGAAGCTTTTTCTGTTACAAAATCGGGCCGTATAATTCTGTACCCGAATAAATAGAAAGTAAATAATTAAATAGTTAATATCACCCTAAAAGGGATAACCCTTTTGGATATAGTCCATTTACCACATTTTACTTGAATCGTTCTTTTTACGTAATTATCACCCTAAAAGTAAAAACCCTTTTGGATAAATTCCATTCACCACATTTTATTTTAATCGCTCTTTTTACGTAATTATTGACGTAAAAAGAGCGAGTCAAATAAAATGTGGTAAATGGAATTTATCCGAAAGGGTTTTTCTTTTTAGGGTGATATCCACTATTTAATTATTTATTTTCTATTTTAGTCGGGTACAGAATTGTACGGTCCGAAAGAACGATTCAAATAAAATGTGATAAATGAACTTTATCCAAAAGGGGCCATCTCTTTCTCCGGGCGAAGCCAGGACGGGTAGCTGTTGTAACACTCGAGTAAAACTTTTACTTACTCTGTTCACTGTCACACATGTACACGTTATGATTCAGCACTGTAATGATTTAATAATAAGATCTCAAAGTTAACGTTCCAAAAATTGTTCTTATTTAATTATATTCAGAAACGTTGAGGATAATTCAGTATAATTATTAACCGACCGTCGTACGACGCTAAACGTTTCCGCATATACAGAGCGTATTACGAAACTACGTCGTAGCAAAGTATTGTTTTAACAAAGTCCCTAGTGGTACTAAGAATAAGCATTTATATTTGGAACCGTACGTGGGAGTGACGTGCGCGACGGGAACGTGGGTCAACAATATTGGATTCCAAACTCTTCATGTTTATTGATATTTATTGCTGTGAGAAAAACACTCAGCCCCGCGGCTCACGTGCGGACGAAAGCAAAGAAAGCGAGATATATGACAGCCCTACTTTCGGTCCTTTGTTAGTAAGGTAGGTACAGCGGCGATAGTGGAAGCGAGGAGGGCTTATCTCGATATGGTAATAAGATTAGCTTGCACCTCACCGTGGAGCTAGATGGATGGTGTTTGCGTTACGCTTATGTGTAGAGTCTGTTTGCTTTGGAAATTATTCTCGTGTTTAAACGGGCGTTGTTTTTGTGAGCGGGGGACCGAAGCCGGGTCGGCCTGTTTGCCACAGTCATGAAAATCGTACACTTGTGATGATTGTGGCAAATTTATTGTTGTGTTCTTCTTTTGATAACCTCTTTTTATTGTTTGGTTTCCTAAACATTGCGTTATGAGTTCAACAATTTTTTGCGACGCTTCTGTGTTATAATAGTTAATAATTTTCGTTTTGTGCAGTTACTTTTGTTTTTTATGTTAGAGGTTCATGTTTTTAGTTTTAGTAAGGTATTTCCAGGCATTAGAGGTGAGCCATTCCCAGAGTGCGATGTACGGAAATATATCATAATTTGGGCACTTATATCTCCGAAATCGAATAAAAAAATTACAAACTGAAAAATGACATGCGTCTTTGTCCGTTAGTCAGTGTGTATTTACGGAAGTACGTATAGAGATACAGTACAGATTGCAATTCTTGACCCGTTTCAGTGATGATTCCTTTTTCTATCGATTTGTTAAACGTTAAAATGAATTTGTACGCTCGTCGATTCGACATGAAGAGTGGAAACATATCGATTGCAATGATATGTCGAATAGTTTAATTTTTATATTTATTACGAACTAAGTTCACTTTAAAAAATGACATGCGTCTTCTTCCGTTAGTCAGTGTGTATTTACGGAAGTACGTATAGAGATACAGTACAGATCGCAATTCTTGACCCGTTTCAGTGATGATTCCTTTTTCTATCGATTTGTTAAACGTTAAAATGAATTTGTACGCTCGTCGATTCGACATGAAGAGTGGAAACATATCGATTGCAATGATATGTCGAATAGTTTAATTTTTATATTTATTACGAACTAAGTTCACTTTAAAAAATGACATGCGCCTTCTTCCTTCAGTCAGTGTGTATTTAAAGATGTACGTATGGGGACACAGTACAAATCGCAATCCTTGACCCGTTTCAGTGATGATTCCTTTTTCTATCGATTTGTTAAACGTTAAAATGGATGTGCATGCCTGTCGATTCGACATGGAGAGTGGAAACGTATCGTTTGCAATGATTTGTCGAATAGTTGTAAGTTTTATAAACAGATTTCTACAAAAAAAATCCTTTTTTGTGCTCGGCGACGGTACCCGGTCTCCGTTTTCTGCAGATCTTCCTGCCCATGTTTTCTATTTTCTTCTCTTTTAAACTTCATTAAAATTTTCAATTTTTTATTCTAATTGTTTAATTAATAAGCAATAAAAAATACGGGATGCATACTTTTGGTTTTAACAACGATTTAATAAACTTTATAAAATTAGTGGTTCAGTAGCGGTGCAGCTCTAAGTTGAAAGTTGTGACACAAGGGATATTTGTATGCTGCTTTTCGTTTGTTTGTTTGAATCGATATTTTGTTTGTTCTAGAATAGCTATGTTGATTTTCTCCACACCAGTAGTTGTGTAGATATCTTATACGTGTGAACGACTCCAGGCTGCCTAGATACGTGTTTTATTGTCAGCTGAAGGAGGGAAAGCGTAGACCTGGGGGTCAGTTTCTGAGCTACAAGGATGTATTTAAACGCCATCTTGTAACATGTGGTATTCAACTAAATAGATGGAATATCTTGTGCTACGATAAAAGAGAGTAAGGTGGGCGCAACTCTGTTAACAGGCCGTAACAGTTTTTAAGAAAAGCGACTACAAGGCTTCGACGCAAAACACCTTTCTTCAAAAGAATCTCTAAAACCTTTTACAATTATACATGCAGTTCCCTGTGTCTATTGCATTGTGCGCCATATAACGGGATGTTCGAAACAAAATTTGGAGTTGCTGGTTATATTCTCTCTTATTTCCGGAGCTGACAGATTTCGCCGCCAACGGATACGTCAAGGATTATATGGCCATATAATGGCAACATATGATTATATGACCATATAATCATTATGTTGATTTTGCAAACGCAAATTATTTATTAAACATGAATCGTGAATTCTGCTCTATGTATGCGTGCCGTAGGTTTGTTAAGAGCGAAATAGTTGTACATTGTTATTTATATTCATGTATCTAGTAAATATATCTGTCATAAAACTTCTATACATATTGTATCCGTTTTATTGTTTTATTTTTACAATAAAAATGCAGTAAAAGCAATATAATTTTTAGACTTTAGGTAGTATAATTGCATGGGAATAACTAAATGTAAATGAAGATATTCTATACACGATATGTTTAGTTGTATGAATATAGCTGTTTGGTGTATATAAAAAAACCGGCCAAGTGCAAGTCTGACTTTAGCACCAAACATTAAATTTATTTCGTGTGCAAAAATAAAATTGCATTTCTCAAAGACATTGTGAAAAAAGTTATTTCTGCTGTCGGTACCGAAAATTTCCCTTATCTCAAAAACTGCACAACATATCTTATTGAAACCAATTTTCATTGAAAGTTTATTTTAAGTTCTACTACCATCATTTTTTTCAGAATTTTACACACATTAGTTGATATTTGTATAATTTTACACGTTAGTCATATCTCACCAACAATTGACTTAAATAAAAAGTTATTTTGGAACCTCTGTATCTTTTTAAAGTCTATCTGAACGATACCCCGCACATTTATGTTCACTGGATCATCCCTTAGCTACATGTTTAGAGTGCCACCCCTAAAATTATTTTTTCTTTCATAATTCCACTATTTCATTGGATAGCGGTTCATAGAAAACACCTACCATCCATATTTCATCTATACGGTGCCAATAGACTCCGAGTAAAATGCCTGTGACATAAGGATGAACAGACGGACAGATAGACAGGCAAAAGGACAGAACGAAAAAAGTTAATTTCTTTGGGCATTGGTCCATCCGAGATCATTAACTCTTCGGAAATTATATCTTAATTTTTTTTTAAAATAAGTAGTTATTGTCTTTGGGCAAAAAATAATTAAAACCCCTCTTTGATTGGAAAATACGAGCAAAATATTATTTGGACTGTATATCACTTCAAAATTGTAATGAATACTGAAATTATTGGTGAAAGGGTAATCAAGGCATTGCAAGGAGAATAGCTTCGAGGTCAATTTTCTCTCGAGCCCTGAAACGGAATCCACAGTTATATTAATAAAGACATAACGAGGAGGGGTGGATCTGTAATGAAGGGCGCGGAGTCGATAATTGTCGCCACACCCCCGTGCTCGACCTAATTATGCTTCAATTGTCTTAATTAATGAAAAGTCTCGATTAAAGCGAAATTCAGAATTTGGAAGAATGCTTTGAATGGCCGCCACGCAAAGAGTCGACGCTACGGCGTTTTGTCGGTCACGCTTGTCGTGTTGACTCGAAGTTGCGAATTTTTGAGCATGAAGGGGGATGTTAGACGGGGGAGAGCTGGTGAAAGGCTGATGTTGTCATTGTTTTTGATTAGTCAAAAGGGTGCCCACCCTTTTGACTAGCCGATCGGTTTTTATCTTTAATCTTATTTGCTTTCTTTCATGTTAATCAGTATTTTTGATAAATTAGTTAAGGTCTGTAATATACATGTGCTGTTTACTTGGGATGATGATTTAAGAATAAGACAGTTAGATTAAGTTAATATCATTTCAGTCATCCAATATCCGTAACAAGTATACCAGAGTACATAGCATGAAGCGTTGGGTGGAAGCGCTGAAACTGGGGATACGGGACACTATTAGAAGACTTTCGAAGGTCCCCTCTTTTGTATAAGGTGGGTCGTTACGGGTCCCAGGAGGGGCCCTGAGATTGGGAATAGCATCATTGGAAATCTTCTCTATAAGCTACTTTATTTGTATTTATTGTTGGATGTCATCATTCCGTTGCGTATCTCGTTTATTGGGCGTTTCGTAAGGCTCCCTGCTTTTCATAACTGATCATTTGTGAGAAGAAACCATACACATGATGGAATAAATAAGGTGGACGTGTGCGTTTGAACGGAGAGAACGTATGTTTGTGTTTACCTTTTTCTTTAAAACTTCTCCAATTTATTCGTCGTTTTTGTATAGATAATTCTAGAAGATGGCTATAACGAAAAAAAAACGAGAAATAAGCATGCCAATTCAAGTAACCTTAACACTAAAAAAGAAAACAGAGATTTTAGAAACCAAAAAAAAAAAATAATAGATGAAAAATCCTACTGATGCAATCCATCTCAATTCCAGCCAAAAAATATATCCGTATTTTTTAGTTTCATCCAAAAAAATTTTGGGCCCAATATATGGCTCTCCAGAGAGGGCATCACGAGCGCCATTTCTCCCGTGCTATTTTCGGTAAAATTTTAAAACACTCATAAATATGTCTGAGATGGTTCAAGATTTTAGGTAAGTTCTTTTTTATTTGAAAAATAACATTTTTCTGTTTAAAATGGTATCATCAGTTTAGAAATATGCCCACTTACAATTACTTGAACCATTCTAAATCCTTAAAAGTTTTCCTGGAACAATGTGGAGGCTTTCATATAAGTCTTGAACATAACAGGTCTAAAACTTGTTACAGTTGCTAAACGATTGTTAGCAATATCAAAACATGTGTAAACGATTAAGCGATAATTTATTTCTTCAAGTACGACAAAATAATAATATAAGAGTAAACGAAAAGAATAACTCAAACAGGCTAGGGAACAAATAATAAAACAAACATTTTCAAATCTCCAGAAATTACGGTAGTTGAGAATAACAAAGGTAGCTCAAGCAAAATACAGCCGAGTAAGAAAAACAAAAAAGATATTACAAATTTTCTTGCACGAAAATCTATTAAAAAGAAAAATCATCCCGATTTAGAAAAGTACCTTCAGACGCAGATCGAGACAGAATAGCGGTCCCCGCCCTCTCGCCTTCCCCCAAAATAGCTTGTCAGCGCGGGACTAGACTACCACCCTCTAAAATCCAATAAATACTACATTGCAGCATCAAATGTCAGATCACTCAAGGTGAAAAGAGACTAGTAGAGCTAGAATATGCAATATCCTTAATAAAATGGAATATCATCGGTATGACAAAAAGGTGATGGAAGCGTAACGAACAAGACTTAGTATATAGAACCCTTGAAATAGCATAAAATGGTCTTGTTTACTATTGCCCCAAATCACAAATTTAAAATTACCCGTACATCAATGTTCAGAACTCCAGTTTTGTCTAAAATACATTTAGCGAACTTTCCCATATTGAGTACTCTGTGCCTACGTGTACGTTAAATGAACAGCATTTATTATTATTAAATAAAGCAACCCCAGCAATAGCTACTACCATTTAATAATACTGGAACAGTTACTAACAAATATTCCGGCGGTAATTGAGTTTCAATATTGCATACATTATACAATAGTTTTTGCGATATAATTTTATCCAAAATTCTCAATATCTGATCTGCAATAAAACACGATTTCTGATAGATTAGCAGGCTACTTGTTACTTGAAGTTACTCTTTGCATTTCAAAACATAACTGTCTTATTTTGCAATATTTTAGTTACGTTAAGGTTAATATTGTGAAGCAATGAAAGCTTGAATCATAATTTAAGGGCTCTTAACTTCGATTTGTAAGTATTTAGCAAGGAGTAAAACTGCAAAGAGAAACAGAAAAAGAGAAAAGTGGGAAATATTTTGAATAACTGTTAATTTACTACCTTCCGTTAAGGAGTTACATTGTTCATCTTCAGAACTTATCATCAGACCTTGACCTGGTCGATAGTTTAGATATTTTGCAAAGTAACAACTACTAGTAATAAATATCTTGAATAACGGTTGATTTATACCACCTATTAAATAGCTTAAAGCGACTAACCTTCTAATCTAGAATAGTACTCGACTAACATGCAAGGTGAAAAAGTGCAAAGAGAAACAGAAGAAGAGAAATGTAGCCCATATTTTGAATAACGGTTAATTTACTACCATCCATTAAGGAGTTACATTGTTCATCTCCAGAACTCATCAGCAGACCCAGATCTGGTCAATGGTGTAGTTATTTAGCAAAGTAACAACTACCAGTAATAAATATCTTGAATCACAGTTCATTTACTATCATACGTTAAATACCTTTAAACGACTAACCTTGTAATATAAAATAGTACTCAACTAACATATTAGTGCCCAGTGTGTGTGTGTGTGTATATATATATATATATATATATATACATATATATATATATATATATACATATATATATATATATATATATATATATATATATATATATATATATATATAGAGTTCATGTTTCTGCATTATATCTATAATCCTCCCAAATATGAAAGCAATTTCTATACACCATCATTGTAAACGTTAAGTTTATCAGTGTGTCCATTTTTAACGATTCTGAGACAATAGGATGCAATTCTCATAATTTTCGCTTAAAATATTTATTTTAACTGAATATTTTGTATGAAAAGCTTTTAAATAATGAAACCGAGCAAAGAAAAAAGGAAAGGTCACCGCTCAGGGATAAATGGAAACACCGCGGTGTCTATGTGACGTAACAAAACGGTAATTTGTAGTGAAATTCGTGTCATTCTTTACCAGGCGACAGATTCAAAGCAGCATGAGTCGTATAAATTCATCTGCGTATTTGTCTACATAGAAGGGCATGAATATTAAACGGGCGAATAGATACGCGAGGAATGGTCACCGGATCTGATCCGTCGTTATCGCTACATAATTTAGCACTACCTAAGTCGATACGTTAAAAAAATAAATATTGAACTACTTTTTTCGTATATATAAATATATATATATATATATATATATATATATATATATATACATATATATACACCAATACAGTGTCCGGGAATAAATGTCGGATAAAGAAAGACCTTGTTCGTTGACTGAAAAATGATTTTCTTTAAAATAAAATTTAAAAGATGACCTTTTTTCAGAAAATTCTAAATAATATTCATAATTGTCATTTTTTTCATACTTGCGCACGTGAATCAGCACCGCTCGAGTTAATGTAATGATAACAAGTTTTCGATTCGAACTAAGATCTACGATCCAATATATAAAGGTCAGACTGATTCTATCCGGCGGATATTTCATGCGTGTGCGCTCGGCGGCGCCTCATGTACACGTGTAGCCGTCACGTGTGGTGTCGCGAGCGGTTATTTATTGTTTGACAGATCTCGCGTCTGTCGGCTCGGCGTGATACGGTGTCGCACCGTGACACTTGTTGTATGTGTCATGTCGGCGCGGGGAGTACCGCACCGGCATTCGATATTGGCCTGGGCGCCTTTGTGCCGCCGAGTCGCTTTGTGAAACGCTCGCGGAAGTTGCGTGCTCGGAAAGCGCCTCCCGTGTGGTGAACGTGAATGGAAAGTGAATATGTTATTACTAGGATCAAGATTGTACGTTTTTCTAATCGTTAATGCGAGATAGTCTCTGAGACGTATTACTTACTAGCAATTCTGTCCGTTCTTTGCGCTATAGTTGTTACTGTGATACGACACATTGTTAGATGTTCCAACTTTCTCTCGTTTAAATGTACAGGGAAGAATGTGTTATAGTCTGATAGGTAGTGACGTTAATGTAGTTTTTATATATTAACATATAAACGTGTCAAAAATACGCCATCTAGTTAGAAATTATAAAGCTGCACATTTACGGTGGTTGTTTATAAAAGAAATAGATGTCGCTATTAAATAATTGATGCATTCAGTGCGGCGAGTGATTTTGAATGTGCTAACACATGCCTATATTAATGGAAAGTAAACTTTAGAATCTTAAACAAAATTTGGTCTTATCAATGGTAAATATTTTTAGTAAATTTTTTTAGACATTACTTGAAAAAAAAATGAATTAATTTATTCATAAATTAGTGGAAAAGCATTCCCACCGCAAATTTAGAATTATTGCGGCACTTTTTCTATTTATTAAATATAGATTTTGGCCTATTGATTGATAAACATTTCACATACATCCTCGGGCAAATGACATAATATTTTCTCAATAATAAAATATTAAAGTACGTACGTATTAATAAAAAAATACTTTTATATATCTTGGGTTGTGGATATGTTCTATCTGAATTTAATCTACCAACTAAATTAGTCAAAACATTAGAACAGCTTCAGAACATGTGTAACTGATTTATTTTCGATCTAAAAATACGGCTAATCAGTAAAATATCATATCTTTTGAGTCTCTAAATTAGACTCTTTTTATGATTCCGTTCCTCGATTCCCTTTCGTTTCCTTTTCGTTTTCGAAATTAAAAAAATAAAACACTTATAGGATCACTTTGTTGTCCGTCCGTTTTGCATGTCTGTCAAAGCTCTTCGCAAAAACAGCTCGAGAGATATCAAGTTGAAATTAAAATCATCATATACTAAGACCTATGGTCTTATATTTTGTGTTTTGGTTCACGTACCAAAAGGATATTGCCTTTTAAAGTGTATTTTTTGTTATTTATACCGTCATCAAAACCTAAAAGGTACTTCCGACCACAGAAAAAAATAAAGACACCCAACTGACTACAATCTTAAAAGTCGCCATAATGGCAAGTTTTATAACACAAGTAAAGGGTAAAATCAATGATTTTTATTTCTGTGCTGAATTATACGTTTTTTTAAAATATACATCTGTGCTGAATTATACATTTATGTGCTGAATTATACATTTTCTTTTAAATATGTAATAAAAGATATAGTAGGCAATATATTTACATTCTAAAATTAAAATTATATAAACAATTTAATAGAAGTGTTACGTATCATAGATGTTTATAAATGCCTAGATGTGTACACGCTATTAGTTCTATGAAGTTGAAATTTGGCTTTATTATAGACATTTATATCGCCTGTAAAGGTATGAAATAAAATGGTATCCAATTTTTTAGGTTGTTTCTCCTATGTGTAAGATGAGACTGAATTTTTTTTATTCGCATATCCATCTGCGTAGAGTAACGCTGAAAAGATCTACAAAAACATTGAACTCATATCATGAACACTTTCGTTACCGAGATCCGTTTACGAAATATTAAGATAATTTTTGTATGAGTTATATGTGATCATTTTTGTTATGAGTTATGTGTCCCCCAATTCCTACCGCTAAACCGCTATTTTTACATATCTGAAAGTATTCATAATAGACTGTTTATTAATTATTCCATTGTAACGAAATTAAAAAGAAAATTATGATAGCTAAGTAGGCTCTACCAGCAATAGTCGACCAACTTAACAACATGTATTTATCTCTTTAAAAAGTTCATAGAAACTACATATAAATGACTTGAATAAAATGCAAAAATAACTTTTTATTTTAACACGTTAGTTTAGAAAACACATTTTATATATTTACATAGTAAGAAATAAAATTAATCTGTTGATATTTGTAAATAATTTGAAAGAAATTTTGTGTACACTTAATGTTTATATGCGTGTGTAACTATAATATACATATGTAGTGTAACTATAATATAACCTAAGTTTAACTATGTTATGACTATATTTATGACTATGATTTAGAATAGGCCTCCGTTATAGGCAGTCCGTATAGTTCTCACATATAATATGATTTGGTTCTGCTGGGGTTTATAAGCTCGGTTGATAGTATTTTTCTGACGGTACTCGAGGGTGAGTTTATTGCTCCGACAGTCTAGTATGCAGCGGACGGCTGCTGACACCGTGGCGACGTGGACGTAGTCCTCGAGCTCGGCGACGACGAGTCAGACATATGTGGAAGGGGAGTCCTCATCTTCCGTTAGCGTTGCAGATGGTGGAATTTAGCAGAGTGTCCAGGTTATTGAGAGGCGACATTTTTGACACGCCCATCAACTATATCTTGAAAATTACAATTACATAGGTATAACTTTAATTTTTGTTCATATTGGTCCGAATTGGTAATATCGATTAAACGAAAGAGAATATTTGAAATTAAATTTATACGTTATAAAATTATGACGGGGATGAGTCGTCTATACAGTGACGATATTTTTGAAAGTACATTGTAAATTCTTTGTAATTAAATGCAAAAGACCGAGTATTTTCTTTCGTTATAGAGAGTTTTCGGTTTATGTAGTTTGAAAATAAAATACATTTTTTTTAAGATTTAAAATTTTTTATTCATTTTTATTTACAAAGATAATAATAATAATTTCCCTTATTTTTATAGCTTACATTTGTTTCTTACATTTTAATAGAATTATTTCAAATAAAAAAACGGATGTCAACTTTCATGGAATTTGTTCACTATTGTAATAGCTATTTTGTATTTTCTTACGTGCGAAAGCGGTAATGTGTTAAGAGTCAACTTTACCCTGTAAACATGTATTTATAACGAAAACAGCAGTAATGGATATTCACAATAACAGCAATAAAACTGTGTTTGTTCATTCTTAGAATTGTCGACATTCGTAGACTAGTTCGTAGTCTATATGAGCCTATTGGTAAATAAGTACTTAGTTATAATTAACAATAAACAACTTTTTCCTTCTAAACAATGTCTTCTAGTTTGTGCGTTCGTAATAGAGAATGCCGGGAGCGTTATAAAGAGTGAACCAGTGTATAGGTTAGAAGGCAAACCAATCAAAATCAAGCAGTGTTTTAATTATAGAGAGTATTCCGTTATAACGAGTGTCATTATAAAGAGTTTATTCTGTATTTGTAATTGACTATTTGGAGGTTTTCAACGTACAGAAATATTTTAATTTTAGAACATCTTTTCTGGTATTAGACTAAGGTAACATCAAGTACGTTCTAACGACAGATTTGTTCATTTGTTACCAACTGCAGTAAAATGTGATGATCAGTGTGTATCTTTAAATATAATAGTTCTTTTTAGAAATTGACGGTATTTACATGCGTGTAAAAGATAATTTATATGGTGAAAAGCAATATTAATAACTATAAGTAATTTAATGGAAATACTATGTAGGTACCCTTAAATGTTTATATATGTCTAAATATGTATAGAACCCACGAGGGGTAACAGTTCTACTCGTACTCCACGAGGTTTTTTATATAATGTTAACATTCGTAGTATTAATACTACGAATAATTTTTTTTTCCAAATTTAACTTTAAAGGGACGAAAACTTAGTTCTAATCTAAGTTCACCAAAGGCTTAATAATTGGGTATTTGATTAATTTTTTTTTATTTCATTAATCATAATTTCAAGGTACAAGCTGATAAAGAGTGAATTTTTTTTTTAATAATCTTAAAAATTGATCGAGTTATAAAAGTTTAAATTTAACCTTTAGAGAAGGGCGGCAATACTGTGTTGTGAGGTCATTTTTAATATTGCACATTTTATCCTACGAGAGGAAAAGATACAGGGATATACACAACTCTATCCGTATCTTCAAATTTAGAAGCCTACAACTGGCTTATTTTTCGATCAATTATTGAATTTTTTTTCAAGACTGGTTTTTAATTAACTTATATTTCACAATATTCTACGAAAAATATCAAAATTTAGAATATATCAACTACCGTATTATGACTATCCCACTGACGTGAAAAAATTGTCCTTTTAAAACGAAGATAAATATAGTGTAATGTAAAAAAAAATCAAAAAAGGTCTTCTATCAAGAGGTATTTTGGGCGGAATACAAGGATTATGGAGCGAAATTTTTGTTTGTCAGCGTTTCAGTCGTATTTCAAATTCAACGTGGATGCAGTCATCTGCAACACCTACTATGTACGATATTACCATAACTACAATAATGGACGTATGATTTTATTAGCTGTTTACTTTTATCAACTGTAACAATTTAATGGCCATGTAACAACATCTTGTGCTTTGTGTAAATTTGAACAGATGAAGTTTCGTATGTTGTTACTCGTCCGTTTCGTTTCTTTTTCGCTCGTCACGTTTACCGAGGAATGAGTCAGTAATCGCATGGCGGATAAATGAGTCATGTTCGCGCGGTACGAGGAGGAGACGCCAAACCGTAGCATAACAAAGTTGTGTAATCTTCGAAAGTTTTGTATATTCTCAACCTACATACACATCTGAGCATGTACAGTTTGACCCGAAAGAACCGTCCATTGTTCACTCTGCGTGTCCGTTGCGAAACATCTCCGATGCCCGTATCTCGGCTGTCGGAACTCGAGTCGGAGGAGAGCGAAACTTGGTCCGCAGTTGTGAGCCGCGCCGCCGATTGTGCGCCAAGTTTAATTAAGGGATTCCATTGTTGTGTTAACGAGTGTTCGCCGAGTGAACGGCAGTCGCTCGTGCACGGATGAGTTGGGCATAATGATTGAGCAGCGCGGCGGCGGCAGATTGGGCTGGGTCATATCAGTAGTGGTCGTGTGGCCTCTTGTGTCTCTAAGGCGAATTTGTTTGTTTTGATTTATAACGGTTTTCGAACTGCTCGGTGTGTGATTGAATAGTTTAAACCGAATATTTATATAAAAAGCGAATACGACAAAGCTGCGAAGAGGTAATTCTATTCGGTGCCATGAGGAGAACAGCGCAGTCCGTGTTTTTGAAATTCTGTTTAATGGAAGTCATACCGTTGAAAATTTTGAAAAAAATTGTGTGTCACTGCGACGCGTGATTGGAGTTTGCTCCTTAAGTACGATTGTCTTGGAATGTATAAAATTGGTAACATTGTATATAAATATAAATATCATTAAATATAAATGGAAAATTCTTTAATAAAAAAATGCAGAAAATATAATTATTTTAAAATAAAACACAAATAAACAAGATCAAATTTATACAACAAAATTAAAAACATTTAGTAACGTCAGACTAAGAAGTTAAAATTAAAAGAGACTTTAATTTTGTAGGATAGGAGAAACCAAATATTCACACATAATGCCATTTAATGA
Organism: Druceiella hillmani; assembly: GCA_039881145.1. Classification (NCBI taxonomy): domain Eukaryota; kingdom Metazoa; phylum Arthropoda; class Insecta; order Lepidoptera; family Hepialidae; genus Druceiella; species Druceiella hillmani. The sequence continues at coordinate 3,448,094 of JAYKKI010000062.1, forward strand.
TTATATCTTGATATAAGCGAACGATAGTATAATGTGTGTCACACTCCGTCCTGCGATTACACCCTAAGAAAATGCCAAATAAACATATTGATATCTCACTCTAAAGATGCGCAGAAACGTTGCACGGGGAGGCCACCTAACGGTGACACTTTTTATAACGTTCGGAACTGAGTTTGCTCCTTATAAAACTTCATACCGGACGCTATATATGAAAATCGATTTTTGTAGAGTAATCTCAAATAAACTCTAAAAATAAATTGTGTGCGTGAGGCCTAATTACATAAATGTCAACCGATTTATGAAATAGACAAAGGACTTTCGGTTTTACAGAACGCGAGATGCATATTACCATCGTTGCATAAACGTAATGAATGCGTTTTAATAAATGTTTATTTTTATAGCAACTAAATGTAAAAAAAATTATAAATGGAAAATATTTATAACCGACAAAATGGTTGGAAATAACCTTAAAAATTATATTTTCATTTTTGTAACAAATGTTTAAAACGTATTTATTTCGTATAGATCATCACTGGTTACGAGTACACTTCCTAAACCGTGAACTGGCGCGATGCAAATTTCGTTTAAAATATTCTGCGAGTAATTTTATTTGTTTTCATGTGTTTTTGTTTTGTTTGTATAGAAAAACCTTAACATTTTGTTGTTGATAATATTGAATTATTGAATGATATTTTAATTTTTTTTAAAAATGTAGAAAAATTGTAATAATACCAACTTTTAACTTGAATAAATCTCGAACTACTTAGAAATTCGAATAGTCTTTCACGGTTCTCTTCAGGACACTGAAAAGAAACGTCTGCGGCTTCACCGTATTAAATGTTACACTTGTATAGGTATTTGATTCAAAACAAATGTCATAAATGAATATTTAAAATATGTATATATATTTCTCAAATTTAATATGATACATTCTTTCATTCAGAACATTGGTTACGTGATAACTTGTCCGTACTTATTTTGATTAGATGTGGATTTTCTTAGTAGTAAGTTTGTGAGATATACTTAAGATCATGTGGCTTGCTTTGTATTCATGTCGTCTCTTTGAATCGTCGTTAGACTCTTTTCTAAGTTACTTTATGAACATAATTATATTGAAGGTCCAATGAAAGCCCCACATGTTCATTCCTTGGTCTTTCACTTTCTATAAAATTTGGATGAAGAAAGAGACATAGTTTCTATACATGTGACCAAATTACGTAACTCGGCCACACATGTGGCTGACGCCCGTATGCACCACACACGGTCAGGATTATCAGTCGAACTTACTGACAGTTAAAAATATATTTCTGTTTCTCATTAACGGTCAGTCGAGTTGGACCGAGAGTCTATTTTACTAATAGTACCCCATTCTATGATCCAATCGCTAAAATATCCCTACGAAATACGTTTTTAACTGTAAGTAAATCCTACTGACATTCCTGACGATGCGTGGTGCATAATAAGGGCGTTAGATTATCGCAGAATGGCGAAGAGTAGATAAAGAAGTTCCACTCCAAACACATGGTTAAAATAAAGGTTTAATTTGTATGGGATATGAGGAGAGGTGTATCGCCTAAGAGATGCATTTTTTGCTGGATGTAACTAGTTTTTCCTTTATCGAATCTCGGCCCAAGAATTTCATAGTGCCAATGACTCGTTAAAGGAATTCCATTCTCCTCATCCTCTACACTTCTAATTTTTGTGTGTTACTTAACTGTACGAGAGGAATACCATTTTTCGTCATTCACTGTACGCTCAGAACTGTATTAATTGCATTTAGTACAGTTCTAAACAATGATAAATAAAGTCAAAATAATGAGGAACGAAAAAATTAAGTAAATATTTTATAATTTATTTATTTAGTTTAAAAAACAGCCTGCCAAGATAAGTAAGAACAACAGTATAAACAATTATATGATAAAAAAACCTACGCTCACAGTACCTGATAAGACGCCTCCTGAAACGCTCTCATCAAAACAAACTACAAAATAGCAACCCACACCGGCCCCTCTCAATCTCCCAACACGGCTGGTCACCGCGGGAGACCTAGACTGCAACCCTCCAACAAGCCAAGAACTATACATCTGCACATACAACGTAAAATCACTACTATCGCCGCAAAGAATGGAACTGCTAAAGTATTCTCTGGAAAATATTAAATATGACATAATAGGCCTCGCAGAAGTCCGGAGAGATGGTAATAATATTGTAGAAGATGATAACCATATTTTCTGTCACACCGGAGAGTCGAGAGGGCTATATGGAGTCGGATTCCTGATTAAGAAAAAATATAAATATAATATAGAAAACTACATAGGTCTATCTGAAAGAGTATGTTTACTAAATTTAATCTTTGGTTCTATGAAGATTTCAGTAATTCAAGTTTATGCCCCCACCTCTGAAGCGACTGAGGAAGAGGTTGATGACTTTTACCAATTAGTAGAAAACGCCCAGAGACTAACAACAGGTAGAGTTATACTACTAGGAGATCTGAATGCAAAAATAGGCCAAAGGAAACCCGAGGAAAACGCTATAATAGGCCCTTTCTGCTACGGGAAAAGAAACCAAAGAGGTGAAAAGCTTGTACAACATGCTCTTAAAAATAAGCTCACAATAATCAACACAATATTCAAGAAAAACAAAAATAACTTATGGACATGGATTTCACCAGACCAACAGAATAGAAATCAAATAGATTACATTCTGTGTGGCAACCCAAGACTCTTCACCAACATAGAAATTATAAACAAAATGACTTTTCCCAGCGACCACAGACTCCTGAGAGGCACAATAACATTACTCAAACAAAAAAAAAACAGAAATACATTTGATTCACTCCCAGTAGCCAATTTATTAAGTCTGAAATCACAAGAAACATACACATCTACCTTAAGTATGAAATTAAAATATGTGTGGTGGGAAGAAGATGATGAAATAGAGTCCTATTATTTTAAGATAGAGTCTGCCATACAAGAAAGCTTAAATAGTCTGACATCCATTAAGACAAAGAAAGAAATAATAAGCGAAGAAACCAAAAACCTAATTATTAAGCGTGCTGCTCTACAACACAAACCTTTAAAGAATAAAAATGACAAGAAAGAACTCTCAGAACTCTACAAAATCACAAACAAACATCTAAAAAGAGACTATGAAAACTACAGAATGGAAATAATTGAAAAGCACTTAATAGCCACGGGAAGTCAAAAAAGAGCATTTAAACAATTAACAACAGAGAAAAAATGGATTCCTTCTTTGAAATCACAAAAAACGGAACAGAAGCAGCTGACAAGAAAAGGATTGGTGAAAATTGCCTCGGAATTCTACGAGAGATTGTATGACGATAAATCTATTAACAGTAATTGCTACGAAAAACTTTCTGAATCAACAGATACATGTGTACCAATCCAACTCTTCAATAGTGACGAAATTTTAAAGAATATTAAAAAACTAAAAAAGGAAAAGAGCCCAGGCGAAGACAATATACCTAACGAAGCTTTTATATTTGGGAGTCACATATTGTTAAAACCTATTACAATTTTATTTAATAAAATACTTGAGAAACAAGTAGTACCCATTAAGTGGACAAAGTCCCAGGTAATCCTTATTTATAAAAAAGGAGATCCAGCAGACATCAATAATTACCGACCAATCAGCTTACTACCAACTATGTATAAATTATTCGCAATGTGTTTGGAAAAAAGGATAGAAATAACTCTAGAAATATGTCAACCAGTGGAACAGGCAGGTTTCCGGCGAGGGTACTCAACAGTAGACCAAATACACACCTTGGAACAAGTGATAGACAAACATGAAGAGTTTAAGAAGGATCTCTACCTCGCATATGTTGACTACGCGAAAGCATTTGACTCTATCTCACATAAGAGCATATGGGAAGCACTGGAACATCAGAATCTACCATACACATACATCAATATAATTAAAGATATTTATCACAAAAGCACGAGTCGCGTGAAACTAGACAGAATGGGCACGGAATTCAATATCAGTAGAGGTGTGAAACAAGGAGATCCGCTGTCACCTAGAATTTTCATAGCTGTATTACAGCATGTAATGGGAAATTTAAACTGGGATAGAAAGGGAATATTCATTGATGGTCAGTACCTCAGTAACCTTAGATTCGCCGATGATATAGTTATCTTTGCTAACACATCAAAACAACTGGAAGTTATGCTATCAGAACTAAGCGACGCGAGTGAAAACATTGGCTTACTGTTAAACACCTCAAAAACAAAGGTATCCACCAATGGCAAAAAAACTCCCATAAAAATAAACCAGACGCCTGTGGAATATGTGGAGAGCTATATATATCTAGGGAAACAAATATCATTTAAAAGTTCGAGACACACGGAGGAACTGGATAGACGAATTAGTATGACCTGGAAAAAATACTGGAGTTGTAAAGAAATTATGAAGTCGAAGCTTTCACTTCCACTGAAGAAAAAAGTTATGGATTCCTGCCTACTACCATGTCTGTCGTATGGAGCTCAAACCTGCATCTTCAATAATAAAAACATGACTAAAATTCGTTCGTGCCAGAGGGCTATGGAGAGAAGCATCCTCGGTATAAAGATCTCTGATAAAAAAAATAGCAATAAGATTCGCCAAAAAACCCAAGTTCTAGATGCATTGCAACACACACGTCGTCTGAAGTGGAGATGGGCCGGTCATATGGCTCGCTACTCTGAGGACAGATGGCCAAATCGCGTCACCAAATGGCACGGACCAGAAGGAAAACGTCAGAAGGGTAGACCAAGAGCTCGCTGGAACGACGAAATAATTAAATTTGCAGGAAGAAACTGGATGGAAGTCGCGAAGGATAAAGCAAGATGGAGGCAGTTGGAGGAGGCCTATACCCGAAAGGGGCCATGACAGGTTATAGTCAACTTGTTAAAATATAGTATATTTCTCTAATACACATTATAGTTGTTTTTTCATAGTCTAAGTTATATAATTTAATTGCAAAAGTATGTCATGAAAAATAAAGAGGCTTATTATTATTATTATTATTATTATTATTTATAAAATTTTAATGCAAGCTTAGAGAAAAATCTATACAGTGGCGGACTTATTGCTACAAGAGCAATCCTTAATCCCAATTAATTAAACGAGAAAAACATATACTTTGGTCGATTGGAAATTCTTAGAAGAATCTCACTGGCTCTAATAACTTTCTTGTAACGGAATATCTTTAAGTCATTAACCAGTTTTACACGAAGTTGATTGGCTACCGTTTCACGAATTTAATAGAAACCTCTCAAAATGTTTATTAAGAGAGTTTAATTATAAAACTAATTATTTATTTTATACCAATTGTAACATCATAAGGCATCGAGAACGTAAATATGAATATTACAAGCATTTATTATATGAATAACAAAATGTTTCGTTCTTTTTTTTTTGATGCTATACATGGAAGAGAAAAGTCAACATTATAAACTACGGGGCTGAAATAGAGCAAGTAATATTACATCGGCTACAATTTATTTAGCCTAGCGCCAAAGCGATCTACGAGCGCATCCCGGTTAGTTACGGCGTTTTAAATTGAAGTGACGTCGAAGACGTACAGTTGTTGACGTAAGGCGGGGCTAAGTTTGTCCTAATGCACTGTCGCCCGCCTGTGCAGCGCTCAAGTGCGGTCGCGACGGTGGTCGTGTAGTGCGATTGGAGGCTTTTGATCCTTGAAATTAATTATCATCATCATCATCATCATATATATTAATACGCTAAGGTTAAGATGTTACACTCCCTTTTTAGAAAAAACCTCACAACTAATCCACATAAATTATATATCATTTTATAGATAATTGCTTGCTCTACCGGCATCCACAACTAAAAAATGTATTATTGCTATTGTTTTTGCAAATTAATTGATTATTAAAATTATATACACAAAACAGCAATGCTGCCATCTAACTGCTCAACGTCAATATGATTGACGGTCGGTAAAATTTTTGTTTAATTTAAAATCCACTCACGTATAAATAAAGTGGCGCTTTAGCTCAATACTTTTGATACTTGCGCCTCTATATGTCAATTTTAGTAAAATATTTGTTTGATCTGTCATCTGAGCTTCATAATGGAATAAATAATGCGAAGACTTCGCACGGGTCACGCTAGTTATTATATATTTATCATTTTTCGAGTCGGTGTAGCTAATATATAACTATGCCGATGAAATATGATTTACTAACTGTGAGAACTGCTTCGCGAACAGTTATTGTTTTCACACATTCTTTCTCGCAATCAGTGGCGTACAGTGCTTTTTGAGAAGGGCAAGCTGCGAAGGGATGTATAAAAATTATATAGATATGTACACAGGCGTGTAAGCGTCCGCGTCCGCCCCTAAAAGATTGAAAATGTGTCTCAATGATTGAATCGTAAACACTCAAAAACAATAAATTCTCGACTTAATTAACCCAGCTTACTGATCTATGACTTGCATCGTGACCATGAAAAGCTAATTTTTAATATATAAATACAATAGTATCTACTTTTTTAAATTATTTGTATTTTTATCTACCCTTTCATAATGTCCCTCGCAACAAATTTTTGTACGTGAAAAACCAAAATTTTGTAGTTTTATTCACAATTTGTTACCATCTTTATTCCATTTACTGTATTCAGTTCCGAATAATAAACAAGGCCAGCAAAATATTTTATTTATGATGCAACTCCGTTTAGCCACACCTTTTAGACAGCGTTATAATAACAATGATTATTTGTTTGTTTGCATAATAACACGGGATTGTTCAGTCTGACCATAGCCGATGGTCAAGGTAATCTCGAAAATTCCAGCTTACCTGAGGACTATGAGCGGATGGCCTGAAGTGAAGTAATCAATTTTAATTTATTATGTACCAATTTCCAGGCGAGGAGTTTTATGTAATTTTATAGAAATGAAGTTTGTACGTTTTAATATTATTTCCTCGTTATTGAGTAATTATTTCTTTTGTGTAATTTCTTTTACTCTCTCCTGTTTAATAAAGTTTCAAAGGCTTTAGTTTTGACAAATTGTTAATTACTTTGATTTTTATACAATCCTATTTGTAAATTGACGAGGCGAGTACTAATCTAGAAAATTAAGGTCGAAAGAACAGTTAAATGCTAACATGTGTTAGGCACACTGCATTCGCCTTGATCGCATTCAATTACTAAACTGATTGACACTCGGCGACATACTGTAATTGACTCTTAAGAGGTCAATTTGTGGGTCATGCAACTGCGCGACCGGGTAGGCTGATGACGAGACTTCCGGGTGCTATGCGGGTGCAGAGGAATGGCGGTGAGTCAAGCGGAGTCTCATTTGAAATAGATCTAATTGTACTCTGGTACGGATTTTGAAGTTTTCCAAATCGTTTGAAGGCTGATGTAAGTAATGAACCTTGTATGTCAAGATTGACGATTGTAAGGTGGAAATTTTATATGCAGGTTTATAATTATATGTGAAGCATGCTTTGATAAATATAGCTAAGGATATTGACTGTTTTAATAAAATAAAATCTTTAAAAATGCTTAGAAAAGTCCTGCATGTTAACATAATTTACTAAGAAATTACGTCATAGTTCAGGTTACACAGGAGTGACGAAATACATTCTGGCGACATATATGTATATTCGGGATTCTAAGTATTGTACGCAGAAATACCAAGCAATTTTTTTTCTTATCGTGTATGGTTGTTTCCTTTATGTAAAAATTTTAATTATTTCGTTTTTCATGAAAGAAATTATTAGAATCGACGAAGTGGTCGCTTTGTAACAAGTATAAAAAAAAATGGCCACAAATTTGGTATGTTTTGTGGCATTGTTTTAGTTTAATCTTAAATCATTTATACGTAGCTCCTTAATTTATTATTGGCATTATTAAAATTCGGGGTTCCTTCAATTTTGAGGGATTGATTGGGTAGACTATCCGTCATAAATAGAGACGTTGTAATGTGCAATGATGGCGGTTCTCTATTTTCTGAAATTCTATTTTTTTCAAAACTTCAGTGTATATAAGTATCAAGAAGATCAAAAATTCTTTTTAGGTCGATGTAGAAAAAATATGGTTTCAACTTATTTCATCTTGATTCGCATCTTAAATTGCTAAGACTCTTTGAACTGCTTATATGAGGATATATCTTTGTATGTCTATAGACACATAGCTAAGTGAGCAGAGATGGAAATTGAAGTCGACACTTCAGCGGCATTAGTGAGTTAATCTCGCAGGGCTCGGGGCGTCTGAGGAGGGGCGGCCGTATCGTGGGAACTAAAAATATATGCAGCCACTAGTGGTTGATGCAGACGTGGGAAGTGACATGTGTTTGACCCTATGGTGGGGAGGATATAGCGTACAGCAAAACTTAATCAAAGCTATAATCGATCCAAGCTGTAGTCGACTCGACCGGGACTATAGTCCATAATCTTAATCAAAATACTTGCACTTAACAATTCTGTACCGAAACTAATTTTGTGTTTAACTGTGTCTCATTATACGAAAACTAAAGCTATAACAGTTGTAAAACCGCTTTTAATTACGAACTGAAGTTCAGCAAATGAAAACACTTCAAGTAAGTTGTAAAGACATAAGGGGTCATGTAAAGCTCGTCCAGGAAGCGGTTATCATAAAACGGAAGTCGAACCGCGCGCAAAGTGCCGCTAAGTGACCTTTTCTAACAACTGGCCTAACGCAGTGACTTCCGCCGTTTTCAAGGCGGAAATAAAAACATCTTCATTGCTGATTGGCGATGTTTTCGGTTGTTGATTTTGGCACGCTAGCCAATTACCGATATTGCGCTGTGAACGGGAAATTAAGTTCATACGTTGTTGCTCTTTAATGTTGGGACCTTTTTAATGAGCTATTTAGGAATTGGCTCGTTATGGAATGTTTTGGGTTCCGTGACTGTGTAGCGAGACTTTAAATTGGATAAAGATATTGCTGTACCACTTTAAGGGATGTACAGTCGTTCTAACGCTTAGGTACTTCCAAATGATCGCTCTGGGTATTTTTGATGTAATATACGTTGAAAATTCGTGATAAAAGTGGTCAATTGTGCGATTATTTGAAGTAATTGATTTAGTTAGTTTTTAAGTTATACTAGTCGCATTTTGTTTTTAAAATATTTTTTTTCTAATTTTGTGAAACTGAGAACTATTAGATTTTTGTAAATGCAAGAAATGAGTTTTATTAAGTATATTCTGGTCGTATTTATAACATTTGTTAGTGTCTTTCTAATATTCTGAATTTTGGAAACAATTACTTTTCTGTTAGTAAAATCTGTCTATAGTAGAAATTTAACAAAATATTCGTAATAATTGTTTATATAAATATTATGAAATCTAATGACGATGTAACTTTTTGCTCGCAAACGTTCAAACCACTTCTCGCTGAAAGAAATTCGTACATCTATTGGTAATAACATTATATTCGACAGACACGTCTTGTCATATGCGACGAAAGAGACGGAAAGCCCATGAAATCACAAATTGAAAAAGTGATCATATACTAAAAAAGTAATCATATTGAAGTTGAGATAATTTACCTGACTTTTTCAAGACCACTTTGAAAGTGCTATATCACATGTCTGTATATTTTCACATCGTTGTCCATTTGCAAAGATTCTATTGCCTTTTGTTTCTTTTTTTGCCCCTGATTTATTTTATTGTCCTCTATTAGGCACTAGAGTCACTTCAACCTGCGTTCGTTTAATAAAATACGGAGAACAAAAAGGATAATAGGTTTGATGCGAAATAATTTAGAAACGGTCTCACAGGCTACTGACTTAGAAAGGGAAACCATTAGAAAAATCAAATGTCGGAGCACTCAAATGTCAACTAACCCGACACCCAGTGAAGTAGAATGTTTAATGCCGGACCCGGCCATGTTTGTTTTATAATCTGAGATAATAAAACTGTAGCAGTGAATCTGTACATAGGAGTGATCTGTTCTTCAATCACGCGAAATGTACTAGACGGATTTTGATAAAATTTGGTATGGTAATAGTTTACACCTACAAGCAACATATAGGGTACTTTTACTTATGATATATTAGAGATTTAAAAAAAAACTAACTTGGTGAATATTTCGATAATGGTACTGCCAACGCTATTTGTTAGAGTTTTTAGTGCAGTTTATGCTCATAGATATTGTAAAAATAAATAAAAGTATAAAACAACAGAATAATAGTGATGGTGATAATAGTAATATTTAGATAGGTCAGTTGAATCAGCCGTGGTGTTAATGACTAGTACGTTGGCACGGTACGCCTAAGGCGTGGTTTCAATTCGTGAGTTCAACGCCTCATATTAGCGGTATTTGTAAGTTTTACGCTCATAAAAAATGAAGTCTACATGTTGATTTTTATACAAATCTGTGTTGTGTCGATAGTTATCCATCCATCATTTATCCATTGTCAATATTTTTACGTATGACGATTATTCTAATAATAATCATCATACTACATCTACAAAAAACAAGAAAAGAACAAAAAAAGAAAAACGAACAAGAAAACAAACGGGGAAACGATAATGTTTGTTATACCTAAAAAAATTTCTTATTCCGAATTCCACGCGAACGAAGTCGCGGACACAACTAGTGGTAAATAATATTCTACGTTATAATATTATCCTCCAACGTTCCCATTTGTCCATATCCGTAATTATTAAATTCGAGACGAGAAATAATTTGACAAAATACTTAATTACCCTATGTACTAGCATACAATTAGTTTTTTTCCTGTGAAACACTAGTAAATCGTAGTGCGAGTTCTAATAGATAACTGTAATAAGGATATTTTTTCTAAGTAATGATTTTCAATTCTTCGACTAACCCTATAATACCATTATTATAAATGTACTATATTATAATCCCATAAATACTATTATTATAAATGCAAAAGTTTTGATGAATGGATGTTTGCTAATCTGTGACTTCAAAGTTTCTAAATGAATCTACATGAGATATGGCGTTCTAATAGACTACAGTCTTTGTTAATGTTTAGGCTGTTGAAGCCTGGATTAATTTATACCGAAATTTGGCTTACTTTCTAAGGTTATTATCTGATCATCTAGTGTTGCCTGTAAGGAAAATTCTACAAGTTTTATTTCAGCATATATTGACTCTTCTTTGTTAATGTTTAGACTATTAAAGCCTGGATTCATTTATGCCGAAATTTGGATTACTTTCTAAGATTATTGTCTGATCATGTAGTGTTGCCTGTAAGGAAAATTCTACAAGTTTTATTTCAGCATATATTGACTCAACTTTATTAATGTTTAGGCTATTAAAGCCTGGATTAATTTATGCTGAAATTTGGATTACTTTCTAAGATTATTGTCTGATCATGTAGTGTTGCCTGTAAGGAAAATTCTACAAGTTTTATTTCAGCATATATTGACTCTTCTTTGTTAATGTTTAGACTATTAAAGCCTGGATTCATTTATGCCGAAATTTGGATTACTTTCTAAGATTATTGTCTGATCATGTAGTGTTGCCTGTAAGGAAAATTCTACAAGTTTTATTTCAGCATATATTGACTCAACTTTATTAATGTTTAGGCTATTAAAGCCTGGATTAATTTATGCTGAAATTTTGATTACTCATCTTTATCAATGTTTAGACTATTAAAGCCTGGATTAATTTATGCCGAAATTTGGATTACTTTCTAAGGTTATTGTCTCATCATGTAGTGTTGCCTGTGAGGAATATTTTAGTTTTATTTCAGCATGTATTGACTCACACCCGTATCTCGCATTCCCAAATTCGAGCGTGGTACCTATGGTATAACATACACAATTTTCTCAGTTCTGTGACTTGATCACAATGTTACTACTGTATATCGGGCAGAAGGTTGTACATTGTAATATGACAACTATGCTATCCAGTGATAACGAATTGATCTCACATGAAAACTATTAAATGGATGTAAATGATAATATAACAACGATCTTAATACTGTGCCGTCCAGTGATACCAGATTGATGTCACGTGAAAACTATCATACGAATTTACATAATAATATAAAAACGATCTTAACACTGCTGTGCAGTAGTGATACCAGATTAGGGTCACCAGAAAACTATCAAATGCCGAAACGAACAAACCTTATGTCGTAAAGAATCGTCGAAAGATCGTTGTTATATTATTATATATATTCATACATAATAATATAACACCGATCTTAACACAATGCCATCCAGTGATACCAGATTGAACTCACATGAAAACTTTGAAATGAATGTCCATACTAATATAATAACGATCTTAACATTGTGCAGTCTAATGATACCAAATTGATGTCACGTGAAAACTATCAAATGAATGTATATAATAATATAAAAACGATCTTAACACTGTGCCGACCAGTGATAACAGATTAAGGTCACATAAAAACTATCAAATGCCGAAACAAACAAACCTAATGTCAGAAAGAATCGTCGTATTTGTACATAATAATATAACAACAATTTTAACACAATACCGTCCAGTGATGTTAGATTGATCTCACATGAAAACTATCAAATCAATTTACATAATAATATAGCAACGATCTTAACACTGTGCTGTTCAGTGATACCAGATTGATGTCACATGAAAACTATCAAACAATGTGGATGACACTACGTTGTTGATATCACGTGAAACCTATGGGTCAAATGCCAATGACATGGAATAATAATGAAAAATCTTACATTCATTTAAATATATGTTCGAAATTTCACGAAATAGTATTAAAAACTATTGAGATTTGCGCGTTTTACTTAAATATTTACGATCTTCACACAAGCCAGCGAAGGGCGATAAGATGTGTGCGAAATTTACTGGTTCCACGAAAGAATCTTTGTCACTAGGCAGATGTCTCCACAAAGTGTTAATATGAATGCTTCCTCCTTCAAAAACGTAGCAAAAAAGTGGTTCCCCCATATTTCCACATTATGTCACTCAACTGTTACGAAATTTCTTCATTTTACGTAGGGCTTGTTAGAATTTTTACGAAATATTTGCAGTATATCTGAGACTGAAACCAGCTTTTACAAGAATCGATGAATGTATGTCATTAATCAGCATCAGCTAACTCAAGGTCCGCTAAGAGTATTCTTTTCGGCCCGTACTTCATGAAACTGTATCTGCAGATTCGTCCGCAAGCAAGCGGACGCTGCGTGCGGTTGACAGCGAGCTATCGATTTTCCGGGTGTCGACTGCGCGAAAAGCTCTCTATACGTTAATTTTGGGCGGGCAGTTTGTCGCGAGGTGCGATTGTGGCGAGATAAGGGGTGCTTAGCTAGAGCGTGTTCAGTTTTCGTCTTGTTAGTTTATGAGTGCCTACTTTTTAGGATGATTGACTATTGTTTGCGGGAAATGAAATATAGATGAAATCACTCTTGAGAGGGAAATGAATATTGGGTTTTTGGGTTTTTGTGAACAGCTTAATTTGGTTTGTTATTCGTGGTTGTTTCTGTTTTTGTTCTGTGAACTACTAGGTGGCACCAGATAAAAGACGTCTAACGTGCAGACGTCACTGTTATGATAATATAATATTTCCTCGATCTGTCTGTTTTGGGTATATATTCTATCTGTATCTGGATCTATGTTCAGAATTTTATTTAATTTTGATAATTTATTTCATTGTTTCTTGTGCGTTGGTTTTCACTTCAATTAGCTTACGCCGAGTAGCAACGGAGGACAATATCATAATCTTCTACTTCTTCTTTCTCCTGGCTATGGTCCCATATCTCATTTGAGGTCAGCCCTCCTCGTACATTTTCGCCACAACAGTCTATCGTGTGTTGTCATTGAGTTCAAATATATTTTCATTCTTTAAGTTCTTTATCACGACCTAGGTTCTGTTGTATTACAACATCTTCAGGTGGGCTGTTAGCAAAGAACGATTTTTCAAAGAACCAATCTTTGCTAATATCCCACCTGAAGATGTTGTAATACAACGAAACCCAGGTCGTGGTAAAGAACTTAAGAAAGTAGAAATAATACTACATCACGTAGTCTCATTTAATCATTTTACTAAGTTAAAAATTATCTTTGCTAACACCCCACCTGAAGATGTTGTGATACAACGAAACCTAGGTCGTGGTAAAGAACTTAAGAAAGTAGAAATAATACTACATCACGTAGTCTCATTTAATCATTTTACTAATTTAAAAATTATCTTTGCTAATATCCCACCTGAAGATGTTGTAATACAACGAAACCTAGGTCGTGGTGAAGAACTTAAGAAAGTAGAAATAATACTACATCACGTAGTCTCATTTAATCATTTTACTAAGTTAAAAATTCTTATATTTTACGATGTCGAGCAAAGCCACAACCTAAATGGACTGCTTAAGTTTGCAAATGTAGATGGAGTGTACGTGTAACAGCTGTGTATGAAAACCGTCCTACGAACATGGCTATGCCGCGGTACCGAACAGGTATTTACCGAGTATGAGTCGCACGGGTATGATTCTTCCAAGAAGTTATAAACAGAATCTAGATAGTCAGGTTCGTTTCACTCAACGAGATATACAGGAGCACATAAGGTGTAATTTCCATCTCTTAATATTAAAGTCCACAGTGGATATTAAGATAAGGCGTTATGAGCGTCCTTCTCGGTATGACGATTCAGAATCTCGCTGCTAAGGCATTAAAGTTTAGTTAAAGCTTGGTGAGCCTTTAAAAGTTGGTCATTCCCAAGAGTGCTACTTGGTCCTGTTTGTTTTTTTTGTCCTTGTGATATAAGACAAGGACAATTTTTACTACTTCTTGTTTTATGATAGCGTACTTTAAAAACTTGTTCTTTGTGGGTAGGGTTTGTTCGTTTCGGGGTCGTCAGACTGGTATTGTTCGTTTATTTTACAATGTCTTTATCTGTTCGTACCTTTTTTTATAGATTCGTGTACGTCAGTACAAAGTTGTATGATGAAAAGATTAATTGGTCGTATCGCGTTTTTCTTTTTGATCTCTTTCCTAGTGACTTTATATCCATATTAATTTAATTGTGCTTGGTTAGCAAAACGCAGTTTGTGACAATAAGATTTTTTTTCTACTTTTATTAGTCTTAATTTTTTCTTCAGTGGCTGTATCAGTACCAACGCCCGCCATGCTGGTGTGAACAGCGGCGATATTTTAAAAAAATTAAAAAGTGTAATTTAAGTTTAATGTCAATATTAAGCTGGCACCAGAAATTATCACCATCTTCCACTAAACAGATTAGATAGAGATTGTGAAGGTTCAGATCGCTGTGCCCTGACTTATATGTTCTAAAGTCTAAAATAAATCATGTGTCTATTATTAAAAAACATGTTTTCTAAATTGACTGGAATTTAAACCAGACCAGGGAAATTAAACCAGACCATACTCTCGGGACTCCATATTAGCACACAGACCATACTATTACATGCCTACACTAATACATAGGTACTCGCCTGTCCTTATGCGTTTGTGTGCGTGGGTAAATTAATGTAGGGCTGCTGCAACGTGCAAGTAAAGAATATTCACTACATATCGATCTCCAATAGTCGCGGGCAATCACGCCGATTGAACGAGTTGACACTATACGTCAGCAACATACCTGTTTCTCTTTCTAACCAATAGCGTCGACCGAATGACTGTCTCGATAGCACTAGCGATTTAAACGACAAAGGTGACAAATAATTATGAATATTATTTTCTATGTTATGAAAAAAACAATGCCCGGAGCGCGGTGCGAGCAGCTAGATGCTTCGCAGTTGTTCGCGAGTTATTCTCCTGAGCGGCGTTGAATAATGTGTGCAAGTATCTATGTACGAAAAAGATGACAAACAATTATGAATATTATTTTCAATTTTCTGAAAAAAGTTATATTTTATTTTAACGACAATCCACAAACTTTTCAGCCAATCAATAACGTCTTTTTTGGCTGACACTTATCCCCGGACACCGTGTATATACGCTTTTTCTCCGAACAACGAAACAGGCGCTCAAGTTAAAATGCCTTTGCGTTACACGGATCCTGCCAAAACTCTTGAAATAAATAAATATATTATTAACAAGGAAATAGCAAAGAATAGAAGCGAGCATAATAGCCACTCCGTAACGGCCTTGGCCCAGCTTCTAAGACAATATCTCACGATATCACTTTTTTATGTACGGGCCGAGCTGTCGATCGCAATTTTATTTAGCACGGCTTCGACGGCTATTTAGTTGTGCAAATTTAATTTGGGAGAATAAATTAAAATTTGCGTACTTTGAAGTTGGAAACGCTTTCGAATATTGGCTCTATGCCCGGAGGAATCTTGACGGCCTAATGGATTTAATAATACGCGAATTAAGTGTAAATGGAGGAAGGAAACGTTGTTAGGTAATTATTGCCTTTATGTGCGGGTTGTGTTTTTATGAGGCGAATAATTTGCACTGTCATTAAATTGTATAAGCGGTTCCAATCCGAACACAACCCTTTATGAGGCGCCTTCTATTCTGCCTACGTCTATATTATCTCTAATTACGTTATAATTACTGGCATAGAATAGTTTTTGGGTGACTTTTCTTTTTCCAGCTAGCTTCTTTTTTCTTCTTTTATCACTCAGCAGTAAACTACAGTTAGCTATAATTTTACTAATTTGTTAAATAATCTTTTTATTAAATAAACATAGTCTTAAGCTTTATGTATCAATCCCAATTTTTCTATACATTATAATTTTTTATTCTCATTTATTTGTCGTCAACTCATAAATTTTTAAATTTCATTATTTCGCTGATCAAAAAAAACAGTGAGCCGTCACGGGACGCCTGGCAGATGTGAAATATCGTGTTCGTACAAGTAATATGCATAAAAGACAAGATTATTACAGGAACTAAATATAGCATAATGAAAAAATAAAGTATTACGAATTTCTTACAGAAGATGGTGACTTTATTTAATAAACATTTATTTAAAATTAATACAAAAATAAAGCACAGGTTATGTGTACCGTATAGTAAACAACAGCGTCGAACTGAGTGAGGAGGGGGTCGCGTAGCCGTTTGCTCATGGCGACACGTCGCCATACTGTACACTCTACTACATATAGACTATATATATATATACCTTAGTATCCAACGATCCGGTTTATATCTGCGCCTATAGATGTTTCACATCAAAATGCTTTAACACTTTCGAAAAATCGTAGTATGATAGTTTTTTTATTCTAGCATGCATTATATATTGGTATAAGTTTGGAAATACATAGTTTGTAGAACTGAAGTTAACTTTTGATCTAGACAAGAGATGATCCTCGTAATAGTCGTATATTTTACCGGCCAAACCTAAATTCAGGACAAGCTAGATTATTCTAGGCCTTACTAGTTTTTCCAAACTAAAGTTAGGACCGATCGGGTTTGTTATAACAACAATTAAAAAAATAAAAACAAAAATTCCTCAAACTGTTATTATATGGTCTGAACTCGTTATGACTAATTATTTTAATATGTATACACTAGAAACAAATAGTTCAAATTCACTCAAAAATGCTCGTACAAAAATACAAACAAATTTGCAATGTTTATTTTTTATATTAGTTTAATGTTTTAACGAATATTTTTCTTTAGATTTAATAAAAAATGATAATAATAATCTTTTAAAAGTAATAATAAGAATAAATTATTGTTAAAGAAATCATTGCCTTTCCAAAAAATTGTTTTATAATCGTTATTATATGAATTCTGGATGTTCAAAGTTAAAAATGTCGTATTTACTTTGATCGTCAATAACTCTGTCGAAAATAGTAGTATACAATAAATGGAGAAAACATGTTAAGGGAAAAGTGAGATCCATAAACAGCATGTATAAAATTTTAGCCATTAAAATATTTACTTAATTTCAAGTTTTAATTTTTTTTTTATTATTCTACGATTATTTTTGATGGAGCTAAAGCTATTTGAAAATAATTGAAACATTTTGGTGACATTTCTTCTAGTCTTCTCTTCTAGTATAGCTATTTTTGCCAATAAAATGAAACAGGTAATTAAAAGCGAATATTTGTTTAAATCATAGTTAAAAGTTTTATTAGGTACAGTTGGGCTGGTTAAAGTTTAATAAAAGACACTATTATTTAGTCCCGGGACGTTTGCTTTCACAGTAGGATTAACCAGGTTGGCTTAATCTATACCGGTTGATCCTAGGAACGTGGTTTGAAAAGGCTAGTTCATACTAGTTTGGTCTAGCATAATTTAGTTTATTCTAAACTTGGATTTGGATTTGGCCGGTAATACCTACAATAGTAGTTTTAGCTTACTGCCGGTATTTTACTTTTTCAATTTGACTGCAGAAGTTTCGGCTGATGTTTAATACTCTAGGTCACACTAACTAACTATCTAACCATAAGTACGCTATAATAAGAGATGATTAAGTATTGAATTAATTAATTATTATTGGCGCGTGCAAAAATGGTACAATTACTGCCTGTCAAATTCCAAGCGCTTGTGGGCATCAAAAGTCCCATTCCCATCAGCACCCATGGGAGCAGGCGAGTTGGTACCAAAAGTGATATCACAATCAGACTATTAATGTGTGGTAAAATTTGGACTTTATCAAAACTGTATCATTTTAGATTCTGAATGTTTTCAGGATTTCGTAACATGATAAGGACTCTTTATATTTTTTTCGTATTCGTCTTTCATAGCAAATACAGTGATATTTGCACTTATAGACTGATGCGCATTAAATTTTGCCGATCGATACGGTGGTATCTGCACTTATAGACCGATGCGCATTAAATTTTGCCGATCGATACAGTGGTATCTGCACTTATAGACCGATGCGCATGAAATTTTGCCGACCGATACAGTGGTATCTGCACTTATAGACCGATGCGCATGAAATTTTGCCGACCGATACAGTGGTATCTGCACTTATAGACCGATGCGCATGAAATTTTGCCGACCGATACAGTGGTATCTGCACTTATAGACCGATGCGCATGAAATTTTGCAAATATCTGCTTCATATGAAATTGTCAATTAATCTTTAGTAAAATATAAACAAAATTTAACGTGTCTCCATGAATGTAAAATGGGGGAAAAATTAGTTTCATGTGTTATTATGTGTGTGAGAAGTAAGCATTAAGTTCGGTGGCAATGGCGTTCTTTGCACTTTATTTGAAGTGCCACAAAGAGTTACCAGTTTTCTGGACTCATCCGTCATCTTCCATTTAATCCAAATAGGGAACGAACTTGCACTTTCGTCACTGCTTATTTATAGCATATCTCCAAGTAAAATGTTTTCTTCTTCTGTGGCTTGACAGCCCAGGATGGGCCCCTGCCTTCCGCAGAATCAAGTCCCAAGCTCCCGTGTTCTTAGCCAGAGACATCCAGTTCGTTACACTTAGGATTTTAATGTCTCTTTCCAGGCAGTCGAGCCACCCAAGTAAAATGTGTTGGCGGAATTTTTTTATTTAGAAAAAGTCTTAAAAAGGTCACTTTAACCCTTGGTTAGTACCATACTGCCGTGTTAGATCTGACCCTTTGGCCTTGCCACAGTAATTCTTTGTAATGATAATATGTGGACTATTTCAGATAAGCATATAAGCACAAAATTCAATCAAATAGTTTTGGTAATATTAACCTAGCCTACATTTTTACTTTTCATTAAAATTCTTTTAAAATTTAGTTAACAGATCGTTGTGGAACATGTAGTCGATCAGTAAAATAAGTTAGTTAAATATACAATTTCTATTTATGGAAATAACTAATAATTCAGGTAGTGTATTTACTATGAAAGTTATATGACACTTGTGACGTCATTCGGAAAATACACGTCACCTTACCAGATGACGCACCGCTAATATGTATCGTGATTAAAGGGTAGAAACGTTAGTAGTCGTTATTTACTTCAGCATAAAATTAACGTTTATGGTTACAGGCAAATTAAGGGCGGATTTAAAGGTAAATAACATTTCAAGCTGAAACCGATGCTTTATATTAGGTCTTTTCACGCTAATGAATGTTACAGAATAAACAAATCTTAATTTCGTCGTATTTAATTAGGCGTGTTAAAATCTAAGAAACCAAACCTAAATTAAATTTAAGCTGTAGGCAGAATTCTTATGGAGAAGAACCATCAATGAAATTGTGAAAATGTCCAAATTTGTGCAATTGTCTTACGTTTCCAAATATATTTAAACCGATATATACATATATACATACATATATATATATATATATATATATATATATATATATATATATATATATATATATATATATATATATATATATATATATATATATTATAGCTAAGTCGACTCTGCCAGATTACTAGTAATGTTGACAAATTTGTGACATATTGTTGGGTCGGTTAAAAGATCATATAACCTTCATATAATTTAAATCAACGGCAAAAATAAGTTTGTGTTTTAAAATATGTATTTAGTTAAAATATGAATATATTGATAAACATTTATTAAACATACACTAAATATCGTCATCCAGCGGGGGAATTATGAGGGGATAAATCTACTTTCTAAGCTTCCTTTCTTTTTTGTATTGAGATTATAAACCATTTAAATCAACAGCAAAAAGGGCTTTGTGTTTTAAAATATGTATTTAGTTAAAATATGTAAATATGAATGTATTAATAAACATTTATTAAACATCCAACTTGGGAATTGAGAGGTGATAAATCTACTTTCTAAGCTTCCTTTCTTTTTTGTATTGAGATTATAAACTATTTAAATCAACAGCAAAAAGGGCTTTGTGTTTTAAAATATATATTTAGTTAAAATATGTAAATATGAATGTATTAATAAACATTTATTAAACATCCAGCTTGGGAATTGAGAGGGGATAAATCTACTTTCTAAGCTTCCTTTCTTTTTTGTATTGAGATTATAAACTATTTAAATCTACAGCAAAAAGGGCTTTGTGTTTTAAAACATGTATTTAGTTAAAATATGTAAATATGAATGTATTAATAAACATTTATTAAACATCCAGCTTGGCAATTGAGAGGTGATAAATCTACTTTCTAAGCTTCCTTTCTTTTTTGTATTGAGATTATAAACTATTTAAATCAACAGCAAAAAGGGCTTTGTGTTTTAAAATATATATTTAGTAAAAATATGTAAATATGAATGTATTAATAAACATTTATTAAACATCCAACTTGGGAATTGAGAGGTGATAAATCTACTTTCTAAGCTGCGTTTTTTTTCGTACTGAGATTATAAACTATTTAAATCAATAGCAAAAATAGCTTTGTGTTTTAAAATTAGTATTTAGTTAAAATATGTAAATATGAATTTATTAATGAATATTTATTAAACATATACTAAATATCGTCATCCAGCGGGGGAATTGAGAGGGGATAAATCTACTTTCTAAGCTACTTTCTTTTTCGTATTGATATTATAAACTATTTAAATCAACAGCAAAAAGGGCTTTGTGTTTTAAAATATGTATTTAGTAAAAATATGTAAATATGAATGTATTAATAAACATTTATTAAACATCCAGCTTGGGAATTGAGAGGTGATAAATCTACTTTCTAAGCTTCCTTTCTTTTTCGTATTGACATTATAAACTATTCAAATCAACAGCAAAAAGGGCTTTGTGTTTTAAAATATATATTTAGTTAAAATATGTAAATATGAATGTATTAATAAACATTTATTAAACATCCAGCTTGGGAATTGAGAGGTGATAAATCTACTTTCTAAGCTACGTTTATTTTTCGTACTGACATTATAAACTATTAAAATCAATGGCAAATCAATAGCTTTATGTTTTAAAATATGTATTTAGTTAAAATATGTAAATATGAATGTATTAATAAAAAAATATTAAACATATACTAAATATCGTCATCCAGCGGGGGAATTGAGAGGGGATAAATCTACTTTTTAAGCTACTTTCTTTTTCGTATTGAGATTATAAACTATTTAAATCAACAGCAAAAAGGGCTTTGTGTTTTAAAATATGTATTTAGTTAAAATATGTAAATATGAATCTATTGATAAACATTTATTAAACATATAATACTAAATATCGTCATCCAACGGTGAAATTAAGAGGGGATAAATCTACTTTCTAACTACGTTTCTTTTTCGTACTGCGATTATAAACTATTTAAATCAACAGCAAAAAGGGCTTTGTGTTTTAAAATATGTATTTAGTAAAAATATGTAAATATGAATGTATTAATAAACATTTATTAAACATACACTAAATATCGTCATCCAGCGGGGTAATTGAGAGGGGATAAATCTACTTTCTAAGCTACGTTTTTTTTCGTACTGAGATTATAAACTATTTAAATCAATAGCAAAAATAGCTTTGTGTTTTAAAATTTGTATTTAGTTAAAATATGTAAATATGAATTTATTAAAGATATACTAAATATCGTCATCCAGCGGGGGAATTGAGAGGGGATAAATCTCTTTTCTAAGCTACTTTCTTTTTCGTACTGAGATTATAAACTATTTAAATCAATAGCAAAAATAGCTTTGTGTTTTAAAATATGTATTTAGTAAAAATATGTAAATATGAATGTATTAATAAAAAATTATTAAACATATACTAAATATCGTCATCCAGCGGGGAAATTAAGAGAGTATAAATTCACTTTCTAAGGTACGTTTCTTTTTCGTACTGAGATTAATGATGGTTGTTTGTAAAAGAAACGGATGTCGGATGTCGCTGTAGTAATCTATTAATTAACCGCTCAACTCCCATGAGGAATAATGTGATGATTTCTAATAACAGGTATTGACCATGAGTCTGCGGTATAAAACTATAAATATTTTACAAAATCTGTCTAGTGCTTTGTTGCTATTTTATTATATGTGTAGATTATATATACGCTCAACTCCCATGAGGAATAATGTGATGATTTCTAATAACAGGTATTGACCATGAGTCTGCGGTATAAAACTGCAAATATTTTACAAAATCTGTCTAGTGCTTTGTTGCTATTTTATTATATGTGTAGATTATATATACGCTCAACTCCCATGAGGAATAATGTGATGATTTCTAATAACAGGTATTGACCATGAGTCTGCGGTATAAAACTGCAAATATTTTACAAAATCTGTCTAGTGCTTTGTTGCAATTTTATTATATGTGTAGATTATATATACGCTCAACTCCCATGAGGAATAATGTGATGATTTCTAATAACAGGTATTGACCATGAGTCTGCGGTATAAAACTGCAAATATTTTACAAAATCTGTCTAGTGCTTTGTTGCTATTTTATTATATGTGTAGATTATATATACGTTTACGAGATAAGCTCTTCAGTGCCGAGGCACGTAAATATTTTGTGTCCATCAATGGAGCTTTCATGTTATTTTAGTCATTTATTTTGAATCAATTTCTAGTACTTTCTTGAACTGAATTTTTTCGATGGCGTATCACCTTCCACAGAAAAGGAAACGCACTATAGCCCGAGACGGTATTTCATCATCGCTGGTATTGTTTCAGTCGGCTTCACACGAGACCTCGGCAGCGCCCGAGTGAGCCCGTCGACACTTTCTACGCCGCTCGCCCGTTTTCACGCCATTGTTGTATCGTGTATGTTGTGCGCGCATCGTTACGTAACGCGCACTAGTGATGGGTTGATGGAGTCGCGGAAATGGTTGGTTAGTCGATTGTGGGAAATATTCAAAATAGTCGAAAGTATACAAAACAAATTAGTTTTGAAGAAACGTCATTAAAACAGTTTACAGACGGTTTACATTAGACTTGTGATAAGTTAGATTTCTAATTCGTAAGTTAAAATTACGTAAGCCGGATCAAAACATTTATTTTTTTATAAGCATTTTTTGACGGCGCAAGCCTCATTTTCGTGATATTTAGCTTGAAACAAAAGAAGGTAAAACTCGTGATTGGGGGACAAATTTAATAACCTCTATATAATAGAGTTAGTGCATATTTAGATGACATTAGGTAGGCAAGGCTGTGCTAGAGTTACGTGATTAATATTATATAAATTCGGCGGCAGTCGTCAGATCTGTGATATATTTAAAATCTGTTTATATTATTATTGAAAAATATCATTAAGAATGTATAGATGTGGACAGAAAGTGAATTTCATTAATTGGGCCTGTAAAAAAAACACAATTTTCAAGACCAAGTATTTCTTTGTTGGTATTTTCACACAACCATCTTTCGTCATACGATATACTTATAATTTTTTAAGTGGATGCTAACCAGTTAAAAATTATGACTTTTTCATAATGGCTCAATTTTTTTATCGACATATTTTTTTATTTGTAGGAAGATCGATTAATCGAACAGGTGCTGTTTAATTGTCCATCCCTAAAGCACATACTCGCATATCACATACAAACCGGTATGTGATTTGCGAGTGTAGTTAGTTTGGCGTAACTGACAATTTAACTGTGGCGAATGCTAACCGTTCCGTTTTTGTTATTGCCGGCTAAAGGTCAAGTGTGAATGCGGGTTAATTTTACTTTATCGACTTTGCTCTTTCAATATTCGGTGTGTTAAATCGCCTTTAGGATACTAGACGTGGGGGAGATATTGAGTGTGTTATTTTTTACATAGTAAATGGTGAAAGTAAATGAAAATTTATTTTAGGATTGATGCTTATAATTTATTCCGTTTCAAAACGGATGTGCGCATTTTGAAATGATTCAAACGATTTTACGCGCTACGTTCTCATATGGAAAACACAAATTGGTTGTGGGAAACTGGCAACATTTCTTTGATATCGTTCGCCCTATTTTCTTTTATAAACATAAAATTCTCAGAAAATTAGTGCTATCTGTTCCTAATTTAATAAATTTTACTATGTTTATTCGGATTTGTTAAAAAATATATCTGAAAAAAATCATGGAGCAATAGTGGAATTTGGATTTTTTAAATTTAGTTTTTTGATAAACGTTTTAAGTACGTTTATCAAACATGTTATTTTGCTGCCAGAGTATACGCACATTGTTTCTCATTGTATATACCGTCATAATATATAACCGTAATTGTATATACCGTCACAATATATAACCGACATTATTTAATATGATTTTAATAAATTATGTATACATCGTCACAATATATGACCGTAATTGTATATGCCGTCACAATATATAACCGTAATTGTATATGCCGTCACAATATATAACCGTCATTATTGAATATGATTTTAATAAATTATGTATACACTGTCACAATATATAACCGTAATTGCATATGCCGTCACAATATATAACCGTAATTATTTAACATGATTTTAATAAATTATGTATACACCGTCACAATATATAACCGTAATTGTATATATACCGTCACAATATATAACCGTCATTATATAATATGATTTTAATAAATTATGAAGAATTGTCTCAATTGGTTTATGTTCCCAACCAGCAAAAGGTACATTATAAATGATTGCCTGATACTTCCTGGCGCCTCTTTAGTATAATCGAATCTTTTTTGGGAATTATGAATGGAGATGTGGGTATAAACATTATTTGAATAAACTTGTTTGTATATCTAGTGCTGGTTAACTCTAAAACTGGAATTGACAATTTTGAAAATACATCATATTTTTCAACTGAGCGTTGATCCAACAATAATAGAAAACAGAACTCATGTTATTTAATGCTTTAACGGACATGTCTCACAAAAAATCGGACCTTTCAATAAAATCGAAGCGACTTATTGGCTATATTAAATCAATTATTAAGAAACAGATGTTTGCTGAAGTTATTACAGTTTGCAGTGTTGTGTTTTAAATAATTTATGGATTCGCTAAACTACGCGTGACGCAGACGACCGACAATATTCGGTCCAACAATAATAGAAAATAGAACACATGATGTTTAATGCTTTAACGGACTTGTCCCACAAAAAATCGGTCCTACAATAAAATCGAACCGACTCTGGCTGATTTTCAGCGATTCGAACATTACCAAGGTAAAAAACACTACCGGAGAAAGTGTAGAAATCGGTGGAAAGTCGGCGAATCCCACAAAAGTCGGCAGTTGGCCGCCGACAAAATTCCTTCCTCTGCGTTGCGCGTTTTACGTTGTTATTATTAAATAATACGTCGTAATTATATTATTTGTGTTGGGAAAAGTTTCCTTAACATCTCTTTTATTTTTTTTATTATTTTAAATTTTCGCATTATTGGAATCAGTCTCGATGCATATTTTCGAATAATATTTTCTTTTTCGGTTTGTCAAAAAAATGTTTGTTTAATAGCTTCGTTTGTGTCCAGCATTAGTACTATATATTTCACTCGCATTAAACCAAAAGTTTTAGAAATCTGAATCACAGTAGTATTTCGTGCTTTGCTTATATTTTCGGTTCTGCTTGTTGCTTTTTTAACATTGGCCTATTTCCAAGCGTAATTATAGATTAGAAAATACACAACTTAGTATTATAAAGAATTTTGTTTTCAATCGAGTTGCTGTCGTGCTTGTGTTATGCTGAATGTCGCAACCCATTTATGTAGTCCTATGAGTAATTATCGTTTGGTCTAGTTGTGCTCCATGTGGTGTTGATGCAGAAAAAAATATTTACTTCATTAGTATTATATTATACAAAGTGCTGTTGGTAAATATGATCACTTTAGCCATGTATACTGTATGTACAAAGTGCTGTGGGTAAATGTGATCACTTTAGTTATGTATACTGTATGTACAAAGTGCTGTGGGTAAATATGATCACTTTAACCATGTATACGGTACGTACAAAGTGCTGTAGGTAAATGTGATTACTTTGGCCATGTATACTATGTTGCCGGAATAAAGTTTTTCTTGGGGCTATCCACCAATGTAGTAGAATGCTGATTGGATAGCCAGGTTTATAAAAAATATAATTCAGAGGGGGAGTATCTCTGGGGATTTTCTACAGTTTACTTGGGTTTTTTTTCCAAATCTGCTGGTTTTTGCGATAAAGTTGCTTTTCTCAATTTTACTTAGTTGTTCGTTTACTTTTTAAAGTATTTCGATTTGTATCTTGCCAAGATGTTTCCATTATTGAAAGTGACATGAGTAAATGAGTTTTTCTTGTAGTTTTTGGCATGTTTAACAGACAATATAAGAGGACCTTATTCAATCGTGACGTATTGTGTAGCATTTATGTATACTCCAATATCGACACGTGCAAATCTTACTAAGTATATTAATTCTTTTAAGTATACGTTTCCAGTGAGTCAAACGATTATGAGTATAGTTGAGTCGGTTAGTTTCAAAACTAGCTTAATACAATTTTTTTCAATTTCCCATCAGAGGTAAAACTGTTCACAGGGAAATATTAGAATTTTGTTATGTAATTCTTATATTTTTAGTGCATTATTTAGTAATTATAATTTTCGGATGTTATTATAAAATTCGTTATTAATTCGGATGTTATTATAAAATTCGTTATAAAATTTATTAATTCAAAGTTGTTATTATAAAATTTATTAATTAAAAGTTGTTAGCCAAGTAAATTTTAGTCGCCAATGCTTTACAGTTTTGATATACAACAAGATTTTTACATCGTTTTAAGAAGGATAAGCACATGGACCAATCCATAGGTCATAAAATAGATATAAAACATTCTTGTAATAGAAAAAAAGTGTTTTCCTTAGACATAATTTCAATTGATTTCAAAATTAAACGCGTCAGTTTTACGGTTAAGGACGATGTTGCCACATAATTACAAACGTAGTTATATAGTATATATATAGTAGCCACTGTACAAAAATTATATTTGAAAAGAGAATAGGATATATAAATTTATAGAACTGAAGGGTTGTCACAACGGTTTAAAGGGATTCGCCCTCCCTTGCTCGCCGCTTATGAGACATAACCGTTTGCATACGTTCTTACCCTCTTCAGACGTTTGATGAATAATTCCAGTTCAGGAATCTGGCTTTAAGCCATTTCGCCAGAAGAGACGTGATTATGCCGCTGATATGCGGGGGTGAGTCTGTAGGGGAAGTTAAGAAGGGGCTAGGGTAGTACTGTTGAGTATTTAAGGGTGCTTCGGGGGATTACTTTGGTCGACTGGCGTTGTTATTATTATTTTTGTTTGAATTTATTCATGTGATATTACGTTTTTTTCCTTATCCAGTTTACTCGTACTTCTTTAAATACCTTGCGCTAGTTTAACTTTAGAAACAACCGTTTGCATACGTTCTTACCCTCTTCAGACGTTTGATGAATAATTCCAGTTTGTTTGGCATGTTTGAGACTAATCGTCTGAGTGGGTATCTTCAATAAAGAATAATTTAAAAACAGTGTTTCGTGCGCTTCGATGTACAATACAAACGACAAATAATTTGATTGTATGAGCAAAGAATCTGCGTCTAAATAATATAGGTTAAAGTCGTTTTAAACATTTAAAAATATTGAAGATAGAAGGTGAAAATCAAACGGCATGTTTGAAACTAATCGTCTGAATGGGCTTCTTCAATAAAGAATAATTTAAAAACAATGTTTCGTGCTCTTCGATATACAATATAAAGTGACGAAAATGAGACGGCAAATAATTTGATTGCACGTGTAAAAAATTTGCCCTTTAAATAATATGGGATAAAGTAGCTTTAAATATTTAAAAATATTGAAGGTATAAAGTGAAAATCAAACGGCATGTTTGAAACTAATCGTCTGAATGGGCATCTTCAATAAATAATCATTTAAAAACAATGTTTCGTGCTCTTCGATATAAAATATAAAGTGATGAAAATGAGACGGCAAATAATTTGATTGTATGTGTAAAAAATTTGCGTCTAAATAATATGGGATAAAGTAGCTTTAAACATTTAAAAATATTGAAGGTAGAAAGTGAAAATCAAACGGCATGTTTGAAACTAATCGTCTGAATGGGCATTTTCAATAAAGAATCATTTAAAAATAATGTTTCGTGCTCTTCGATATAAAATATAAAGTGATGAAAATGAGACGGCAAATAATTTGATTGTATGTGTAAAAAATTTGCGTCTAAATAATATGGGATAAAGTAGCTTTAAACATTTAAAAATATTGAAGGTAGAAAATGAAAATCGTAATTATTATTTGCTAAATGAAATTATTGAAGATTATTTAAAAGTAGATTTATTAAACAATAAATTAATGGAAGATATTATTTTTAATGTATCGCAACTCTCGCACTATTCTAAGGGCTTCTCGTCTACCACTGGATTTAAAGTTTTCGGTTTAATTTGTAATTATGACATGTTTACAGCGATTTGTTTTTCTTTATACTTATAAAATTTAATTTTGTCTTGCACTTTTTGTCATAGTACACTTTTGTCATAATTATAGAGTTTGCTATAAATTTGAATCTATGCATTATAAAGATATAAATTTTTTAATAAATATACATATATATATATATATATATATATATATATATATATATATATATATATATATATTTAGATACGGTCATATTGATGTTGATGAATATTTTACAATTAAGGGTAATATATATAATAATTGTAATAAGGCAGCGGTTAGCCTATAGTTCATGAATAAAGCTATATACTCAATAAGAAGTCAGAATTCAGTCAGATAGTAGTGGCCATTTGAACCTTACTTTGGTTTCAAGGCTTATTTTTAATATCAATTCTGAACGATGGAAACAAACCCTTGAGAGGGATTACAATATATCATATATCATTCAGTATTCAATATTGTGGGTAGTTTTAAACATATATCTTAATTTACATAATTCAAATAAAACCTGTCAAGTACGAGTACTCGCACTATTAGTGAAGATTATGAAAATAAAACCTGATTATTATGAAAATAAAACTGTTTTTGAGTCTTTTAACTACATCTTTTAAGTGATATCCCACACTACACATATGTATATGGTATTATAAAGTTGTTTTTTAAATATATAATTTTTTCCTCCTAAAATTTCCATGTGATTTTTGGAGTTTACTCCTTAAGAATTGATTTTCATATATAGCGCTCGGTATGAAGTTTTGTGAGGAGTAAAATCAAAGCGTTAAAAAAGTGTAACCGTTAGGTGGCTTCTCCGCGCAACATTTTTACGCATCTTTAGAGTGAGATATCAGTATGTTTATTTGGCGTTTTCTTATGGCGTAATCGCAATGACTGAATGTGAGACACATATTGGCATTTTCTCATGGCGTAATCGCAATGACGGAGTATGACACACATAGTTTACTATCGTCCGCTTATATCAAGATGCAATCATTAAATGACATTATGTGTGAATATTTGGTGTTTCTATCCTACAAAATGAAAAACTCATGACTTTACTAACAATAATTTTTATTAAGAAGTCTTGTCTCGACTAACTTGAAAATAATAATATTGTCAGCATTTTTTTATCAAAGAATTTTTAATTTACAATTAAAAATATTGATATGTATATTTATGTACAGTGTTACCTATTTTATATATTCCAAGACAGTTGTACTTAAGGAGTAAATTCTAGTCGGGCGTCAGAGCTGACACGCACAAGTTTTTTTTGTGTATTATATATTCAGATATGTGCCGGTTGGTATGATTTATTGTTATGTCATATTTCAAGCTTCTGCGTCATTTGGTTTCTGAGAATAACTCCTGTGATAGACGGAGACGCGTGTTACCTTATAAGGGTTCCGATTTTGTGGCATGGACCCTAAAAAACATTTTCCTCAATATATACGCTGCCAGCCCTATACGTGAATAGGCGTGGCCGCGTTGCCACAGCAATGAAAGCGTATGTGCCATGGCAACCATTGATACAGTTGTACATGTCGCGCGCTCCCGATTAGCGCCATTGTATACAGCGTTGTCCTGACGGATGGACGGGTGACAACGCAATATACAATAGTCCCTAATCGAGATGGGTCTGTTGTGCGTGTTTATATATTGTATGGATGTTGTTACTTTACAGTGGGTAAATATTTATTTTTTATGGGGAGGGTTGTTTTTTTTTTTTTTAATTACCGCATGTCATAAAGTATATTACCGAGTCAAATAATTTTGCATAGTGCCGTTCGGTTTCCGTCGCCTCCTTTTATGTAAAGAGAATCAGAGTCATTTTAAAGATAAAATTCTGTCATAAATGTTTTTTTTAGCATTCGTGGCAGTCTAATATCTGAATCATATTTTCTAACTCATTGTTACCATCCATAGCCAGATAAAGAAGCTAGTGCTCCCATTTCTATTTTCAATCCGTATATATGAATAATTAGAAATTAAGTTCAGTATTTCTAATTATTCATGTAGCATTAAACTTTATTGTATTGTCATATATAGTAAATGAAATTCAAACTTGACCAAATTTTTAAGAACAAAAAGGAACGCTTATAATTTCATTGTATCAATTTCATCTACCCATTCGCCCGCTGGTCTGTCCATCTGTAAAGACCTCACAGTTTCTACAGTTTCGTTACCGACAAAAACAAATGTTTTTAAATTGGTATACCAGTCGGATTCTATAGATTCCTGAATGCAAAATAAGACAACAATAATAAGTAAAATTTTATTGTTTCCCACCGCTTTTAATGAAAGGGTTAAGCTTCGTACAGTGCACCTCACACCGGGTACCGCGCAGCACCGTCAAAACGATACGATGCGACACGGTGAACCCCTCATTGGGCTTTGAGTATTGAAAAGAATATTTATTATGACAAAGAAATAAAATTGGATTAATCGAATGTTTTTATGATAATGAAATTAATGAAATTATTTCTCCATAATAAAGACTAAAATTGAAAAAAAAATTAAATATTATTTTCGTCTCATATTTTCGAAAAGATTCTAAAACATTATATACTAAATCAATTTGCCAAACCATGAATTTTTTATATGTATTGAAAATTATTTGAATCCATATCAAACCTACATTAGCTACAAATCTAAAAGGTTTACTAAATAAATAGCCTTGAAAGGTCATATCTAATTTTATGAAAACGTTACACGTAAAAGCCATTACATTTTTACGGAAATAGTCAGAGAGATATCATTTATTTCTTCGATAGCGGCGATCGTTTCACGTGGTAAAGGTCACGAAGCGATGATAATTATAAGAGTATATAAAATACACGGAATGAAAATTAATATTGATAGTTTTCTGACATATTATCAACAAACAATGGAATTTAAATATTAGGTTCGCAATTAATAAACACGCCACTTTTTCCAGCTGCTTCTGGAACCTTAGAGAAGCTTCTAGAACATCTCCGGTAGGGTATATAAAAAGTGCAGTGTTCATCTTCTGTACAGTTATCAATTGGACTTAGGAAAGTACAGGACCAACGAAATATGCAAAATTCGCGGAAGAGAACTCTTGCTTGACGAATTCCGTCTAGGGCGGAAAACGTGCGAAGCAACACGCGTTGTACGCACACCAATAAGTGTAGGTGTACTCTCCTATAATTTGAGTCTTTGGATCCAAGCGCTGGTTACAAAGACTCCAAGTTTTGACGTCGCATATTCCTCATCTGGGATGAAATATAAAAATTAAAAAGCCTTGTTGAGATTAATTTCAGATTCGCGTTATCTGGTGGAGCTGTTCTCATTCTACAATGGAAAAACCATTTCATGCTATGGAAGAGTAGTGTAAATATTCTTTTTGGCTACCACACGAATTAATATCAATACTTATGTACATTCTAATATTAGAATGGCAATGAACATCCTAACTAATATTATAAATGCAAAAGCATCTTTCTTCGTCATTCTTTCACGGCAAAGAATCACCCCTAATTTATAGGGAAATATTTTTTTTTCATTATAATTTTCATTATAATAAAACGAAAATAAAGATTAAGTACTTAATTTTCTTTAATAATTGTTAGGTGGCGTCGCTAGTTTTAATTTCGCTCTGTAAGTTAGTAACTATAACCACGCGAGCGAAGCCGCTGGTAACAGCTAGTTGAAAAATAATTTTCACGTTTCGTTATAAAAGAAAAAAGTTACACAGAGTGGAAAAGGAGTAAGTTGAGGGAAAAGTTTTTCCGATTTAATTTTTAGGTACGATCGCAGATGGTGAATTTCTGACTTCGCGATCGAGTTGAGAAAGTGAGTTCATCGCCATAGACTAATGTGAAGGGACGTGCCTGAAGATCGATCAATCTAGAAATATTAGCGATGTAAGAGCGCTGTATTTTCATACATAAAGATGTATAGTTATTTTTATATTAGAAATATTTTTAGAGTTTCTACGTCATTTATCTGAATCATTATGACCTCACTCTGTTGGTTAGATTGTTGTAGTGATACGAAAGAGTATCGAATCTTATATTATTAAACGTGAAATTCTTTTGTGTGTGTGGGTGTGTCTCTGTGCGTACGTGCGTGCGAGCGTTCTGCTACCGACTATAAATAGAAATCTACCTAAGTTGCATATAGATTATTTGGTACAATTGTTTATCACGCTTTGTTTTCCCATTTTCTTTAAAATAATAATTTAGTAATATTCATTGATAAGGAAACGCCTTATTTTTCCTCATTACATTTGAGTTTTTTGTGGAGGCGAATGAGAATATGAAATTTCGACATATCAGTTTTCAATTTGAAAAGTGAAACTGAACCTAGCGGTCGGGCGATTGTTTGAATTTTTATTATAAATTGAAATGTATTCTTTTAAGTATGGATTACGTTTACGTGGGATTATCAAACAGAATTTTTAAAAAATCGAGCCGTCACGTGACGTCTGGCATGTGTGCGTCATCTATTGTTTTTGTATTGAAATGTTTTTATTCTAACGAATTGAAAAGAAACAAAAAAACAAATATTCAGATAGTAGTTAATAATAAAATATAAATTTTTAAATAATTTATCACAGAAGTATTTCTTAACATCAGGTTAATGCAATACACCGATCACAACGAGTAAATTTGTAAGCATCAGTAAATACGAAACAATTTCGATCCAAATTAAGAGCCAACACGACGCGAAGCTGGCCGAATTAACTCGGAAAGAGCCGACGATACACGAAACTGGCCGAATGACAAGACGCGTCTTGCCATCATGACATTTCAATTCCCCTTTTAAACATTAGATGTTTCATATCAAAAATTCTGGATTTTAGCTAGCTTCGAAAGTATGAAAAACTGTCTCACAATTAGATGTAATATACTTCTGTAAATATCTTTACTACGTTACCATGACAAGCAAATATTTGCGAGAGATTATTTTTTTAGAGCGCAGCCTAAGCAACGTTTCTAGAATGTTTAGCCACTAATGGCCACTGCCAGATAATATATAGTCGTTAACTGGTCTTTAGTTTTTGTTTTATGTCTGACAATCATAAAGCCACGAAAATTGAAAAAAAAAAACACTATTTGTAAGCACACATTTTAATAGCTCAATCATCATGACTAGATCTCCAGGCCAATCATAAAAGGCACGGAAATTAAAAGAGAACACTATTTGTAAGCAACACATTTTAATAGTTTAATCATCACGACCAGATCTCCAGGCCATCTATTACAGAATTATGGTGACGTCAACAACACGCCTCAACTACATAGTCATCATGATAAGATCTCCAGATGATATAGTTCCAAAACTATGGAGAAGTGGAAAGGGATGTTATAATATTATTCTGTATATACTTTGCTTAATTGCCTTAACATGTGCATGCGTATATTGATGTATATTTTATTCAATTGTCAGTTAATCATAGTATGCACAAGTTATGTCAGTTTTAAGTAGTAAGGGCACAATTCTTCTGAAGTATTATTCCATTTATATTAACGTCAATCACACGCATCTTTACTTACAAACTATAAAATTGCGTAATAAACTTAATAAGTTTTCTACGTAAACAAAACCAAACAACTTAGACAAATATATAGCTTACAGCCTGTAACAGATTTACACGAAATAAAACAAATTTATTTACTAAAGCACAACTAGAAGTATAAATGTACGAACGGGTATGTTAAAGGCGAGGAGAGGAAATGTTAGGAAATTTAACGACGTCACTTAAAACCGAGTAGCACAACATGCATCACACATGAGCCCCATCTTGGCTATGTATAACAGTTAGATGTAAGTCCCAGCGGGAATCGAAACCGAGGCTTGTTGACAGAACCCGATGATGTCTCAGTCTCAAAACAAAGAGATACAAACAGAGTATCGCGATGAAAGAGGTAGTAAAAAAGTATTTAGTGAACAGGCTTTAACAAGTTTTACGAACGTAAATGGGGTTTAAGTACGTCTATAGGTTTACTTTATTAAATTCCTAGGTATTCTTATTTACGTTTGCTGTTAATTTACATTTTTGTAGCTATTAAACGTCAAAGGCTCATCAAGAAAGCTTTTTACTTGGGTTATCATCAGACACGCCTCATACTGTAATTTAGATCAAGAATAGACATTGTCATCAGATCATTTGAAAACCAGCATTGATAAATTTGTACTATATGTATAAATGGTAGAGTGTCTGTGCACGCATACATAACGCACAAATCACTCGATGAATTTTAATGAAATTTTGAAGTTTTGTATATTTTAGAAGCTCATTAATTAACAGATTATTATTTAAATATTTTGCGACGTCTGTTTCTTATATATTTTCTTATATATCTTATATAGTTCACATATATATCTTATACAGTCTTGTATATTTCTTATATAGTTTTGCAATTATTCACTACATGGCGCTGTTTATTTTAAATTTAATACTTTTCTAAAACAATAACACATTAATATTTACACATTAAAAACTACAGTATCACTATATATGAGTTATATTGTTAGAAAATTTATTTCTGCCACCTAGTTGCAAGATCCTGAACTAAAATAAAATAAACGCTCTTTTTAGAATAGTTAACCGTTTGTTAATTTATTGTTAACGTTTGCTGTAAAGCTATTAGATTTTTGTAGTTTCCACTTCTTAAGAAGGTTGTACTAGGAAACAATAAAAAAGTGAGCCGCCGTCACGGGACGCCTGGCAGATGTGAAATATCGTGTTCGTACAAGTAATATGCATAAAAGACAAGATTATTACAGGAACTAAATATAGCATAATGAAAAAATAAAGTATTACGAATTTCTTACAGAAAATGGTGACTTGTAAACAACAGCGTCGAACTGAGTGAGGAGGGGGTCGCGTAGTCGTTTGCGCATGGCGAAACGTCGCCATACCGTACACTCTACTACATATAGACTATATATATACCTTAGTATAGCGTGGCGACCCGTCGCCACGGCAAGCGTCGCCACGCCAACGATCCGGTTTATACCTGCGCGTATAGATGTTTCACATTAAAAATAGATAACATTACGTTATGTTGTCACAGTTAACAGCGGTTGTGTAAAGATTTAATTACTTTTATAAAGGCTATTGAAATATATTCAAAGAAGATTTTAATGCTTCGCAGTCTAAAAATAAATAAGATACCAATTATTTTCTAGAGGTGAATGGAAAAGGTATGAAGTATGTAGTTATCTTATAATACCTAAATTGATCCCGGCGAGAGAAGCTGGAATATAAAGCTTGTTCTGCAACATAGTCTGATGAGAATTTGTACCCACGTTCTGGTTATACCAATCCAATGTCCGCACTTTCTGTTCTCACACACTGCCCTGCCACAGTGGATACACGTCGCTTAGTTTCCTTAGCCTTAAGTAGTTTAACGTGATTGGAAAAGTTGTAAAGTAAGTTTGTCCACGATCTCGATATTCACACAAAGTTTGTTTACAATAGTGTCAATTCATCGGTTGCGAAGTGGTCTCCAGTCGATTGGGAATATCGCTCACCGCGCTCGGCCGACTACGTGAGTTGGGTATAGTTTAAAAGTTGCTGGTGTATCTAGTCTGGTGATATAAGTTTAATGTCTTCTTTATTTATTACGTTACAGTTTAATGTCTCCTTTATTTATAGTCTTATCCGTGGATAAACATATAATTTACGGCTATTTTTCGTATAACACGAAATGTAAATCTCCCAGTGCCTTAGGTGATAATACTTTGCTTTTAAGAAATTGAAGAAATGTTTTTCTTATAATAATGAATATCTTTACAAATATTGTCACGAAAAAGCTATAAATTATATGAGGTATTAATACAACAATAAGAAATAAAAATACAACAACAATAATGTGAATTTACCTAATATTATAATGAATTGAGGTTTCTCACTAAGGATACGAATTCAAATAAGGTATTTGCAAAATATCTTATCCGAATTAAATAATTGTATTGTCTTCTACATAAATATTAGAATATCTTTATAAATATTGTTAAGCAACCAAAAAGATACAAATGGCACGTGTTAGTAATAAATTGGCATATATAAAA
This sequence comes from Druceiella hillmani, assembly GCA_039881145.1. Lineage (NCBI taxonomy): Eukaryota > Metazoa > Arthropoda > Insecta > Lepidoptera > Hepialidae > Druceiella > Druceiella hillmani. The sequence goes on from JAYKKI010000062.1 coordinate 3,485,271, forward strand.
GTGAACTTAATTTAATTAGAATGGATTAACGCATTTCACTAGTGTCACAAAATTAGATGAGACATTTACAAAATAGCTTTATTATTTATTGTCTTCTATATAAGTATTTAATAATATTTTGTAGTAGACAATATTTGGTTTCTTAAGAAGGTAACAGAGACTATTTCCGTTTTACTGCATATTAAACATATTATAAATAGTTACATAATAAGAGCTATTATTCTAATTTTAATAGCGTCTTTTATTAGCGTCACTTGAATAAAAACAAATCTAGCAAGTAGATTTTCACCCACGTCTAATTGCTGTATCGATTTTAAATTTTATGCGTTTCTGATGACAATACAAAAATATGCTACCATCGTGCTGATATGATGGTGGAGGAGGGAACTTATTGTAGGAACTTCTTATCGGCTAAGAGTAAACTCGTTTGACTTATCTATATGAATATTTTAATTATATATTATAACCTGTTGTTGTCATTGGATCTTCTCAGTGGCAAAGAGTAAACCTATCAAGCTTGCCCGTTTGATATATCTCGATAAATCCTTTGGTTATAAAAGCACGGTTTCCTAGTAATAAAGCATAACATTTTGAGTGTAATTTGGTGAATAGCTTAATTCAAAACAATTTAACAATTTAGGTTTTTTTCTACAGTAAGACTACACAAAAGTGGAAAACCCAGAGGATCGACCTTAAGAGCTTTAAATATTTAATATCGAACCACGTAATTTAGCAATATTTTTATAGCCATTCTTTCTATTGGGAAAAAGAAAAATCGATCAACGTTTTAAAACGCTTCTCTCTGCTACCGAGCCATCGATTCATCATTTTGTTTATTTTATGAATAATATAAATATAAACAACAGGTATGGTATCTATGAGTTAGTAAACAAGGACATTGAACCGAAAAATTGAGCGGACGCACGAACAATTTATAAAGGTTCCTTTCTTATTGAGAAACCTCAAAAATTGCGAAGAAATTCTTTTTATCTGACTGACTCATTTATTTGTCCGTGATAAGTTTTATATATAAAGTTAAAAACGTGTACGAATATGTCTGTGTGAGGAGCCTATAAAGGCCACACTGTATTTGTTCTTTAGAGGCTCCTAGTTTTCATCCGATTTATCTCAAATTGTCAACAGTTACTCTCTACTCCCTCTCAACAAATCTTAAGGAGGTGGCTACCCCTACGCCATTTCGTTCCTTATTGATGGGAGGGAGGGGGGGTCGGTAGGAAAGTACCAAGCGCCATTGGATACTTAGCCAGTATCACCAGTATACTATTGTGGTTTTTTACCCAAAATAATTGGCAAAAGGACCAGGCTAGTCAATTGCATGCAGTTAGGTTCTTCCCTTGAGTTTAGCTTCGTCGAATAGAAATATATTTCTTTGCTAATAGCCCACCTGAAGATGTTGTAATACAACAAAACCTAGGTCGTGATAAAGAACTTAAAGAAAGTAGAAATAATACTACATCACGTAGTTTCATTTAATTGTGGATAATAAGCATTGTATTAAATTTATAAAGAGGAACTTTTTCTTAGTTCGTTTTTAGAGGTTGTGGCCCACAAACGACTTATCCCATTGACATGAATTTGTTTACCAATCACCATATTGTTTATAGTGTTCGGATAGAGATAAAGTAAATTATATATATTTTAGGAGATGCGAGTGATGAACGAGTTACTGGAAATTATGTCTTATGGTTCGTTGTCTTCTGTAGTCGGACCATAGAAATATTTTTGTTCTAAAAACCGATACAACTATATTAAAATATATTATAATGTTTGAAAAAATTAAAAACTAAAAAGTTATAGATGTATACGGCCAATTGTGTTATCGATTGTTTATTTAAGCGTTTTTATGTTATAAGATTAGGCCGTTCTGTACTACACTAAAGAATTGAATAAATAAAAAAACCGTTGAAAATACAGTTAATCAAATAACCGTACAAAAAGCTATTAAATATTATATAAAATGTCGTTAAAACGATGTCGATGACGTCAGTAAACACTCTAGAAAGTTATAGATGTATACGGCCAATTGTGTTATTGATTGTTTATTTAAGCGTTTTTATGTTATAAGATTAGGCCGTTATGTACTATATTAAAGAACTGAATAAATAAACAAACCGTTGAAAATACAGTTAATCAAATAATCGTATAAAAAACTATTAAATATTATATAAAATGTCGTTAAAACGATGTCGATGACGACAGTAAACACTCTAGTAAGTTATAGATGTATACGGCCAATTGTGTTATCGATTGTTTATTTAAGCGTTTTTATGTTATAAGATTAGGCCGTTATGTACTATATTAAAGAACTGAATAAATAAACAAACCGTTGAAATTACAGTTAATCAAATAATCGTACAAAAAACTATTAAATATTATATAAAATGTCGTTAAAACGATGTCGATGACGACAGTAAACACTCTAGAAAGTTATAGATGTATACGGCCAATTGTGTTATCGATTGTTTATTTAAGCGTTTTTATGTTATAAGATTAGGCCGTTATGTACTATATTAAAGAACTGAATAAATAAACAAACCGTTGAAAATACAGTTAATCAAATAATCGTACAAAAAACTATTAAATATTATATAAAATGTCGTTAAAACGATGTCGATGACGACAGTAAACACTCTAGAAAGTTATAGATGTATACGGCCAATTGTGTTATTGATTGTTTATTTAAGCGTTTTTATGTTATAAGATTAGTCCGTTCTGTACTATGCTAAAGAACTAAATAAATAAACAAACCGTTGAAAATACAGTTAATCAAATAATTGTACAAAAAAGCTATTAAATATTATAAAAAATGTTGTTAAAATGATGTGGATGACGACAGTATTCACTCTGAAAAGTTATAGATGTATACGGCTAATTGTGTTATCGATTGTTTATTTAAGCGTTTTTATGTTATAAGATTAGGTCGTTCTGTACTACACTAAAGAATTGAATAAATAAATAAACCGTTGAAAGTACAGTTAATCAAATAACCGTACAAAAAAACTATTAAATATTATATAAAATGTCGTTAAAACGATGTCGTATGTCTCACAACTCTATACAACTAATGGTAGCGAAACTTAAGACGATTGTACATTCCTTTACTCCCATTATTTAAGACGATTATACCGTCTTAAATAATGGGATAAAGATATTAACTTAAATAATTTCATACGTTTAAAATTACAGTAGAACCTAATATACGTAAAATAATTTAATACTTGCTTATATTTTGTATTGATTTCATCATTAGTAATTTTGTACGAACCATTTATTGCTCCGATATTGGTTCATGTTCTATTTAACAAGCGCTCAATTAAATACAGGGAACAATTAAACAACCGTACAACTATTATATTATTACGATATTAATTATACGATTAATAATTGTTTTAAACTGTTATTATCCAAGGAGCAATTATTACGTGATGAAACTCGATTATAAGCCCTTGGCTGAACGTCGTAAAATAGTTTATTTATACGCTTTTATTGACGTTCATTGTTTACGACATCGTTCGTCGTTTGGTTTGGCTGCGCAGTGGAGTATTAAATGAGTTTTTATTTAAATTTAAATTTGAAGTTGTATTTCGAAATTAAAAATGGGATTTTTTTTGTAATTTTCGATTAAAATTTATTCGTTATAGATTATCAGTGAAATTGTGTTATTCAGTTTAATTTAATTTTTTACATATTGAATATATTTGGCGTTAATTTTGTAGAAATTCATTATTCACAATTAAATGAAACTACGTGATGTAGTATTATTTCTACTTTCTTTAATTTCTTTACCACGACCTAGGTTTCGTTGTATTACAACATCGTCAGGTGGTCAGCAAAGATTGCTAATATCTTTGCTAATATCCCACCTGAAGATGTTGTAATACAACGAAACCTAGGTCGTGGTAAAGAACTTAAAGAAAGTAGAAATAATACTACATCACGTAGTTTCATTTAATTGTGATTAATTTTTTACATTTTCTGCTATTTCTACTTTACTTCCACTTTGGTGGGTTGAAATTTTTTTGGTATGAAAAAATGGCAAAGGTTTTCGAGTACGTCAGAAAGGAATCGTAGGGGTACGAAACTTTTTGTACGTTTTTATATATCTTTATCGAAGATAAATCATCTTTGTCGCGATGTGAAAAGGCGCGGCAAGTAGTTGAATATACAATTAAAATCGACAAGGTTGCCTGATGGTGGAATTTCTAGGGCCTTGAAAAATTATTTGAAATAAAAATCGGCTAGTTTTATAATCTATATATATGTGAGCACAAACACTAGAAAGAAAAAATATGTAAAGATCTTGGGTAAACAATTGGTTACAAAATTTCTCACGTTGTTTGTTTTTTTTTTCCTTAAAGTTTTTAATATTATTTTAATAATATAAAAAAGGTCAATTTTTTTATTCCAGGCAATTATTCAAGCTTTGGAAATCTTACCACCCGTCAATTTCGTCGGGTTTTATTATAACTTGTCGCAACTGTACAGATCTACTGTACGAGCTTTAAGCTTTAAAAAATTTGGATATTTTTTCTTTAATGAAAACGTTTTAAAACTTGCTCAAAATATAATCAGTCTACTTCGTTTTTTTTCTGAGGCACTCTGAAATATTCGTTATTTTTTCTTTCCACCAGTACTATTTTAATTTAGTATGAATATTTAAGCATCCTTGAAGTGAGTGGTACTTAATTCGTGTTTGCGATGCAATTTAAAAAATAGTATTAGAGTTTATGATATTGTAATAAGTTTAAATTGTCTTCGTTATGTAGAATTTTGGATTCTTCATAGCGAGTTATTTTTCTGTTTTCGTAATATTCGAAGAATGTCCTCGATTTATAGAAACACTTTAATAAAATTTTAATGAAAAAGAAAATTTACTTAATTCCATTTAATCATGACCAAGTATAGACATAATTAATTTTCCAATTTTAATATCTAATGCCAAATTACATCGGAATTCCCCATTCTACCATGTTGTTCGACGCTTAATTATCCGATCGAAGTTGCGAATCTCTGATATTTTTTGTTTATAAATTTTCTGAATCTGTGTCCTCTAAATTTTTAATGAAAAAGAAAATTTAATCATGACCAAGTGTAGACATAATTAATTTTGCAATTCTAATATCTAGCGCCGAATTACATCGATATTCCCCATTCTACCATGTTGTTCGACTGCTTAATTATTCGATCGCAGTTGCGAATCTCTGTAATTTTTTCTTTATAAATTTTCTGATTCTGTGTCCTCTAAATTTTTAATGAAAAAGAAAATTTAATTTCATTTAATCATGACCAAGTTTAGACATAATTAATTTTCCAATTCTAATATCTAATGCCAAATTACATCGGAATTCCCCATTCTACCATGTTGTTCGACGCTTAATTATCCGATCGAAGTTGCGAATCTCTGATATTTTTTCTTTATAAATTTTCTGAATCTGTGATTCTGTGTCTCGTTGTTAATAATGATGTCATAAAATTTATAAATTCCTAAATGTAATTCAAAACCATCAACAGTTTTTTCAATTGTGCAGGAGAGGTAAAAAACTTTTGAGATGGAAATATTGGGTAATCGGTTATCTTATTTTGAAATTTTAATACATTATATATTCAGTAAAGTGTTATTATTCTTATAACCTTCTCATTGTTATTGTAATCTTTCCAGAAAAAAAAACTAGTGGCGCTCATAGCGGTCAACAATGAATGTTTGGATGCAACTTGTTTTGACGTACAATAACCATTCTGCAATTTAACTTACGTATGAAAAATTTGTAAAATAAAAAAAATCGTTAAAAATGGGTTGAACTGATTTTGAAATTAAATGTCTCCCTTATAATATAAGATCGTTGTACATTAAAATGATTCAATTTCATTTTTGTGATATTATTTAGAACCTGTTTTATATTTTAAGACAAGATTTCACAATGTTAATATTCACTCTGGTGGTATAACTGTTATAAGATCGTTGAACATTAAAATGATTCAATTTCGTTTTTGTAAAATTATTTTGAATCTGTTTTACATTTTAAAATAAGACTTCGCAATGTTAGTATTCACTCTCATGGTATGAATATTATAAGATCGTTGAACATTAAAATGATTCAATTTCGTTTTTGTAAAATTATTTTGAACCTGTTTTATATTTTAAGACAAGATTTCACAATGTTAATATTCACTCTGGTGGTATAACTGTTATAAGATCGTTGAACATTAAAATAATTCAATTTCGTTTTTGTAAAATTATTTTGAATCTGTTTTACATTTTAAGTTAAGATTTCGCAATGTTAGTATTCACTCTCGTGGTATGACTGTTATAAGATCGTTGAACATTAAAATGATGCAATTTCGTTTTTGTAAAATTATTTTGAATCTGTTTTACATTTTAAAATAAGACTTCGCAATATTAGTATTCACTCTCGTGGTATGAATATTATAAGATCGTTGAACATTAAAATGATTCAATTACGTTTTTGTAAAATTATTTTGAATTTGTTTTACATTTTAAGTTAGGATTTCGCAATGTTAGTATACACTCGCGTGGTATGACTGTTATAAAATCGTTGAACATTAAAATGATTCAATTTCGTTTTTGTGAAATTATTTTGAACCTGTTTTACATTTTAAGACAAGATTTCAAAATGTTAATATTCACTCTTATGAATTAATTGTTATAAGATCAGTTATAAGACCGTTGAACATTAAAATGATTCAATTTCGTTTTTGTAATATTATTTTGAATCTGTTTTATATTTTAAGACGATATTTCACAATGTTAATATTCACTCTTATGAATTAATTGTTATAAGATCGGTTATAAGATTGTTGAACATTAAAATGATTCAATTTCGTTTTTGTAATATTATTTTGAATATGTTTTACATTTTAAGACAAGATTTCACAATGATAATATTTATTCTTATGGTATAACTGTTATAAGATCGTTGAACATTAAAATGATTCAATTTCGTTTTTGTAAAATTATTTTGAACCTGTTTTACATTTTAAGACAAGATTTCACAATTTTAATATTCAGTTTGATGGTATAATTGCTACGGACGTGTCTTGTCGTTAGTTTTATGCATTCTTGTTGGTTGCATAACGAAGATGATGTATTCTCTAAAGCGGAGTAGATGATTAAAAAGTATAATTTACCGCTTTACGCGGGTTTGAAATTAATTTTCAGCTCTTGCTTAAAATGTTTTGTAATTAGCTGGCTAATTAATTGATATGCATTTTATTCTTACCAACCGGTATTATGAAAATTTTGCGAAGTGCGAAACGAATGTAATACCGTTCGTTGGATGTGGCAAGCTGCTGTTTGTAAGGCTAGCTGTTTTGGCGTTACGTTTAACGATAAAGAATGTTGTATCTAAATTAACTTGTTGTTGCCTTGCCTCTCTGTATTTCTTTTAAAACTATTATGGCATTTTTTTTATTTTCAACAGCAGCATATTCATACTTTGTTACATTTCTTTTAACTGTATGCAGTGCAGGGGCCTTTATAGCTCTTTTTATATTTTCGTTTGAAATTACAAGCTAATTTCTACAAAATAGCTCAATTATGAGTCTGACTCATAGTTCGAAAGCCCTGCAGATATTATAGTGCCGCGTAGTGGAAAATTTTAGGATTATTATTTAATCAATAATCTCTCGTTTTAATTTATTCCGTTTACATTTGATAATTCGTTTTAGATTCATTATACAATTCGTTTCGGATGTAGGATTTTGAGACTTGGCCTTTTATGTATTTCTTTTAAATATCCATTATGGCATCTTTCATTTTAAACAGCAACAATTCTATACTTTACTTCATTTCTTTTAATAGGCATTTATACGTCTTTTTATATTTTAATTCGAAACTACAAGCTATATTCTACAAAATAGCTAAATTACGAGTCAGACTCATAGTTAGTAGGTATGAGTCAGACTCATAGTAGTGGAAAATTTTAGGATTCTCGTTTAATTAATTAATGTTGTATTTGATCTACATAAAGCTCCAAAAAAGTCAAGAGTTAAAGTTATAAATGTCTCATTAACTGTTCGTCCACGTTCTTTTTTCTGTTAATATTTACCTACATATTTTTACCTATGTGTATTCGTAAAATTATTGTTGTATTGTTAAGGAAAAAAAACAACAAACTCCTAAAAGAAAAACACGCGTCCGCTATCTTGTGCCAATCTACTTCAATATCTTGTCTTCTAATAACGGAGAAAAAACGGTAACGGTATACGCGCCTGTACGGGCGGTGATCAGCGCGGCCCGCTCGCCGTCGTAACGCAACGCAATCACTGTTACGCTGTACTTTCACTCGCGCTGATGCTGATGACGACGACGGTGATGAGGGGAGCAAATGAGCGAGCGAGCGCCCAGACGCGGTTCGCGGCGGACCTGGTTCGGGGTGTAGGTGCTTTGTGTTTGGTTGTTTGTGTACTTTGCGTTTGGTTACCGTATTTACTAAGACAATTTGTTGTCACATGAGGAATATCTTCCAGTCAAATAAAATACCATTCGTTGAAGTCACGTGAAAAACGGCATTAGGTTGTACATGTATGATGTAATTTCTCGTAAACTATTAGTAAGATGCTTAATATGGATAGCATACATGATAAGAAATTAAAATTGGTTACAGTATTACAAAGAACTTTAAATGGGAATAACTATTTCAGACTGTTTTTGAATAAATTTCGAATTTCAGTTGAGTTTATACCGCAACTTAGCAGAATATAGAAGAGTTAGGAATAAGAACAACAGTTATCACCGTCGTCGTCAATATATGTAGAAGAGTTTGGAATAAGAACAGCGGTTATCACCGTGGTCGTCAATATAGAAGAGCTTGGAATAAGAACAACCGTTATCACCGTGGTCACCAATATATAAGTGTTTGGTAATAATAACAACCGTAATCACTGTCGTCGTTAATATAGAAGAATTTGGAATAAAAACAACCGTTATCACAGTCGTCGATAATGTAGAAGAGTTCGGAATAAGAATAATTGTCATCACCGTGGTCGTCAATATAGAAGAATTTGGAATAAGAACAACCGTTGTCACTGTTGTCGTCAATATATAAGTGGTTTGGAATAAGAACGAATTTGGAATATATTAGGATATTATTTATATTTAATTATTCTTGTTTAGAAGGCAATGCCGTTTTGATATGGTAGATACTTTTATATAATAATGAGAAAAAAGTGTCCCGAGGTACATTGGACTCTTCCGTTGTCACTGTTGTCAATATATAAGTGGTTTAGAATAAGAACGAATTTGGAATATATAAATTAGGATATTATTCATATTTAATTATTCTTGTTTGGAAGGCAATGCCGTTTTGATGTGATAGATACTTTTATATAATAATGAGAAAAAAGTGTCCCGGGGTACATTGGACTCTTCCGTTGTCACTGTTGTCAATATATAAGTGGTTTAGAATAAGAACGAATTTGGAATATATTAATTAGGATATTATTCATATTTAATTATTCTTGTTTGGAAGGCAATGCCGTTTTGATGTGATAGATACTTTTATATAATAATGAGAAAAAAGTGTCCCGAGATACATTGGACTCTTCCGTTGTCACTGTTGTCAATATATAAGTGGTTTAGAATAAGAACGAATTTGGAATATATTAATTAGGATATTATTCATATTTAATTATTCTTGTTTGGAAGGCAATGCCGTTTTGATGTGATAGATACTTTTATATAATAATGAGAAAAAAGTGTCCCGGGGTACATTGGACGCTTCCGTTGTCACTGTTGTCGTCAATATATAAGTGGTTTAGAATAAGAACGAATTTGGAATATATTAATTAGGATATTATTTATATTTAATTATTCTTGTTTAGAAGGCAATGCCGTGTTGATGTGGTGGATACTTTTATATAATAATGAGAAAAAAGTGTCCCGGGATACATTGGACGCTTGTATCCAAGCGTCCAATGTACCTCGGGACACTTTTTTCTCATTATTATATAATCTTTTTCTCATTATAATGTAATGCATTTTTACTCAACATTATCATGCACAACGAAATATTAATTCGATAGTCTATTTCTAAAGTTGCAATTACTTCTTTCGTTCTGGTAGGTCTGTTTTTATGGTTCCGTACTTTGACATTAGAAGAGAAAAATTGTTTCAAATTAAAAATCGTTTTTTTTTTTGGAAAAATAATAACGATATCAAATCAAAGTTTGTTGCCGCATTCCAAATATATATTGAAGTGAAAACTTCTTTAGCATCGTTGTGATTTGAAAATCGATGAAACGAAAAAGCGACAGTATAGCATCGTTGTGATTTAAAAGTCGATGAAACGAATGGTATTCGGAGTTGATGAAACGAATTGTGTCCGGAGGGAGAGGGCGAGAGGAAGGGGGGTAGGGGGGAGGGGAAGGTGAAGGAGAGGGAGAATTATAAAAACATTTCTAATTATTTTAGTTTTTATCAAAATTAAAAATTTATATTAAACTTAAAAATTAAAATTTCTGAAGGTTTCACTTCTACCACGTGTGAATTGCACATATGATTTTTTTAACGTTTATTAGATAAGCATTGATTAGAAAATAGCATAACAAATTTACACTTTGTTTATTCGCTTAAAGGTAGGATTATAACCAAAGATAAATTGAAATTGCAGTAAAGTTTTAGGTAAACAATCTATTTAATAACACAAACAATTGAATATTTCTTTCGATTATGGTGAACAGGTGCGGCAGCTTCGGTTCTCGAATCCAACTAGCATTTGGTTATTTTTAAGGTTGCTACATAGTGGAATGGCCAAACCCTACTAATTTCTTCATGTCCGTCCGAACATCATCATAACTTTTTCAGTTGTAGACCAATTGTGTTGGAATTTTTTTTTATATATATTGAATTTAGGAATAATTTTTTCTTTTTTTTTTAATGACTTTCAAGTGTCACTGAAGAGGTCTTTTAAAATGCAATAAAAAATTACTACCATTATTTTTTGATACATTGCCTCGTTTGGGAAATATGAATCTCTAAATTATTTTGCCGTTTGTCCCTCTCTCCTCTATTTTTTTGTATGTCAGAAGTCTGAAACAAATGAGATTAATGATGAATATGAAGTACTTTTGTGCAAATTTTAACTAACGTTAATTAAACCCAGTTTTTGCGTGTTTTAGGCTTAGCTGTATAACATTTATGGTAGATTAAGATGGTTTGGTTAATTTGTTCGTATTTATAATTAACCAATCTGTACACATACACATATGCACTATGAGTTAATTTTTTATATGGAAAATATTTTAAAAAGAGAGATTGATTTAGCGTACAGAATGACAGCAGAGATCAAAGACCTTGTTTTAAAATTGATGTCCATCTTTCTGTAAATTTGATCTACAATCACGCGAAATCTACTGGATGGATTTTGATGAAATTTAGTATGGTAATAGTTTATATCGAGCCTCATATAGGATATTTATCTGGATAAATATCCTATATGAGGATATATCCTGGATAAATATCCTATATGAGTTGTGTCCTCGAGCCACATATAGGATATTTATCTGGATATTGCAGAATTTAAAAAAGACTGACTTAGTGAATTTGACGATATTGGTACTGCCAACGCCATTTACTGGAGTTTTTAGTAAATTATATGCTCATAGATATTTCAGGATATGGTACTCCTACCGCCATCTATTTGCGTTTTAGTTAACTTTATGATCAGAATTTAAAAAAAGAATTCACAATATATTTTCTTATACCGAATTCCACGCGAACGAAGTCGTGGGTACAAGCAGCAGTATATAATGATGCACTGCTGTCGCTCGGATTATCGCGAGACATAAACTGCGTCATTATTTACGAACACAGGTTTACGGAACCCTATGTTAATATGTGTCCGACGCACAGTTCTGTAGTCAAATCAGGAACCCTTAAAATCTCGTCATGTCCCAGAAAGTCGGTTACAACCCAGAAACTGGGTTGGTTTGGAAACAGTTTTAGAATTATATGTATGCAAAGAAAAAACCGATGACAATGGGCCTAGCGTTACAAAGGTAGAAAGTATTTTTTTATAAAAGCTGGTATTTTTTAGAATATAATAAAGCAAACAATTCGGAAATTGATAATCAGGAAAGAGTAAAAAATAAAATCCAACCTCTAACTATAATATAAATTAAATAAAATATTTTTTCATAAAACCGACTTCAGAAAAGTAGGTACTGAAAAGTAAATAATCATTAACTTAAAATAGGTAACTACTAATTCACAATAAATAAGGTACTAATTTTTAAATAAATTAGGGTTAATCAGGATTTGAATTTTTTATAAAAAAAGAACAGGATTCGTGGTGTTTTGCTCCTTTATATTCGAATTTTAAATCAAAAGTAACAAGCGAATGGAAGAAATAATTCAAAATACTTCTTAGGAGTTTATTTTGTGATACTGGGCATCGCGGTTATTTTTTTAATTTACTATGAATTTGTATGACAATTTTATTCCATGTTTACTTTGAATGACATTTTATTAATTTTTCTGAAAGTAAAGTATCAAAATCTTCTTATAAGGATTTAGTAAAATCTATGTATAAAATAATTTACACTTAGTATATTCCCCCCCCCTTCCCCCTTCTCTCCCCATCTCTCTCCCTCCCCACCTCTCCCTCTCTCCCCTCTCTCCCTCTCTCCCTCTCTCCTCTCTCTCCCTCTCACCCCTCTCTCCCTCTCACCCCTCTCTCTCCCTCTCCCCCCTCTTTCCCTCTCCTCTTCTCTCTCCCTCACTGCCCCTCTCTCCCACCCTCTTTCTGCCCCTCTCTATCCCTCTCTCCCACTCCCCCTCTTCCCCTTTCCACCTACCCCCTTCCCCGACCCCAACTATGCCTCTCTCCCTCCCACTACCTACTCTTTCCCTCTCCCTCCCTCTTCCTCTCCCTCTCTCCCTCTCATTCTTTCGACTCCCTCCCTCTCTCTCTCCTTCTGCTGTTTTACTCCTTGCTATATACTTACAAATCAAGGTTTAGATCGCCAAAGAAGTTTTACTTCTGTCACATGTGCTGAGATGCACGCGCTCATTTTTTACGACATAATCGTTACAAAGTAAAAAAAAGTGCGTACATTAAAAATTTAGAGAAGTATTGTAGAATCTCGAAAACAAATACCTTAAAGAAATTATTTATACGTCATGACAAATGTGAATATGTATCTGAAATTACAAACAAGCAACGTACCCCAATCACTCAACCAATAACGCCTGATTCCTTCTCGGGCATTGAGCTCAATCTGGGTTCAGCAAGTCCGCGCCCTCTGTAATTGGAACGTCAGGGTATTGGTCCTCTCGACTGGGCCAATAGACCGTAATGACTTGCGGAGTTTGTTGTTCTCCATGATAGCGTGGTGATTACCAATCTATAATCTACTCAGAAAATTAGTCTCAGGTTTACAGAGTTAATTTAATCGAAGGGTTAAGAAAACATACGTACTTTGAATCTTTACGTGAGGCAAGGAAAGAGCACTGACTTCATTGGTCATGGTTTCTACATACATATTCATGTGTAATGACGCACGTTAGACATATGCAATGTTTAACAAGTTCAACGCTAAAGATATACACGTTGTTCGAAAACGTAACACCACAACAAACGTGTGTCATTGACTTTTTCTTTATAACCTTTTTTCTGACCGAAACGAGAATTTTTTTCGACTTGTTCATTATTTGAGTATAACAAATAATGATACATGTGTAAGGTACAAATGCTTCGACTATATTATAACTACATTTCTTTTTTATCATTCATGTGTAATGACGCACCTTAGACATATGCAATGTTTAACAAGTTCATCGCTAAAGATACACACGTTGTTAGAAAACGTAACACCACAACAAACGTGTGTCATTGACTTTTTCCTTATAAGCTTTTTTCTGACCGAAACGAGGGTTTTTTTTCGACTTGTTCATTATTTGAGTATAACAAATAATGATACATGTGCAAGGTACAAATGCTTCGACTATATTATAACTACATTTCTTTTTTATCGTTCATGTGTAATGACGAAACGAGAATTTTTTTCGACTTGTTTATTATTTTTTATACTCATAATTACATGTGTAAGATACAAATGTTTCGATTATGTTATAACTATATTTTTTTTTATCTACTCGAAAAATTATAATAAAATCAATACTTTCGAGTTATACGTTATTTTATCGACATGGCACGAGTGCCAATGTCACGTAAAAGTGACCTGCGCGTTCGAAGAGTTAGGCGATATAGTTACATATTGTAAAGTAATAGTAGTATTTATAACTAGTCTAATAGAAATGCTATGTACCCCTAAATGTTAAAATTTTTATTTATACTGTATAATGTGTACTTAATGCGTAACTCTTAGTACACGAGTTCCACTCATACCTACAGGTATATTTACCGTACCGTTAAGGGGCTCAATTTGTTCCAATAGTTACTATTTATTGACCTTATGACGTTGATATGCAAATGTTAAAATAACTTTTAAAGGTAACAAAGTTGAAACGGGTTATCTTTGACTTATATCTGTGGTATCAAGCTATAAAGCTAAAAGTAGCGAACCAATAGTGTACGAGTTGAAATCCACAGAATCCGTGATTACACTAACTAGTAGTAACAATAAACAACTTTCAATTTTTCTCTTTTGAAGTTGAAATTTATTTTTTCAGTTGTTTAAATAATTTTCTAATTTCTATTCGGCACCAATGAATGTTACGATCTGAACCTTAACGACCATCTGTTTAAACTTCTTAATCTGAGTGACCTAGATATAACGCCGAATTCGAACGGCGTAGAAACTGCAGTCTTTATATTGTATACTTATATATAAATATATACTTTTTTTGTTGTACTAAATGTTTATTATGAATAACAGAGTTTTATCTTGCAAGAATGTTGATATAACTCGGGTTAAAATATAACCTACAAGTTAATTCGAATCATAAACCATATCTGTATCAGCTCTCATAAAAGCTATTAGCACTGTACCTAAATGCTTGTTGTGATAATACTATATTTTATTATGATAATATATATTATGCTTGTTATGATAATACTATGTCATAACCACTTCATGAAAGTCGTTTACGAAGCATAAAATGTTTATTCAAATACGCCTCTATTTTTCGATATAAATGTCACATATACGAAGGTGCTTCAAAAAGTTCACGACATGGAAGAAACGCGAGTTTCTTATTGACATCGTCATTAATGAAAGACTCATTACGAGTTTATACACCTCGCTTCAGTTTAATCGTGTCATTAACCTCTGACCTATCATCGGTCAAGCAACTCGCTCTGGAAAAATCATCGTCTATGGAGAACATCGAATTTCAAGTAGTAACCAAGTTTTCCTTCCTTCCAAGTGTTTTTCCTTACTTTGTCAGTGAGGAAAAACACCGCAAGTCATATTGGACGAGATATCATTGGTTTACGGGAATTCTTGTCCTGTAAAACCATGATTTATGAGTGGCATAGTCTCTTTAAACAAGGCAGAGATTCAATCGAAGGCGGCCCACGCTTAGGACAGCCGATCGAGGCCACCTCCACGGATGTTGTTGAAAAAATTGAAATATTTGTATTGGATTAAAGAACCCCGATTAAATAAGAAGCAGTTAGGACAAATGGTTGACGTATCTTCTGCAATCATTCTTCATGACCATCTTGACAATATGTTGACTGATCACGCGATTTTTGGGATCTCTGCGAGGGTAAGGATGAAATTTTGAGCCGGTTTGTCGAAACGAAATCGAAACGAAACTTGGGTTCATCATTACGATTTGGAATCCAAGCAGGATCCATGCAGTAGCAAAAAAACTGTATCCCACGCCCTAAGGAGTTCAAGATGTTGAATCGACCGGAAAATTCACGGCGACGATCTTCTGGGACACAGAGATGTTCTGCTCATTCGCTTCAAAGATAAGGGTGCTTTCTATAAAGGCCGAATACTACGCTGTCCTACTGGAACAGCTTAAAGACGCATCGAAGAAGAAAGGACACCCGCCTTACAGACCCAGACTTGGCTCCTACGACTATTATTTGTTTCCAAAAATTAGAAAGACGCTGCGTGGAGAGGTTAAGTCTGCAATTTCAGCTTATTTTCAAGACTAAGAGAAAACAATTTTTGAGGGTTAAGTAAATTAACTGATAGATTTGAGAAATGTATTAGGGTTAAGAGAGAACATAAAGAAAAAGAAAAGTAACACCATCTTTTTTGACCTTCCTTCCACCCCCTCGTATGCAATGAAGTTATGTTATGAGAATGATAATCGCAGAGGAAACGCTTAACTTCTTCCGTCACTGTCATGATATGTAGCTATTTTCAAAAAGCTTTAAGTACTGAGTAAATTTAATTTCGTTTCGTTTCAGTATTGCTATTAGGGAGAGTACGCCCATCTTATGCCTTCGATACTTTAGATGTTCAAATAGTTGTGAGGGTTTTACGTATTGCAAATTTTACAATTTCGATTGTAGTATATTATTGCTAGATTTGACGGACAAAACGTCTAATGCCGTTAACTGCTAAATATGGACACAAGGTCATGCTTTATTTCGCGTGCCTAAAGCGTGCACTAACTCACCCGTTTTCCGCTCGTTATATAGCTTAATTCGGCCCGTGGCCTAGCCTTGAAGTGTTTTTCTACTCCATTGACTATTTTCACAGTTGGGTAGGTAATTTGCATGCACGTTTTATTAGACGGATATAATATGTTAAGAGTATGATTCATAATATATGGGCAAATTACGAAAACAATGGCTAACTAGCGGAATCAGATCGGGTGTGGGTTTGTAGGTGAATGTCGTGTTAAATCGCATTTAATGCTGTTTGACACGGCTTTTTAACTAATAAGAGTAATTGTCAAGTTAGTTCCGTCATTTGAAGATTTAAAACGTTGAGACTTTCTGACTAATTTCCCCAGTATTGTGAGAGACTTTCTGACTAATTTCCATAGTAAGTGATAATTCTGTTTCCCCATTTAATGTAAGTTCGTATATTGATAAATTATACCGTAACGAAAAGTGAAACATTCGGTAGCGGTGAGGGCGAACGAGAGATAATTTTCCTTTGCCACTTCGGGTGTTAGTGAATAGCAGACCTCTAGTAAAATAGACGTAGTTTGTTTCAGTGATTGTTGTGCTCTCAGCCGTAATAAAGCCTATATTAATATTTATTTATTAACTAGCTGTACCCTAGATTTCGTTCGCATGGAATTCGGAATAGTTATTCGGAATTTTCTTTGTGTTTTGCTTCTTTTCATTTTTTTCTCTCTAAGCATAAGGTTTAATAAAACGCTAATAGATGACGTTGGCAGAACCAATATCGTAATATTCACCAAGTCAAAGTTTTTTTTAAATCTAATATATCCAGATAAAAAGTATCCTATATGTTGCTCGAGAGTATGGAATATTACCACACCTAATTTCAATAAAATCGGCCCAGTAGATTTTGCGTGATTGAAGAACAAATTAACAGACAGGCAAACATTCTAAAGAAAGGTTTTCCGGCTTCTATTAGCATTCTGTACGCTAAATCAACCATTATTTGCAAATTATTTTCCATGTACAGAATTCACTTTGTTTGTTATGTATACCAACTTTTGCCCTCGATTTCGTTCGCGGGGGTAATGAATTTAGTTTTTATATTTTTTTTTGTTTCTAAATTGGTAAGAGCTTCTCTATACATTATTATACTACTTATAGAACTAAATGAGAATTCTCAATTGTTTCTGAAAAAATCATTTTGAAAAATTACATTTCAAAGAAGAGTATATATATATATATATATATATATATATATATATATATATATATATATATATATATATATATATATATATCTGAAACACGCTTTAAATATATAATCAGTTTGATGTATAGAATCGTGTGTATTAATAATAGACACGCTCTTTGTTACACCTGAATATTACATAGACACGGTCTATTATTAACGCAAGTGATTCTGTGCATCACATTGAATATGTTACGGAACTATGTGAAATCTTCAATGAAAAAATCATGTCAAAGTTGCGATTTCAACGAAAGGAAATTATATTTTTTTTACAGAAACACACATTCATGCAAGTGATTCTTTGCATCACATTGAGTAGAAAATGTTACTGAACTATGTGAAATCTTCAATGAAAAAATCACTGTCAAAGTTGCGATTTCAACGAAAGGAAATTATATTTTTTTTTACAGAAACACACATTCGTGCAAGTGATTCTGTGCATCACATTGAGTAGAAAATGTTACGGAACTATGTTAAATTTTTAACGGTTTCTGAAATAATCACTGTCACAGTTGCGATTTCAACGAAAAGAAATTTAATTTTTTTTTTACAGAAACACACCTCAAATGGGAATACACCTCGATATACTAAGTTTGATATACAGAATCACCTGTGTGAATAATAGATGCGTTTTTTATTATAAATTTATAAAGACAGTTGAATGATTGATCGTATATTAAGGATTTTATTCAGTCAATTAAACGAAAATGTATACAGTATGATGTTGGAAAAGTTCGTGCGATCTATGTAACTGTATATACCATAAATTCAAAACGAAACTTATTACGTATGTCCTTATATTCACATACCTATATTTATACATACTTGCATTCTTACTCAATTCTCACGGAAAGTTCACGCAAGCGTTGAGTTCTCATACGTCAGGCGTTTAGATAAATTTAAATTTTTCCTCCATAACTTTCGTACGACTTTTTGAATGTTTGATACGTCCTCGCTTTCCTCGCTTGCGTAATGACAACGTTGCGATGTGAAGGTGCGGGTAACACCGCTTCTAATGTTGATATGTTCTTTTAACTGTTCTTAATTAGGTTAACTACATATAAAATACAAATTTGATATTCTGACGGACTAAAGGAAGTGTTTGAAGAAGTTAATGGACTTTTTCTTTCTTCTTATCATTACGAAATCCTCTATAAATATTGTTAAGCTGCCAAAAGGCTTGAAATTACAAATTGATAAGAAAGTTAAATATTATAATTAAATCGATGGCAGTCTCCTATGTCTCGGAATTCTGGTTTAGTCTCACTAAAAAAAACCAAGGCAAATTACTAAGGCTGTTTTGAATGACGTTGTTAACCAATTACGCTAAGGAAATATTATATTTAACTACCAGTTAATTGATTTCGGGAGTTTTTTAGAAAGGTTGTTGAGAGTGCAAGAATATTGATGTTAAGGTATAAATGCACTGAAGTGGCAGTAAGTCATTAAGTGCATTATCTCGAATAAAATGCATTTAAGTCGACATAAAGTACTCTATGAGTTCCGCTTTGATTATGATGTGAACATCGTCCCAAATATTTTGGGCCATATTCAACTGCGGCATTGCAAAATTTTGGTTCAGTTAATTCAAGAATTATAACTCCATTTCGGAGGCATTATTGAATTAGATATACATCGATTATGACCACTAATTAAAGAATATCTTCAAGCGATTACTCGTCAATTGTGTGCGAATCCCTTTCCGGACGTGTTGTTGGATTAGATATGTAAAGATTATGACTCCTAATTGAATGAAATCATCGGCTGACTATTCGTTAGTTGACCGCGAACCCAGTTCCGGGCGCATTGTTGAATTAGATATACAAAGATTATGACTCCTAATTGATTAAAAGCCTCGACTGACTACTTGTCTATTGGCTGCGAACCCCGTGGCGGACGCGTTGTTGAATTAAATATATAAGTATTATGACTCCTAAGTGAACAAGATCCCAGAATTACTCGTCAGCTGACGAACCTCATTCCGGACGTCTTGTGAATGTTGATTATAATTCCCAATTTAAGAAGATTCTACTAACTACTCCGCAATTGGCCGCGAACGCCGGAACGGGGTAGTGTAGTAGTCAGTTGACTATTGAATAATTAAAAAAATGCACCATTTCATCGTAATAGTCCAAATTTCTAAAAAATAGTTTCATTGTGGGAGATCGACGGGCGGAAGAATAAGAGAAAATTAGAACGATCCGTTTTATGACTACGGGACACAAAAAGAAACGTAGGTTAAAAACATGTTAAACAAAAAAGTTAGGTTATGAACATGTTAAACAGAAACTTAATCGATTTAACAATCTCTTTGTAATTGAACCAGGTCGAAACTTGATTGTTTTCTCGAGAAAATCATCATGTGTTTAATAATCATATTACTAGTGTTATTTGGGGTTCCATTAGATTTGAAATACACACTTGGTTATTGTGCTTTTGCGCAAGAAACGTGATGTTATTAAAGTCATTGGCCAATAATATATATGTTCTGTGTAATGTAATTAGTCTCGCAACGATGTTTTGGCACCGACACGGCCAGCTGCATAGCCCAGTTTCGGACTTTAAACGATGCGTCATGTTTACGCATTGGGCTCTCGGCCTCGTCGCATTGGGAGGAAGAGAGATGCGCTAATGTCTGTGAAGGCGAACTGCGCAAGGTCCAGCAGGTCTATCACTAGCGGTATGACCTCGGCAGTGTTGCGGAGCAATGCTTTTTTAGTTCAATTCGAGTGCGTAGGTACTTGTGATAATGGTGGGTTATTAATGATCGAAACGGTTAGATGTCTTGTTGTTACTTTGAGATTTTGGCAAGTGTTTTCGATAGTGTAGTTGCGAAATTCTCTGGGTGACACAGCATTCGTATTTATTATGTTATGATTTTAAATAGGGTTATGTTGCGTCAATAGAATCAATTAGGAGCACTGTCATGTTGCATAACTTCGCAGGTGTGTGATTTGTTATCGACTAGCGCGCCAGCCAGAGTTTTGACGATATTAAAGTATTCGTAACTCGGGTAATTTTACAAGTAAATCAACTTTTTTAGTATGGCTTTTTGTTGCTGTTAGTTAGATTTTTGTGTTTTCAGTAGTATAGTTGCGAAACTCGCTGGGTGAACGGCATTCGGATTTACTGAGTTATGATTTTAAATAGGGTAATGTTGCCATCAATAGAATCAATTAGGAACACTGTCATGTTGCATAACTTCGCAGGTGTGTGATTTGTTATCGACCACGCCAGCCAGAGTTTTGCATGTGTGTGATTTGTTATCGACCGCGCCAGCCAGAGTTTTGACGATATTTGAGTATTTATAACTCGGGTTACATTACAAGTAAATCAACTTTTAGTATGACTTTTTGTTGCTGTTAGAGATTTTTGCAAGTATTTTCAATAGTGTAGTTGCGAAATTCGCTGGTTGAACAGCATTTAGGAACATTGTCATGTTGCATAATCTCGCAAGTGATTTGTTATTGCTTAGCGCGCCACCCAGAGTTTTGATGATATTAGAATATTTATAATTCGGGTAATTTTACAAGTAATCAACTTTTAGTATGGCTTTTTGGAAAGAGGATATTTTTCTTTAACAAAGTTACCATTTTTTAATTTTTCAAAATAACATTGGTCTCAGCCGTTTGGTTTGTACGTATGTACTTATGTATATACGCTACTGGTCGCAATTCTTGACCGATTTTGGTATCTCTTTTTTTCTATCTATTATTTAACTATGGAAGCTTGTTTATTTCACAATGATTTGTAGTTTATTTTAATTTTTATGAATAATTTTCTGCAAAACTCCCTTTTTCGTGCTAGGTAATAAACAGTTCTCATCTTCTGTTTTGTGTGGATTCATCTCTTCCCTCTTTTCTACTGTTGTTATTGTTTTTATGTTTCTGTGCCTTAAAAGGAAAAAAAGGAACCCTTATAGAATCACTTCGTTATCTGTTTGTTGGTCTGTCAAGACCTTTTTTCTCGCATTTGTGCCGCATATTTGGACAGTTGCAAATAAATCAAAACCTATGATCCATGAAGAAGAAAGGTAAATCTGTGAATAGCAATCGATTATTCATATAAAAAACATGAGAATCATACAAATATTATAACGATAAAAAATAGTAACGCAGCTTAAAAAAATACTAAGCTTCTTTTATATGTTGACGAGAGAAGAAGTTAAGCGAAAAAATAAGAAAATAAAACGAAAGAAGAAATAAAGAAAAGTTTTTCAGCTTTACCTAATGACCAAGGAACTCACAATTTCCTCATGGCCTTCTGTCCTCACAGATACTACAGTTTTAGACAGATCTGCATGAAAGTTTCCAATCAGATGCTTTGCATGGAAATCTAGATAAATGTCTAGGGAAACATACTCATAAAGTAGAGACGAGTTTTTATCACATCTCATCCATTGCTGTATCATTGTGGAGGCTTTTAAAACGAAAGTGAGGTTCTATTTGTCATATATAATTTGTAAGCCCTGTTTGCGAAATATTATACTCCAAAGCGACGTGCAATAATATTACACAAGTTCAGTTATCGATAATCACAAATATACATTTTTCAACCATGGGTTTAGAAGATTTTGGATACTAATATTCGATTAAAACTTTTAGTTAAAATTAAATTATATTGGTTAACTTGTGTCAACAATTTCAAGAGACACAGATAACTAGAGAAACCTGCTTTATACACGTTTTAACACGCACTTATTTGATTTTTTTTAACTATAGACCATTACATTTCGATCGAATGATATAATTATAATAGGCCATATAACACTGAAGGCTTACTAAAATTTTTGAAGTTCAAGGCATGAAAATGGAGGTAGGTTAATTAAGTTGATTTTCTCAGGTTGAAATAAAGAAATGCATATTTTGGTGTAATTAAATATATATTTCACCGTTTATACAGTTATTACGTAACAGCGAATAAATTAATGTATTTATGGTTCCTTTTCATCTGGTCACAACTGGGACCAGCAGCAAGTATTGTATATTAAACAGCTGATACAGAATTCGCGGTTACGGACCGCATCCGTTTTATTTATAGACGCGCGCATAAGTAGGTGGTATGTTAGTGGCGTATGGTTTGAAAGATAAAAGTACACGGTTGGTGCGTGTGCATTTTAAAACACTATGTAATAACGTAACTTCCTTGTGCAGGCTTTTGAGTATCAGAACGAACCGTACGCTTCTAATAGGTAAACTGTTTATTTTAATAACAGAGCGGATCAAAGTTGATTTAAATAGTGACCGATATAATTATAGCAGGAGTCGTTTATTTGGGCCAGGTGGTTTTGACAACATCTTAGGATAAAAAGCTGATGTGATCACAGTTAGGATCGTCGTAGTGAGGATCATGAAAAGTTTGTCTTATCTCAGTTAGGATCATCTCATTGTCAGTTAGAGTCATGAAAAATTTGTCTGCTTTCAGCTAGGATCATAATAAAATTGTCTGGTCTCAGTTAGAATCATCTCATTGTCAGTTAGTCATGAAAATTTTTATTTCAGCTAGGATCATAATAAAATTGTCTGGTCTCAGTGATCATCATAGTTGGGATCACGAAAATTTGTCTGATCTCATTTAGGATCATGAAAATTTGCATGATCTCAATTCGGATCATTTCAATTAGAATCATGAAAGTTTGTCTGACCTTAATTTCTGGGTTTGACCCTTTGTGACGTGCAGCGCCTTATAAAATATTTCAAAAACCGATAAGAATCCCGTTAACCTGATTTTAAAAGACTTATAAGAAATGTGTAATCATAAATTGTTAATGTAAATGCTCATTATAACATGTTTTATCATTTTCGTCGACGTGGTATGTTAGGTTGATCATAAGACAGACGACCTTTCACTGCGCGACGCACCGTGGGGACCCGGATTCGATTCCCGACCGCTCGTCAAGCGGAGTTGTACGTACCGGTGTAATGGTTGGCTGTAAGATATTATTCTCGTAGCAGTAAGTCTGCCATATGTATCAATTAAATACATTAAAGTAAACAAATAAATATCTGAATAAATATTTCTACATATTTTTGCCTTAATTCAAAAAATATTCTTGGCTGTCGGTCGTTCAGATTGGATTTATAATTCGAAATTTATATACGTCTGTATATATTGCCTTTATATATGAGAAACACATCCATCAAACAATCCAATAGGTCCAATGCGACTACAGTTGGAATAATACTTGATCGCGAAAGATGAGTATAAAATTTGTTTTAATACTTTTTCTACCTAATAATAAGTCAAAAAATATCGTGTGTCAAATTGAGCTATACCTGAAACATTATAATATAAGAAGTCATGAAATTTAAAGGTGGCATATTGTATATAGCATGTATGAGAATTAGCGAATCCAAAGAAGTGTGCCAGAATAAAGAAGTACAGCATCCTATCATCGCTGTCTACCATGCCTCGGAGGGAGATGATTTAAAATTAAAGGTAGATGTGAAAAAACAAATCAAAAAACAGTCAGATTGTGAAAAAAAGAGAATAGAAATCCTAAATATTCTTAATTTCGGGCATGTTGTTAACTAAATTAGTTTATAGATTTATTTGATATATAAGACGTGTTATATTTTTTATTGGCTACCATACTTTTATCTGATATAACTCTGATAAAGATCTCAACTACTTGTTGACAGGTTTGTCAGAATTTTATGTTTTTAATTATTAAAGGTGGAAACTTCACAATGTCGCCGATTATGTTTAATAAACTTGTCCAGATCGAGTTAAAATTTGATATGTAGCTCGTTCCTAGTTGGTTGAGTGGCTCATGAAGGCATTACAAATTTTTAATTACAAACATTTTTCGGAGAAACCGATAAACGTAAATGCGGATTCGGGGACATTCACATTGAATTTTAAAGTCTTAATAAAGATAATAATTATTAATTCAGTCATGTTGTAGTTCCTTCACAGAACGAGAATACCTTATAATTTTATTGTCTGTCTGTCACAGCTTCGTAGTTTATACAGTTTCAAACCTATGTTCATAACATTTTAGAAAGTAGATTTTTTATTCCGCGATCTCACGATAAGTGACAAAATATTAAAAAAGAATTGAGTACGTGCGATTCAGTACACATGACAGGAGTGAAACTTCTTGCGCGATCTAAACCTCGATTTGCAAATTATATTAGAGAGAGATAAAATGTCATTAGAAATCTAAGTAAACATTTAAAAACATGTAATAAAATCTTCATATCAATTTATATAGATAATTGTCAATTAAAGAAATAGCCGCGATGCCAGTACCAGAACACGGCTAAATACGGCTGAATGAAGTCGAAATGTATTGCTCTGGTGTAAAATATATTTACGACAACTATGTATGCGAGTTCATTGCGGATTTATAAATAAATTAAGAACATATGTTGTTAGCCTTGTTATAAATGAAGTACACGCAAAATTAATAATAAGTCAATCATAAATAGATACCATCATAGATCATAGATAACATCATAGATCGACAAAATAATAAACAAATCTTAAATAGATATATAAATCGACAAAATTTTGACAGTTTACTTTTGATACATATAACATACAAAACAGCTGATAGCACTAGTAGGCACAATTTTTGTTTGTTTTCGCGGATACAAAAACTTCTTGTCTTATTCTATCGTGTTCGTATTTTTCTCGCTTGTTAGCTAAGTACCTACTTTCCATCCTTCTTGCGATAGATTCGTTTACATTCAGACGTTATAACTAAACGTCGCATGGAAAACGTCCATCGCGTCCAACGAGAGATGCGTACAAGACGGCTCACGAGAGACGAGATGAGCTATGGAACCATTCCGACGCGTACTTGATAGAATTTTCAGACATTTTAGTGTAATATAATAAATAAACATCTGATTTTGTTGCTTATATAAATAGGTACGTAAGCACGAAACTCTCGGCGCGTGAGTTCGGCCCTATCGTTCCGATTTATTGGTCCGTAAACAATGTAAGCACCGTGTGCTACCGGCACGCGCGCTAATATCGCGTGGGAGAATTTTTCTATTCCCTCATGCGAGAGTAAAAAATTGTTGTGAGATAATTTGATATGCTCGAGCCGTAATTAAGCCACGACGCGTGTTTAGTATGTACGGCGCCATGAATATTCATTAAATTCACGGGTGCATTATTAATATTCATGAGTTTCTGTTTACCTACAATGCGAAATATGTCCATTGTTGCCGAATCACGCGTGATCGCATTCGCCTATTCTTCGCATCGGCGTGTTCGATGCCTCGTGCGAAGGCGAGAAGTGAGTTTTGTGAATTTGTTGAGTTTATGCGTTATGAGGTCGACTAAGATTTATCGAACTTTCAGAACGAAGGGGACATAATTTGGCAATCGTAACTTTGAGAAGACGACGTTAAAAGTTTTTGCCCTGATCTTCTGCTGTTATCATAGGATATGCATATAAGGTAGACTAGTTCCCGACAATTGTACCAATTGTTTTTGGCGATGACTGAAACTGAACTTAATTCTCTATTGCATTATTATTTTGGATATAGATATTGTTATAATACGGAGAGTACCTATATGAATTATTTGAATGTGTATATGACTAGGGTATCGACAATTTTTTTATTTCGTATATCACGATATCTTTAAGCTGACTAATAAAAATATTTTTAATAAACCCTAAAAATTAACTATGTCATAAACGTTTAAAATTAATGATTATACTCGGACGGTAATACTGCATTGTGACGTCATATTTAGTAATGCTCATTGTATTCTACGAAACCTAATGAGACAGGAGGGTATTACTAGTGTATCCCCATCATTAAATGTAGAAGTTCACAACTCATTTATTTCAATTAACATATATTTTCTTGATATGGCTCATTGTATTCTACGAGACCTAATGTGACAGAAGAGTATCACTACTATATCCCTATCATACAATGTAGAAGTTCATAACTCGCTTATTTCAATTGACATATATTTTCTTGATATGGCTCATTGTATTCTACGAGACCTAATGTGACAGGAGAGTATCACTACTATATCCCTATCATTCAATGTAGAAGTTCATAACTAGCTTATTTCAATTGACATATATTTTCTTGATATGTTACAAAAGCAGCAAAATTTAATTGACTAACTACTCAATTTGCGGTTTCTTGATCGGATGGTTATACTTTTGGCTAGCCGTATGAATGTTTCTCTCCGCCACACATATATGTACACATTGTATCGTACGCATATACGTAGGTCTACATTATATAAGTATACGTATGTACACATACAAACTAAAGTCTATATTTTATAATCGTCGGTGCGTCTGTTACTGATCCTATAATTTCTGAACGACTTGTCCGATTGAGGTCATACTCACACAATATGTATGTTTTGTCAAGACAATGGTTTGTAGCTTTATGGTAGGATTCGACAGGAGTCACTGTAGTAAAATTTTTAACAAACTCTTTATTTATGGACCAAAATGACTCGTATCAACAATATGTCGTTTAGTGCCAAAAAAGAAAATCACAAAATCTGAACCTTTTTTGCCTTTCTGGTAGAGCTGTGTTTAAAGGGCAGAACAATGTCTGCCCGCCAACTAGTGTAAAATAAGACACTAACTTAAGAATAGTTGAAAGAGTTATTGAAATCGACGTGTCGAGTTTGGACGAGTAGACAATATTTTGTATAAAAAAATAATTTTTTATACAAAATATTGTCTACTCAGAACTCCAGTTAATTTCAGTTTTTATACAAAATAGGAGTTTTTATACAAAATATTGTCTACTGGTCCAAAGTCGATTTAGTTACTATTTATTATAATAAGATGTTATGATTCGTGTTTATTAAATATTTGTAGATGGAGAGTTTTTCTCTTTCCTTGTACGTACAGTATAAGTGTCAAATTTATACAAGAATGGTCGTAGTCTAACTTTAAACCTATAGTGTAAGAGCGTAGCTTAGTTGATTGAAGCAAGCGGAAGTTGGATAATAGACGGAAAATGTTATGTAAAATTCTTCTAGACGTATTACTGAAAATGACCACAAGTAAATGTCTAGAACACCCCACTCCCTCCATATCTTTGAAACAACTAAGAATAAAGTTATGAAAAAAAGACAAGCTGACATATATTATTTTAAACTTAGCGGGATACTGCAGAGAGATGATTCTAGGTTTCATAGCTTTTGAAAAATACGTGAATTTTTTTACGCCTATGAAAGATATGCTAGATAGTATATTTGCATGGTGAAAAATAATCTTAGATTTTACCATGCGAGCAATGCTTTGTTTAAATTTTCGAATCATCGTAGTGCGGATTCCCGTTGTACCTATCATGTTTCTTTAATCATGCAAAATTTTCATATGTAAACTTAGATTAATACAAAAAAGGGAAGATACGGTACGCTTTAACGGTGCGCGATCCGCGTAAACCAGGTCCAATGGACCTAGTTGTGTTCTGTTCAATTTAGTCGTACACAGACCGGCGGTTCGCATAGACGTGGGGTTCTTGAAATTAAAATTGCCAATATTATTAGTCAAATCGATCCAAAAATGTTTACTAGTGCTTTTACCACATTCATTAACCATTCACAAAACAGGACACATGACGTTTCTTTTCATGCGTAATTACATAAATAATGTTATAAGTTTTTAAAAATATTTTCTTTCTTTACCGTCATGTTCAAATGACAGCAGCATGCGCAAACGCCGCACCGTGAGAATCTATAGTACTAGCACTGCGTTCGGTGCAGTCTCAATGCATCGCTTTGTCTCTTTCGGATAATTTTACATGTAGGCAATTTGTGATTGCAGCTATGAGAGTTTGTGTGCGTGTAGTTGTACCTATGCCCGTTTTATATTTTCATAAAGTAAGAGTGTACAGTATCTTCACTTTTTTGTTTTCATCTAAGTATATATAATTTTTTTTCTATCATTACAGTTTAATTTTAAAGGCCAAAACATTTTGGGATACTTAATGGTTAATATGTGTATCTATTTTAATTATTGAATTTTTATTTCTTTTTTAGCCATAATTACTACATGAATAAATGCTTAAAAAGCTGAATTAATTGCGAGATTTAGCTTTATTAATTTTCTCTAACTTGGTTTAGCTTTATTAATTTCGCTATAACTTTTACTTAAGTTAAAGCGTCATTAATGTTGTACTTCATAAAACATCTAAAAAGATTATCTTCACATCTAACTGTTCATCAGTATAAAAGCAATAGGGTGAATTAAACTGCTTCGTCATAATCCCCTGCGGCAGGTAGTCTCCTAGGATTACACCACCGAGCTATCGAAGTGAGCGCGAACGCTCTCCTAACGAAGCGTGAATAGGAAATACATAGATGTAAATAAAATTTAAGTGTTTGTCTGTATTTTTGTTTTATCAGTTTTATTGACTAATTGTTATGATGGTGCTCGGTGACTACGTATATCTTGGAGCTTTGATTTCGATAATCGTCGTGATTTTCGATAACGACGGTCGCGTAGATGAAGTGAAAAGAGGTATGGCCGTAACTAGAACTGCAATGGGTATAATATAAATAAAATAAGGAGGAACCAAAACATCAGCAAAACCTGTAAGATCCATATCGTTCGAGTTTATGTATTCTCCATATTTCTGTATGTCGTAGGAATATGGACGTTTCGAGAAATCGAGGAGAAGAACACAGATGCTCTGTAAATGTAGTACTGGAGAAGACTACTGGGAATATCCAAGACTAAATTCCGATCTAATATCTCCTTACTCCAAGAACTTGGCATAAATCACCATCTATCGACATTAGTATAGTCTAGGGTATTCAAATTCTTTGGCTGTGTCTTAGGGAGGAACGAGAGCTCCATAGAGGGTCTCGTCATACAGGGAACAATACATGGCACCAGATGAATCCGCTTTCGGCAGCCCTTTGCACGAGTGTTAGAAAGTGTGAGAAATATTCAAATATTATTCATAATCGTTTCTTTAGCATTAAGAAATTTAGCTAGGATGCCCCATTCCTTAACAATTTATTTCCATCATGTTTTAGGTTGTTTGTTTATTTTCGAGTTTGTTAAGAGAAGTAGCTTTTCGATGCTATTGGATTGGTATTTGTCATAAAAATAAGCATGATCTCATGTCATTTTCACACTCTTATAAACTTGTGAATCTGGGACAAATGACAAATCTAAGTTGGTGACATGTACCAACAGGGAATTTGTTAATCAGTTTGTCGTAGTATTTGAACAAGAAGTTCTAAGCGGTGTTCCAAAATTGATTATCATTTAATTCGTCTTCTTAAGTTTTTATGTAAATTTGGAAAAAAAATCATTTCTATAAATTAACAACATGACAAATCTAAGTTGGTGACATGTACCAACAGGGAATTTGTTAATCAGTTTGTCGCAGTATTTGAACAAGAAGTTCTAAGCGGTGTTCCAAAATTGATTATCATTTAATTCGTCTTCTTAAGTTTTTATGTAAATTTGGAAAAAAAAATCATTTCTATAAATTAACAATATGCTTTGAATTTGTAGGGCATTTCAGAACTATACGCCATATTTAATACACTTTATTAAATATTCCTTTTTGAATTATGAAGTAGTTAGTAATTCAAAGTTCAAAGAAGAAAGGTCATAGCATTCTGAATAATGAAGAAATATTCTTCAGATTTTGATTTTTTCAAAATGCTAACTTATCTGAGTTAAACCGGCGAAAATGGGCCTGGCGTTACAAAAATAGAGTACAATTTTTAAGTGATGCTTTTTTAAAATATAAAAAGCAAGAAATTCAGCCATTGGCAATCAGGGAAGGGCAAAAAATTAAATACGATTTGTGACCGTAATACTAAACAAAAAAGCTATCTTCATAAATGCATATATATTATATTTTTAATATACCAAAACTTGTCAGTAGCAAATAAAAATAACAATAAAAATGGGATAAAGTACATGATAACTTTTTAGAAACGATTGTAAGAACTATTTAACACCGATTGATCTTTTAATGTGTAGCCATTGCTTAAATTAATTAAAGCTAAACTGTAAACTAACAAAACGAACGTCAATATGTTCGTTTTGTGTTGTCAAAATTAATATTTGTTTCGTTCTTTTCAAGTTTTACGTGGCTTTTTTCGATTATCATATCGGACCCGGAACTTTTATGGATTAGTATGTTATACCTGTATATGGAGGATATAACGGAGATACGAGCATTTACAAGTTAATAATAACAAAGGCAAGATTTCTTGTTTGTCTGATTGAAAATTTAAAGTAAACTTTTAAGGAGTTGATTTTTTCGTTTTCTCTATTTAAGAGTGTCACTTTTATTATTTTACTTATTTTACCTTTACCTAACACTTTGTGAGCTTTTTCCGGTCTCTTTCAGCGGAAAATTGTGCTTTGTTTTTTGTGTCTCCGCCTTGATGTGTCTCCGTTTGTCTCGCCTGACTACTACCTGCTTAAAGACTGTTACATATAAAATGCTTAAACTTAAGTTGTACTATTCTTATTCTGAGAATACTTATACCGTTCATAAGGTTGGTATAACGAAATAAACCGAGTAAAACGATAGAATAACTCTTCCGAAGTTATTTTGAAAATCAAACGTGGCAACGTCGCATTTCATAAACGAACACGTAAAATATGAGGTTGTGTTTATAATTGTGAATGTAAATTGCATCTGTCATATCAGATGGTTTCTTTAGAGCATCGTTAAAATTTATTTTATTCCTTGTTTGTGTCTGTTCTTTTTGAATTTTTCTCTTTTTCCCATTATGAAAAAGAATGCGATGGTAAAAAAAGAGCATGAGCTACGTATAAAAACGTCATTAGAACAGCATGAACAAATAATGGCTAATTTAAAATTTCGCTATAACGTTTTGGAAAATTTTTTTTTGACATAAAATATTTATAATAAGTGAGAATATAACTTGAATTTTATTTAATTTAAAAATCGTCATCAATAAATATTGCTATTTTTGTAGCTACGTGCAGTACATCAAATAATACCTCTCCTAGATAGTTTCGATTGTACGAATTGAATTATAAAAAGCCGTTTTCTTTAAAATAATTATAAACACAATTGAATTGCAAAAAACGTGCTGTTATATATAATTGCCGAAATGTCAACATTTTTAGGTTATACCAAAGTTAAACTTAGGTCGAGGCGGAAATAACGCTTGACAGATGAAGTTATGACTAACTTGTCATATACTGAGCTCATTAATCGCATTTTTATCTATTCCCTGTTTATGAAAGGTATAATTTTCTATTTCAAGTTTATAAGTAATAATGTTATCTTACCCATCACTGTGCATAGGACACAGTGATGGGTAAGATTACAGCAACTGTACGATTAAGTAGTGGCCGAAAATATCTTTTCATATGCCATTGGAGAAGCTTCCAAAAGACTGCCATGATTATACTTTATTCGATGGGAATAATAATGAAATTTAATAAGAATATCTTTGTTGATAAAAAAATATTTATAAATGCTATTATCTATGAAAGGGTACTTTTTGATATCTAGGCTTTCTGTTGTGCTAAGTTGAAACTATGAGTAGATATTGATATCAGTATTTATTCTTACTTTTGAATTGCTGAAACAATCTTTGTTGATACAACAATATTTATAAATGCTATTATCTATAAAAAGGTACCCTTTGACATCTAGGCTTTTTGTTGAGCTGAGTTGAAACTATGAGTAGATATTGATATCAGTATTTATTCTTACTTTTGAGTTGCTGAAACAATCTTTGTTGATAAAAAAAATTTTATAAATGCTATTATCTATAAAAAGGTACCCTTTGACATCTAGGCTTTTTGTTGAGCTGAGTTGAAACTATGAGTAGATATTGATATCAGTATTTATTCTTACTTTTGAGTTGCTGAAACAATCTTTGTTGATAAAAAAAATTTTATAAATGCTATTATCTATAAAAAGGTACCCTTTGACATTAGGCTTTTTGTTGAGCTGAGTTGAAACTATGAGTAGATATTGATATCAGTATTTATTCTTACTTTTGAGTTGCTGAAATAATCTTTGTTGATAAAACAATATTTATAAATGCTATTATCTATAAAAAGGTACCCTTTGACATCTAGGCTTTTTGTTGAGCTGAGTTGAAACTATGAGTAGATATTGATATCAGTATTTATTCTTACTTTTGAGTTGCTGAAACAATCTTTGTTGATAAAAAAATGTTTATAAATGCTATTATCTATAAAAAGGTACCCTTTGACATCTAGGCTTTTTGTTGAGCTGAGTTGAAACTATGAGTAGATATTGATATCAGTATTTATTTTTACTTTTGAATTGCTGAAACAATCGTTGTTGATAAAACAACATTTATAAATGCTATTATCTATAAAAAGGTACCCTTTGACATCTAGGCTTTCTGTTGTGCTAAGTTGAAACTATGAGTAGATATTGATATCAGTATTTATTATTACTTTTGAGTTGCTGAAACAAGTTTAATTTAAACTATAAGTTATTTTGCAATCTTGAGTCGGCATGCACGAATCATTTTCCAAAATATATTTTCTTCAAAGGTACAAAGATGCTTTGCCAAATTGCCTGATTATGACTTTGATTCTCAGATAGATAGATTAAGGATGACACCAGTGATTTTAAAACATTTCCCAAATTATATAGATTGCAATGTATGTATGTGAATCTAAGCATCGAAGCCAATGCGGTTGCTTCCTTTTTCTCTTCCTTACTTCCTCTATCATCCTTGGTATAATTCGCTCGAAGTTTGAAGGGATATAATGTTACTTATTTTTCTTTTTCTGTTTTTCAGCGGAAAAAATCAAAGTTATAATATCTTAGATAAATATAGGAAAACTCATGAACGCAAATTGTTTGATGTACCTAGTTGCGAACTATATGCATTGGCACCCGTTTGCCGTGATATGGATCTTGTAAACTATCTCCTCACTAAAGAATGGCCTAAATTCGCAGTGAATGAGAATCTAGTTAGGTTTTATTTTTGTTTTTGCAATTGATAATCTGTAATGTATTGTTTTATGAACAATAATTAAATAATATTGAACAAACCATTGTCTAACTTTGCGCACCTATGGCGTTTTATTATGAGGTAATTATAACATTTTCGAACTGGCTCATTCCTCGAATATTGCAGTATAATAGTTACTTAGTCATTCGTTTTACGCTATTTTATACTATATATAGTAAAAGTCGTAATTATAACATTCTGTATATATATACACGACTGATGATATATATACACCATTCTGAGCTACTTTCGACCACCTATAATTCGAAATCTAATTGAGACTTATAATTTTGTTTGTCTGTTAATACACATTACCTGAATCCTAAACCTCCTTATTCTTTCAATGTTAACTTGGTAAGTTATAACAAACCTGTCATCGATTTCTAATTTACAATGTAAAAAGTAAAAATTTGGAAAGTCTGTGATTAAAATTTTAAGGAAGTTCTATTTTTCCATAAATTTTTAAAGAATTTTACATTAATTTAGATATAAATTCTTTTGTCGGCGAAGCTAACGAACCGGTTAGAACCGGTAGTCGTTTACTCAGCGTGTTCGTATTTAGTCGGTAAACTATTCTCTAGTAAAAGGCTAATCGAAATTTGTTTAGTAGTTTTTATGCATTCTTTTATACTCGAAGCTAACAAACGGACTTGGTCTTGTTACACTACCATTATTTTACGTTTATGTTTTTGATGGGATCGTACTTTGACGGGCGTTTTACTATGATCGTATTAGTCGTTTACTCAGTGAGATTGTATTTAATCGGTAAACTATTGAGTAGTGAAAGGCTAATCGAAATTTGTTTATTAGTTTTAATGCTATTTTTTCAAAGGCGTAGTTAACAAACCGACTTGGTCTTGTTATCCTACCATTATTTGACATTTATGTTTTTTGTTGGAATCGTATTTAGTCGGTCGGTGTGATCGTATTAGTCGTTTACTCAGTGAGATTGTATTTAATCAGTAAACTATTCCGTAGTGAAAAGCTAATCAAAATTTGTTTCTAACTTTTTATGCAATTCTTTTATAGGTGAAGTTAACAAACCGACTTGGTCTTGTTATCCTACCATTATTTCACATTTATGTTTTTTGTTGGAATCGTATTAGTCGGTCGGTGTGATCGTATTAGTCGTTTACTCAGTGAGATTGTATTTAATCAGTAAACTATTCCGTAGTGAAAAGCTAATTTCTTTTATAGGTGAAGTTAACAAACCGACTTGGTCTTGTTATCCTACCATTATTTCACATTTATGTTTTTTGTTGGAATCGTATTTAGTCGGTCGGTGTGATCGTATTAGTCGTTTACTCAGTGAGATTGTATTTAATCAGTAAACTATTCCGTAGTGAAAAGCTAATCAAAATTTGTTTCTAACTTTTTATGCAATTCTTTTATAGGCGAAGCTAACAAACCGACTTGGTCTTACTACACTACCATTATTTTACGTGTGTCTTTTTGGTGCGATCATATTTAGTCGTCGACTAATTTAGTAGCGAAAGCTAACTGAAATTTGTTTAGTAATTGTTATTCAATTCCAGAGGAAATTAAAATTATAGAAACAAATTTATTGTTCTACTTCCATCACGCAAATAGTCATTAGTGATCTATTTTGTACACCCGTATGTGTGGTGCACATGGTCAAGACTGTCAGTCGAACTTACAGTTAAAAACATATTTCTGTTTCTTATAAACTGTCACTCGAGTCGGAACAAGAGTCTATTTTACTAACCGTGCCCTAATACACGTTACAATCGCTAAATTATGTATACGAAATACGTTTTTAACAGTCGGTAAGTCCGATTGACAGTCCTGACCATGTGTGGTGTATACGGGCGTTAGACAATTGTGAGGGCAATCAGCGTTGACGCCTCGGTTTTGGTTTTTCAATTAATCCGAGTGGAGCCGGGAGAGCCGTAGCTAGCGAGTAACACAAAAGAATATGCATAATTTTATCACCCTATACGTATTTTTCGCAGCCTCATTGTTCGTGACGGCTTAATTTGTCCCCGTATCTGCGGCGTTTGTCCATTTGGGTGGCGTCTGCATTGTTCGGCCGGTCGCTTGTGAGCGTTTTATTTATGCGTTCGGAGCGGGCCCTCGCTCTATTGTGTGCGGGGCTCAGCCGGTCCCGGTCGGACCGATGGTTTTTTATTGTGGCACCGTAGGGCTGTCGAGTGAGGGGTTGTGAATGGAATCGGATTGAATTTGGTGTAGTGTTTCGATGCGGTATTGAAGTTTTTGTCTGATGCGATAAGTCACTTCAGTTTTAGATATAAAAAGTTAGTTTGTCACGATGAAGAGCTTGGGTTTGTTTATGACTGGCAATATACGTAATCAATATCGTAATTAATAAACTATCTCATAATACAATGTGATATGAAAAGCGTTGTTGGGTTTAATATTTTTTCGGGATGCTACGAAAATTTATGAAAAAACCCTTGTGTTTTTTAATCAACTTGAGACAAAAAAATCATTAATAATTGTAGTTTAAAAAGCTTTAACTTCTCTTACGGAAACTAATTAAAACGTTTGTCACGATAGATTCTTGATTTTATTGTGTATTTAAAAGAAATGAAATATTTAAAAATTACAAACAATCCCATCTGTGCATAAAATAACTGAAAGGAAAAAACAGGCCTTAAATAAATTAGTTGTGTAGATTTGCATCGCTGTTTGTTATATACTCATTTTAACTTGATTTTGTTATTTTGTATTTTGTTCTGACATCTTTATAAAAAAATCCTCTAAGACTTTTCGTTGATGAATGTTATAAATGCGAAAACGAGTTTGTTTTTTTATAAATGCGAAAACGAGTTTGTTATTTTATATGTTTGTTTCGCTTTCACACTTTAACTGCTTAACCGATCTCCTTGAATGTTTGCAAACATGTAGTCTGTGTCTTGTAGATGAACATAGGATTAAAAAAACCTTGTTGTGGATAAGAGCATGAATATAAGTATGTATTTATATTTATGCAATGAGTGGCTAACATCGTCCACCTTGAGATCCAATATGTTTACAAGAACATTATTTTTAAATTACACTACCGTTATTTTATTTTTCCCCGCGAATGAAGCCGCGGGTTAAAGCCAGTTAACTACGAATGACATTATTAACATCCCCATAACAGACTTGTTCTAAGTTGGCAAGTGAGCCGTTGATTATGTTTCTTTAAATCATTGAACTTGTTTGACGATTATGTATAAAGTGTATTCATTAATATAATTAAATATAAAAAATACTTAAAGATTTGTTAATTCGTGCTGTTAAATAAACTCAACTTTAATCACGTTTCGCCCCTAAGGAATATACAAATTTATATACATTAGGTTTATCTTTATACCTAACACGATCATGACTTTTGTTATCTATGTTCTACTATCTACTATTTGGAATGGGTTACCATTTTAGGTCGATTGCTTTAGCAGTTTTGAAATAATTAAATATGAATCAGAATACGAACGAATCGTTTTTGACATTTTGTCAAGTGTCTGCACATAAAATTTCGATAAGTGTCTTACACAAATTTAATTTATAGAGTTTCGTAGTGTGACAAGAAAACATTATAATTCCGTTATATACGCCCGTCTATCACATATCAAGGACTATCTATCCATGTAAACTTTGTTTCGGTACATAAAAAATATGAAGAATAAGTTGTGGAAAACATTAGATAAATTTTGGAATTTTTGTCGGTTTTCTTTTCTGTTTGTCTGTTTTTGTATTTATGCAGACATCACGTGAAAACTGCTTATACAATTCGGACGGAGTATTCAGAAAATATAAGAATCAACCTGCTGTAATATTTATTTAACCGTAATCGGTTCACTTAAATGGAAGATATGCAAATTTAATATTTTCAAAAATTTATTTACATTGTATCAATACAACAAGAAAGAAGCTTCTAGCTACTCGATGCGTCGTCACGTGAAAACTGCTGATACAATTCGGACGGAATATTTAGAAAAAAATAGAATCAACTTGCAGTAATATTTATTTAACCGTAATCGGCTCACTTAATCGGAAGATATGCAAATTTAATATTTTCAAAAAATTATTTACATTGTATCAATACAACAAGAAAGAAGCTTCTAGCTACTCGATGCGTCGTCACGTGAAAACTGCTGATACAATTCGGACGGAATATTTAGAAAAAAATAGAATCAACTTGCAGTAATATTTATTTAACCGTAATCGGCTCACTTAATCGGAAGATATGCAAATTTAATATTTTCAAAAATTTATTTGCATTGTATCAATACAACAAGAAAGAAGCTTCTAGCTACTCGATGAGTTGTCACTTGAAAACTGGTGATACAATTCGAACGGAATATTTAGAGATAAATAGAATCAACTTGCAGTAATATTTATTTAACCGTAATCGGTTCATTTATTGGAAGATATGCAAATTTAATATTTTCAAAAATTTATTTACATTGTATCAATACAACAAGAAAGAAACTTCTAGCTACTCGATGCGTTGTCACGTGAAAAATGCTGATACAATTCGGACGGAATATTTAGAAAGAAATAGAATCAACTTGCATTAATATTTATTTAACCGTAATCGGTTCATTTGTCGGAAGATATGCAAATTTAATATTTTCAAAAATTTATTTGCATTGTATCAATACAACAAGAAAGAAGCTTCTAGCTACTCGATGCGTTGTCACGTGAAAACTGCTGATACAATTCGGACGGAATATTTAGAAAGAAATAGAATCAACTTGCATTAATATTTATTTAACCGTAATCGGTTCATTTATCGGAAGATATGCAAATTTAATATTTTCAAAAATTTATTTGCATTGTATCAATACAACAAGAAAGAAGCTTCTAGCTACTCGATGCGTTGTCACGTGAAAACTGCTGATACAATTCGGACGGAATATTTAGAAAGAAATAGAATCAACTTGCATTAATATTTATTTAACCGTAATCGGTTCATTTATCGGAAGATATGCAAATTTAATATTTTCAAAAATTTATTTACATTGTATCAATACAACAAGAAAGAAGCTTCTAGCTACTCAATGCGTTGTCACTTGAAAAATGCTGATACAATTCGGACGGAATATTTAGAAAGAAATAGAATCAACTTGCATTAATATTTATTTAACCGTAATCGGTTCACTTAATCGGAAGATATACGAATTTAAGATTTTCAAAAATTTATTTACATTGTATCAATACAACAAGAAAGAAGTTTATAACTACTCGACGTGTAGTAATTACAAAAATGTATAATGTACGTTTGTATATCAATAGATGGCGCTAAGTGAATTTAAATATATTATTTATATTTTTTTAATGTTAATATACATTCTTGAAGTTTAAGAATTGTTATTTATCAGGCATTGTTGAAAGGTTAAAAAAATTTCAGTCCATCAATTTTTTCAACAATATTGTGTTACTAGATAACAAATTCCTTAGGCACATTTAAATGAAACTACGTGATGTAGTATTATTTCTACTTTCTTTGAGTTCTTTACCACGACCTAGGTTTCGTTGTATTACAACATCTTCAGGTATTAGCAAAGATTCTCTTTCTTGGGCTATTAGAAGATCTTTGCTAATAGCCCACCTGAAGATGTTGTAATACAACGAAACCTAGGTCGTGGTAAAGAACTCAAAGAAAGTAGAAATAATACTACATCACGTAGTTTCATTTAATTGTAAATAATGAATTTCTACAAAATTAACGCCAAATATATTCAAAATTCCTCAGGAACTTGATTAAAAATGGAAATTAAACATAACAAGACTGCATGGTAACCCTAAACCCGTTAGGCGCGGGTGTACATACGTCGGCTTTGAATTTAATGAAATTGCAGAAAAGATTAAGCGTTATTAATTACGTTTACTGTCCCACTCGAACAATGGCGCGCGGGGATTTGGTAGAGGGGGACGAAGAGTGCGGTTTTTGGTTTGGTTCGGGGTTTACTCGCCGGTATTGTTTATGTCATGTTGCGGGAATAGCGCTTGGGGTCGATATTTTCGAGTGATGACCCTTTTGTATGATGAACTGGGTTCGTATTGAAGTGGGTAAATTCGTTTTGGGAGTACATATATCGGTCTCATCCGAAATTGATGGGGCGAAATTATGGGTGTTATTAGCATGTTTTTGGCGCTCTTGATTCCTCTTGTGGTGGTTCCTCGTTTTTGGGGCTATATACCTTTAGATGATTACTATATAAAAAATCGAATAATACAATATGTAGTTATGCTCTCTTTTTGCCCGGACAAAGCCGGACGGACGCTAGTATATGAATCAACCTTTAGATAATTACTATATAAAAATTGAATAATACAATATGCAGTTATGCTCTTTTTTTGCCCGGACAAAGCCGGACAGATAACTAGTATATTAACCTACTTTTAGATAATTACTATATAAAAATCTAATAATACAATACATATACAGTTATGCTCTCTTTTTGCCCGGGCAAAGCCGGACGGAGAGCTAGTATATGAACCTACCTTTAGATAATTACTATATAAAAATTGAATAATACAATATGCAGTTATGCTCTCTTTTTACCCGGGCAAAGCCGGACGGATAACTAGTATATGAACCTACCTTTAGATAATTACTATATAAAAAATCGAATAATACAATACATATCAGTTATGCTCTCTTTTTGCTCGAGCAAAGCCGGACTGAGAGCTAGTATATGAACCTACCTTTAGATAATTACTATGTAAAAAGTCGAATAATACATTATGCTCTCTTTTTTCCCGGTCAAAGCCGGAGGGACAGCTAGTATATGATTGTGTAAATGTACTACCTACTTCTGCAACGTCAAAGGTTTTACTAAATATTTTTTATTTTTGTTTCAGGTAAGGGTCTAAGTTGCTGTTAAAATCTATCAAAATTTGACAATATTTTTTGGTATGTAAAGTATTTATAAAATTACTTTGCGCAAATATGAGATTTCGGTGAATTTTCCTAACTGCGTTTTCAGTTTGTGAGTTTGTGTAATACATCCAGTTTCAGATGTTACCTATTAATGACCTCTTCACATATATTTTTTTGAGGATTCTGTAACCAAATTATGGACCCTTATCATCATATACATTCGTCGCTGCGTCCGTCCATCTGTGTATATGACTTATATTTTGTACAATTTTAGACTTGTGCGCACGAAATTTTATAGTTAACAGCAATTAGGTGTAAAACAGCAATTAGGTGTATCGTCAAAGTTACCATGTTTAGACCAATTTAGGTATCGGGTCTGCATATTTCAAAAACAGTATTACGTACGAAGCCGTAAATGGCTCTAATATTTTTTATGTCCTATGTTTAAACAAATAGAGTATCTTTTTTTAAAAACAGCAATTAGGTGTATCGTCAAAGTTACCATGTTTAGAGCAATTTTGGTATCAGGTTTGCATATTTCAAAAACTGTATTACGTAGGAAGCCGTAAATGGCTCTAATATTTTTTATGTCCTATGTTTAAACAAATAGAGTATCTTTTTTTGAAAAACAGCAATTAGGTGTATCGTCAGAGTTACCATGTTTAGTCCAGTTTTGGTATCGGGTCTGCATATTTCAAAAACAATATCACTTAAGAAGTCGTAAATGTCTCTAATATTTTTTATGACCTATGTTTAAACAAATAGAGTATCTTTTCTTAAAAACAGCAATTAGGTGTATCTTCAATGTTTAGACCAATTTTGGTATTGGATCTGCATATCTCAAAAACAGTATTACATAAGAAGCCGTAAATGGCTCGAATATTTTTTTATCTTCTATGATGAAAACAAAAATGATATAAACAAAAAATTACTAAAAAGGCTAAATATTACATAGTAAAGTTAATTAATATTAAGTAGTCTGGTTGAAATTTTGCTAAATTATTAAGTCTGGCCGATAAATTTCCAAGTTGTACCGTTTCCACTCTCGAAAAACAAAAAATACGAAGCAAAATTCCAAAACAATATGACATCAATGTCATTTCTGGCGAGTCAGTTAAACGTTTTGCTTCATTGTACTCTTACAAGGAACAATTTTCGATAAACCAGTTCAGTGAATTCTGAACGCAATGTGAAAAAAAACAACGATACGATAATAACGACCGGATGGAGCATTCTAACTATTTCCTGTAAACAGCCGATAAACAAACAATAGAGACAAAAATATTAAATGTATTTTTGGCCTGTTGCTGTTAAAGCATATTGAATGATTCTTGAAGTAAATGTTGAAGCGCTAAGATAAAATTGGTTGTTCGTATCAGCATTCTCAGCAGAATATAGAATGGGCTCTATGATGTAGATTTGATGATGTATGTATGATTTGATGATGTATGTAGATTTAGAGTGTAATTTAGAGTAAAAATGAATAATTTTAAAAGCTTTTATTTAACTTGCATTTTCATCTGTCTATCTGCTACAAATTTTGTAATCGAGATTTCGCAAACTTCCCGACAGACCAGAGACTTGAAATTTGGCATATATGCTTGTTTCCAGTGACAGCATATGATGAAGTCAATATGTGATTATGTAGATGGAAAGTGAAAGTAGACCAATCGGTTTATTTTACTTATCTTCATATTTCTTCGTACTTTTTACTTTTTAGTAGGGATGTGTTAATATAGTAGAAGTGAACGGTTGTAGATTTATTAATTTGTTTGACTTCATTTTACGCTTAGACAGCAGACAACGGATTTAATTTAAATTTTGCCTATGAATAGTATATATCTTTAATTAAAAGACAGGCTATATAAATCACGATAGCCGTTCCAAGAGCAGAAGTTATGCCTGTGCGCGAAAAACTAAATGCGCTGCTGTTAATTGTCGTTGCTGTTTAATTAGTTGCTAAATTTAATTTTTTAAGTAGTGGAACATGACGCATTTAACATACCAAATTTATGGTTTAATAACAGCACGGCGTTTTTGTCTAGACTGCAATCACACAACTCCGTATTGCAGTAAAAATATTAAAAGTAAAATGTAACAAAATATTTTCAAAATAATACTTATTGTGTAATAACTGACCTGATTGAAATCTGTAAATTTTTTTTTGTAAAAGGGGTTTTAACAGCACAACGTTTTAGTCCGGACTACAATCACACAACTCCGTATTGCACCAAAAATGTTAAAAGTGAAATATAGCGTATTATTTTCAAAATAATACTTATTGTGTAATAACTGACTTGATTTAAATCTGTAGATTTTTTTTGGAAAAAAAGGTTGTAACAGCCCAACGTTTTTGCCTAGACTACAATCACACAACTCGGTATTGCACTAAAAATGTTAAAAGTAAAATCTAACAAAATATTTTCAAAGTAATACTTATTGTGGAATAACTGACTTGATTTAAATCTGTACAATTTTTTTGGAAAAAAAGGTTGTAACAGCCCGACGTTTTAGTCTAGACTACAATCACAAACTCCATATTGCACCAAAATGTTAAAAGTAAAATCTAACAAAATATTTTCAAAATAACACTTATTGTGTAATAACTGACCTGATTGAAACCTGTAATTTTTTTTTTGAAAAAGGGGTTTTAACAGCACAACGTTTTAGTCTAGACTACAATCACACAACTCCGTATTGCACGAAAAATGTTAAAAGTAAAATATAGCGTATTATTTTAAAACTCATACTTATTATGTAATAACTAACCTGATTGAAATCTGTTCAAATTTTTTCAGGAAAAAAAAGGTTTTATGTTTCCCTAAGGTACTGTTTGCCAGGCGAAACCGCGGGCAAAATACAGTATAAAATAAAAAGTTTTTTATTTATTTCATGGGATATTTGTTTACTGTTGTAGTTAATTTGTAAAAATGGTGATTTAA
The DNA here is from genome assembly GCA_039881145.1 of Druceiella hillmani. Taxonomy (NCBI): domain Eukaryota; kingdom Metazoa; phylum Arthropoda; class Insecta; order Lepidoptera; family Hepialidae; genus Druceiella; species Druceiella hillmani. The sequence continues at coordinate 3,528,816 of JAYKKI010000062.1, forward strand.
TTTCTAGAATTACACATATAATTAGAGAGGGACCGTGCGAGACCTCATTTGCGCGTTACGTGTAACTTTTAAGTACAAGAAAAATACATTAGGAGGGTTCTACACACACTTAGGCAGTTATAAAAATTAGGAGGTGCATGGTATTTCTATTAAAATACGTGTTAATGCCTACATTACTTTTCACCATATAAATATATTATGTCTTTTACAGACTTAAAAATATTGTAAATTTCCAGAAAACTATGAGATTCAGAATCATAGTCATAGTATTTTGGTAAATTTAAAATAAATTTCCGGTTATGCTGATTTTCATAATTTTGGCTTTAGCTGTTCGAAGTGGGACATATTTTTGTAGATATTTTTAGCAATTTCTCCAGAAATATCTTACATAAAATTCTGGAAATAAATATAATTTTGGAATCCATAATTAATACCCAAACACTATATTTGAAATTAAAAAAAAAACATCGAATGCTTCATGTCTCTCTAAACAATTTCCATATAAATATTTTCTGAGTGTAACTATTGAGACGTATGTTGATCAATGTACGTAACAACTATGTAAATTTTCAAATTTCTGCGTCAAACGGCCTCTGAAAAAAAACGGCTGTGGCAGACGGACGGACATGTAAGTGATCTTATAATACCAAACAAAATGCGAATGCTGCTTAAACTATAAGAAATACATGTAAATAATATATGACGTGAAACATAGGGTCTAGAATAAAACACGTAGAGATTTCTAGGTTTATTTAAAAATGGAAAATTATGTGTTAAGAAACATAGAAAATTAGAACTAAAAATTACTTGATTTAAATTTCATTAACTAATAATTATATAATTTTCATAAGTCTTCCAATAAATCTTGAATTAATAATGAGGAGCGTATGTAAACACAAATATTCGTTTCAATTTATTTATCAAAGAAATCGTAAGGAAAAAATAAATAAAGAGCCATCAGATATGTGTAAAATTCGCACTACGACAGTTCTGTACATATTCAGACATTTAAGGTAGATATTAAAATTTTGGTATTTCTATTAATCTATTAACAAATTTAATATATATCTAGCTATCAGATATGTGTAAAATTCGCACTACGACAGTTCTGTACATATTCAGACATTTATAGACATTTAAGGGAGACATTTAAATTTTAGTATTTCTATTAATTTATTAACAAATATTAAATATATCTAGGTATCTATCAGATATATGTAAAATTTGCGCTATGACACTTCTGTACATATTCAGACATTTATAGACATTTAAGGGAGACATTTAAATTTTAGTATTTCTATTAATCTATTAACAAATATTAAATATATCTAGCTGTCAGATATGTGTGAAATTTGCCCTACGACAGTTCTGTACATATTCAGACATTTAAGTTTTAGTACTTCTCTTAATCTATTAACAAATATTGTTTTTTTACGGTGTGACTATGTTGGTAGTAGGCAATATATACACAGAGCTAAAGACATGGTGTATATTTATATAATATGACATTTCACCATATAAACATATAAAATATATTGGCTAGTATATCTTTCGCCAATGTAATAAATATGTATTTTAAAATACAAAGTTATTTTTGCAGTTGATCTAAGTCGCTTGCATGCAGTTTCTATGAACTTTTTACAAACCGAACTATATTTCATTAGTCGGTCATTTATTACTGAAACTTGTAGTCTATTTAACTATGATAATTTTCTTTTTAATTTTGTTATAAATACTACTATTGTGAAAACTTTTTAGATATTTAAAAATCTCTCTTCTATTACCTCGTAGACAGAATGTTGATTCATAATCTAATTACACGTGAGTGGTAATTTAAAAAATCACGCAAACACTTTGAGTAACACCTATATTTGACTACAGTAATACTTTTAAGACTATATAGCTGTGATCTATAATTTAGTAACAATTATCGTATTAAGTTTATCTTCGTGAGACCGAATTAATTGCTTCTGTGTGAAACCAAGAGGGCGGGTTGTTAGTACAGACATTAAAATTGTAAGGAGATTATGAGTGTGTTTTGAATAGTTTCCAGCAGGTAAGTGCCTAAAGCTTTAGTTAGAAAATTTAGAAGCCAGAAATTACGCAGATTGTTCATTTAGGAGTTTTGAACAATGAGTTTAGAATAATAAAGAGAAGCTGTTACCATATTATCTCGTTAACGCTACAGTAAAGTATATTTAAAGGCTGGAAAGTATTTAGACGAAATAGTATAATATGTAAAAACACTCACACATTGTAGCTATAGTAAATAATTTTAATTTAGCCCCAATAATAAGCTAGCTCATCTGTGTCCATTGTCCACGACCACCCTGAAACGAGTGTGACGACTGGAGATATACGAAAATGCGTTACATGCTGGTAGAAAATAATTTTAGTAGGTAATTGGGATTTTATACCTATTATTCCGTTTTTAATCGCGTGGTTGATAAAACTCGTGAGAACAGTGCACATTTAAAGCGCAAAATAATGAATGATGTCATTATGAATACAAATTTTGATAAAAAGAACAATTATGAAATATTGTAATAAAATGATGTCATTGTTATACAACTGTAACGAAGAAAGTGTAAAATTCATATATGTGATTCTGTGCATTGAACTGAGTAGAAAATGTTAAGGAATTATATGATAATTCTTAAACGATTCTAAAAAAATCGCTGTCGGAATTGCGATTTAAAAAATTTACAGTTTGCTGCTCGGTATCACCTGCATAAATACTGTTATTGTTACACATGTCCTTTGTTACACTTGCATATGGTGTTTATTCACGTTGCTTTTTAGCTCCGATGATATAGTTTTTTTTTGTTTAGTTATGAAAATAAATGTTCTTAGAATGAATCTGTAAATTATAGAATATTTAAACTTTGAATAATAAGATTATAATTAAATGGGGTGGTATAGGGTTTGAGTTATAGAATATTTTAAACTTTGAATAATAAGATTATAATTAAATTCAATGTGTGCAAGAGAAACATTCGCAAATAAAATAGTTGTTCGTCATTATTGTGATAATGTTTCTCTGATAGCTAGAGGGAGTGTTTTCGTTTTTTTAGTTAATAGAAACTTTTGCAGTCGTGTTTTTATTAATTTGTTCATAATCACTTTTGAAGTAAAACTTCTTTACGCACGCATGACTTGGGGAGTAAGCTGGTGAATGCGTTACGAAAAGTGTGATCGGACGAGGCGAACGGAAGTTGAGAGGGAGATATAAGTTAGTGAAGACAGAAAGAGAGAGAGAGTTACGTTTCGTACATTACTGTAGGGACAAGAGAGAGAGGTGCGAGCACACATTTTCTTTCTCTCTTTCTCTCATAGCCAGTTATGTTTCGTATATCTAAGACACAGTGCAAGCCTATTGTCTGTATCACATTGTAGGAGCAAGAGAGAGCAGTGCGCGCGCACATTTTCTTTTTTTCTTTCTCTCTTTCTCTCATAGCCAGTGCATGAAATATATATATATATATATATATATATATATATATATATATATATATATATATATATATATATATATATATATACGCGATTCGGTGATTTTTTTATTATTTTGTAATTTCATTTCGTTCTTGAACAATTTTATAAATTATTATTTTGTTCAATACATTAAATATTCTACGTTTAAAGTGAATACAATTGTAAATTCATTTTAAAGTTCATATTTTGTGAATTTGAAGTTTTACTTCAGTCGTGTGGTCTAAACCACACTCGTTGTTTTCTAAATATTGGTATCGTTAATGGATCCTTGTGTGTGCGTGTGTGTATACACATACATGTTGAGAAATAGTATTAGTTACATAAACATTATGTTTTTACGCCTGCATTGTGAAAAATTTATATTTGTTAATCAACTTATTCTTGTCAGGTTATTTAGTACAAAAAAAGGATTCTTATGCAAACCCCATGGATTTTTTTAATATATTGGCTTGACTAATAAGTTTTAAATCCGATTTATTCTTGGGTGTACTCAAGTACCATATTTTAGAATTTTTCTTAATTTGTACAAAATGTCTCCAGTGACTGAAGTATTGAGCTACTCAGCCAATTGGCGGGTAGTCAGTCAGGTCTCTTCTTCAGTTAGGTATCGTAATCGTTGCACATTTAATTCAAAGGACCGTCCGGAAAGGGGCTTGATTTTGAAGTCTTCGTTCTTGAACTTCATGAACCAAATTTTTGCCCGCATGTAGGACGCGCGTCACATGGCATATATGTGGCAATTCCATATCGTGGCTCTATCACAAATATGCCAAACTCATAAAGTTGAGGAGTTCACACTAGGTGTCAATTTAAATTTATTTCCTTTGATGCAATTCACTTGAAATCTTGGCGTTAACTAAAATTAACCAAGTTCACTTTGATCTTAGTAGTTATTAACCACTTCACCTTAACGTTAAACTTAAGGTGAAGTGGTTAATAACTACACTTAGGCTTACGCTTAGACTTAGGCCCATTATAAATATTATCGGATTTTCTAGCAAAGTTCCAAACTGGTGGCTAAAATTTATTAATCTATCCTATAATATTGTGGAACGAATGATTACATATCAATTAGTTCTTCTTAATAAAATTTAAAACGTAACGAAAATGACGTCATTAATTGATGTATGTACTACCTTTAGTTAGTTCTAGCTTTAAATTATAAGTAATTTCTGAGATGAAACTCGCACGTACTTAACTGCGATCCCATTATCATAATTTTCTTGCGATTTTCCTCGCACGTATGTACTGTAACACCTCTGTAACAGGATATGGTGTGCAGGCTCTCAACGTTAAGCGCTTTTGTAGGAAACGAAAGTCGTTTTGCATGCCGTATCGGGTGTCGCACTACTGTTTGCCGTAATACGCCTGTGCTTTTCAACTCAACTTAGCAACAATGTAACACGTTTAGGAGCGAAAATACCATCGGTGTCGGCATTTCTATGTGTACCTTTTCATATAGAACGGAAGAGTTCTCGCTTTACTCGTTTGTTTCATTTTCTGTCTTCGTGACTCGAGACTCATTTTGAATATCCCTTTTACTCTTTTGGAGTAAGCGTGAGGCGTACATAATTTTCGACTGTTTCACTATCTATAGCTTTACTTGCTATTAGTGTAAATATATAACACAATTTTCGACTGTTTCACTATCTATAGCTGTACTTGCTATTAGTGTAAATATATAACACAATTTTCGACTGTTTCACTATCTATAGCTTTACTTGCTATTAGTGTAAATATATAACACAATTTTCGACTGTTTCACTATCTATAGCTTTACTTGCTATTAGTGTAAATATATAACACAATTTTCGACTGTTTCACTATCTATAGCTGTACTTGCTATTAGTGTAAATATATAACACAATTTTCGACTGTTTCACTATCTATAGCTTTACTTGCTATTAGTGTAAATATATAACACAATTTTCGACTGTTTCACTATCTATAGCTTTACTTGCTATTAGTGTAAATATATAACACAATTTTCGACTGTTTCACTATCTATAGCTTTACTTGCTATTAGTGTAAATATATAACACAATTTTCGACTGTTTCACTATCTATAGCTTTACTTGCTATTAGTGTAAATATGTAACACAATTTTGGACTGTTTCACTATCTATAGCTTTATTTGCTATTAGTGTAAATATATAACACAATTTTCGACTGTTTCACTATCTATAGCTTTATTTGATATTAGTGTAAATATATAACACAGTTTTCGACTGTTTCACTATCTATAGCTTTACTTGCTATTCGTGTAAATATATAACACAGTTTTCGACTGTTTCACTATCTATAGCTTTACTTGCTATTAGTGTAAATATATAACACAATTTTCGACTGTTTCACTATCTATAGTTTTACTTACTATTAGTGTAAATATATAACACAATTTTCGACTGTTTCACTATCTATAGCTTTATTTGATATTAGTGTAAATATATAACACAGTTTTCGACTGTTTCACTATCTATAGCTTTACTTGCTATTAGTGTAAATATATAACACAGTTTTCGACTGTTTCACTATCTATAGCTTTACTTGCTATTAGTGTAAATATATAACACAATTTTCGACTGTTTCACTATCTATAGTTTTACTTACTATTAGTGTAAATATATAACACAATTTTCGACTGTTTCACTATCTATAGCTTTATTTGATATTAGTGTAAATATATAACACAGTTTTCGACTGTTTCACTATCTATAGCTTTACTTGCTATTAGTGTAAATATACAACACAATTTTCGACTGTTTCACTATCTATAGTTTTACTTACTATTAGTGTAAATATATAACACAATTTTCGACTGTTTCACTATCTATAGCTTTATTTGATATTAGTGTAAATATATAACACAGTTTTCGACTGTTTCACTATCTATAGCTTTACTTGCTATTAGTGTAAATATGCGATAAGTATACGGTAGTTCGGAACTCGTTGAACAGGGCATATGCACGAATAAAGATGCTCATATGGTCCCCCAAGATATCGTCTTTCGGGGGAAGCTTCTTTCGGGTTTTAGGTTTTATCGCTTCCAGCAATGAAATCTGAACCCAAAACATTGTGTTTTGCGGGATCTTACAATGTAACACGTTAGTGTATTTTATAACCTAGACCTAAACTGTAAAGCCTAGACCTAAAAGACCATTCTTGGGGATTTATAATGTAACGCGTTTAGTGTATCTTGCTCGATCTTATTTATAACGCGTTTGTGTGTAACTCTTTTGCTGCAATAATAACTTAAGCCTAAAGAAGTATATTTAGCGGAATCTACAATGCAACGCGTTTACTGTATCTTGTCATTTTTTTTAAAACCTAAACACGAAAGAAGTGTGTCTTGCAGAATCCACATCATAACGCGTTTAGTATATTTTGTGCGATCTTACTATGCAATGCATTACTAAAACTTTTTTCTTACAATAAAATCTAAATCCGAAAGAAGCCTATTTTGCCGGATCTAAAATGCAACGCGCTAGTGTGACTATTTTACTACGGTAGAATTTAAATCCGAAAAAAGTATATCTTGCCGGATCTAAAATGTAACACGTTTTCGTATATTTTGCGGGATGTTATAGCGTAACGCGTTAATGTAAATGTTTTACTACGGTAAAATCTAAACTCGAAAGGAGCATATCTTGCCGGATCTAAAATATAACGCGTCTTCGTATATCTTGCGGGGTGTTATGGCGTAACGCGTTAGTGTGACTGTTTTACTACGGTAGAATTTAAATCCGAAAAAAGTATATCTTGCCGGAAATAAAATGTAACGCGTTTTCGTATATATTGCGGGATGTTATAGCCTAAAGCGTTAATGTAACTATTTTACTACGGTAAAATCTAAACTCGAAAGAAGCATATCTTCCGGGATCTGCAATCTAACGCATTTAGTATATCTTGCGGGAAGAAGTATATCTTACGGATCTCAAAAGAAATATATCTTACGGAATCTTTAATATTGACCATGTTGCTGAAATTAGTAAAACTTTGACGGAAATTAAGAGCTGGATAAACCGTTCACTGGCATTATCGTCCAAAATCTGAGCGATATCTTTATTATGGAACAAGCATTGTTGCCTATTCTATTTTATAAGAGCTGTTTTTGATTTATTGTTTATAGTATAATATATAATGATATAGATGCCTAGTAGAAAGGAGCGCACATAACTAGGCTTTATATCGATCGACGATGACGATACAGCAGCAAAAAAATGTAGCGAAACTTCTTAGCACAGCAATCTCGGTCTAAGTAATTTATGAAGGAATCGCTGGTGTGACCTTGGCCATACAGACGCGCGTCCGGGCCGATTTAATAAGAGCGAATCAGTATAAACAAGAGAACGTCGACCAAACGGACCGGGGAACAATACTATTTGGCGCGCGTTGTTGGGTGGAAAAGACAAGGAAACAGTAGATGTTATGTGGATAGGGTTACCATTAGAGTGACGGGAAATAGGTTAGAGAGGAATCTTTAACGCTGAAGGTACTGTAAATTGATATAAATAAATATTTAAATAAATATTTTAGTTCAAAATGAAATGTAATTGTATAACAGTAGAATGGGATCCAAGAAAATAACCGATACTCTTAAATATAAGTAAATAAGACGCATGACCAAAGTAAAATTTATTACGTTTTGTGCACGATGTGTAAATCAAATATACTTTGAAAGGTAGTATCACAAGGCAAGAAATAAAATTACGGAATCAGGAGAAATAAAATAACGGAGCCGAATTATAAAACAATTAAAAAAAAAGATAGGGCCTGGCTGTATCTTATTGAAACAGTCGATATTTGTGCGTGCCAACGTCTCCATGAATCGCCTTATAATGAAATGGCACACCTTTCCAAGGGTGTTGCACTTAACAGAAATGCGATTGAAGTGAGCGATTTAATACGGTCTTTTTGGGCGAAGTGAACGAAATAAAGAAGGCCGTGGTGAACGAAATAATATCGTTTAGTGTTTATTTCGTTCACCTCACTCACTGAATATTAGAGCTTGTCTCACTCTAATCACACGACGAGCAACAGTGAAGTAAGACGCGCTCGAATACATGCTTCGCGCCGTTCCCTCTTCTGCCTCGGTTACTTCGTGTAGCACAATTCTGACGAAGTTCGATATCTTGATCTCGAAGTTGATCTACCGAATGGTTTGTCTCGTTCTCACCCCGTCGCCTCGACTATGCCGCGTGAAATACTCGCTTGAATTTTTCTACCTTGCACATGACCCTTCACATCGCATTATATGTTATTGTCATGTCAACACGACCATTCAAATCGATCGAGTGACATGTATTTTACGTAGTACTGAAAATGTTTGAGAAAGCACCTATGCAAGAAAAAGGCTAAAAGACACACAGATCCGATGGTACACGGAAGACACAGAGATTGAGGGTGCCCTTGGCCGTGTCAGTTATGCAGTTGTGAATGCATAAATAATAAGAGACGGAAACAACAGAGTACGCATGGAGAGGCTCGACCATTGACGGTATGTTGGGACACTCTGTTGTATTGCTGTGGCTTGTTAATTCCCATATATTTTTTCATGTTTAGGTCGTTCCTTACCATGATTATTTTAACGGGGATATTCCAAATTATTGGAACGAATTACCGTATCGCATGTTACACGCTTGATGAATGAGAGCTAGCCTGAAAAAAGTGTAAAATTTGGAGCGACACTTTTGCTACAAAATAAAAGTGTAAGATTTTGACCGATACCTTTGCTACAGTATAAGCGTTTGCATATTTATAAGCGTATGTCAATGTATAGGTATATAATACGGTATAGACGTTCGGTGTGCGCATCAGCTATATTCGTTTAAGCGTGTGTGTTAAGCAAACCGTTCGCTCCATAATACTCATAACCTCTCTTCAAAATTTTCAAACTCGTGTTATTGTTATCAATAAATAAAGAATTGTGAAAATGATTCAGTGGAAGTTGAGGACGGTGGTGATGAAGAGAGGTAAGTATTAGTGTCAAATTGACAATAAGTGGATTATTTATTTTAAGCTTAAATTATCTGGCTACAATACAATATATATATATATATATATATATATATATATATATATATATATATATATATATATATATGTGTGTGTGTGTGTGTGTGTGTGTGTACTTTGTATTATCAGGATACAATAAAATTGTTTCTGAATTCTCAAGAAGCTTCGTTCAGACTTACGCTCAGATTATACGTAACAAGAGAAACTTTTTGAAGACCTGAAATCAAATTATATTTAGACTGTAGTAACAAACCTAGTAAGAATATGTTTTTTGTTGGAAATTTCAAAATTGATGATTTCGTCCTGATTTTCGTCAACAGATGGACTAGAAGTTTATAGCATAAGATTATATAGGTGACGCAGAGCTTCAAACAACACAGCTACTTCTATATTATTGTGAACGGAATAAGATAGTACATCCAATAGTCTGCGAACGTAAATCACAAAACTTTTCTTACATTTTGACCGGCAAAAATAAATCACGAGTGACAAAAAATATCGAAACAAAACTTTGATATATTTCTTTTATAATAGCGGCCTAACACATTCTAAAGACACGTCTTCCACTTGCGTACCACATGGTGACCTCAAGTGGGGGGCGCGTGGGAAACGCCCCAGGGACCTATCGGTTCAGCGCCGCACTAAAGCCTCATATACAATGCCGGCGTAACCGAAAGACGATAACGACGAACGAACGACCTCGGCCGGGCTAGTGAGGCGAAGGCGGATTGAAACGGCGCTGGGGATTCGATTACGCAACATGCGTTCGGCATGTCGGCTGTACTTCCTGATTGGGCGCCGATGTGACTCGGTTAATTTGATGTGGAATAATTTTTTTTCGGTGCTTTCAGTTAATTAAATAGGTGCCATCGTTCGGTGTTGGGAATCGTAGGACTGTGAGACTGTCTTTTTTCTATCCCAAGGATCAGAGATGGAACCCGATTAAGCTTAAGGCTGAAAGGGCCTTAAAGATATGCCTTCTCCATTGTTATCTTCTGTGAAAGACATCGTGTTTTAAAGTAAAGCCATTGTATGATTAATAAACATCATATATGAGTGGTGATGTCTCTCTTTGTATGTATGTTTGTTTGTTATAACGTAACCCGAGAACAAGGTTTAATTTTGTTTTCACTTTTAATAAATTTCAACTAACTCTAGTACTTCAAAACGTACCTTTTCTGCATGCATTACTTATCTATGATTCTAACATTTTTTGCCTGTATTATTCATACTTTTTACAGTCGATAGGGAAAAGCTTATGACGGACAAACGTACAAACGTGTCTATTCTTTAATATTTTCATTAAATCGAACCGATAGTTTGTCCGTTGTATGTCTACAACACGTACTGATATGTATATTTCAATTTCACACAATGCAAAGAGTAGGCGAAAATCTTGGGACATTGGGTCATTGTTGAGAACACTTATGGCTGCACAAGTGAAAAGATCGGTCAAGTAGTCGCCAAATTATGTGTAGCAAAAAAAGTAACAAACACATTCGTACTTATAATATTGTACGAGTTTATAGTATTATTATCGTATAGTATATTATTTCTCAAAGGTGTTTTTGTCGATACACAACGTTTTCCTTGATACTTCAGCAAAACCAATGATTGAGCTATCATTTTGAAGACTACCTCCACCCGTAACGAAAAATAAACAAATAATTCAAAATTAATTTATTATACATTATTTCTCAAAGGTGTTTATAATGTAAACAGCGCCATCTATTGACAATATGTTTAACCGCGCGACAGTCGTTCGAATATTAATTATTTAAAACAGCGTCATCTATTGATACTCTCTTTAACTAATCTTATATCTTATTATTATCTTCTGGGTTTTTCACGAGTTCGTAGATTCAATGATATTAATGTTTATGTTTAAATACACATGTTGCCAAAAAATAGATAATGATCACATTCACTTCTAATATTGTTTTTAAAAAAATTTTGTAAACTAAGAAGTTTAAAAGAAGAAAATATATCTGAAAAAGTAAATATCTGTATTTTTAATGTTTTACAATAAAACATCTTGTAAATAATAACAACTTCTTTTCTTGCAATGAGACTTTTATTTTTACTTTTGAAAATAAAATACCTTTCACTTACTTATTTTCACATTATATTACCATTCGGTGACTTGCGATTTATTCGCATAATTTCGTATTTTTCGCTTAAATACCGAATCTTTTTTATTAGTGTTATTGCGAATATATCTACATGTTTTTATTTTCTAAATTAAAAAAAAACTTTGCTTCAGCACCGCTAATGTGACTTTTAAATGGGTGATAGTATGAGTACCACTGCTTTCAGGTAGAGACGGTGGTAAATAATTTATTTCGTTTTCAATGTGAATTCAAGTATTTTACTGCTCCAGGTGACGTGGGTCAACCCACGTCGTTAAAAGAAATATATTCTCGTTATTTCGCCTCCCTACAGTGTCATCAGAACTGTAGTGCCATGTGTGAAAGCTTTTTACGTATTACTCACTAGAACTATAAGACACGCTGTATAATAATGGGAGGTAGATTTGTGGTAATTGTAATAACAATTTATGTGGAAAATAATGACTCACCTTATACGCCACTCTTGTGTCCAGAACGTGCAATGTAAAACTATTCCGTTCGTGACATAAATGAGAATTTTGTACGCTACTAAGAAATCACAGATACCAAACAAAAGTAGCATACAACACTGATCGTTGGATAGTTATAGGTTAACGGTCATTTGCTCCTACTTACGTACGTTTATGTTCATTGAATATCTTTCTAAAATATAACGCAAAGTACGAGGCATAAACTACATTACGCAGAATGCGTGTAACATCAATTCAAAGGTCTTTTAGATTAACACATTCAGGTAGACAGATATAGTGACGTTTCATTTTACGCGATGTAATGAAACATCGCGAAAGTGTCATTCAGAGGATCCGGCGTTACGTCAGAAGTCACCAGACATTAGGGGGTAGGGCTGGATTAACTGTCATTAAGCCGGTGCGGCGGCCAGCCTAATGAGTGCTTAAGACAGAGATAGCGTTATAAGAGCTCAAGGCTAATCTCTTGTCGCAGGCGATAGCTTCAACCGAAAAAAAATGAGAAATTGTTCGTATGGATAATAAATAAAAAGTTTCATAACTCTTTATTACTTTAGCGGTCGGTTGAAGGAAAAAGAGTTGGTTGGATGCTTATGTTACGGTTTACATTTTATTTCTGAGGCTTTCTTTAGTTTCTTTTCTTTTATTAGTATTTTACCTCTTGGTATTGGACGTAATAAACTCAGGCTCCCAATATACTCTTTCTTCTTATTTCCCTCCTATCCTCCTATGTCTATTCTGAACTTTTGAAAAGTGTCTTTTCAAAAGAGAATGCCCACCAGTGATTAAAGGTTGTTTCAAAATTGATTGAATCTTTGTTTGTCTGAAAATTATGCCACTAGTAGTAGACTAGAGTCTCTGTAGACCTGTAACATATCATCTAACATGACATGAGGTGGTTTTCCTTCTTTCGTAGGAAACTTAATGACAGCACGAGATAATTTTCCGAGTTGAATTTCAAACAGTTGCCCCATCAAGCAGATGAACTGATATGCCCACTTCTCTTTCTCTGCTTGGGTCGCTTTATACGGAAAAGTGTTTTCATTACAGTTTAAATTTTTTTTCATATTTGATGATTCTTCCGGATTTAGTTGCTTGATTGATGAGATCTCAGAGGTACAACTATGTTAAAACTCGTTACATATATTCATAATGAGCTCTTAATTGGACCCTTTGTGAGCGAGAATCTTGCTTCTTGCTGTCCCCTCCATATTTTAATGTCAGTATAATATGTTTTTAAGATCTAAAAATAATTGGTTGAGCAAGTGACAGGTTCGCAGAAACCACAACACTCTCTGAGAAAATGGCTAAGGGCTACTTGAGTGTTTATATCCTTGAATTTTTACCTGAACAACAATAATCCTCTAAGTATTTATATCATTAAATTTTTACCTGAACAACGATTGCAACTACTACGACTTTATATATAATTGGGCTTTTGAATAATATAAACGAACAATCTGGCAAACACTCTGCCAGTACAAAACTTTCATCAAAATGAGGTAACATATGAATCACATTAAATGTGACACAGTCAAAATTAAATGCTAAGTCAAACAATCACGTATGACGTCACAAACATTGTCGGACGATTTTACATCGTAAGTAACCGACTTATCTGAGTAAAATAGAAAAGTATAACCTTATAGTATATGATGTGTTAAACAAACATAATCATAGCAACAATTTAGCGCGGCAGTCATCTTTTTCTACTGCACGCGTGCGGCCTGCCAGTAACTTTCTAGCTTATGGAAAAAAATAAGCTTTTTGTCTTTAGCTCTGGAAATACTTTTGATTGTAACTGAAAATTATAAGTACCGTTTATGGACCAATACTCCTACAATTCGTCCCATTCCAATTTAATTAGCTTACTTTTAGTTTTTGTAGAACATAAATTTACATTTTCTATGACACAAATCAAGGATGGAACAGATTTCCGAGCTCGGAAATGTAGCGTTTTGTTCGTTCCGCTGAGCACTATTAAATTAAAAAACGGGTAAGATGTATCAGGGACGCACCCGCGGTGGAGTACGTGAAATGTCTTGAGCGTACTAGAGAGTGTGTAATAACTACTACACACTCTCTAGTACGCTCAATACGTTTCACGTACTATGTACTAGAGAGTGTGTATGTCTAACACGTTCCCTGTGGAGACACGTTCTGCAGAGGTCAAAGCAGGTCGTCGAGGGACGGAATCTCATTCTCTTGCTACCCGAACCATTGCACGCCAGTTTTGTACGTTACGTACCGCACGCGTTGACCCATAGTAGAGCAGTCGTCAATTTTTTTGTCACAAGTATGTGTTTTATATATCACACCTATTATAACATCGTGAGCGACCGAAACGCGACCACTCCCGCTCGAATCAATCAATGTACTGCTGAGTAATCACTAATTAAACAGAGCGCGCAATCGTAAATTTTGTTCCGAATGAGTCGTGCTACACGCAACTGCAGCGCCATTTACGCCAGCGACATATGCACTACCGTAATAGCTTCTATCCTCGAAATTATGGTACTAAACTAATGCCCTAGGTGCTATACTTCCAAAGTTATAAGCGATCTTGCCATAATATATTTCGTTACATACGGTTTTGCAAGTGACCCCCCATCTGACCGAAATGAAAGATGTTTCACGTCAAAGTCATTAGTGCTTCGTTCAGATTTTATAAGCCATTAAAAATGCAAATACGTACGTACGTACGTACGTATGTACATTTATACGTACATAGGTACATACCCGCAGTCTTAAACGTGATTGGTGTTTATCTACTGGCGTTCGAATTGTAACACAATTATTCCTTTATTTTCATTGATCTATGTTTGGAGGTAACGCTATACTTTCATAATTTTGATAAAAGTATAATAATAATAATGCATTGATTTTTTTATTATGAACATGTAATATATACAGTGTTGTGTACGATATTTTAGTTCTATTAATAGCAACCATATTAGGATAAAGTAACTTGTACCTTTATAGCAGTAAATTTAGAGTCTTGCTAAAATTTCAAAATAACTTTTTAATATTTCGTTAATTATTCCGTAAATTATTCTTAACAAAACTTAAGTTGTTTAATAACAACGTACTTCAAGTACTTCATATGTAGTCACAAGTTATTTCAAAATGAAACCATTCATAACTAAAGTCGACCTAATGCGTGCCTCATTTTATTTGTCATCGTTAAGTCGACGTTAAAGTACACGTTTGGTAATTAGTGCGTAACGAACCGGACGAGTTAATTAAGTTAAAACAAAGATACGTTTGTAAGAGTTGCAAAACATCTGCAAAGAAGCGTGAGACGGAGTGATTTCGTCAGAATCTTAGTTAAATTAGAAGAGATTTACATCAATTTGGGACGGAACGATCCGAATCGCGTCTCCCACGGGCGGGCGGTTTCATAAGCGGTTTGGTAATTTGACCCGATTAATTACATGACGTTTGGCGAAAGTTAAACTTTAATGTTAAACATTATTTTCATTCGCTTCGTTTATTTATATATTTATTTCAAGATATCATTTCGGTAGCAGATGTTATGAATGTGTATATAAGTTTATACTTATTATGAACGCATAAGTACAAAGCTCATTATTTCCTGCTAGAAATATCTAGGGCTGCTCGAAGCCACCCTTAGCGTTGGAAAAAAGGGACTATGAGTTTATTTTGTTTTTATAGCTGCCTTGGTGTGAGCACCTCAAACTGGGAAATGGAACCTTTATAAGATCACTCATATATCGATCTGTCTGTCTGTCATAGTCGTTATTCTCAGAAGCCATGCGATAGAAAAACTTGAACGGCATAGTAAAGCACCTTATTAACCCATATATTTTGCACTACCTACCTATTTCAAAATATGCACGTAAGAATTAAAGACTGAGTCAATAAAGTACGCAATTTTTTTATTTAAATATTATGTGGGATATCATTTGAATTTTTTAATAATTATAAATTACATATTTAAGAAGATATAAAAAAATAAGCGAAAATAGAACACCCCTTCCCCTCTATTTGTGTTGTGAAAAATTAATATTTAGAAATAGTTTGGAAATACTATGTATCCTTAAATGTTTATAATTATCTAAATGTATAGGTGACACTCGTAGTGTGTTCTAATTGTAGCTGGTGTTTTTTAGAGGTATACAAGTTTAAAATAAAAAAAACAGATAAAAACGATAATAATGGTCATGGTATTGGTTTTACTGAACAGGTAATTTTATGTGATTTGTGTTTAAATACAATGCCGCGGCTGGTTCGAATGAAGGTCAATCTGGAAGTCTGATTCTCAACCATTTTTTCCAGCAGTTGGGGTCGTATATTGACAATAACGCAGCAAACGTTGTCTTCCCAATAACCCAACGTCTGTGGTTTATCAGCATAGACTAACGACTTTACATTATCCCACAAAAAATAATCCATAGGTGTGATATCGCACAATCGTGGAGACCAATTCGCAAGGGTATTATGCGCTCATCGAATGTTTCCTGTAATAAATTGATTATCTTGCGTGTTATATGACATGTTGCATCGTCTTGTTTAAACCAAAGCTCTTCATTTCCAATATCAATGTCATTCAATTGGGGAACGAAAAAATAGTAATAATGGATCTAAGGCGCTCTCCATTGACTGTAACCTTCTCACTGGCGTCATCATGGAAGAAATACGGGCCAGTTATTCCACCAGTCTATAAAGCACACCAAATAGTGACTTTTATGGATGTAACGGCGTCTCAATAATGGCACAGGTATTTTCTTCACTTCGAATACGGCAATTTAACCAGAAGGAGCCATTCAACCAGAAATGAGCTCGATTGCTGAACTAATTATTGCTCGAAAAAGTGGTTGAGAATCAGACTTCCAGATTGCGCTTAATTCGAGTCAGCTGCGGCGCCCATTGCCTGAAATCGTATTTAGACACAAATGGCATGTGATTACCTTTTCAATAAAGGCAATACTATGGTTATTATCATAATTTTTATGTTTTTTTTTTCATTTTAAAGTTGTGTATCTCTAAAAAAATCCGTTATATGGCAGGTTTTTTAAGTGTCTTAATTAATAACCGCTAATTTATTAACTGTGGTACTTCGTGAACGAAAATATGTGTAATGAAATTTTTCGCATCCACTTTTATGGTGGGGATATTTATTGTTAGTTTTTTACATTTTGCTATACATTAACTGATATATTTAAGATTGATTTTCCCAAAATTTTCAAAACTATGAGGGTTGTCACAGACGGATTGATTGGTCAGCCGAACATAACGAAATTATAAGCGTTTCACTACATAACCCTAATAAAATTATAGTTTTTTTTAACTAAAAAAACACGTTTTCGTAGCAATATGAACTAAAAAATAATCTTTGATGTTTTGGACAAGAGTGAAAGAATGTGTCACGATTCGGTGTAATATTTTTTAATAAAGTTTAAATAAAAATAAAGTAATTAAAGAAAATAGTAAAAAAATTAACTTTAATGTAAAAAAGTAGGGTGCTTGATATCAGTTGTCGTAAGTGTAAGTCGAGAACACTGTTTTTGTTAATTTTTTTGTCAATCACTTTATTCTTGTTTTAAGCTTGTTCAAAACAGAATTAAGTTGTACCGAGTTGTGAGACGTTTTTCGCTCTTGACCAAAATCTTTATATTTAATTTAATATTTTTAAATTTTTTTAGTTCATATTGCTACAAGAGCGGGTTTTTTGGTTTTTTTGACTATTATTTTATTTTATAAATATTTATTTCTAAGATTATTGTATTTTCATCGCTTCTTGATACGTGTGCGTTTTAAATAATTCGGACGTTAGGGAGTAGGTGAAAACATACATACATACATAGATATTTACATATAATTGAAGCTAATATACTCGTAAAGCATGTTAAAAAGAAATAAATTCTATATTTTCACTTTCCATTTGTTTACCTACATGAATGGAAGCAAGTGGTATGCCAGAAAATATGTTAATCTTTTGAGTTCCGTATCTCAGAAGGACAAAGAAACCGTTATAAGATCACTTCGTTGCCCCGTCTGTCGGTCTGTCAAGACCCTTTTTCTCCGGAACGCGCGGAGGTATCAAGCTGAAATTAATATCAAATACTTAAGTCTGCAGCCTCGGTGTAAAAGAAATCTTCTAAGTGAACGCAGTCAAGAAGAACCTTAAATATACGGCCATTTATGCCGCGTATTTTAACACTCGCAAATAATTCAAAACCTATAGGATACTTCCCGTTTACTTAGAATCATGAAATTTGGCAAGAAGCAAGGTCTGACAGCACAAGTAAAGGAAAAAATCCGAAAATCGTTAATTTGTAGTTACATCATAGAATATTTGTAGTTACATCATCATTTAAATATGGGCCTATGAAAGATATAGTATTTTTTAATTTAAATTTTGTTACTAGTTTAATAGGAATATTACCATTAAATGTTTATAGATGCATAAATGTATACGAAACCTTCGTAGTGTGAATTCCACTCACGCTTGACAGTTTTTTTTTTAAATTAGAAGTGTTTCTCGAATTTGTTTGTTTCTAATTATTTATCGTACATCGTTATGCTTTGAATAGTTTTTAATAATATTTTACTACAACGCAACCGCCATAAAATTGCTCTTCATGTCGCTCTTTGTAAAACCGTAAATTAAATCAGCGGTGGCCATTTATTAGTTATGTCTGACCTGGTCGAACGTAAAAAGTGTTTGGGATTATTTTTTTTCTCTGAGAAAATATGTTTTCTATTCGAGAACTATAGCTTTTAATAATATTTCACTATAAATACCGTTGTACATACTACAATGCAGTTGCCATAAAATTGCTCTTCATGTGGTTCTTTGTAAAACCGTAAATTAAATCAGTCGTGTCCATTTATTAGTTATGTGTGACTTGGTCGAACATAAAAAGTGTTTGGTATTATGTTTTTTTCTTTGAGAAAGTATATTTTCTATTCGAAAACTATAGCTTTTAATAATATTTTACTATAAATACCGTTGTACATACTACAACGCAGTTGCCATAAAATTGCTTTTCATGTGGTTCTTTATAATACCGTAAATTAAATCAGTGGTGTCCATTTATTAGTTTTGTCTGACCTTGTCGAACATAAAATGTATTTGGGATTGTGTGTTTACTGGTTTTTCTCTCTGAAAATATATTTTCTATTCGAAAGTGGCACGCAACTCGATACAATGGAGGTTAACGTGAGAATAGGCCACAAAATATTATTCTATAAAGCTAGCTACCTGTAAGTGTAACCTTGCGAAGGTCGAGCGCGCTGTTGGCGCGCTCACGTCGAGGACTGATGGCGTCGCTTATCTCCGCGGTGCCGGGACGATCAATAATATGACCGCAATGTGGTTCTGCGTGATGTTACAACACTACAGTAGAGGAAGAGTTGCAGAGCGTAGTTGCGTTTGCATAATTAAATGTTTCTCACGGGCCTAAAATTTTAATAAGTTTTAATACAAACTTGTGCATTGTAATTTTATGGCGTGGGTATTATTTTTGGCGTGATATTAAATGTATGAAACGTATTATACGTTGGAATACTACAGTCTTTATTAATCCCACTACGATAGCGTATGTATACGATTATATGTGTGAGTGTGTACATATATATATATATATATATGTATATATATATATATATATATATATAAATATTTTTTTTTTACCTTTATTTAAAATATGGTTTTGAATGCTGACATTCACTACATGGCGACGTTGTGATGTTAAATCCTGTGATTCGGCGTATGAGAGACTCGATCATTTGTTACTTTAGTCGATCATATGATAAATTTTGCTTTATTTTTAACTAGTCGGCGAACTTCGTACCGCATCAGAATCAATAAATGTTGTGTTAACTTATTAGCTGAATTAAATTCAGTTTTTTTATTAAAGTAAAATGAATACTCAAAATTAATTAAATTCTATAAATGTACAAAAATTATAATGAAAAGTATTTTAAATACATTGAAATACACGTAATTTGTGGAATAAAATAACTTTTGTTCGTGTCTGTCATTTATGACATACTTTTTTCTTTTTTTTTGTTTGTTTTATACTCAATTAAATTGTTTGTGATTTTCTTACTTTTCCAATGCGCGTGGAAACTTTTCGAAGTCGATATGAAAAAAAAATTTAATAAATGTATAATAATCATATAAATATTCAATGAAAAAAAATCAGTCAATCCGTTCTCGATATATCATCAAAAAATCAGCCGTTCCATACAAAATGTATGGGGAAATGAATTTTCTTCATAAATTTTTTTTGTTAATTTTTCCGATGTTTAATAGTTATTCTGATATTAGGGTCGGAGGCAAATCCAATAAATCAAAAATCATGAAAATCGGTCCAGCCGTTCTTCAGTTATAAACGGTGTAACTAACCCAACTTTGTTTTATATATATATATATATATATATATATATATATATATAGATAAAATAACTTAATACAGTGCATTATAGTGGTGACATCAAAATTTGATATCGTAGCTTGCAAGATTATGTATATGAATTTTCTTCAGGTCATTTCATCAGTGTATATACCATTATACCATCTTGTGGGATATTCTTTACATTAGTTTAAAGTTATTACTTTGTCGTAGTCCTTTAGTTTACAAAACAAATAAGGAAATTTCGAAGAGTTTAATTTTACTCGACAAAATATTGATTGCATGTAACATATTACACGTGACAGAAGTGAAACTTCTTTGGTGATATGAACCTCGATTTGTAAGCATAAAGTATGGGGTAAAACGGCAGAGAAAGAAAAAGATGAAAATATTATAAAAAACTAGAACAAAAATGTTTGAAACCATAAGTATATTAAATAATTAGAGTAATCCAATTAACAAAAGATTCGCAAATGAGTTTAAGTTTGTGTATATATATATATATATATATATATATATATATATATATATATATATACAAACATACACATATATGCGAGTGTAAATTTACACAGACTATTGTCAATAAAAGAAATAGCCACGATGCCAGTAGCAGAACACGACTAAATGCTGCTAAAGGAAGTCGAAATGTATGTATTACTATATGGTATATGTGGGTTCATTGCAGATTTATAAATAAATTAAGTGCATATGTTATTAGTCTGGTAACGGATGAAGTACACACAAAATTAATAATAAATCAATCTTAAATAGATAAATAAATCGATAAAAGTTTGACAATTTATTTTTGACATATATAACGTACAAAACAGCTGATAGCACTAGTGAGCGCCATTTTTGTTTGTTTTCGCGCATGCGTACCCTTCTTGTCTTTTCTGCCGTGTTCATCTTATCTCTCTAAATTGTTAGCTAAGTAACTATTTTCCGTTCTTCTTGCGATAGATTCAGACGTTGCATAAAAACCATCGTAAGTGAATATTTCAAATATTGAATATATTTGGCGTTAATTTTGTAGCAATTTATTATTCACAATTAAATGAAACTATTCTACTGTGTATTATTCCTATTTATGTACTACTGTTTATGTATTATTTCTACTTTATTTAAGTTCCTTACCACGACCTAGGTTTATCTAGTTTTTTACCACGATCTAGGTTATCTTTGCTAATAGCCCACCTGAAGATGTAATACAACGAAATCTAGGTCGTGGTAAAGAACTTAAAGAAAGTAGAAATAATACCACATCACGTAGTTTCATTTAATTGTGAATATTTCAAGTTATGTATTACCCGCAGAATCGATTCCGTCGATTGCTAATATGCCAAAAATTTGTTTGGATGTTACTCAGTCATGCTTGAGTGGTTAAAGAGATTTTTATGAAACTCGGTATATTTAATGATTTGGGTTAATCTAATAGGTTAGGTTACTCGAGTTACTCGGTTAAATAACATAATTCCTGTAGGATAAAACATGGTTTTATATTCAATAATAATAAAAATATTTATCTTTCACGTATACAATTGATACATATGGCGGAATTATTGGTACGAGATCAGTCTCTTACAGCCAACCAGAAAACCAGTTTAGACCACTCGCGGGCGGACGGGAATCGAATCCGGGTCCCCGCGGCGCACCGAGCCGTCAAAGGCCGTACGCCTTGTGAACAACCCAATACACCATGGCGACGAATTATAATTAATGAACGGTTAAAAAGTTAATAAATATAATTAATAATACATATTAATAAACGGTGAACGTCATTAATCCGCGTGCCAACGGGCACGGGAACGAAGCCATGTGCAAAAATACCCTGATACCAAACAATTGTTAATGTAGATTTTCAGGTCTTTCTTGCAACGAAGTTAATGAATTGAGCACTAGAGGATAACGCGCCATGTTAATTAAGAAAATGCTGCATCAGAGTCTGCAGTATCGACCACGATGTATATTCATGACAAAAAGCTTTCAATTAGTGCATCGTTTCAATATGCATATGCAAGTTAATGAATATGCATATGCACTCTGCGGAAGTTTTTGGTATATAGAAAAACCACTTCTTGATTGCTAGGTAATATGGAAATGTAGAACCTGAAAAGCTCTGCAGTTCGTAGATATGGAAGTGTTTAATAAATATTGGCGAACTTTGGTAGCTTTTTGACAAACTTTGTAATTTTCTTTTAGTTCTTCTGTAGTCGAGTCATTCATATTTTTAGGACGAACGGAAGTATGGTTAAAATTGCCAATTATTTGATATGCTTACAAAATAACTTTTAATCGCTGACTGCGAATGATTGATAAAAGTAGTTTGGTTGAAAAGTGTTAAAATATATACATTACTGCAAACGATTTATCTTTTCTACTCGAAATTCTAGGATTTAAATAATCACTTAAAACTGCAACATTTTCTCTTCGCTCTGTGCGGGGACTCTCATGCTCTGGGGTGAAAAAATTGGGAATTGGCAAATTGGATTATAATTAATAGTATATACCTTGAAGAAATGTCGAATATACATTATATGTACTATTATACTGTTGTATACAATTATACATTACATATATATATATATATATATATATATATATATATATATATATATATAAATATATATCTGTAAAATCAGACATTTAATTAACACAAAATTGGAATATATGAAAAAGTGCGTAGTAAGGATATACCTTTATTTCGTCTTTTATCCAAGTAAGCCATTGGCGTAATGATCTTGACCATTGCCAAATGTACTTGAACTCAGAAGTACTTGCTTCAATCTTTTATTTAATCTTTTTTTCATCTCTTTAGACTAAAACAGAACAAAAACTATTCTATAAAGTTTCTAATGTTAATTATCGTGTCTAAGGAGCCGCATTTGTACCTGCAAAATCTATAATATATTTACTGTTGGACATGTCTCTTGATGATTATAATTTGCAAAATAAACATTAAAGTAGATAATTCAGTTTTAATTTAATTTTTCACAACTAAATGAAACTACGTGATGTAGTATTATTTCTAGTTTATTTATTTAAATTCTTTGCCACGACCTAGGTTTCGTTGTATAACGACATCTTCAGGTGGGCTATTGTAAACATTGATCAATCTTGATGTTGTCATATAACGAAACCTAGATCGGGGTAAAGAATTTAAATAAAGTAGAAATAATACTACACCACGTAGTTTCATTTAATTGTGAAAAATTAAATTAAAATGAATTTCTACAAAATTAACGCCATATATATTCAATTCAATTTTATTTAATAAAAAAGGACAGTTACCGTTCTGGCAAGCTGCAAATGGCTAAGCTATATTTTGTATAAACTATGACTTATGAAAGATACTAAGTAATTGGTAGACATAATATTAATTAAATACAAATGTTTTAGTTTGTGGTTTTTGAAGTGAAACTTGTAAGGCGGCGATTCGATAATCGGTAAGTGGACGAGAATTGAGAGTAAAATTTTAAGGTCCCGTCACATTAGGCACATTTCGTGACATGAGTGAGAAGAAAGATATGACGTAGAGAAAGAGAAAGTTTCACTTCTATCATGTGTACGATGCTGCACACGCAATTTTTTTGAACGTTTAAAAATATTTCTATTAACTTATGTATTGAGCGAGGAGTTGTATTTAAAATTGTACTCATTAAACCATTTCCTTCGACTCGGATAAATCTTATCGGGTACCGCATTCATTTTAAAGTTGATGATATACGTGTGTTTTCTTTAATTAAATCAGCCGAGCCTCGGTTTAATCTGGCAAAGTTATAACTCTCAAGTGTCATAATTAAGATAAAAACCGAGCCCGTTCGGCCTCTTGTTTAGCAGCGTCGTCGTTTGCCCTAAATTCTTAATGCCTCGAGACATCTCGTGTAACACCGGAAAGTAGACGGCGCGGCGCGCGGTAACGAGCCGAGGGACGCGACGAGGGGATGAAAGGGGGAGTATTAATCTCGCATCGTCCGCACCAGCACCGCCGGCCGCGCTGGGACAATGCGCCGGGGGCGTGCTGATTGCGCGTCGCAGGGGTTGCATCTGCCTGCAGTGCATCCACGTGATGCATCTTAAGATCGGTGATTGCATGTGACATGTTTATATCGCGGGGTTAATAAAAGTTCTTGATTTATTTTAAGTAATGAATGTATGAATATATTATTTGGGTTCCCTATACCGTAATAAATAAAATACCAAAGATATGAACTGAATCTTGACATATTTCTCATATGTCAAGATTAGATAAATATTCTATGGGACTTCATTATTCTTCCGTCTTTCCATATATCGCAGTCGATTTTCATAGAAATTACCGAAGCATTAGCAGGAAATTTGGTATTGTTATAAAGTATGATTGGTCCGCACCTAACCAGTAGTCAGAAATTTAGTAATGCTTAAAAAGTTATAAAGAATTCTATTTCTAAACTTCAAAGCAGTATTTGTGTCAGATACGTCTGTGTATCTCTTAAAGTAATTTAGTCGGAAAATCGAAAATTCGCTCATTAGTGGAAAGGCTAGTAAAGGCGACGGGAAAAGGAGCTATATCATAAATAGTATCCGCTCTTTTATCGTAATCCCTTTATCTATCTACTTTATATAAAAACGCCTTATCTTTTTTAACTTAATATTGTCAATGGGTTTATTGACGATAGCAACTCGAAGAAGTAACATTCAGTTCTTTTACGTCCGTCCATTAAATAAAATTAAAAATACGGCCTTCCCACGCCTACTTGAAATTTTTCCCGTCTCTCCTCGTGTTCTCGCCATTGATAACTTTTTAATTAAAGGTAGGTATTTATAATTTTGGATAATTTATAAAAAGCTAAATGTGCGCGTGCCTATCAGTTAGTCTTTTGGTGTGCTTTTTATCCCGTCGGTGTTAAATATGTATTCTAAAATATTAGAGACATAATTAGCATTCCAAAATATGAAGTCTGTCTAGCTCAATTATGGTTTTTTCTTTATAGTCATTCGTTTAAATTACACAATAGGGTCCGTTTTTTGAAGTGAAAACTTCTTTGAAACGATGCGTACTTTTTATGAGCAGTAAACGAAACTAAGCCCTTTCGCTCGAGTTAGTGACGCTGAATCGGGTAAACTCGGCTCCCCTCGGCATCGGCCAAGCGTGTTCACTGTTCGGGTAAATTTGTATCAAGAATTACGTTTTATTTTAAAATTGTTACTGATTCGCGGAAACAATATGTATCACAACCGTGTTTTTTTTGTTTTAAATTTAATTGTACTTTAAAATTCAAGGAAAATCGTATTTTCCTAACTAATTTTTCTTAGATACTTTTGACTTTATTGCACTCGTAATTTATTACATAAGCCTGGGTCCATGTCTTTATCATTGAAAAAATGTCGTTGAGATAACAAATTTACCTATTATCAATTGGCAGCTACTACCGTGTCGGGACATTTGGGATAAATGATGCGTCCCCGCGGAAGATAGGGCGGTTTGCAGTATTTCGAAGCTCTCGCGAAGAAGTCGATGCTTAAGATCAATGACGACCTCTGTTGTGTTACCTGTTACAGCTTGTTGGGAAATGGTGGAGATATTTGCTGCATATATACGTTTCCAAGCTTTTCATTAAATACAAGACGATAATGATCGAACTGTATACATATTTGATCGCTTTTCTATACGAATATGTTGATAATTTCAAGTGGGTATTGCTACAAGCGATGTTACTTCACGACACGTTTCCTCTGTCACGATAAAAGCAACGCCGCAGTCGTTCGAGCGAGAAGTGAAATATTTCTCAGCAAATATCCGGCCCGTGATACAGCGTGTTATGTAATAATTTAGTCGGAATGAGGTGCCGCATAAATATGTATAGACGGTGTTTCTCTTCGGCGGCGCATGAGTATCGATTGTGGGGAGACGGCGGCGCGGGGGGCGGGGAGCGCGTTTAACCGTCGCCTCATTGCGTCCGATCCGTGCCCACGCCGAGGTCGCGCGGGTCGGGTCGCACCGGGGCTGTTGTTGGAAGTTTGTTTTTAGATTTTGGCTGTTGTGAAAATCTGGTTGTTAATTGTGTAATGCTGAATTAATTTTGATGTAAAGAAAAATTTTATTTTAAAATTAAAATTTAAGAAAGAAGTAAGAACTGATGATGACTCGTGCACAATCATTTTTAACGTGGGAAATCTTAGATAAGAAAATACTACAGATGGCTCAGCCCATAACTGCATTCTACGGAGAATAAATATAGCATTTACGTCACAAAACTATGGAATCGACTGAATATAAATATACAAAGCGCGCTCGGGTTTATATTCATATCGAATTACCTAAAATAAGACGCAAAATGAAAAGTTGTGATGTTAATGTTGAATTTTCTCCTATCTATCATAGATAGGTGAAAGTTCAACATTAACATCACAACTTTTCATTTCATCATCATCATCATCAGTGGCTCGACAGTCCTCAGTGGACCCTGGCTTTCTCAAGCAGAATGTTCCAATTCCTCCTTCTGGGCGCCACGGTTTTCCAATTTTTTTTATAGTGAGAGCGTGGAAAACACTTTGTAGGCAGTCCGCCCATCTTAATTTTGGTCTTCCTTTTCCTCTTGAGCGAGTTGGTTTGGCCAGAAAAATTCGTTTTGTCGTTCTATCTTCCTTCACTCTAGTTACATGGCCGGCCCACTTCGTACGTTTAATTTTTATAAATTTTATTGTATCTGGTTCTTTAAATAAGCGATAAAGTTCGGCATTAGTTCTCCTTCTCCAAACAAGGAAAATGGAAAATACGAACGGCAACTTTTATGAAGAAATTATATTATTCTTGAAGGGTCTTACCACCATTTCTAACATCCCTTAATAATTTTAACTTTTGTATTGACAGAACACCAATTTCGTTAAAATTTCCATCTATGTCTCGATAGGTTTTGATAATTTAGAACTTAGAAAAGTTTAAGACCTCTCTTTTGTAATTCTGGCGTTATAAAATTAAAAAACATACGTATTCGTAAAATAATGCTTTCGGTAATAAAATAATCACAAATTATTCATAATTTTTATGTCTATTTGCTGTATTTCAATATTATAAAGCACTCGGTCAATAAAAATCTTCAGTTTGCAAGTTACAAATAAAGTTAACTAAGTTTAGCTAAACGGAGGTTATTGTAATAAACAATCAAGAGATCAATTCTAAACCGAGATTTGTTGAAAGTTGGTTTAAATCATAATTGATCTTACGGCCCATAGTCTATAGCACTCACGGTCTGTATGAAGCTTTCATATCTATGGAGATTTTCATATCTATGGTAAGTAGCTATGGAGATTAAAACATACAAATAAAAATAGTCTTTGTTGTTTCGATCTCATAGAAGTAATCAGTGTGGTTCGACCCTTACGAAGGAAGGAGTGGATTCCTATCGAAGCGTTATTTTTTTTTCGTTTCCTCCCCGAGCTCCTAACGACGTCGGCCCGCACGCCGCGTCGGTCCGCCAGATGGTGGCGCGCCCGTCTGTCTGATGAATTATTTAGTGGCAGCTCGCGGGATGCTGGATCCTCTCTCTACATGCTGAATGTGATCAGGCGGAGAAGAGCGAGTGCGGGTTCGTCATGTTAGCGTTCGGGTGGGACGAATGAAAGGTATCGGAGAATTCTAAGATGATCTATTTCGAACAATATTGTATTTTGAAAAGAGCTTGGATACTGGAACACACTGTATTCGTTTTTATAAGGATACAAATTATGTCTAGTATTATTCAAATTAGACATTTTCGTCCCATTTCTTTAGATTTTGCCTTTTTCGTTTCAAGATATGTTCTGTTGAATTTACATTTTTAGTAAATTTTTGTAATTCTAAATCTGGATTCCAAAGACTATTATCAGCTTGTAAACAGAATTGCACAAACGTAATAAAAATTCGAAAATTGTATTAGAGACCAGTATTTACTGCTGCATATCTGGGGATTTACTTTTAAGTTAATAACGGTTATATCGTGGCGTCTCAGTCGTGAATACTACTATTTGCTTTATAAGTTCTAATTTTACAAATTATTTTGAATATTTTGCGTGTGAAGTTTGTAAAATATGAGGTATTTTATGGCATTATTCGCGTTTTGTTTTTATACATTTTTTCTGTCATTTAAGTTATATTTAATTGAATTTGATCAGTGTTATAAATTATTTCTTATTATAGATGCACTTAACGTTTTTAACTTAACCCTCGTTGATCTCGTGGTGTAAGGGAGAAGCAACGGTGACCCCATAGAATGGAGTATCATTGAAAAGATGTTTTACTATACAATCGAAAATGTTATACGACCACTTCTTCGTAAGATTTTAATCACCAGAACGTTTCGCACCATCTTCCCTCTCGCCCCCTAACTTATTAAACATTTATGTCAAAAGTCGGGAAAACAGGTTAAAGTTTTGTGTCTCACGTTTTTCCAAAACGTACTAGGCATTATATTTGTATAGTGGAAAATGTACCAATATATGTAAATGGTTTCATGGAAATAATTTATACATGGAAATAACTGGACAATGAAATAACTTATAATTTACAAAACCGTTTTTGAGCGTGAGCTGTTTAATAATACTGGTACAATTATAAGTTGATCCTGAAATAATTAAAAGTACAATTTTAAGTTGATCCTTAAATAATTACAAATTGATCCTGAAATAGGTACAATTATAAGTTGATCCTGAAATAGGTACAATTATCCTGAAATAGGTACAATTATAAGTTGATATTGAAATAATTAAAAGTACAATTTTAAGTTGATCCTGAAATAATTAAATTACAATTATAAGTTGATCCTGAAATATTTACAAGTTGATCCTGAAATATTTACAAGTTGATCCTGAAATAGGTACAATTATAAGTTGATCCTGAAACAGGTACAATTATCCCGAAATATGTACAATTATCCTGAATTGATCCTGAAATAGGTACAATTATAAGTTGATCCTGAAATAGGTACAATTATAAGTTGATCTTGAAATAGATACAATTATAAGTTGATCCTGAAATAATTAAAAGAGTGCAAGGTTCATTACAACCGATAAGAGTAAGTTGCATTAGAAATCAATCAAGTGAAAGGTAAATTATTTAAATCTATTTCAAACGAGCCTGGTACGTATTAAAGATGTTCATTGTCTGCAGGTGTTGATAGAGAGTTACTTTAATAAGTGATAAAGCAGAATAATATTTAAAGAGATTTAATTTATTAAGTAGTAATATTTCTAGAGAGGTTTAATGAGTATTAACAGAGTATTGGTAGAGATTTAATTTAGTAAGTAGTAAAGTAGGATAATATTTCTGGAGAGGTTTAATAAATATTAATAGAGTATTGGTAGAGATTTAATTTAGTAAGTAGTAAAGTAGAATAATATTTCTGGAGAGGTTTAATAAATATTAATAGAGTATTGGTAGAGATTTAATTTAATAAGTAGTAAAGTGGAATAATATTTCTAGAGAGGTTTAATGAGTATTAACAGAGTATTGGTAGATATTTAATTTAATAAGTACTAAAGTAGAATAATATTTCAGGAGAGGTTTAATAAGTATTAATAGAGTATTGGTAGAGATTTAATTTAGTAAGTAGTAAAGTAGAATAATATTTCTGGAGAGGTTTAATAAATATTAATAGAGTATTGGTAGAGATTTAATTTAATAAGTAGTAAAGTGGAATAATATTTCTAGAGAGGTTTAATGAGTATTAACAGAGTATTGGTAGATATTTAATTTAATAAGTACTAAAGTAGAATAATATTTCAGGAGAGGTTTAATAAGTATTAATAGAGTATTGATAGAGATTTAATTTAATAAGTAGTAAAGTGGAATAATATTTCTAGAGAGGTTTAATAAGTATTAAAAGAGTATTGGTAGAGATTTAATTTAATAAGTAGTAAAGTGTAATAATATTTCTAGAGAGGTTTAATGAGTATTAACAGAGTATTGGTAGATATTTAATTTAATAAGTACTAAAGTAGAATAATATTTCAGGAGAGGTTTAATAAGTATTAATAGAGTATTGGTAGAGATTTAATTTAGTAAGTAGTAAAGTAGAATAATATTTCTGGAGAGGTTTAATAAATATTAATAGAGTATTGGTAGAGATTTAATTTAATAAGTAGTAAAGTGGAATAATATTTCTAGAGAGGTTTAATGAGTATTAACAGAGTATTGGTAGATATTTAATTTAATAAGTACTAAAGTAGAATAATATTTCAGGAGAGGTTTAATAAGTATTAATAGAGTATTGATAGAGATTTAATTTAATAAGTAGTAAAGTGGAATAATATTTCTAGAGAGGTTTAATAAGTATTAAAAGAGTATTGGTAGAGATTTAATTTAATAAGTAGTAAAGTGTAATAATATTTCTAGAGAGGTTTAATAAGTATTAAAAGAGTATTGGTAGAGATTTAATTTAATAAGTAGTAAAGTGGAATAATATTTCTAGAGAGGTTTAATAAGTATTAATAGAGTATTGGTAGAGATTTAATTTAATAAGTAGTAAAGTGGAATAATATTTCTAGAGAGGTTTAATGAGTATTAACAGAGTATTGGTAGATATTTAATTTAATAAGTACTAAAGTAGAATAATATTTCAGGAGAGATTTAATAAGTATTAATAGAGTATTGGTAGAGATTTAATTTAGTAAGTAGTAAAGTAGAATAATATTTCTGGAGAGGTTTAATAAATATTAATAGAGTATTGGTAGAGATTTAATTTAATAAGTAGTAAAGTGGAATAATATTTCTAGAGAGGTTTAATGAGTATTAACAGAGTATTGGTAGATATTTAATTTAATAAGTACTAAAGTAGAATAATATTTCAGGAGAGGTTTAATAAGTATTAATAGAGTATTGATAGAGATTTAATTTAATAAGTAGTAAAGTGGAATAATATTTCTAGAGAGGTTTAATAAGTATTAAAAGAGTATTGGTAGAGATTTAATTTAATAAGTAGTAAAGTGTAATAATATTTCTAGAGAGGTTTAATAAGTATTAATAGAGTATTGGTAGAGATTTAATTTAAAAAGTAGTAAAGTAGAATAATATTTCAGGAGAGGTTTAATAAGTATTAATAGAGTATTGGTAGAGATTTAATTTAATAAGTAGTAAAGTGGAATAATATTTCTAGAGAGGTTTAATAAGTATTAAAAGAGTATTGGTAGAGATTTAATTTAAAAAAGTAGTAAAGTAGAATAATATTTCAGGAGAGGTTTAATAAGTATTAATAGAGTATTGGTAGAGATTTAATTTAAAAAAGTAGTAAAGTAGAATAATATTTCAGGAGAGGTTTAATAAGTATTGGTAGAGATTTAATTTAATAAGTAGTAAAGTAGAATAATATTTCTTAATGATTACTGAAGATTTGAACTAAGAAGGAAATAAAAGCAATAAAACGTATGCATGCTCTTTAAGTTTTAGATTTTTATGAAACAGATGAGCATATTTTTTTTTACTTTTTCTTCCCAAAAATATGCTGACAAAATAGAATCACGTGTCCATCAGCTTTATCTTGTGTGATTTAAAAAAAATACTTCGCTTCTAGATTTTCCATAACTTTGTTGTTACACACAACTAAGTCTAAACAACGAGTTATAGTGTTACACAAATTTAAAAGGTCATAGTGTTACATAAGTCTATAGCTTTATATTGTGTTTTGATTAAAAAAACGACTTCACTTCTAGATTTTCCCATAATTTGTTTGTTACACACAACTAAATCTAAACAGCGAGTTATAGTGTTACACAAATTAAACAGGTTATAATGTTACATAAGTCTATAGCTTTATGTTTTGTTTAGATTTTAAAAAACGACTTCACTTCTAGATTTTCCCATAACTTTGTTGTTACACACAACTAAGTCTAAACAGCGAGTTATAGTGTTACACAAATTTAACAAGTTATAGTGTTACATAAGTCTATTGTATTTAACAAGTTTTGTAAGTTATTAAGTCGTTCTATGATTTTGAAATCACGAGAGTGACTAAAATAGTTATGAATGAGAACTAGACTTTAATCTTATTTTCTTATTTCATCAAGTTAATTTCAGAATTGTACATAAATTGGTTGTACTAGAAGGATTAGGTTGGTGAAAGGAAATGTTCTTCTGACACTATTTTGTAGTGTCTATTGAAACAATAAATTTGAGTCACCTCGCCATTAGGCTATGTTTCCCACACCTGATTGCGTAGTCCAGTATTAAGTAATGCAGATTTAAATTGTCGATGTCAATTTTAAATTTGTTTTTCAAAGACAATAACCCGATATTCATCTTCTACTGCACGCTAGCATCTTTAAATATTTTTTCGGCGCGAAGCAGCTAGCTACTTCAAGATAATTCGACGTAATTGTCAATTGTCATCGAATGGAATATTTAACAAAAAAATTGAACTGTCATTCATCGCCAAATGGATTTCAATATCTTTTGTATAATAAGGTAAAAACGGACAGACTTATTCTCGGTTATTTCATGTTAAATAATTTCACGTATATTTTTATCTCTTGTCAATTTATTGTCTTGTCAAATGGCTCTTATTTATATATATATATATATATATATATATATATATATATATATATACACACATATATATATATATATATATATATATATATATATATATAACACGAAATAACCGAGAATAAGTCTGTCCTTTTTTACCTTATTATACAAAAGATATTGAACGCATTTCAATAGAAATTTAACTAATGATTAGTGTAAAGTAGTTTACATCACAAGTGACAATATGGGTTGATTCAAAAATCATAAACGAATTTTGGAAAGCTTTTACACACCTAGGATCTTATAAATTTATTGTATATCTTGCGGGTGTTCTGATAGCAGAACAGTATCATTCGCAAATACAATGTGAGTGAAATGTTTTCCATTAAATAAAGTCGAATGCAGACGTTAGTCGAAAAAGCAAATTCTGTTTATAACTGCCCTGCTCCACTTTTAATCTCTTCTCATTCTAATTCACTGTGTTAAAATAAAATCGAATGCAGACTTTAGTCAAAAAGGTAGAATTTGTTCATAATTGCCCTGCTTCTTTAGAGGTCTTCTTACAAGTCGTATATCATATATTAAACACTTTTAATCTCTTCTCATTCTAATTCACTGTGTTGAAATAAAATCGAATGTTGACGTTAGTCAAAAAGGTAGATTTTGTTCATAATTGCCCTGCTTTTTTAGAGGTCTTCTTACAAGTTGTATATCATATATTAAACACTTTTAATCTCTCTCTTCTCATTCTAATTCACTGTGTTAAAATAAAATCGAATGTTGACGTTAGTCAAAAAGGTAGATTTTGTTCATAATTGCCCTGCTTCTTTAGAGGTCTTCTTACAAGTTGTATATCATATATTAAACACTTTTAACCTCTTCTCATTCTAATTCACTGTGTTAAAATAAAATCGAACGCAGACGTTAGTCAAAAAGGTAGATTTTGTTCATAATTGCCCTGCTTCTTTAGAGATCTTACAAGTTGTATATCATATATTAAACACTTTTAATCTCTTCTCATTCTAATTCACTGTGTTGAAATAAAATCGAATGTTGACGTTAGTCAAAAAGGTAGATTTTGTTCATAATTGCCCTGCTTTTTTAGAGGTCTTCTTACAAGTTGTATATCATATATTAAACACTTTTAATCTCTTCTCATTCTAATTCACTGTGTTGAAATAAAATCGAATGTTGACGTTAGTCAAAAAGGTAGATTTTGTTCATAATTGCCCTGCTCTTTTAGTCATCTGACAAGTTGTGTATCATGATGTACGAGTATATATTAAACTGTGGCATTATCACGAAGAACAAATTAGGGTTTTAGAAAAAACATCATATTTATTCCTTTCTTTATTACGTTATGAACTAGATGAGCCGTAAGCAAGAATGTATATCATGATGTATATATTAATATGTGCCATTATCACGAAGAACAAATTAGAGTCTTGAAAAAAATCATAGTTATTCCTTTCTTTGTTACGTAATGAACTAGATGAATCGTACGCAAGAATGTATATCATGATGTATATATTAATATGTAGCATTATCACGAAGAACAAATTAGAGTCTTAGAAAAAAATCATAGTTATTGCTTTCTTTGTTACGTAATGAACTAGATGAGCCGTACGCAAGAATGTATATCATGATGTATATATTAATATGTGACATTATCACGAAGAACAAATTAGAGTCTTAGAAAAAAATCATAGTTATTCCTTTCTTTGTTACGTAATGAACTAGATGAGCCGTACGTAAGAATTTATTGTATGCGCTTATATAATTGATTCGAAATATCAAAACTTGTTATGACTAATCACTGATACGTCAAGAGTCTGAGCGATTAGTCATAACAAGTTTAATACGTATTAACTTTCGCCCACGACTTAGTTTGCGTTGATAACGGAAATGGGCTAATGAATTTATTTTTATACTTTTTGGTACAGTTGTGTGTATATTTGTTGTTGCATATTTAATTTTTAGTCTTTTAAATCTTATACTGTTGGTTTTCCGAGGTTGTCAGTCTGGACTACAAAATCATAGTTAGTTGCTCACGAGAAAAGTCCTCCGATAATTTTAAAAGTTTGTCCCTGGATTTTATTAAATTTAAAAGAAAATTATAATTTTCCCGTGAAACGCAACAGCAAGCGAATGGTATACTGATCAGAATTATTGTGGTGCGTAGAGTATGTGCTTCGACAACGCTCTTGGCCCGTTAATTCTCTTGGTAGTCGCATCGCAGCTGCCGACAATGGCGGAGTGTATATGCGCATTTTGCAAGTAGATCATTGTGGCTGAGGAAAGATCGATGGGAACAGAGGAAAGGCAGGTAGGATCAGTTTTTAAGTGACTGCAGATTTATTTTACTTTGCTCCACGGAGACAACCCACACATAAAATTATACCACAAAGGAAAGTTTTTTGAGGCACTTTATCTTGTCGTCTTAAAACTACTTCCAAATTTAAAATAGTGGTGACTTCACCTTATGTAATGTCGTGGAAATGACTATACAAATTGAACTTACTTTTTCAGCAATCCCGTTTTATGAAACCGGATACAATGTTGCCTATATTAGTATGGAGGGTATTAGAACATATAAATCTTAAATATTACATTGCTTTTTTCCACAATTCACGTAAATTTTCTGAACAAAAAATTCATCTGCCGTGCGCAATTTCCATACATCAATGTATAAAAGCGGATAGTTTCGCAGCGTTCGTTTTTCTTATGATATATACATATTAATTCTATATAATTATATATTATGATAATTCTAGCTCAGTTGCTTTTGGTCTGTCGATGGGGACGTATTGTCATTTTTCCGCACTCTGCTTTTACATTTCGTAATATTGAATAACTAGCGTGACCCGTGCGAAGTCTTCGCATTATTTATTCCATTATGAAGCTCAGATGACAGATCAAACAAA
The DNA here is from genome assembly GCA_039881145.1 of Druceiella hillmani. Lineage (NCBI taxonomy): Eukaryota > Metazoa > Arthropoda > Insecta > Lepidoptera > Hepialidae > Druceiella > Druceiella hillmani. The sequence continues at coordinate 3,564,711 of JAYKKI010000062.1, forward strand.
TATTTTACTAAAATTGACATATAGAGGCGCAAGTATCAAAAGCATTGAGCTAAAGCGCCACTTTATTTATACGTGAGTGGATTTGAAATTAAACAAAAATTTTACCGACCGTCAATCATATTGACGTTGAGCCGTTAGATGGCAGCATTGCTGTTTTGTGTATATAATTTTAATAATTAATTAATTTGCAAAAACAATAGCAATAATAAATTTTTTAGTCGTGGATGCCGGTAGAGCAAGCAATTATCTATAAAATGATATATAATTTATGTGGATTAGTTGTGAGGTTTTTTCTAAAAAAGGAGTGTAACAGCTTAACCTTAGCGTATTAATATATATGATGATGATGATGATATGATGATGTACAGTGATATTTGTATAGCAACGACTGGTGCAAATTTCTTAATTAATAGTAATATACGTAGAGTTAATTTAATAAGATAATAACAATAGTTTCTAAGGATGATTGCGAAATTATTTTGATTAACTAGCGTATTTTTGTTAATAATGTATATATATATATATATATATATATATATAAATATATATATATACATATATATATATATATATATATATATATATATATATATATATATATATAAAGGTGAGTGAAAATATTTCTAACTCTACACATAATACAGAATTCCAATTTAGCGATGTTTTTGACATCTAAAATAATGACTTATCGTTCTTACAATAAATGAACACTATATTTCTAGGATAGGTACTCATAGAATCCTTTGCTACCAATATATCGGGATATTAGAGTGAAATCATTATATATTTAAAAAATACGTAGTTAAAAAAGTATATGTATGCTTAATACCTATACATCAGTGAAAGAATTTTAAAAATTTATTGAGTACTTTACGAAATTATCTCGAAGTTACAAACTCATAAATATTACTTCGTTGTTGGGTTAGTATTGATAAGAATCCTGGTCACACATATAAAGCAATGGTCAGCCTGTTTTTATCTACTACTGCGTTGTTACGTCATTTTTTATGCTGTTTGTTCTCTGTACTCGAGCACTTTGGTTCTTAAGTGTCAAGTACGTAAGTAATACTCGAGTCAGATTTGCTGCTAGTAAAGTGGCAGTAAGTGCGTGTAAATGGGAGGAGGCCGACCGACATTGCTAGTGTTTCCTGTTATTATTTTTGCCACAATGCTTCGGGACCGCCTATGAATGTGAAAGCATTGTCATGTATCCGAGGGGCGATCGAGATTTATCCGATTCTTTTGCGGCTTACTGGATTTCCGCGGGCTGAATAACGAGTCTTGCTTATTGTGAGCCGCGTGTTATGTATTAAAGTGGGGTTATATGTATCGGCCGCAATGCGGTTAGTGACCTTTTAAGAAAATAATAAATTATTTGCCTAAGTTTATAAAATTGTAGATTTATAAAATTTAATAATCAGTTGGATTAGATTTATCTGCATATAAGGTATAAAAAAAATTACGCAATTTTTTTGGATTTATGAAGAAAGTGAAAATGTTTGTTTTAAAGCTGTAACAAGCTGATATCAAAATAGTATTTTTTTATATTTACTGTATTTAATGTCGAAAGCAGGTGGATTATAGAGAAAAACATTACAGAAAAATTACTACAAAACATTTTATTAATTTTAGCTCTTAAGTGGTATTAGTTTAGTCTTGTATTCCTGAATGTTAATAATGATATTTTATTTGGTATTTTATTTACTACTTTAGTTACTAAATATCTGTCAGAGTAGAACCTCCACTACGATCGTTCCTTACTCATATATATATATATATATATATATATATATATATATATATATATATATATATATATATATGTAATGTTCAAATACTTGTTATACTTAAGTGTTCCTATTAAACTATTTCTTAAGGTGCATAACCAGTATATTTTACCCAGTTATTAAATATTACCCAGTATATTTTTCATAGGCGTAGAAATGTCATTTATTTCTCAAAAATTATAAGACCAAAGATAATCGTTACAATTTTCCTAAAATCTTCTAATGCGGTTGTATCTATCCAGTTTTTTCTGGATTTTTGGTTTAACGTTTCGCAAATATAGGGTATACACTTTTTGCCCATTTTGAGGCATATGTTTAAGAGTAGGCCACTTAATTCTGAAAAAAATATTTTTGGGTTTTTTATAGATACTGGTGGCATATCGTTTGAAAGGGTCAAACGATATGCCACACGATATACAAAACCAAAAGAAAATTTTTGAGTACTTAAATTGTCTTCTCTAAAATAACTATATAAATAATGATCTGTGGTCATGCCAAATTTCCAGTTTCTACATCAAACTGTTTCTATGAAAATCGACTGTGACAGATAGAAAGATGCGTGAATGATCTTTGAAGTGTTCCGTTTTTCCTTTTGAGGTACGGAGCATCAAAAATAATCCCATTACAGAATCAATTGCTTTGTCTTGTTACGAAATGTCTCGTACAGACGTTTCAAAATATTTGTAGGTAGTTTTATGGCTTCGGCTCTGGGGAAATAACGTAGTTTACAAAAATGCCGCTGACGCTTATTAGAGAAATATATTTTCATATAATTTTCATAATCCCAAGATTCTTCCGTCCAAGTTGAAAAATGAGAAAGAATTATTGCTATATCCATACTTTTTTAATTAATCAACTAACTTTTACTCGTGGCTCCGATCGTAATAAACCACATTTATGGACGACTGCTAAGTCTCAGGGCAATTTCTTTGGTTCATATTTTATTTTGCTTGGAGAAGAAAGAAAAACTTATAACTCGTGGTCTAATATGCATACTCACTTTTGAATGCCTAATTATTTAGAGAAAATAGAAAAAGATGTGAAAGCTTTTCCGTAGCTTTAAACTATTATCTGGAGTGACGTACAGATTTTAGAAAACATTGATTATGTAAAGAGACCTTTGCGCTTGTAGGATATTAAAAATATATTGGACAATGCAATATGGTAATAATAAGAGTAGTTGAGACAGAACAAATAAATGAAAAAAACATTGTTTTATTGTTTTTTGCATTTATAACATTAGTTAGGATAGTAACGCCATTTATCAGCAAGGAAAAAATGTTTGGTATTTCTGTAAGAAGCTCCTGGATTTTTCGGAACTTCCTGGAGAGTACAAAATCTATCATAGTCAGAACTTGATAAAAGATCAATCTGAAGGAGCACTCGAATTGATAACGGAATTCCTTAATTCAATCACCAATTCTGATTTGCCATCACATGAATTGAAATTGAAAAAGAATGCGCTAATAATGCTGTTACGTAATTTAGATGTACCAGAAGGTCTATGTAACGGAACAAGACTCATTGCAACATAATAAAGGCAAAAATCGTTACTGGTGAACAATCGGGCAAAGAAGTACATATATATAGAATCACACTTGACTCATCAAAGGGTCAACTTGGATGCTTTATGCAACCACCGGCAACTTTTCAAGCAGACTTTTCCAGCAAGATCTGTATTTGCTATAACAGTACACAAAGCAAAATGCTAAACTTTCGAGTTTGTTGGAGTGGACTTAAAATCATCAGTTTTTATGTATATCATATTTTATGTGGCATTTTCTCAAGAAAAGCGACCCAGTGCACTAAATATATGCTTCTCAAATGAAAGTCTTCGACATACTCGCAACATAGGGTAAAATGAGGTATTAGGTTAAGTTATAAAACTTATAAAAATATACCTGGAATTATTTACTTATTCAAAATTAGTAAAATATTAATTAATGTACATTCACGAATTTTATTTTGGACAGATTCCACTTCGTATGTATAAAATATGGCGACAATTGCATATTATTTATATATACATATTTGTCTACGTATCTTATCTGTCTATTCTAAACAAATCTATTAAACGAGCAATTTTACTTTCTACGGGAAACTCGAAATACGCCGGGGAAAACATGGTCAACCCAATATTTAGTTCGTAAAACGTGTATGCAAAATTTAGTTACAATTCGTCAAGTAGTTAATAAATTACTAGGTAACAAACAAACAAACTTTCTCATTCATGATATGTATTAGTAGGAATTTTAATACAGACGCAAACAGTTCTAATCGTACGCACTGACTGTTCTCTGAGCAAATAATATCAATTCAGTATTGGTTATTGACTACTGCATGTATATACATACACGCACTCACGCGCACTCACACACGGGCGCGCATACGCACACGCACATACACACATACCTATATAAGGGTGAGTTCGTACGCAAAGGTAGAACAGAAGTTCAAACGCAAAGGTAGCTGTTCAAAGGCGTTTATAGTCGTAAACAAATACACATTTAGAATCTAGAGTTAGAAACAGCAACTCCGAACAATAGAAATTTATTATATTGATGGGTATGAGAGTGTAGTCCGTTGGTCGTACATAACTATATAAGTGTGAGTATATACCCAACAGAGTTCCAAACGTAAAGGTAGACTATTTAAAGGCGTTTATAGTCGTAAACAAATACACATTAAGAATCTAGAGTTAGAAACAACAACTCCGAACAATAGTAAAAATTTATTGTATTGATGATGGGTATGATAGTGTAGTCCGTTGGTCATATTAATATGTTCATATATTAAATATTTACGAATAGTTTACCGGACAGAGGGCCGTGAGAAACTCTTTAGTGCATATCGGCCTTTAGGGTGTAACCATGTTATTGACCCGCCTGCGGTTCCATCATGTTCTGCTCTCAATCGGTTCTAATATTAATACATTATTTACAAAAGGTGCTTTCATTTTATGGGCAAAACTCGAGAATCTAATAGCTTAAATCACTCTCCGGGCAAATAAAAATATTTTACTTGAGCGAAATTGAACTTGTCGCAAGTGGAACGATTCTGTTGATAGGTTTCCCTTTTTTTAGTGTATTGTTTTATTCGCACCCGAAAAATAGAAACAGTAATATGGATGTAATTGAAAAACTGAATAGAATTAAAGAAGTGAATTTTCTTTTTCTGTTTCATAATATTTTTTTCTCAAAAATAAAAAGATTTTCTCATTAGCAAAAAATACTTTCCTCCTAATTGGGCCTTTCATCTTTTGTATCGAACCAATATTCAAACATATTTCGGCCAATTTCTTCACTTTTGTTTAACCAGTTATTGTTGCAATATCTTTTCTTACGTACATAAATAAAATGTTTATAGGCGAATTACCAATTCATTGTATAATAAAATTTGCGGCATATTCATCGGAATGACTAAAACAAATATTGAACTTATTTGAAAATTAACATTAATTCGATTAGCACCATTAAAATATATTGTACAGATTCTCCAAATTATTTTGCATCATAAATATATATTTTGAAATAAACTAATACAAAGCATTGTATAACATCACGCGGGGTCTATTTATAGACATCGAAACGTAAGTAGAATACGACCCAATTAAGTCATCCATAATACAAGGAACAACGTTTCATTCTCGTTAAGATTCCCGTACCGTTTTACCACTTCCAAAGCTATTCTTTAACTAACCTCAGCAGAGTAAGTTCGGTAAGGTGGGCGCACTCGGCGTCGTAAGTAGGTGACTGGGGCTGGCGGCTTTGGTCCTCGCCTGACCCACTTGGCGCGTCTCTCATCCGACGCCCTAATTGCGAGTAGGAGTGTAGGGGAAGGGCGCTTCTTGTCCTTTCTGTAGGGATGAATGTTCGTGTAGCAACTGCGTGTATGAATAGGGTAACCAGCCAGTTCGAAACACAGAACGGGTCGCTTAAAAATTATCGATATTAATTATTGAATATGTTTGACGTTAATTTTGTAGAAATTCATTATCATTTAATTTTTATTCACAATTAAATGAAACTACTCATGTATTATTATTTCAGTAGTATTATATTTACTTCATTTAAATTATTAACTACGACGTTGTGTGACAACATCTTCAGGTAAGCAATTTCAAGAGAATCGATGCTCTTCAAATTGTCTGAAATAAATTCTAAAGAGACCTGAATGTGTCGCACCGCCTCCTCCAATTTTTAAATAATGGATTTCAATAATACGAAAAAATTCTAAGTATTAACATATATTAAAACTTTTGGTTAATTAACGGATCCAAAATATGTCGTCAAGTAGGAAACGCTAGTTTGTGCGTTTCCCGAAACTTAGGTTGTGTTTTTATTAGCATCTTGCTTTTGGTATCGGTATCAATAAGCATAGGTTCAAAATTTATTGACTTTCGCCTAAACTTTTGTTTTTATCACCGTGAAATATTGTTGGACATCATATACATATATATATAACATAACCTGGTGTTCACAAGTCTTAATTTCGTTAATCACTGATATAAAAATATAGGTAGATATTTTTTCTAAGGCGCCAAGAATTATAAGTGAGTTTTTTAAAATTTTTTATGTTTGCAAATTCTTCTACAATAATATAATCTTTTATTTTTTCATATTAAGCTTTTATACAGTACATAATCTGTGTTAACCACTTCTACAAAATTTTTGGTGGTTATTCTTTGATTTCTGAAATTACATGCAAATCATAATATAATATGTCAATCATAAATTAGAAAAAACTCGCATGCCCGTTTTCAAAATTTTGCAGAAGACGAAAATTAGTGTTTATTTCTTTATATCACCGTTAGGAACGCATTTTAATTCAAATATTCTGTGTTCAGCAATTATAGAAATTCATGGTCACCCTAGTGTTTGAAGCCTGCCGCAGTGAGTGGGTAGAAGGCAAATGGAGGTACTAATGAATGTTGTGGAGTGTGCACTGTAGTTATTTTGACGGTGAATGTTTCGTATTTTTGTTGGAAAATATCGGTATGGATACAAATGATAAAATAGTGTCGATATAAACTGGTAATGATCTCTGTAGATACTCATTGAGGAAATTATGACAAAAGTTCTTTGGGTATTTTTCCTGTACAATGAAAAAAAAAATTTCTTTTCCTAATTTGAGTTCAAGTCAAGTTTGTGAAATCTAGTTAAAACGCTCTTCGTGTATTTTCATAATTCCAACAGTTGAGAATCGCACAAACTTTAAATGTGTTAGGCGAATAACATTTTTTGGAAATTTCACAAAAAATTTAGTCAAACGTAATTTAATGTTGACCTACATGATGTGCAAAAAATATTTCGTGTACGGTGGCGGCAGCTCAATCGTTCACATATAACTCGGAATTTCTTAAGGTTTTGTTCGTAATTTGTAATCAGGTCTCGTAATTCGTCGTCGTCGACAACGTATGCAGTAATGGCATTATGGATGATGCAAAAAAGGCCAGGCTTGTCTTTGTAAATCACCCGCAGCGCGTTTCTTACTTCACTACATTAATATTTACACCGTAAAATGTGTAAAAAAATTGACATACAATTCATACTAATATAATTAATATCATGACTTAACACAAACTATAACAAAACATTATATAACTCTCTGAGTTATATTGTAGTCGTCTCAATTTGCTGTAAGGCCTTCCCTGGACTTTATATCTCCCTCTCTTTTGCACCTAGAACAAGGGTAAAGTGCGTACTTTCATGCATAAGTACATACAGATAATTACTAAAATCTATTGAAATAAAAAATCTGAGTAAAACCCTGGCTTTCATGAGAAGTTGCAACACAAACGTGAAGTCGTTGCTTAATCTGAAAATAAACAATCCTAGTAATTAAGTGAATGATTTAAAAGTAACGTTCGTGTCATTATGGAATAATTATATTATGTGTGTTAATATTAAAAATGTGTTCGAAAGAAGATATTTGGATTTGGTAGACCCTGAATTAGATATTTTAAAGATCCCCATTTAAATCTGCGAGAGTCGTCATCACACAACTTGACTCTGAACAAGTACTTTTGCATATTAAAGCAATCTTTATAGAGAACAAACTCTGATACTCCTTATGTATTACGTCAGTGGAATCATACGCAAAGACTTAGTTATTTCTTAAATATATTATAGGTTTTGACTCGATAAAAGCATACTGTTTTCATAGAAACAGTCGCAATACCTCAAGTTGCAATACTTTACGTGATGAAATGGAAATTACGCAAGAACTCGAGAACAGTGATCGCGCACGTAAGTTTAAATTGTCGCATTCTAAATAAGATGCTATTGCATCCATATTGCATTGCGACTGAATCTGAATGAATGCACCAAAGTAGCATTTGTAATGACGTGCCAGCTGTGAACTTGAATTATCTGCTGGTCAGTTTGTAATTCAACGTTGTTAGAAATTGTGTTTTTGTGTCTAGCTGATTTGACAAATTTCGAAACGACGTCTGTTGAAGTTTAAGTCATAACTCAAACTTTCAACAAAGACATTTCTCCAGAAGAAGAAGAGGACGTTGATTACTGCCTATTTATGGTCTGAATAAGCGCGCTGTAACGGTCATGGTAATTGCTTAGGGACACGTTCGTATAGGGGCGGTTGCTATCGCCCGTTTGTGTAAATTGATACCCGTGGGGGAACGACTTGGATTTAATGAAATAACTGCACGATACTAGCTGTTAACTGTCTTGTTCGTTTATGAAATTTGTTTACAGTGACGTCATTGGGTATGGGTATATGTATGAAGATTTAGGCGGATGCTTGTACTGTTATTATTTATATGCGCAGACAAAAATTACTATGAAAATATAGTAAGGGTGTTATCAAAAGAAAAAAATAAAGTACGGATTCGATATAAACATAAATTAAGTGAAGGGATTCTTCCATTTGTTAGACTCATTCATTCACACCCCATGTTTTACAACGCATTGGCTTCGAAGAAATAGACGGGGAACTTTCGTGTTACGAATTTCCGTTAGGATTGGATTATTGTGCTGCAAATTTATTGAAGTGTACTTCTTTAGCCGCTTGACATAAGAAAAATGGGACGGAGAATTGTTAGAAAATAATTCTGTTTATTACACGTTACCGTAAAAAGCGGTACAATTGGGAGAGGCAGGGGGTATTGTGGTACGGTGTAGCCCAAGGGAAAAAGATAAGCGTGAATGCCTCTGCGTGGAGTAATTACGTATGTAATTACTTCACGCAGGCTCCTTCACGAGTTTTATAGAAGTCTTTTACTTTTGAATTGAAACTTAATATAATAACGATAAAAGCCACGACGAGAATAATGTGTTGTAGTAATTTTTTTATAATTAACTTTATTTTATTATGTTATAAGTAAAAATTACCGACTAAATATTAAACTCAGTTTACGATTTGTCTTATGAAATAATTTTGTATATTGAATATATTTGGCGTTAATTTTGTAGAAATTCATTATTCACAATTAAATGAAACTACGTGATGTAGTATTATTTCTACTTTCTTTAATTTCTTTACCACGACCTAGGTTTCGTTGTATTACATCTTCAGGTGGGATATCTTTGCTAATATCCCACCTGAAGATGTTGTAATACAACGAAACCTAGGTCGTGGCAAAGAAATTAAAGAAAGTAGAAATAATACTACATCGCGTAGTTTCATTTAATTGTAAATAATTTTGTCTTGAGACAAAAACACTACCCGAATTATCGTGTGTTATTTTCTATTATTTAGGAACCCTTGATCCAATCTTTTATGATATTCGTTTTGCGGCGACTTTGAATGATTTTATTGTTAATATTTTTTTATTAGTGTACGAATAGTTGTCTGCGAAGAAGATATTTTACCCTTATCACTTTTTTAAGCTAAACCTTGATTATTATTTTATTTACATTTAATTCAGTAGTATCTGTATCGTTGTAAACGTTAAACTAACAAAATGTTATTCTTTTATTTATATTTAATTCAATAGTATATGTATCGTAGTAAACGCTAAATTAACAAAATTTTAGGCTTTTGTTTACATTTAATTCAATAGTATCTGTATCGTAGTAAACGTTAAATTAACAATTTTTTTTTATTTACGTTTAATACAATAGTATCTGTATCGTCTTTTATTTACATTTAATATAATAGTATCTGTATCGTAGTAAACGTTAAATAAACAAAATGTTATTCTTTTGTTTACATTTAATTCAATAGTATCTGTATCGTAGTAAACGTTAAATTAACAAAATGTTATTCTTTTGTTTACATTTAATTCAATAGTATCTGTATTGTAATAAACGTTAAATTAACAAAATTGTATTATAATAATTTTAATATTTTACGTAAAACTTGAACTATATAAATACTTTGGATGGGAATTTGAACTTATTTATCACTATGTCTAGCACGTAATCTGTCTTACGATGTTGTTTGATGCAGCTAATCAGTTGTGATCCTCTAGAAATGATCTTAAATGCCGTCTTTTTCTTTTGTTTTCAGGTGAGGTTTTGACAATATTTCTGCGAGTGTGGCGGAATATTCGATTAATGAAAAAAATGGTTTGTGTAAGTCATATCAGTGAAGATTCGTAGAAAAAGAAGACACTGGTTAAGGGGCTCTAGAATGTGGTAACTTAACTTCTGTTCTATATTCGTATGACTTTTATTTGAGTTTAAAATTCTATTTTACGCTTGTGTCGGTATAAGAAGTCGAGATACTGATTTAGTGAAGGAACAAAGTGAAATTACTTATTATATCGCATTCAAAAGTTGTTAGATCAAAATTTTTATATTTTACGTTTATAACTAATCTGAGCTCCATAGAATCCGCATGTCAGTATTCTATCAAAAATTCTTTATCGGGCATTTCAGATAATTGCTGATATATTTAAAAGATACGTTGTCTTTCGGATGAATATACAGACGGATAGTCCATCTTTAAATTTTTGTTCTGAACATAAATTTTATAATCTTGTGAAAGAACAAAGTGAAATGACTTATATCGCATTCAAAAGTTGTTAGATCAACATTTTTATATTTTACGTTTATAACTAATCTTAGCTCTAAATAATCCGCGTGTGAGTAGTCTATCAAAAATTGTAATCGGGTATCTGTATTTCAAGTAATTGCTGATATATTTAAAAGATACATTGTGTTTCGGATGAATATACAGACGGATAGTCCATCTTTAAATTTTGATTCTGAACGTAAAGTTGATAACATATACATGTCGCAAACGTATAGTATTTAAAAAGAAAGATAACTTCCAGAAACTATGTGTAAATATAGTTTTTGAAATGTTTAGATGGGCATTTCACTATTGCAATCGGTTGAACCTGAAGAAAAAGAATAAGAATGTAAGATTTTATCTCGATACGACTTCGATAAATAATATGTGGTAAGTTTTTGGAACGAATTTCTTTTACGCAGTTTACAGTAGAGCCAACTGGCAGAAACCGTCACGTAAGAAAAAAGCGTTATTGAAAAAATTATAAACAATAAAATAAGATATACACATTAGAGAGAGAGAGAGAGAGTTGAATAAAAGAGGGCTGCTCTTTTTGGCGTGACAAAAATACACTAATATAATGAATAGAATCTAATAATATTAAATCGCGTTTAGAGTTAATGTAAGAGACTTCGTTCCTGACAGGGGCCCCCGACCTTCAGTTCTTTCTTTCATTCTTACTTGCATCTCATCAAAATTACTCAACAACTCTAGATGGTGGTTTAAACTGTTGTATATCTTAGAAACTATAAAAAGATTGAAATGCATTTCACCGGAAGTAAATCTGGAAAAAAACGTGTTTTTTACGGAAATGTTTTCATGCAGTGTTCATAGTTTTTGACTGTTTTATTCCGCCTGTACAAAATATCGAATTCCAATTTTCGTTGTTTGTGGTTAATTTAATTACTCACTCTATGCCTAACAAAGGAAAATCACTTAACCATTGCATGTGTATATAATATTAATTACAATAAACCAAATAATTCTCGTTTAAAAAGTTAGTTAGGAAACAAGATGTAGAATCGTTTATATTTCTATGGTATTTTTTTTTTGTGTATTTCACATATTTTTTAAATCTATAACTTTTTTTTATATCCTTATATTAGTAATCTAGGTGAACAAAGTCACAAGCAAAAGCCATAGATAAATTCATTTGACATAACTAATATTAAGGCCATGTACTACTAGAGCCATAGATATTTGATTTATTTTGTTTGGATTTTCTGGTACTATTTTCTCATAATACGCAGTACATTACGTGAATTGGCAAAGTCTGATCAGATTCACGCGACCTATTTGACAAAAAATATTAGGACTATGTAATATTAGAGATGTATATAATTATAATGGATTTATCCTGGACCATTCGTCCGAGACCATTTTGTAATAATAACACAAAGTACTTACATCACGTGTATTAGTAAAATTCGGTCAGTTTCACGTGAACCATTTGACAAAGCAAATATTAGGACTATATAGTACTAGGGCTATAGTTAGATATTTATAATTGATTTATCCTGAACCGTTCTTCCGGACCATTTTCTAATAATAACGCTCAGTATATCACGTACATCAGCCAAGCCCGTTCAGTTTCACATAAACCATTTAACAGAAATATGTTAGGAATATGTAGTAACAGAACTATAGATGATTATAATTGATATATCCTGGACCGTTCTTCCGGACCATTTTCTAATAATAACGCTCAGTATATCACGCGCATCAGCAAAGCCCGGACAGTTTCACGTAAAGCATTTAACAAAAATATGTTATGAATATATAGTTTTAGAACTATAGATAATTGTGAGTATAATTGATTTATTCTGGACCGTTCTTCTGGACCACTTTCTAATAATGACGTTCAGTATATCACGTGCGTCAGTCAAGCCCAATGAGTTTCACATGAACCGTTTAAAAAAATATATTAAGAATATGTAGTGATAGAACTATAGATAATTTTAATTGATTTATCCTGGACCGTTCTTCCAAACCATTTTCTAACAATAACGCTCAGTATATCACGTGCATCAGTCAAGCCCGATCAGTTTCACGTGAACCATTTAAGAAAAATATATTAGGAATATGTAGTAATAGAACTATAGATAATTATAATTGATATATCCTGGACCGTTCTTCCGGACCATTTTCTAATAATAACGCTCAGTATATCACGCGCATCAGCAAAGCCCGGACAGTTTCACGTAAAGCATTTAACAAAAATATGTTATGAATATATAGTTTTAGAACTATAGATAATTGTGAGTATAATTGATTTATTCTGGACCGTTCTTCTGGACCACTTTCTAATAATGACGTTCAGTATATCACGTGCGTCAGTCAAGCCCAATGAGTTTCACATGAACCGTTTAAAAAAATATATTAAGAATATGTAGTGATAGAACTATAGATAATTTTAATTGATTTATCCTGGACCGTTCTTCCAAACCATTTTCTAACAATAACGCTCAGTATATCACGTGCATCAGTCAAGCCCGATCAGTTTCACGTGAACCATTTAAGAAAAATATATTAGGAATATGTAGTAATAGAACTATAGATAATTATAATTGATATATCCTGGACCGTTCTTCCGGACCATTTTCTAATAATAGCGCTCAGTATATCACATGCATCAGCCAAGCCCGCTCAATTTCACCTGAACCATTTAAGAAAAATATGTTAGGAGTAGAGCTATCGATAATTTATTTATCCAGTACCCTTGTTCCGTTAGCATTTTCTCATTACACTCAGTATATCACGTTCCACAGCCAAGTCCGGTCAGCCTCACGTGTTAATAGCGCATTAAGATGCCTTTGCATCGCTCGGTAATAATTTCAATTAATTGAAGTATCGTGTAACGTAACAATACAACTCTCGTCTCGCGAGTGTTTCGAAATAAAGAGCGTCTTATAATTGCGTTATATTACGGAGGTAATCTCCACTTTCATCATTCTAATTGCGCGCTCGTCATATTTTACCGTTTATTTCGGCGAGCGTGGTTATCTCGTGTGTTATTATAGACGTCATAATGTATGCCGAGTCTGCTGCCTCTAGCTCGCTCAAGGCGCCGAAATGAAAGGGGGCAAATTGAGTCAAGCTCCGAGATTACTGAGAGAGATGAGTGTTCGTTGGCTTTTAAAAATTATTATTTTTTATGTGTAACGTTAATGTTTTCTTGGAAGTCTGTGATGTAGTAATTGTTATAAGGAGTTTCAAATATAAATGAATGTTTATTTCCTATCCTAACTCGAATCGATCAGTGTTATGGTGCTTACTGTGGCAAGTCGAGACAAGTCTAAGCTTGCAACTTGCACAACGAGACTTTCATTATCTCATCAGTGAGTCATGATCGCAGTGTCTGAGCAAAAAGTGCCAAGCGGTGAATGGGGGGGAGCGTAGATTGAGGATTAATGGCTGACGCGAACGAGCTTGTACAGTTGGGTAAAATTGTCGCGTGAGACGCATGAAGCATGAACTTCACGCTTGGCGACTAGCAACTTCCGTTACTTCGGCCAGCGTTTTAAATAATTATGATATTTTTCCGACGTAATCACACCAATTTGAATATAAAGTGTTGAAGAAATAGGAGATTCGAAATTTAAGCTGATGGAAGATAGTGGATTATACTAAAGCCTTCATTTAAGTTTTCCGAAGAAAGGCTTTAGCGCTCAAAGGCGCTGGGATTCTTTGAATGTTTTTGGGTTCCGAGAATATCTAAAATAAGAGGAAAAGAAGCATATTTGTTTTGGTGCAAAGACAAATGGTGTGCGGCACTGTATACAGTCTAAGCTTCCACTTTTGCTTAATTTTAAATTAATAGTAGTTGGATTACAAAAGTTTCAGCTACGCTGTGTCCTAAAAAATATGTCTAATTTGTGGCTAAAAAATATGAGGATTTAAAGCTGCATTAGTGATAAATCTATTGTAAGAGGAAAATTTAGTTCAAATTCGCGTAAAATCTTGCCCAGGAAACACGGTTGTGTTTTGAAATTAGAATAAACTGTCAAGTACGAGTAGAATTCGCAGAACGAGAGTTACCGTACACATTTAGGGTCCCAAAGGTTTAAGGATATTTTTACTAAATTATTTACAATTCACTTTTTCTCATAGTAAATGTATACTATATTTTTCACTCGCGTAGAAACACGGTGCATATTTTTAAAAATACAATAATTAGAATCATCGTTATATTTTTTCTACAGACTAAAAAATATGGTGTCTAGAAAAATCACTATATTTTGTATGGAATTTTTAAAAAAAATTTTGAATGCTTACTTGATTTACAACTCTCACTCTCCCCCTAAAATTTCCAAATTAATATTTTTGAGCGTTAGCTACTGTCATTTTCTTCTAATAACGGTCAGTATATCACGTGCATCAGCCAAGTTCGGTCAGTTTTACATGAACCATTTGACAAAAATATGTTCGGACTATGTAGTAGTAGAACTATAGTAATTATAATTGATTTATCCTGAACCGTTCTTCCGGATCATTTTCTAATAATAACGCTCAGTATATCACGTGCATCAGCCAAGTTCGGTCAGTTTCACATGAACCATTTGACAAAAATATGTTCGGACTATGTAGTAGTAGAACTATAGTAATTATAATTGATTTATCCTGAACCGTTCTTCCGGATCATTTTCTAATAATAACGCTCAGTATATCACGTGCATCAGCCAAGCTCGGTCAGTTTCACA
Source organism: Druceiella hillmani (assembly GCA_039881145.1). NCBI lineage: Eukaryota > Metazoa > Arthropoda > Insecta > Lepidoptera > Hepialidae > Druceiella > Druceiella hillmani. Next base: position 3,580,177 of record JAYKKI010000062.1, read on the forward strand.
TGAACCATTTGACAAAAATATGTTCGGACTATGTAGTAGTAGAACTATAGTAATTATTATTGATTTATCCTGAACCGTTCTTCCGGATCATTTTCTAATAATAACGCTCAGTATATCACGTGCATCAGCCAAGCTCGGTCAGTTTCACATGAACCATTTGACAAAAATATGTTCGGACTATGTAGTAGTAGAACTATAGTAATTATAATTGATTAATCCTGAACCTTTCTTCCGGATCATTTTCTAATAATAACGCTCAGTATATCACGTGCATCAGCCAAGCTCGGTCAGTTTCACATGAACCATTTGACAAAAATATGTTCGGACTATGTAGTAGTAGAACTATAGTAATTATAATTGATTTATCCTGAACCGTTCTTCCGGATCATTTTCTAATAATAACGCTCAGTATATCACGTGCATCAGCCCAGCTCGGTCAGTTTCACATGAACAATTTGACAAAAATATTTTCGGACTATGTAGTAGTAGAACTATAATAATTATAATTGATTTATCCTGAACCGTTCTTCCGGACCATTTTCTAGTAATAACGCTCATTATGTCACGTACATTAGCCAAGCTCGTTTAGTTTCACGTGAACCATTTTACAAAAGTATGGTAAGAAAATGTAGTAATGGAACTATAAATAATTGTGAGTATAATTAATTTATCCTGGGCCGTTCTTCAGGATCATTTTCTAATAATAACGCTCAGTATATCACGTGCATCAGCTAAGCTCGGTCAGTTTCACATGAACCATTCGAAAAAAATATGTTAGGATTATGTAGTAGTAGAACTATAGATAATTAATTTATCTCGTACAGTTGGTCCGGTACAGTATATTACATCCAATAGCCAAGTTCGGTCAGCCTCACGTGTTAATAGCGCATTAAGATGACTTTGCACCTCACGGTAATAATTTCAATTAATTGAAGTATCGTGTAACGTACCAATACAACTCTCGTCTCGCGAGGGTTTCGAAATAAAGAGCGTCATATAATTGCGAGAAAGAGGCAAGAGATGTGCGGGGGTTAATATGTTTTATTATTATGCCAAATTTCAAGCTGCTACGTCAAGCGATTTCTGAGAAAAAGTCGTGAGCGATCTTATGAGGATTCTCTTTTTCCTTTTGAGGTAAGGAACCTTAGCAATATGATTTATTTAGACTTCTTCAATATAGAAATATGCGCGATGTTATTCAGTGACGTATTGAATAAAAAGATAGCGAAGGAAAAATTTGCTTCCAGCAAAAAGCCTTCAAGATATGTTTCTTATAGAAAGATAAGTGAAATTACCTTCAAGACATGTCTCTTAAAGAAAGATAAGTGAAATTGCCTTCAAGACATGTCTCTTAAAGAAAGATAAGTGAAATTGCCTTCCAGACATGTCTCTTAAAGAAAGATAAGTCTCAATTTGTTTCCATTCGTTTGTCAAAAACTCGAACTATTGTATAAACTTATAAGGCAAAAGGCTTTAAAGTTAATAGACGTTGAGCTTAACTAGTACGTGTCTAATTTTTTATTAGATTTAATTAATCCTCTAGAAAATATTGTTGGCTTGATTAAGAATTAATTAAAAAAATCTCATTGGTATTTGTATTGGAGTCATTTCTATTTATATTGTCGAGTTCATTCCCGTCGCCGCAGGTAGTCACGGACAAAAATGAGTCATAATGACAAGCATCTCTTAGGTATATTTTTATATTATATCTTTTTATATTAAGCCCTTATACCTGCGAGCCATCGAGATGTGGTTTTATCCCCACATTACCTTCATGCGGATGAAGGTCATATGTGCTTCTTATAAAAGGCACGATTGTTGTTTTAGATAGAGTGCTGGCAGGTTCCCCGTTATATTTATTGTGTTCGCGCACTTTACCGGACTATACTCTCGTCTAGAGGCATCTCTCGGTCTTTTGATCATCCGTTTCCCCTGCCGTAATTTCGCACTACGGGAGTTTAGCTAACTGAAAATTATTTCTTCAATAAAGTTTATACACTAAAATAAATCACTGATTTAAATATTTTACTATTTCCATATGGGGGACACCCCTTATAATAATTTATTCGCTTGTTAATGAAATTGATCTTATTAATATACTACACGTTATTACTTTTTATGGCCCTCGCGAATGCTTGGTTATTCGAACTTGGAACTTTTGCAGAATAGTTTTTGATAGGATCAAAGGAGATATATTTTTTCTTTCTTGCTTTTCTTACTCAAGCGGAAGTCACAAGTTTGACGAACCTATCGGCTGGTCTCATTATCACTCTTGATTCGGAGTGATTTTAAAGTTTTCCCCAGTTTTGAACCTAGGTAATGGTAACTTTCGGTTTAACATCACCGTATATCGAGAGTTTGCTAACAATAACGTACATACTCTCCTTATCTTGCATTCTCTTCCAGTCAGCCATAACGACGAATTCAATCAGTTACATGGTGAACTGCAAAAAATTGTAGTTACTAAATACATTGACAATAAAGTTTCAAAATGAAACAATACTTAAAATATAATTAATCGCGTGTGACTTAATAGACGTGACAAAGATAACATTTCTTTTCGCGATCTAAACATTAATAAAACGGCGGGAAGAGAGAACGAGAGAAAAAAGTGTAAGTCCATAGATTGTATTAAATTCATACAAGAAAATTTTAATACTAAACATTCAGAAAAATGCATAAAATGTCATTACAACTTAACCTAAACATTTATAAACCTTCATATAAATTTACAACATGTTGTTTCAACAATTAGACAAATGTTAATTAAAAAAAATAGCTGTGATGCCAGTATACCAGAATACGGCTAAATGCGGTTGAAGGAAGATGAGGTGCATTGCAAAATTAGTAATAAAGCAATCCTAAATAGATAAATATCAATAACAACGTATGCGTGGTACCTTAGCTGTTCATATGTAGCTATATATAACGTATGGGTGGTACCTTAGCTGTTCATATATAGCTATATATAACGTATGCGTGATACCTTAGCTGTTCATATGTAGCTATATATAACGTATGCGTGGTACCTTAGCTGTTCATATGTAGCTATATATAACGTATGCATGGTACCTTAGCTGTTCATATGTTTTAAGCCAAACATGTATCCGTCACGTAGGTTTTGATGACTTTTTAATTTGTTCAGCATTTTTTCATTACTAACACAGGTCTCCTAGTCAAGTAAAGGTACAGCTTAAGGTAAAGCTTACAGCAAATAATATTAAATGAATATTATTCATTTTTCCTAAAATAGTTGCCAGCTCCAGATAATGTCAATTCTGCCTTCATTCTTTAGAATGTCAAATTTTTATACTAAAGTGGGTGTATAAAAATTTGACATTTTAAAGAACGAAGGCAGAATTGACATTATTTATCTGGAGCTGGCAACTATTTTAGGAAAAATGAATAATATTCATTTAATATTATTTGCTGTAAGTATAATATTGCACAAGTTTTCTTTTGACTTATGTACTACACTGTTACTCACAATCGTTAAATCATCTATAGTATTGTTCTATCTCGTCACTCGTTTTAGGGTTTGGGAGCCAAATGGCAGAAATGGACCCCAAAAGGAGCCAAATGGTAAACAAATTATTTCCTCACATCACCCATTTCGACCGAATGTCACTGCATGATAATTCTTCCAATTTAAGTGCAACCATAAGGAAATTTTACAGCACCGCGTAGATTAACTACGCTAGTGCCTAAAAATAAATTGTAATTTTCATTTTCTTTTGAATACATCAAACTTAGGGATAATTTTTTTTTCACAGACTCTATCGAGCTTTTAAAATGAATCCGACAATGTTATAGCTATATACAGCATGTATTATCACTAATTAGTGCCACTTCAATCCATAATAGTTATATCATCAGTTTTGCTATACACTTATTTTTTTTAATCTTACCACTTTTTTTCTGAAATTTACATGGAAATACATCAACCTAAGTCATTAACTTGAAAATACATCAGCCTGTATCTTTTATTTCGATAGACGTAAGAAATGTGGCAATATAGCATATATACCCTTCTTAGCGATCGATGATGAATTTGACTTTTCTAACTATCTCTTTCATTTACATACTTTTACAAAGGAAGATTATAAAAAGAAAAAATAAAAGATAATACAATTCAAGTTCTTTTCAATGTGAAGGTAGTTTCCAATTCGTAAGTAGAAATTATTACCATTTGAAAATCTTTAACACCAGTAATTTATCTAAATATACTGTACAAAAAATACTATCAACGATTTTTAAAATGAACTTATTCGAATAACTGTTAATATTGTTTTAAAATATTGTTTTAATTAACATTTAGATAAATTATTGTTTTTAATTACGATATTAATTACGATTTCAAAATAAATCCACACGGTTTATTTATTATTTAGTATGGTAACATTTAAAACGTCATTTTAAACCGTACAGAATGTGTGAATTACGTGTTTTTTCTGTGGTGTGAATATTTTTAAAGAGATATTTATTGTTTTTAAAATGTGGATTTGTGCGTATCAGAGATTGTTTCCTAATGAATTTATAGTGCGAGCAAAAATTTAGCCATGCATATAGTGTATGCCGAATGCAATTAAAATACTTTCGAAGGCCTTAGGATAAAATTTCACATTCTAAAACAAAATTTCAATTATTGTTTATGCCTGTACAAACTAATATTCAAACACTATGTAATATTGAAACACCGTACAATGGCATACTTAGAAAATGAATAAGTAAAAAAAAAAGAAGCAAATGTATCGAATTAAGCGCACATCTTTTTACGTTATTACGTTAATTGGCTAGTTATTATTTATATATTACAATATATATATATATATATATATACATATATATATATATATATATATATATATATATATTATATATACATATATACATGTATATAATATTTTTTTTGTGTGTGTATATTTTTTGGTATGGTGTCATTTTCACAAGAAACATTTACATATTGAAAAATAATATTAATATGTATATAGAAAACGCTTTCAGTATAAATTTTGCTCGATATTTAACAGTTTTATTATTGTTTTGAATAGGCGATTTGATTATGTGATGTATTATTATTTCTACTTTATTAAAATTGTTTCCAAGACCTAGATTTCGTTATATTATAACATCGTCAGGTGAGCAATTAGCAGAGATCTTTGCCAATATTTGCTAATTGTCCATCTGAAGATGTTGTAATACGACGAAATATAGATCGTGGCAAAGAATTTAAATAAAATAGAAATAATACTACATTACGTAGTTTCATTTATGTATTAATGAATTTCTACAAAATTAACGCGAAATATATTCAATTTTTAATATGTTTAAAATGGAGATAATTCTGATTTAAGTGAAATTACGCCGGCACAATATTAGTACGTGATGACCATCGCCACGTGTACCTGATGACCCTGCCTAAGTGTACATTCAGTTCATATGTACATAACTCGACAGAGATAATGGATGTCGGGGGGCGGGGTACAGTTGACGGATGCTTTGTGCGACGTAAAAGCGTCTCCAGCAGGTTCAAGAGAGGGTGTGTTTCAGGCAGATGAGGGTGGTTGACGATTTTTTTTATACGGAAAACGGGAGATAATAATTTTTCGCGAGTACAAACAGCCATCCGTCTTTTGAGCGTAATAATCAAACGATTCTCTTGTTTTTTAATCAAATAGGGTTGTGTTAAAATAATAGACACGTGTAATGAAATAGCGTGCGCTGTTTTGCATATATTTTTAATTAATCTTTAATTTCGTTAATATTTAGCTTATTAGTTGGGTGAGTAAGTATTGACAAAAACAAATTCAATTTTGAAAAACTTTGGCTATCTTTTAGACACCATTTAAATCTAGAACTGTTAAAATTAAACTTAAAGTGGTATTTAGCTTACGGTTTAATTTTATACATGGTTTGTAGACTATTATGCTGTATCAACAGAAGGATAGAGGTGACAAAATATCTAAGCAAGCAGAATCGCAGTAAAAACCAATGATAAGTAAACGAAGTGCATTTGCGAGGTGAATAATGCTAGCAGTTAGCGGTTTCCTCGTTAACATCATCGTCAGCACCAGAAGACGTTCACTGCTGACCACATGTCTCGCGCATAGATTCCCGCAAATAGATCCTGTACTGCTTACATCCAACGGCTTTCAGCGTTATAAGGTCGTCTGTCCATCTAGCGAAGGACCTTTCCACTCTGCGTCTTCTAATATGTGGTCGCCATTCGAAATCTTTTCCAGCGGTTGTCGGTTTTTCGGACTGTCTAACCTATTCATTGCTACATTAAAAATTTTCGTCTTTAGACATTGGAGGCAAGCGGTTTATATTAACTATAATATTGTATTATAGACATGAAACTATTTTTAGTGTGTTTGTTTGTTATATAATAGCTATGTAAATAATCAATATGTCCTGACTAAATTATACACACTCATAGAACGAATTACGGACTGACTTACGAGGTAGCTTGATACTGGAAAAAATGCAGTTCTCTAAGAAATAACAAAAAACCTTTGATAGGGCGCCGCTAGATGACACTGTTGCAATTTGCTTAAATAAGCATGGACTTCAAATAATGTAATACTTAGTTACACACTTTATTTTTTCACTATACAGTTCTAATCGTAACTAAATACCACCTTATGGCATATCATATTCGGTCTTGAATCTATTTTAACGATTTTTTTTAAATTTTATACATTTATTGCTTGGATGATTATATTCAATAATTTCGAAGATGAGCCATGTTGGTTAATTATTGTGGAAATGGCAACCAATTAATATTTTAAAAATTACTATGAACACTATCATTATGACTTAAAAACTTTTGAATGGAAAAACATAAGAGAACCCATTATGTGGGGAAGGGGAACGGGAAGGAGAAGGGGAAAGGAACGGGAAGGGAAGGGGATAGGGGAAGGAAATGTGAAGGGGTAGGGAAAGGAGAAGAGGAAGGAAAAGGTAGGGTTCTGTTGAGATTCAAAACATATCTAATACCATTAAACGAGCTATTTCATGTTCTTACGGCAAACTTGAAATACACCGAGCAAAGCTCGGTATTCCACGTACTTATAATTAAAGAACGCAAAGGAAACCACATGCAGAAGGTGTTTTTTACACATTATATGTTAAGCGGGAATTTCGTGTATCAAAACGAGTACATGGATATAACAGGAGTGTTCAACGTTTATGTACCTCACTAAAAAATTCTTTGTCGCCCGCCCAAAAGTCGACGAGACGCGCGCCTCTTAACATCGTAAAACTCGAAAAGCGCGGATTTCCCGAAGGCGGATGCCCATTTTAAATATTTTGTCATCGCAAATTGGCAACGTCCTTGCGGCGGTCGGCCCGACTTAAGGTAGAGATACATTAAGCGCACGCCGCTCCGCGCATATAAATGCGTGACGCGTGGAGTATCTGACACCGTCCTACTTGATAATGTTACTCGGTAATGGGATAGCATAATTTTGAAGCATGTCACGTAAGTGTTATGATTTGTCGTTGTAGCGTGCCAGAAACTATTTTTGAAGCGGATGAATTAAGGAGTTTATATTAATAATCACGAATCACCTTATCATGTTGATTTTGAAACATGTTACACATTCTATTCTTTGATATATAAAGAAACACCAACGCCTGATAGCCATAAATGTTTTGATTTTAATCAAGCTTAAGTCAGATATTTAACCTAACGTCTTTTTTACAAATTTCTGAACGATTATAATATATACAACCTTGAAATTATACCTAAGGAAAAGTATAACTTAAAAAGATGGAAGCAATTTGGCTGTAAGAATGATAAAAGTTTATATGTATGTGTTTTTTTATATGTATTTTTATATAAAATGATGTATGATGGATGATACGAAAGAGACTTCGTATGAGTTAGCATTTATTGAGCATTACGATATTCGAAAGCGCTAATATCCTAACGGTTAACGATACGTAAATATACTTGTAACATTATTTAATATTGTGGCTTTAATAGCTCTCAATGTCCAAGTGTGAATGACACTTAATAATTTTCTTTTTGTTTGAGTGCTATAAGATTTTTGTTTCGCAAAAAAAGAAAATTAGAAGATTACACTAAAGGTATGGCTCTGGATATTTGAATGTTTATTCTGCGATCGTTAATAATGCGAGAAGTAAATCTGATCTTGATATCTGGATTTTTCTCAATCCGAATTACCATAAAAAAGGTATAAGTAAAACAAACATTTTTTGTAACATTATTTATTACAAGTAGAAGGAAGCAATCAGTTACTGAACAAGTCTTTTGGTGGGGCTAATTGTAATAAAAGAATTAATCTGTATGCAAACGAACTAAACTATCAAATAAGTACACGATGTTAGAGAGAAGGTATACGTCTAGGTGCGATTATTTTAACTTGCTATACGAATATAATTTTCGAACTAATATATAATGTACTAATTCATGTCGAAAGAATGAATATTTCAAGAACGAAGAAGCATTTGTATTATAGTTCCCTTTTCTTAAAAAAAACAAACTACATGATGTACTAGGAACGAATGAATATAGTTCATTTCTAATAAAATTTACTTTAGTTCAATGAGCGGACACTCATAAATGAACTAAGAACTATACGAATGTATAAAACTTCGTATTACAAAAGCTTGAACTTTAGTATGATAATATGTAAAAATCACGAACTAATAAATATTATACAACTTAAAGGTATTTATTATGTATATACTTAAAAATAACTTAATTCTAATTAATTCCGTGTTAAAATTGTATTCGTAGGTAACTTCATGCTTGTGAAAATCAATTAACATTTCATTTTGTTCTTGCGAGTACGATCGTTTACTGCTTTTACCTAACGTCCTTTATAAATAATCTAAATTCTGAAAAAATATTAATATTCAATTATTTAAAAAGAACATAAGAGCAAATTAATTCTACAATATTGTATTTCCAATTGACAGTGATAATATTTTTTACATGTGCATGAATCTAGCAGTAAATATGCATTTAACAAAACATGTAACGGCTAATGAGCGAAATAAAGGCCATGAAGTAAAAAAAAAAAAATATATATATATATATCATCATCATCATCATCATATATATTAATATTAATACGCTAAGGTTAAGATGTTACTCTCCCTTTTTAGAAAAAACCTCACAACTAATCCACATAAATTATATATAATTTTATAGATAATTGCTTGCTCTACCGGCATCAACAACTAAAAAATTTATTATTGCTATTGTTTTTGCAAATTAATTAATTATTAAAATTATATACACAAAACAGCAATGCTGCCATCTAACGGCTCAACGTCAATATGATTGACGGTCGGTAAAATTTTTGTTTAATTTCAAATCCACTCACGTATAAATAAAGTGGCGCTTTAGCTCAATGCTTTTGATACTTGCGCCTCTATATGTCAATTTTAGTAAAATATTTGTTTGATCTGTCATCTGAGCTTCATAATGGAATAAATAATGCGAAGACTTCGCACGGGTCACGCTAGTATATATATATATATATATATATATATATATATATATATATATATATATATATATACATATATATATATATATATATATATATATATATATATATCACGCGCGCAGTGCTGTTAGTTCCTTTTTAATACAATACTGTAGTTGATTAATTTTAAATTTTGATATTTTTCGTACAATATTGTGAAATATAAGTTAATTAAAAGCCAGTCTTGAAGAAAAAAAATCAAAAATTGATTGAAAAATAAGCCAGATGTAGGCTTCTAAATTTGAAGATGCGGATAGAGTTGGATATATACCTATCTCTTTTCCTCTCGTAGAATATAATGTGCAATATTAAAAATTACCTCACAACACAGTATTGCCGTCCTTCTCTAAAGTTTAAATTTAAACTTTTATAACTCGGTCAATTTTTAAGATTATTAAAAAATGTTCTACCTTGTTCGCTCTTCATCAGTTTGTACCTTGAAATTATGATTAATGAAAAAAAAAATTAGTCAAATACCCAGTTATATTACTTCAATGAACTAGTTCACTATGTCACTGAACTAATAACGAATGACACATTTTTGTTTTAGTTCTTTCCCATAGCTAATCTTAATGCAACGTGAAAGTAATGAAGCCATACTATTATTTTAATAGTTTATTTCTTTAATAATTTACCCAATCCGGTGTGAATGTCGTGTTTTAAAAATCCCAACATTTCTGGTTCGGATGTCCTTACTGTACTGCTATAGACCTTACAGCAATAAGATACATTAATGTTAATTCTATAAAAATGTCGCAGCGGAATAGGAAACATCTTCTGGAGCGTGTTCCACGTAAGCGAGATGCTAGCGAAATTATGGGTGAGGTGTAGACAAATTAATGTAACATAGCATTTTGTAATAACTGATTACTCTTAACCTGAGATGGTGAAAAGGTATCTATAGATAAGTAGACATTTGTTGTGACATTATAACATTTTCATGTTTTGAGCTTAAACAAAAGAAAATCGTTTTGTAAATGCGAAGTCCAGTCAGTTTATAGTTAATACGCAAATAAGTGGCGTCGCTTAGGCCCAATGTATTCCTCGCTTTATTCTCTCGGTAAAGTTTTTCGCGTGCAAATTTGTGTAGGCGGTCCCGCGCCCGCATCCGATATTCCCGGATGAATGAAAATTCAATAAGGGCTCATCATAGAACCTTTTAGGGGTGCGTCTTGAAACGCTTTCCGTGTCGCCGCGCCGCTTCGTTTGGCAGGGCGGGGCCGCGCGTGTGCGAGCGAGAGCCACGAGCGCCGCGTCGGGGGTGTGTTGGCGATGCTCGGATGGGCTTTGTTTGACGTTGATGGAGACTGTCTGGGTCAGAGTTTCTGTCGGCCCTAATCGTGACTGGCAGTGGTTGATTATAAATGCGTATATAAAGTGATGCAACTTTGATGATTGGTTATTGGGGTATTCATATTTACACGGGAGTGTAAGTGCCTTCGGTTACTCAAAATAGGAAGGCGACTAAACGTGTGTATATATTAATATATTTAACCGTTTTAGTGACATGGTTTTTTACTCATATATACTTAAAATGCAAAATAAATCTTTTGTTTTTGATGTCATTTACCCTTGTCTCAAAAAAAACTGTATCTCTTCCAAAAATTATCTAATTTTAATAATTTTTTCGGGGTTTTCTTAATAAAAACTTGTACTGGGATAATAAAGTACAAAGAAATCTATGGAAATATATATTGTGAATAAAAATTATAACAAAAACTGAAATCAAGGTCACATCGTATTTTCGCAGTCCGGTACATCCTCCGTATCAGTAAAATAATTGTTATCGTCACTATTATCACTATCACTTGAAATTTGCATTACGCCAAATTGTGAGCGCACCACAATGTCACTCCCACTATCACTTCCTTCACAACTTGAAAAATGATCATTTTTACTCGATTTATTTTCGTATTCCGACATTATGGGTTAAACATTTTCTTTGGTTCACAAAATTTTTACCAACGTATACAGATTACACAAGTGTTATTAAATTGGTATAGTAAACCGATTTCTATGCATTCCTAAGTACAAAATAAGACGATTATATTAAAACAAGTATTTTTCGTATTTTATTCCGTTCTCGAGATACATAAATTGGTATAGTAAGCCGATTTCTATGTATTCCTAAGTACAAAATAAGATGATTATATTCAAAAAGTGTTTTTCGTATTATATTGCGTTCTCGAGATAAATAAATTGGTACAGTAAGCCGATTTCTATGCATTCCTAAGTACAAAATAAGATGATTATATTCAAAAAGTGTTTTTCGTATTATATTGCGTTCTCGAGATAAATAAATTGGTACAGTAAGGCGATTTCTATGCATTCCTAAGTACAAAATAAGACGATTATGTTCAAAAAGTGTTTTTCGTTTTTATTTCGTTCACGAGATACATTATTTCAATGTCACCCAAGTATTTAGTGTCCTGCAGTGCACGTAGAGCGAGTGCCGCGCCGGCTATTTCATCAAAACGATGTACTACGGAGGTACTGAACGTTTTATTCGATCTCGAACAGTAAACGATACGGGTATCGCAGAAAGAAAACTCAATTATTGGACATACATTGTTTTCTTAAGTTTTCTCTACATAGTGGTTCGGTCTATGTTTAAAATAAAAAAGTTTCTTATTTAAAAATAAATTATTTCTTCGTAATAAAGATCTGAATCAAAAATATTATTTTAGTCTTACATTTTTAGAGGAATCCAAAAAAAATCTTGCTATGCCAATTAGCCTACATCCCGTTTAACCTAAAACATGGAACATAACATTAACAGTGTCCCTTCCAGTGGTTTTCACGTGGACGCTGGTCAAGGAAATACTGGTGTAATTACATAATAAATGTTAAACATTTATTTACACTTATATATTTCAAAAATTTCGCAAAAATGGAAGATTTTAATTTTTTTTCTGATTTTTATGATCTTTCGAAAAACATCTCGCCTCTTTTTCTCTCTTTTGACGGCATCTTTCACACACATACCAATACGATATCATTGCATTTTGCATGTTTCGTTTCTGTAGGACGAAGTCTAGGGTGACCACCTTTTAGCTGCAGTTGTGAGATAATTTACAGTAAATGTGTCTTATATCTTATTGTATTTAAGCTGTTGTCTCTTCATCGATATATGAACAATTTCAATGTTTTATTTTAACATAGATATTATACAGGATTGAAAATACCTATTTCGGAGTAAGAAATACAGAAGTCATATTTGATAATGGAAATAAACCGCTATTTTAAAAAAAATATTTTACATTTTTTCTCAAAGACGATTTATGGTCTTAATGTGATTTTATAAGCATAAATATAATATATTAACAATAACAAGGTTGTACTACTGTTCATTTTTGTTTTGTATTCACTAATTTAACTTGTATTAATAGTAATTTAAGGAAAATGAGAAATTTTTATTCTTAAATCTAAAGTAATAACCTTATGAAAAAGGAAAGTTTAGATGCTTTTAAAGCTACTTTAAAAGGAAATGAAAATGGAACCCTTAAAAGATCATTCACGTATCTGTCCGCCTATCAGTCACAGCCGTTTCAAAAACCGTTTACACCTTAAAGGAAAACTTGAAATTTGGCATTGAAAATAAAGCATATTAATCTGCATATATTTCGATAGTTAACACCATTTTTCATGTGTCATTTGGGGTATCTTTTGAAATAGCGAGTTTATGAGGATTTGAAATCTATTTTTTCTTTTTTAAGAGATATTGCTGAAAATGTCCACAAAACGATGCTCCTCATCTCCAAAACTTATGGAAAATTTACCGGGAAACTATAGCGATGACTCTAAATTTCACAGTGGAAATTCAGGGTATTTATACCCCTGTCAGTGATATACGAGGCAATACATTTACATGGTGAAAAGTAATATTAATATTTCTAAATAGTTTAATATAAATATATGTTTTGATTATTGAAAATATTTGGCGTTAATTTTGTAGAAATTCATTATTCGCAATTAAATGAAACTACGTGATGTAGTACTATTTCTACTTTCTTTAAGTTCTTTACCGCGACCTAGGTTTCGTTGTCTTACAACATCTTCAGGCAAAGATTTGTTAATAGCCCACCTGAAGATGTTGTAACACAACGAAACCTAGGTCGTGGTAAAGAATTTAAAGAAAGTAGAAATTATACTACATCACGTAGTTTCATTTAATTGTGAAAAAATATATGTTTAATAATTAATAGGTTCAATCAAGAAAAGTGAAAGAAGTTGGGAAAAATATATCACGGCGCCTATTGTTGAATAACTTGCGTTGACCGTTAAGACATCACAGTTTTTTTCTGTGCTTAAATCTTTTTACTGAAAATTTAGTAGTAGCCACAAAATTTAGTAGTAATGGTGTTTGTATAGATTCTCTTAGAAGAGAGACACAAACATAACAAAGTTGTAGAATTAAGAGGTAACGAACTGATACGAGAGCTTATCTTCTACCGCTCTGATAATTATTGTCCATATGACTCAGTGCTTGTTAATGTTCTTTATGATTAGCAGTTTGGCGAAAACAGGTTTCAAATGTGTCTTTTATTATTAATGGAAAATAAGTTGGTACCAAAAATATCGTATATTATCTATACGATCATGACAACAGGAAAATGAGATTTTATTAACGCAGGTTAGTAATAGTTAGACAAATATTAGTATAAAGTTTTGGACCTTCTGTCAGTAACCTACGTGTCGTCTAGTCAGATATATTTACCACTGACCTTGGGGAATCGATATTTTCAAAACCCAGCAATTGCAAATCATTATTCCTCAATAGATTTAAAGAACAGAATTTTTTAAAAATAATTATTGGGTTTGGTTTATAGGAGATGATGGTATAATTTGGTACTATTAATTTTCTGATTATTTCCTAAATATTTAATCAATTTGATGGCAAACTATCTATAATAGATGTCATCAAAAGTTTTATTATCTTTAGGTTTGGTACAATGTACGTCTTATACCTAAAGTACTCAGTAGAATCGTCATGGTAATAAAAATGGTACGGTGTCTTGATTCAGGGCATTAACTAGCACAAAGGAGGTATATATCTTGCTTAAATTGCCACAGAACGTAGTAACGTGTAATTTTGGTAGCTACTGTCTGTGACGTGACATTGTCTGGTAACAATGAGTTAACGTTGACGAGTTTTTAAACAAATTTTTCGCAGTAATTGTGTGCATTGTCAGCGTGTTGAGAAATATATAGCGATTGTCTTGACATGGATACATCTTTAATGTCGGTACTGGATTCCGCTCTTTAGGTATACACAGCGAGTTTTAGAATTTGAGCACCACGAATTGGTTCCAATTTATTTTGTAAAAAATTGTATGACCTTCGATCCCGGTAATTTTGATGACATTGGATAGCACGACGATGTTCATAGGTGTTCATAGCATGACGAAGGTCAAAATCAAGCCAGCAGCCTTTGAAATGCGTAGTTTTCAGAAGATTCAATAGTGCTAAAATAAGTATCAATCGACGCAAAATTATTTCCCCATCAAATTTGATTAAGATATTTGACTTGCTACATTATTTTTTTAAAATTTATGCAGGATTTAGTGAAAAACGGTCAATATCTGACTGTACAAGAAGAAACAACAATTAAAAAGATACCGCTCATAATTTGATAGCTCACATTTTGTCCATTATTGATGATTTCTTTCACAATCAGTTCCTTGATCTGATCGATGATAGCTCAGAAGTTAACGTTACAGTTCAGCTGGAACTTTGTATATATACTTGTAATGAATCTCTCATTAGCACTATGTGAGTAAGCTACCCCACCCCCGCCATCTCTTCCATTCCGCGAACTTTTATACCCAACTCAATCACAACCTTCAATCATCGTTTATCATTAAATATATTTTTACGGTTTATAGCTGTCAGATACATTGGATCATCTATAACGTGGTACAAAAAACTTATAAAGAAGCATCTGTTTATTGTCGTACTGAAATTATTTTTCAAAAAGTAACTGTCATTTAAAATATTTTGTATAGAACAACTGTGTTACAAAAGGAACATATAAAAACTTCTGTTCGTTAAACATTTCTATTGGGACGTTGCAGATATCAAAGGGATCTTTTCGCTCTTAGTCCGGTGTCGGTAGTGACCGACGCGCCGCCGAGTCAGCGCTGCTGACTAACGAGCCGCGCGCTGCGCCAGTTTGCGCTGTCTCGGCCATTTGTGACGGGCCGCGTGACGCGGTTGACATCAGGAGTGGGAGGGAGTTTTGAGCAAACGTAGTAGTGTGTGGGTGTGTGTGAGGAGTGATGGGTAACGTGGGTAGATGAATAATATCGACACGTGAAGGTTGAGCCGTGAGTTAGGTATTGGGAGATTTGTTTATATACATATTTTAGTACGGTATTATGCCACTTAGATTGGATTAGTGAGAACAGTGTGGCGTTCCAGTTTAGAAGTTGTAAGTTTGATTAATGACAATAACAGTATTTAAAATAAGTTTTTATTATTTAAAAGTGTAAATAGACATTTTGTTTGTGTTGTCATAGACAAATATTGAGACACTATTTTGTCAAAATTTAGTATTTATTAAAAACCATCAAGTTGAACTGTAGATGGTTCCCTTCAAGTCGTATATTTAAGATATTTTTCAAGTTTATAACCTATACATATAATAAAATAGTAAAGATAAAAAGAAGAAATGATTTTGGAGGACAATAATTAAAATATTGAAAAAAAAATCGCATGCAACTCAGTACACGTGACAGAAGTGAAACTTCTTTAACGATATAAATCTTGACAAAAATAAGTATAAAGTGTTAAAACGGCACTGACAATGAGAAGGAATATGCAAAGTGTAAATCCATAGAACGTACTAAATTCGCGTAAGAAGATTTTAATACTATAATTTTAGAAAAATTAAGAAAATATCACATATAATACTACAATTTTAGAAAAATTAATAAAATATCTTTATATAAATTTACACAGCCCATTGTCAATTAAAAAAAATAGCTGCAATCTAAGTACCAGAACACTTTTAAATGCCGCTCGAGTTTTAAATTATATTTACGACCATATGTGCGAGTTCATTGCAGATTTATAAATAAATTAAATACAGTGTATACCTAATATGTAGTTATTTTTATTGAAGTAAAACTTCTTTACGCAAGTTTGACTTGGGGAGTAAGCTGGTGAATGCGTGACGAGAGCGTTACGAAAAGTGTGATCGGGCGAGGCGAACGGAAGTTAGTTAGAGAGTTACGTTTCGTATATTACTGTAGGGGCAAGACAGAGAGGTGCGAGCATACATTTTCTTTCTTTCTCTCATAGCCAGTTATGTTTCGTATATCTAAGACACAGTGCAAGCCTATTGTCTGTATCACACTGCAGGAGCAAGAGAGAGCAGCGTGCGCGCACATTTTCTTTCTCTCTTTCTCTCATAGCCAGTTATGTTTCGTATATCTAAGACACAGTGCAAGCCTATTGTCTGTATCACACTGTAGTTGCAAGAGAGAGCAGTGTGCGCGCACATTTTCTTACTCTCTTCCTCTCATAGCCAGTGCATGGAATATATATATATACATATATATATATATATATATATATATATATATATATATATTATATGCGAGTTTGCTAGCGTTACGCGAACGGTGATTTTTTTATTATTGTGTAATTTCATTTTGTTCTTGAACAATTTTATAAATTATTATTTTGTTCAATACATTAAATATTCTACGTTTAAAGTGAATAAAATTGTAAATTAATTTTAAAGTTCATATTTTGTGAATTTGAAGTTTTACTTCAGTCGTAGTAAAAAAGTCTAAAGCACACTCGTTTTTTATAGATTAAGTACATGCAGTATTATAAATATATAAATAAATCTACATAATTTGGATACTCTTCTTTTGACACATATAACGTAAATAACACAACGTATGCGTAGTACCCTAGATGTTTATATGTTGCGTCTGAGGCGTACATCTACAACGCGCGTAATAACACAACGTATGCGTAGTACCCTAGATGTTTATGTGTTGCGTCTGAGGCGCACATCTACAACGCGCGTAATAACACAACGTATGCGTAGTATCCTAGATGTTTATATGTTGCGTCTGAGCCGTACATCTACAACGCGCGTAATAACACAACGTATGCGTAGTACCCTAGATGTTTATGTGTTGCGTCTGAGGCGCACATCTACAACGCGCGTAATAACACAACGTATGCGTAGTATCCTAGATGTTTATATGTTGCGTCTGAGGCGTACATCTACAACGCGCGTATGCAGGACATTATCTTATTCATTCACTTTTTATGGTATAATGGAAGGTCATATAGCGCAAGTAAAGAGAAAAACCAAAAAATAAATAATTTCTAATTATATGTGGAATTGTACATTTTTTTGGAATTATGCACCTCTGAAAGAATAGATTTAACATTTTGTAGATATGCCATCTCAGCTGTTCATATGTAGCGTCTGAGGCGCACATCTTTTCAATCGCGTTGTGTCGTATAATGGAAGGTCATATAGCACAATTAAAAGAAAAACCCAAAAATAAATGATTTCTAATTATATATGGAATTGTACATTTTTTTGAATTATGCACCTCTGAAAGAATAGATTTAACATTTTGTAGATATGCCATCTCTTCTGTTCATATGTAGCGTCTGAGACGCACATCTTTTCAATCGCTTTGTATCGTATAATGGAAGGTTATATAGCACAAGTAAAGAGAAAAACCCAAAAATAAATTATTTCTAATTATATGTGGAATTTTACAGATACATTGTATATATAATTATATGTGGAATTGTACAGATACATTGTATATATAATTATATGTGGAATTGTACAGATACATTGTATATATAATTATATGTGGAATTGTACAGATACGTTGTATATATAATTATATGTGGAATTGTACAGATTGTACAGTCTGAAAGAATATTAGAAATATTATATACCTACCATTAACTGGTTGTGAATGCCTAAATGTATACGGAAGCCTAGTAGTGCAAGTTCTCTTCATGCTTAACACGTTTTTCTGTTTATTTGTGATCATATTATGTAAAAAAGGCTAAGTCATTTTAAATGCGGTTTTATTGTTAGATTACTTAGTGTCTGGACACAAATCGACTGCAATGATATGGTTAGCTATTAATCACATTCGCAAATGAGTCAAGAAATAAATTAATGATAGCTAAATCGCGGGCAAAAAATTAGTAAGCCATATCTATGTACATTTTTGATGTGAAACATCTATAGGCGCAGGTATAAACCGGATCGTTGGCGTGGCGACGCTTGCCGTGGCGACGGGTCGCCACGCTATACTAAGGTATATATATAGTCTATATGTAGTAGAGTGTACGGTATGGAGACGTGTCGCCATGCGCAACCGACTACGCGACTCCCTCCTCACTCAGTTCGATGCTGTTGTTTACTACGGTACACATAACCTGTGCTTTATTATTTTTGTATTAATTGTAAATAAATGTTTATTAAACAAAGTCACCATTTTCTGTAAGAAATTCGTAATACTTTATTTTTTCATTATGCTATATTTAGTTCCTGTAATAATCTTGTCTTTTATGCATATTACTAGTACGAACACGATGTTTCACATCTGCCAGGCGTCCCGTGACGGCTCATTTCTTTTTTATTGTCTGTTATGCTAATGTAAACGAACAATTAAAGATTTGGTGTATGACTTACGTTTATAAAAATTACATGTCATTATTTTGCTGCAGCGATAATGACGAGTCAACGTATATAAAAGAGAACAAAAGACCTTCTAAACAAATCGAAAAGATATAATTTATTCAATGATGACGCATCCTAGTACTAACCTCGACCACGCTGACGTCCAACCCCGGACGGACGTCACCAGACGGCGCGACGCGCCGTACTAGCCGTTATGTAACGACGAACAATGCGTCGCCTCCCACGCCACCGCCCCGCCGCCCTCCGCCTATCTGTATCATCGCTTCCGCTTCCTGTCCTCCGCTTCCGGGCTTCACTCCGCCATCTTGTCAATGTTTCAACAAAACGACGCACGTTCGACAAGTGACGTTTTAATTAAAAATACATGTCTAAACTTCTTTAGCCTTTCACGTGAAAAAGAATTAAATAATAATACATAGTTATAATGTAGATATTTTGAAGACGGTTGAATGTATTTTTGTTTTAATTCAGAAGGCAGTTTAATTCTCTCCGGGCGTTTATAAGTTACCAACTGCCAGTTACCAACGGGCGAAAAAGAACCATGACTGCGTTTTGTTTTAATTACTTTTTAGGGTTTCGTACTTTAAAAGGAAAAAGGAACTCTCATAAGATCACTCCTGTCTCTATCTGTCTGTCATAACCGTTTTTCTCAGAAACTACTGGACATATAAACTTGAAATTTGGCATAGTAATCAAGCATATTAACCCTCGCATATCTCAATAGCTAACACTTAAAAATATTTATATGGAAATTTATGGGATATTGTTTGAAACAGCTTATAATAAGAGCCTTAAAATATTTTCTTCATGATTTTGGGGTAGTATTTCTTTAGGAATACACTGAAAATGTGCAAAAAAATATATAACTCCGTTACGTCCGAAACTACTCAGTTTAAAATTATGAAAATAATAGAATTTTCTTGAAGTGTACGCAAAGGTTGTAGAAAAATTAGCTACTATCCCAGTTCTCATAATTTTTTAAATGTGCGCCATCTTTCATAATAAATAAAACCCGTTTAAAATGAAGTAGGCAATATATTTAAGTTGTGAAAAATTTTAAATATTTAATAGAAGTACTGTGTACCCTTAAATGTTTATAAGTATGGAACCCTCGTAGTGGGAGTTCTACTCGTAACACTTTTTTATATAATAAACATTTACGGCTAATTTATTAATAGTATTCCCAAAGGTTTAGTTATATTTTCTGTGCTTCAGTCGAGTACAGAAATGTTTTGCGCAATCTTATATCATAAAACGCCTCTATCAAGCCAGGCCATGATAAACAATACGTAATAATTAGCAATACTTAAAAATAACATGGGAATTTTTTATAGATTTCATCAACATGTTCTTGTTTTCTGCGCTTTGCACAATCTTGTATCATAAAACGCCTCTAACAAGCCAGCCCATGATAAACAATACGTAATAATTAGCAATGCATAAAAATAACATGAGAATTTTTTTATAGATTTCATCAACATGTTCTTGTTTTCTCCGCTTTGCACAATCTTGTATCATAAAACGCCTCTAACAAGCCAGCCCCATGATAAACAATACGTAATAATTAGCAATACTTAAAAATAACATGGGAATTTTTTAGAAATAATACTACATCACGTAGTTTCATTTAATTGTGAATAATGAATTTCTACAAAATTAACGCCAAATATATTCAATATAATGGTTTAGTTATTATAATTGAAAAGTTGATCTGTGGTCTAATTTTTCAACAGAAAGCGGATCATAATAGATAATATATAATAATTATGAATAAATACCATTCTTTTTATAGATTTTCATATTATTAATTATACCAGTATACATTATTATGTGCCTGTAATGTTTTAATAGTTTTACTCAAGTTCAACACATTATTCATTGGCATAATTAACAAAGTCATAGTTTCCGCATCTTCCGTCAATTCACATGTGCAAGGCAAACGAAAGATCACATTTCATACTATTAATTATACCAGTATACATTATTTTAATGTGCCTATAATGTTTTACTCAATAATAATGCATTCATGATACTAAAACAGATATTCTCAGCTCTAAGGTTAAGTTCAACACATTATTGTTTTAATAGTTTTACTCAATGATAATGCATCTGGGATACTACAACAGATATTCTTAGCTCTAAGGTCAGTTCAACACATTGCATAATTAACAGTCATAGGTTCCGCATCTTCCCGTCAATTCACATGTGCAAGGCAAATGAAAGACATTTGCTTCTCTATCACGAATGTCTTAATAAAAATATCCAAACTACCACAATTTAATTTTCACAATTTATTTTACATCATTAAATGGTTTAGAATCACTGGTTTTCCAGTTTTGGACACCCAGGTCAGATGGGTGATCGATTTTTATTTATTTTAACTCCATCGTAAGTATTGTCAAATGGAAGCTGTTAAAATGAGAAATTTGAACATTTTCAAAACAACATTAAGAATTTTTGCCCCGCGCCTGTCTCTTAAAGCGATAGCAAAATATTTGAAAAAAAACATTAAGATATAAACGCAATGTAGATGACAGATTTTTGTGGGTTTACTACCCACATGTCACGCCACACAAAAATCGGAAGTCAAAAGTCGGCCGCAAGATCAGTCGAAAGTCGGTGGTCGATTTTCCATCGACCCTGGGCAAACGTCCTGCCGACATGAACGCGTCGTGGGAGTACAGAGATTGCGGTTTATTTTAATATATTTGAGATTCCGAAAGAAAAGATATTTTGACTCGGATCGGTGAAATACGGCCAGAGTCGCTCCAACTTCTTTGAGGGACCGACATTTTGGGGTGTGTGCGTTAAAGTATTAAATATACATACGTTCTATTTCCTTCGATTATTGTCGAATCGATATTCCCGAACGTTTGCGATGCGCGAAGGGTTCTATATTGTACAAGTAATATTAAAAGTACAATATACTTAGGTATTCCATTTCGTTTGTGATGGGAGTTTCGGGAAAGAATATTTTCGTACGAGTTCGACTCGCACTAAGCCGATTTTTTATTTATCTATAACCACATGAAACGTTAGTGGTTTTGTGCAAGTTAGGCCCGATTTTAGTTTAACTAACCACATTAATAATTGTATTTAAGTCGCTAGTGTGACCGCGGTGTGTCTATCGTGCTTTTAGTCGCATAATTTTCTCTACTCTCTCCCCAGACTGCTCCCCGCAATACGACTTCGTTGTCTGTCGCATCGCGGCAATGGAGTTTATTTAAATAATGTTGTAGCGACGAGCGGGTGCTTCTTTTGTCTGCGTATTCTCGCTAATGGATTGTTTCTTCGTGGTCGCGTGGTGTGGCCCCCTGTGGCCTGGTCCGCGGATAGCACACTGCAGATTTATGTTGCCTTTCGGGTAAAGGAGGCCCGTATTTTTGGTTTTAACATTTGTAGGGTTATTAACCATTTACTTTCCATGACAACATAAGAATTTTGTATAATTTTTGTCACCGGGAAAGTCAAGTTATTTTGACTCCAATTTATATAAGATTAATAAAATAAAACATCACGAACTGCAGACTAAGGTCGCATTTCGGGTAAAAGAGGTCGGTAATTTTGATTCTAAGATTTATAGGGTTATTACCGCTTACTTTCTATAACAATATAAGTATTTCGTGTAAATTTTTGAGATTTTTTGCACCGGGAAAGTCAAGTTATTTTGTACTCAAAGTTATTAAAGAAATATATTACGAACTGCAGATGAAGGCCGCTTTAGGTGTAAAGGAGACCCGTAATTTTGGTTCTAACATTTGTAGGGTTATTACCACTTACGTCTACCAGCATTGTAGAAGCGACTCATCGTTACTTCTCAAATTGAGCCCCACGCTTTTATGCTCAAATATTATACTCAATAACAAACATGGCTTACACTAAAGTCCGTACAGACTTCTTTGTAAGCCATGTTTTATTGAGGATAATATTTGACTACACTTACTAGGCTTACACTAAAGTTCGTACTGACTTTACTGTATGCCATGTTTGTTATTGAATATAATATTTGACTTACACTAAAGTCCGTACTGACTTTAGCGTAAGCCATATTTGTTAATTAGTATAATATTTGACTATACTTACTACTATACTTACTAGGCGTACACTAGGCTTTGACTATATTTACTAGGCTTACACTAAAATCCGTACTGACTTTAGTGTAAGCCTTGTTTGTTATTGAGTTATTTTCCGCCGGGAAAGTCAAGTTATTTTGACTCAAAGTTTTGAGATTAATAAAAGAAATTTATAAGACGAATAAGAATATATCACGAAAGCCATGTAAAAATACACTGATACTTGACATGACGGGGAAGTATAATTGTAAGACGATTTTTTGCACATTTTTACTATTGTGTATATTAAACTAGTATCATTAGTAGTAGTAACGAAATTCAGTTTATTTTTCACATAACTAATTGGAATTTATTTGTATGAAAATTCTTAATTCTTACCCTTGACGCTAGGAGGAAAAGAGTGGGGGAGGGCAAAGAGGAAGCATCAGAGAATTGATGAGAAAAATTTAGTAAATATATGAAATTCAATAGAATAATATAAGAAATAAAGATAAAAAAGGAAATGGAAACAAGGCTATGTATTTCTTTATTTGTTTTTTTATAACATTTTACCATGCAGGGGGGCAAAGGTATCTAACCTCATACAGCTGTGAACGTGATGAAAATGGTTTCATTTAAATGTTAAAGAGTTCTGTATAGGAAAATCCTGTGTATGTTCACTTTATTTTACTGTCTTAACATCAATATACACACATGATTTCATCTATGCCACTGTACCCTTCGAAAGACATGTTTCATTCCCCCCTTTTTTATAATAAATACTAATAAAAAGGTATGACAATTTTCGATGTTCACCTATTAATGCACAGATTAAAAACTGGTAATTTTTAAATGGACGAATTGTGTAATATTGATCCTATATATTTTTTGGAGTTTACTCCTTAAGAATCGATTTTCATATACAGCGTCCGGTATGAAGTTTTATGAGGAGTAAAATTAGAAGTTCAGAGCGTTAAAAAAGTGTAACCATTAGGTTTTGGTCGTACCAAGTCCAGAGCGTTAAAAAAGTGTAACCGTTAGGTGGCCTCTCCGTGCAACATTTCTGCGCATCGTTAGAGTGAGATATCAATATGTTATTAGGCATTTTCTTACGGCTTAATATTACGGTCTGACGTTACTAAATGTTTTTAACTTTGTTGTGTAAAGATTTTATCCATTTGTGTTTTACTTGAAAATAATAATATTGTCAGATTTTTTTTATTAAAGAATTTTCCATTTACATTTAATGATATATTATATATTTATATACACTGTTACCTATTTTATACATCGCAAAAAAAGACAATCGTATTAAGGGGTGAACTCCAGTCGCGCGTCGGAGCTGATACGCACAATTTTTTTCACCAATTATAATTAGTTGACTGATTTTATCGATTAACCTGAAATTAATATAATTGACTCAAAATGTTAATTTGTTAAAAACAAACTACAGTGTGGCTATAAGGAATAAATAAAAAGGGTTTTGTTTTAAACATTTGTACTTCCATCTAAATGAAAAAAAAACGTATTTCGTTAGCATCCAGTAGAAGTTTAATCAAAGTAAGGGAAAAAGGGGTATTTTCAAAGGAAATGTGGTGGGTAAGCACAAATCACTTCGGAGCTATGTGCTGCGTATGTACTTATGTTTGTATAGGTTAGTACGTATTTATAAAGATTCTTATGTATAATTTGAAAAGATCGTAAAATCTCAAAGAAGTATCCGACTGGTTACATACTTTACTTGATAGTATACAGTGGAACTAACAAGATGATGACTTTGATGTGTGATCTTTGCTCTGATGATCTTTGCTAATAGCCCACCTGAAGATGTTGTAATACAATGAAACCTAGGTCGTGGTAAAGAACTTAAAGAAAGTAGAAATAATACTTCGTCACGTAATTTCATTTAATTGTGTATAATCGGAAAAATAATTCCAGAGATAAGGACAAACAAATTATTTTTTTTCCATATATCTTTATCTTTGATTATATGGCGTTCGTTATTTTCCATATATAAAAATGTTTTTGGCAAGCCGCGCGCGTTAAGTAGAAAAAGATGGCTGCCGTGTTAAGGCCGTTGCTATGGTAGCGTTATTTGACAGCTCAAATTCTAGATTATCCTTTCCTATAACTCTAAATTTGTTCCTCTTGATCAAAATCGGTTTTGAAAAATCTTACAATCACGTTTGTGACGTAATACGCAATGGATATTGCATTAAATTGTGAGTGTGAAATTATGTATTCATTAAATTATGAATGTGATATTAAAATGTGAAACTTATATTAGCGTAATTCACGCATTGCTTTATTTTGAGGCAATTGTTTGCTCGCTTCACTCCAGGCCGCTTGTTATTTATTATTTTGTAATTGATTATGAAATTTATATAATTCAATTAAGACGTGTCTCTACAAAATTTTGTATCAATTATATTTAATTTTGCTTGTTCAGTATAATTCAGTACCATACTTGTTTTCTTTGTATACTGTACTTCTAGGATTACTTGTTCAATACAATTCAGTACCATACTTTCCTTGTATATTGTTCTTCTAATATTACTTGTTCAATACAATTCAATACCATACTTTTTTTCTTCTATATTGTATTTCTAATATTCACTTGTTGGATACAATTCAGTATCACACTCGCTTCCTTGTATATTGTACTTCTAATATTACTTGTTTAATACTTGTTTTCTTGTGTATTGTATTTCTAATATTCACTTGTTCGATACAATTCAGTACCACACTTGTTCCCTTGTATATTGTACTTCTAATATTACTTGTTCAATACAATTCAGTACAATACTTTCATTGTATATTGTACTTCTAATGTTACTTGTTCAATGCAATTCAGTACCGTACTTCTTTTCTTGTCTCCTTTGCATTCTGGTGTCGAAATGTGGAATGCAGAAATAAGTGGATTTACAATGTGTCCACGTAAAGATATAGTTTATAGTCCTTTTTAGGATTTTGTCTATATTCATGGGATCCAAATAAAACACTTAAGTACTGTTATGGGCAACGCCGTCCTCCGGCCCCTATGTCAGAGGTTTCTATCTGTTAGACAAGATTAATATATATATATATTTACTTTTTATACATGTTTTGTAATTATTTTCTTAAAATTGAAGATAGTTTTAAAATTATGTATGATTTGTTTCACTGGTGTGCCTCTATAGGAGGGACCGTGCGTAAGACAGCAGTAGTAGCCATTCATTCATGGCTTTCACTTTTATGATAGTCTTTCGCTTACGTCTTACGTCTTTTGACTACAAATATGTATCCATAATCGCTACATCATACTAGACACAATTCTCGAAATGGTTTATGTTACTGTCGAAACTTTCTATTCCGAATTGACATAATATAGTTCCATTTACATAATCCTCTCTTCCGTTAGACTTTCAGTTTAAAACCGTGATTGACATTTGATAAGAATCGCAGGATAGTCGACCCGCTTTCTTCAAGATATGTATTCTCTTAACCGTTAGAGTGCCGACGAGCGCCATCGCGCTTCTGCGCGTACTAATTAAATTTGCCACGAGCGCGATGTCGCTCGTATAATCTGTTGCTGTTTAGCGCGCAGTATATATGTACTGTTTAGCGCGCAGCTATATAAAAAAGATCCAGGAAAAGAAAATTGTTAACCCATAATGTCAGAATACGAAAACAATTCGAGTGAAAATAATCGTTTGTCAAATTGTGAAGAATATGATAGTGGGAGTGACATTGCGGTGCGCTCACAATTTGGCGTAATGCAAATTTTGAGTGATAGTGATAATAGTGACGATAATACTTATTTTGCTGATACGGAGGATGTACCGTACTGTGAAAATACGATGTGACCTTGATTTCAGTTTTTATTATAATTTTTGTTCACAATATATATTTCCATAATTTATTATCCTTGTACAAGTTTTTATTAAGAAAACACTGAAAAAATTATTAAAATTTGGTAATTTTTGGAAGAGATACAGTATTTTCCGAGACAAGGGTAAATGACATCAAGAACAAAAGATTTCTTTGGCATTTTTAAGTATATATGAGTAAAAAACCATGGCACTAAAACGGTTAAACATACAACACGGCTCGACATAGTATACAAAGAGATATATAAAAACATAGCTCACCAAACTCCATGCGAAAAAAATACACGAAACGTTTAGTCAAGTGAGATAATATCCAAGTAAAGTAACTTTACGAAACACGTCGTGTGACTAACGCCTCAGCAAAGTAGGTTAAACCGGCCAGCAAAGTGTATATTAATCTTCGAAGGAGGTCGTATCTGCTCCATTTGTATGAGGCTCGTATGAAGGCGCATATTTTGGTAGGGCTTACGAGCCAAACCGCCAGTTGGCGTGTCCGTAATTAGGCGCTCGCGTCTGCGGAGAGCATCTACTGTGTCGTCTCTGGTGTGACTTTACGGCGATTAACTAGACGGTTTGTTTATGACACTTGTGTGTAGGGATGTCTAATGAAGGTCGATCCATGGATAACGTCGATGTTCGTGATAATCATATCGCCTAATATGTAAACCGTAAAGTTGACAATGTTGTACTGTATTTAAGGTACTTCTATATAATTTCATGAGTATAAAAAGTAACATTTAATTTTTTTCTGTTTCACTCGGGTGGAGTTAGAAGTTAAGAACAAAAAATATCAGGAGAAAAATATTTACTTTAGTATATATTTTGCTTTGATTGTAGGAGATAAAATACTTCTGACGCGCCTAGGCGTTACTGAGTTATTATCTAACAAATCGACAAACATATTTTTTCGTATTCCTAATATTAGTTTAGGGTTAATCAGGATTATGGGCAGTTCCGTGTAGCGTTACCATAATTCCTAAAACAACAAAAATATTTATTTTATTAGGGTGGTAACACAAACTGCTTTGGTTTATATTTTACTTTAGTTGGAGAAGAACAAATGCTTCTAAAGCGCCAAACAGTTATGGAGTTATTTATCTAACAAATCGACAAACATATTTGTTCCTATTCATAATATTAGTTTAGATTTCATCAGGATTACGGTTAGTTCCGTGTAGCGTTACCATAATTCTTGACACAATAAAAAATATTTAAACACAGAGAGCAGTGCAAACATATATACACAGAGAGCAGTAATAGTAAAACCTACTAATTCACTCGTATCTAAACCGGACGACGTACCGTCCGCTTGAGAAATAACACACTGCAACGTTCTTTTTTTGTCGAATAAGGTTTGGTCGATAAGCCAGAAATGATGAAACTTCGATGGGCCGAATCATCGGCACGAGTGGTATTGAAATAAAAATATCGATTTTGTTATGTTTTTGACATCACTAGTTATGCACCAATAAAGTGGTGTGAAAGACCCATATCCAATGCAGAAATTTGAGAGGATTCTTGGGCTAAAATCTTCTTTCGTCTTATAAAGAGGTTTAAATATTAGTGAAAATTGAGTACCTTTTCGGACTGTTATATCAACAGATAAAGTTGTAAAATCGTCTTATAAAGAGGTTTAAATATTAGTGAAAATTGAGTACCTTTTCTGACTGTTATATCAACAGAAATATGCGATTCCGCCCGTGTTGCATCATTCATATTTTTTGTAAATAATTATTACTAAAACATTGAGCAAAAGGCGTCAAAATACATGTCTTAAAGGAGAAATTGTGATGGGCGTTTTCGATGTAAATTTAAGTGTTTTGAAGCAACTGGTTTAAATGGTTATTTTTTAAAGTGTTTTGATTACATATACTTTCAGGCTTTTGAGATCTGAATTTTATAACGCTTTTCTCGTAACAATTACAAAACAAAAACTACTTAAATGAGGTCACATCTGTTCTTTTGGTCACACGCAGATGCCTTACGACTCTTACCCCTATCACAACGCTGACCTATTACATTGGAGCTGAATGAGAAGCGTTTCGATTGAAACAAATATATTTTGATAAACTCGTGAGGACGAACATTTTTCCTTATGTCGTGAGAAATATTTTTTGTGGAAAAACTTTTTCTCCAAAACCAATGGTTCGGCAGTTATAAGGAAATAAATAATTAGATTGTTTATGACACTTAATCGCTCTAGAATTTTTCAATCCTGATAATTTTGGTTTAGTCTAGACGTTATATATGATTAGAACGTATTTTGATTTAATCTATATCCAATTCTCAATATCCATTCTCAAAGCGATTAGTTTAGTGGCAAGGATGGGGCATGAGAATTTACCTTCAAATTTTTACGTCAAATATTTTTTGGAAAATTCGCTTGTGACATTTTAAAAAATAGTCTTTAAGTTTCTAGTAGAGTCTAGATAGTTTTTTTCCGTTCCTTATCGGTAAAAAGAAATATGCCCTAATCTGTATATAAAATCTTATGCGCATGGCGTAAGGCACAAGCAATACTTTATCTTTTTATAGGTGAATTTCCCAGAATGTAGTATTGGACAATATAGGTAATCAAAAACTCTTCATTCTGGAAAATTCCCGTTCCAACTTTGTAAAGAAATACAGTGAAAGATTTATGAAAACGTGACCACCGTTCGTTCTTGACGAATTTTAGTTTCAAATTCTATTCTATTTATCGATAATACTGTATCGAATAATAAACTTATTTTACGTCTAGCATTTATGCACGCTCCGATGCGAATGACCTGCAGGTCAGTCGGAGCGCGTCGACAAAGCAAACCTCGCCCCGCTGATGTGGCGGAAAGATTAGAAAACAGTTTATTGTTTAAACGACTTTCGCCGCAGCGTTAAATTACCAATGTCTGCTTTATCGTTCTGGTAATCGAGGTTGGGTCTTTTTAAGCTTCAGTTATATCGCATCGCCATTAGGTTGGTATGGTTATACTTGCTTTATGATTTTTTTTTTTATTTTATGCGTGTGCCAAAGTCTCTTCGATTTGTAACCAATATATGTTTGGATATTCAAACTGTGAAATAATAATTTATTCGGGTAATTGCAATCGGACTGATGTGGGCATAGCGGGTTACCAAACTCGAACTGCATCGTTTGATTAGGTGTTTATCAAAGGTCTGTCACAGTAAGTAAAGATTGGAGCAAGTCTACAGTGTCATGTGGAGTCACAGCCATTGTTAATTTTAAATATTTTCCTGTCATGGAGGAAGAGGCAGAGTAGATAGTGTTAACGCAGCGTCATATGATCATATTTTATTTCGCCACAGGTGTCACAGGTTATTCACTCTTGTCATAAGTTTCAAATTTGATCAAACCCTGTTTACGAGGTCGTCCGCCGACTCTTTATGATCAAGATAAATCTGATATAAGAAAAAAATGTCTAAAAAGAAAAGATCGTTTTTAGGTATGTTTTCTCTTTGGCTTTTGTTAGTTATATATATATATATATATATATATATATATATATATATATATATATATATATATATATATATATATATATAACTAACAAAAGCCAAAGAGAAAACATACCTAAAAACGATCTTTATATATATTGATTGGAATCATCAAGTTCAGTAGCTGAATGGCAAACTACTGAATACTTATAATATCTTCATGTCCGTTTTTCTGCCGGTAAGTAACGGCTTTATAACTCTTTCAGTTTAAGACCGATTGTGACGAAATTTCACATGAGGGTGGCCCCACGCCAATTTTAACCATGTATGCCAAAAATCTAATTAGGATAAAAAAAATGATTTAGGAAATATAATTCCAATAAACTAAAGAGATATAGGCAATAAAACAGTCTGTGTTAAGCCTATGAAAGATATGCAAGGCAATATGTCAATGTTTCTAAATACTTTAACAAAAACATTATATACATAAACGTGTTTAAAATTTTCTAAATTTTTCTAAATACTTTAATAAAACCATTATACACATAAAAATGTTTAAAATTTTCTAAATTTTTCTAAATACTTTAATAAAAACATTATACATAAAAGTGTTTAAAATTTTCTAATTTTTTCTAAATACTTTAACAAAAACATTATATACATAAAAGTGTTTAAAATTTTCTAAATTGTTCTAAATACTTTAATAAAAACATTGTACACATTAAAGTGTTTAAAATTTTTCTAAATACTTTAATAAAAACATTATACATAAAAGTGTTTAAAATTTTCTAAATTTTTCTAAATACTTTAATAAAAACATTATATACATAAAAGTGTTTAAAATTTTCTAATTTTTTCTAAATACTTTAATAAAAACATTATATACATAAAAGTGTTTAAAACTTTCTAAATTTTTCTAAATACTTTAATAAAAACATTATATACATAAAAGTGTTTAAAATTTTCTAATTTTTTCTAAATACTTTAATAAAAACATTATATACATAAAAGTGTTTAAAATTTTCTAAATTTTTCTAAATACTTTAATAAAAACATTATATACATAAAAGTGTTTAAAATTTTTTAAATTTTTCTAAATACTTTAATAAAAACATTATATACATAAAAGTGTTTAAAACTTTCTAAATTTTTCTAAATACTTTAACAAAAACATTATATACATAAAAGTGTTTAAAATTTTCTAAATTTTTCTAAATACTTTAATAAAAACATTATATACATAGTGTTTAAACTTTTACATCTCAATGCTTCCTGTATAGTGTGTTTTGAAACCCTTCTAATGCGAGTTCTATTCTTACAAGTTTTTTTTTCAATTTTGTGTCACGTCACTTCAAACTGCACTTTTTTGTACATAACTGTGTACGGAACTCGTACTTGGTAGGTACTTTTTATTAATGGTCTTTCATTAAAAATGTTAGTCTCTACTAACATTGTTAGTCTCTACTACTGCGTCTGGAAATATTAGAAATGTTAGTCTCTACTACTGCGTCTGGAATATTTAAAATGGAACTATTATGGAATATCCCGTGTGCCCATTTGTTTCTTCATCCGTCTGTCTCCATTAGAATTGCCGGCTTTGGATTTAATTCATTATTGATTGATAAAGAGTGCTTAACTGAATCATGAAAATTTACAAAACAATATTTTACGTCAATTCACGTCTATAAAAAACACACTGATTGGTTCAAAAAATAAATTTCTTGTTTGCCCGAGTACAATTTAAGGACAAATCAAAATATTTTGCGTAAAATATTTGCAGTAAAATATTTTGCAATAAAATATTGTGTGTTAAATATTTTGCAATAAAATATTTTGTGTTACATATTTTGCAGTAAAATATTTTGTGTTAAATATTTTACAATAAAATATTTTGTGTCACATATTTTGCCATAAAATATTTTGTGTTACATATTTTGCAGTAAAATATTTTGTGTCACATATTTTGCAAAATATTTTGTGTTATACATTTGGTAGCAAAATATTTTGCAGTAGAAGACATGAGAGAAACAAACATACAATTTATATGAAGTCGGTTTGGTGTTTTTTTACTTATTTGTTTCTTTGTTGTTTTAATTCGAAAAACTAATCGTTAATTAAAAAAGATTCTAGTACGCTGAGGATCAGTCTTGCGTAACTCAACGTCGCAAATTGTTCCTCTATAATGAAGAAAGGCCGCGTGAATGAAAATCTAATTTGCTCGTCTTTTAATTTTTTTAAATCGTTATTACAAAATAAATTAATTTCTGTTGACACGAACGCAATTTGAATCCACGCACACAAACACGAGTGTAAACAAAGACCAGTTAGGGCGACTACTTTGGTTATTGCGCTTAAATCGAGTTACGATTTTGTAAGTGTTGGCTATAATTTATCATGTTTGTGAGAGGTGGTTGTGGGGTGCGGCCCGGCAAATGCGGTCGATGCTCAAGTCTATTACCGGTGATTAGTTTTGGAGTGGCGATAGACGCGGCGGCGTCGGCGTGACAGCGGACGTCTGGCCGGAACGTGCTTGCCAGACGGACGCGTGGTCGTAATTCGTCTTATTATTCGTTTTGTAGGTAGACTGTAAGGATGGAATGTGATAAAGCTGTGAAGATTTATGAAATGCTAGTGTTTTATATCAGATTCAGTGTACATACTTGATATACAATCAAATTGAAAATACGTATATATTAGTAATAATGATTGATATGAAACTTTTCCTTTGTTAATATATTTCAAGTATACAACTTGCCAACAAACACTCATGGTTTAAAGTAGTTATAAAGTAATGAAAATTATTGTAATTTTTCGATAAATGTGGCGAACGAAAAAATGTCTCTCCAGTAGAATCTTTTTGCATACCTCATATCACTAGAGGGCAGGCACTCCAACTGTGACGTGTTGGAATTTGCTAGAACAATAGCAGAGTTGTAGTTGCAGACATAATTTTAAAGTGAATCCGCCTACTAACAAGTTCATTTTAAAATGGTATAACAATTTCATTGGAAACAAATGCGTCTATGATCGAATAAAAGGACATTCAGACCCATCATTGGTCTCGGAGCAAATTGTTAAAACTTTTTCATGTCGCCACAAAATGATGTCAACACGCACAGCTAGCTGAGAATTATAAGGAAGATGTCGAAAAGAAGGAAATTATGGGTGATATCAATTAAGTAGTATTTTTGGAGGTACGGTATATATCGGTTTCCTCCACGTGGAACGTAGTCGGACGTAGTTGTATCTAGTACGACAAACGTAGTAGAACTAGAACGTAGTAGGCGTAGGTGTATTGTCGAACGTAGTTATACGCAATGAAACTGACTTTTTTTTGTTTTGTTCAGTCAATATATTGAAATAAAATCAATTATTCTTAGTCTAAATCTTAGGGTTAACTAAATGTTAAATTGAATTCGGGCAATCTCATTGATAATTTTGACATGAATTTCCATGAATGTCTTTCGTTTCTTTCTGGGTGTCACGGTAGCTGACGATTTGTAATGCTCTAAACCTCATAAACTATTAAACCTACATGAATGAATGTAGTATATATTTGAAGCGAATGTATTTCTTATCTCCGTTACACATGTCATGACTTTGATAAGTTTGTCAGATCGTCTGTCATAAAAGTTGATGAAATGTTGAAGAAGTTGTTGTAATTTCAGAACGAGTGGACCGATTTTTCTGATTTAAACGTTAAATAAATCAGAATTGACATTGGAATAATTACAATTTCATATAATAGTGAAGTATTTAAAAATAAATTTTTTATAGTTAAAAATTGAAAAATGCCTTGAAAAAAGAGTAATGTTGGAAAAAAAGAACAACTAGCTAAATTGAGCCCGGGAAAAGGTAATGCAAAACGCACGACGTGTCCATAGGTATTGATTAAAATCTAAAGAAGCTAATAAAAACTGTCCCGTGCGGCAATGTGTGCCCCCGAAGGAAGTACGAAAATTGTACTCGGACGATCCTCAGCCGGTCTATATTGCGATAAGTGACTAGTGATATTGCGCACGTTGCGATAAGTGACTAGTGAATATTGCGATAAGTGACTAGTGATATTGCGCACGTTGCGATAATGACTAGTGATATTGCGCACATTGCGATAAGTGACTAGTGATATTGCGAGTTATTTAGTAAATGCTGAAGAAATTTTATTTATTTCATAGGCAACATTCCCATTCAGTGCAATGGAAATTCATGAAACAACCCCCTGGCGACTGTAGTCCAAAATACAGCCTACAGTTTCTTTCATTACAATTTGACAAATCATGTAGTTTAATATTTACAATCTCTAACTATCAACGTTATGGAATACGTCAACCTCACTATAATAACTAGTTATAAGGTTTTCAATGTAGAGAACAAGTCTTGTATCTCTGGTGTACTTGCTCAGCTCTGGGTAAGCGAAGGCAGATGTGAGGAATGCTAAAATGTCATATAAAATATATACATACTAGCTGACCCGTGCGAAGTCTTCGCACTATATCGCCATCTAGCGTGTTCCAAGTATTTGGCTAAGATATTTGATGTGTCGCCCACAGATGGCGCTCATGCCAATTGTTATAAAAATTAATTTTTTTATTAACAAAAAGTTTTTTTTCGAATTTGTTTATATTTTTCGCCCAAAGTAGAAAACATAAGCTTTAAGTGGGTATTTTTTAAATTTTTTTTGGTGCCGCTCGACCAAAAACACCTTTTAGAAATAATATATTTAGATGTTGTACCATAAGCATATTTTATTTATAAGTCAAAATTACATGTTATTTGACACATTATGCTCAACAATATATTTTTGGTTGTTTTGACGATTTTTGAAGTAAAACTTCTTTACGCACGCTTGACTTGGGGAGTAAGCTGGTGAATGCGTGACGAGAGCGTTACGAAAAGTGTGATCGGGCGAGGCGAACGGAAGTTGAGAAGGAGATATAAGTTAGTGAAGACAGAAAGAGAGAGAGAGAGAGTTACGTTTCGTATATTACTGTAGGGTCAAGAGAGAGAGGTGCGAGCACACATTTTCTTTCTCCCTTTCTCTCATAGCCAGTTATGTTTCGGATATCTAAGACGCAGTGTAAGCCTATTGTCTGTATCACACTGTAGGAGCAAGAGAGAGCAGTGCGCGCGCACATTTTCTTTCTCTCTTCCTCTCATAGCCAGTGCATGAAATATATATGTGTATATATATATATATATATATATATATATATATATATATATATATATATGTGGCTTCTATACTGGCTATATATATATATATATATGCGAGTTTGCTAGCGTTACGAGAACGGTGATTTTTTGATTATTTTGTAATTTCATTTCGTTCTTGAACAATTGTATAAATTATTATTTTGTTCAATACATTAAATATTCTACGTTTAAAGTGAATAAAATTGTAAATTCATTTTAAAGTTCATATTTTGTGAATTAGAAGTTTTACTTCAGTCGTGTGGTCTAAAGCACACTCGTTTTTCTATTGTGTATGTCTTTAGACTATACTGTTAAGTAAATTGTACACTTTTTAATGATAATATTAAAAATAATTTATTGAACCAAACTAAAGCACAACTATAAAACAATTACAAAAATAGTATTATAGTACTTAGCGAATTGTCAAGACGTATATTTCTATCATCTTGTACAGGCACTCTGCCGCACTACCTATCTACCACGCGATTTTATCTATTTGGCAGCTTTTCTATTATTAAATTCACCCACGAAATTCTATGTACATAATCTTAGGTAAGTTATAATAAATACAATATAGAAATAATCGATACTTTTGGTGGGAATTCACTTTTCCTTACAGTTTTCCGCCTTCCATAGTTTAAACGTTTATGTGTACAAATGAAGGATATCTAAGTGTTTTTTTCTGGCGCTGGAGCTAGAAGATATGCTAATTAAAGTTATGTTGATCGTTTGTGAAACACTTAAACAATATACTTGACCTGAAAAATGACCTATATTAATTTCCTTCAGACATTTTTGGCTCTTTGTCTTGTAATTAGCTGTTGCTGCCGACTTGGTCCGCGTCAAGTTTAAAATAGAATTCTCGCTGCTCCGTATTCACTAAGTCACTTGTAAACATTTAAGGGCACGCAGTCTTAATAATAAAGTATTTAAAAAATATGAATATATAAAGACATGAAATATATGCGAATTATCATAATGCTCTATCACTCTGCCAAATTTCAAGTTTCCACGTCAGACTGTTTCTGCGAATAACTGCGAGGGCATTTTTGATAATATCCTTAGAGTTGTTACTTAGAAGAGATTAGTTTCCACTAAGAATAAATAGGATGGTTTGTAGTTTCTTATCTATCATGATATGAAGATACTAAAAAACAAAATTATTTATTATTAAAAGTAAAGATTATTTTTATTTTTAGAAACTAAGTTTAGCAAAATTACGAATTCAGTCACGTGACAGTGAACACCAATCAGAAAACATTACGTCACACCTCGCAAAACACCAATGTTGATATTAAATATATTTGGCGTTAATTTTGTAGACATTCATTATTCACAATTAAATGAAACTACGTGTTGTAGTATTATTTCTAATTTCTTTAAGTTCTTTACCACGACCTAGGTTTCGTTGTATTACAACATCTTTAGGTGGGATATTAGCAAAGACTCTTTGCTAATTGCCCACCTAAACTTAAATAAAGTAGAAATAATACTACATCACGTAGTTTCATTTAATTGTGACCAATGTTGATGTTGAAATTTTTGTATACAGAACAGGTTATTTGATTAATTTTTCGTTTTTAATAATTTTTGTCAAGTCGATACATTTGTCCTCAATTACACCTTAAATTATAAGTACAATTCGTAATGAAGTCAGGTTTTAGCAAAGCAAACGGTAGTCATTTTGCTCAAAATTGACGCTTGGTAGATTTTTTTGCGTCACACAGTCACTTCTGTTCATTAAAATTTCGGAATATTAAAACTTCAATATAAGTATACAATTGTGTATAAAATATATATTATAAGCTGAAATAGTATTATTTCAGTTTTGTAGTCATTAAGCGTTTGTTTTTACACACGTATTCTGTGGTAATTTATACTGTTTTTAACGTTAGATTTTCGTAGTATAAACAACTTAACCTCAACTCATACATTATTACTTTATCAATAAACTTGTAAAAATAGTGACTGCAAAATTCGTTACTATTGCTTTAGATTTAGAAATAGATTGTGTGTGAGTCATATTAATTTGTTCGTTTGTAATCAACAGTATTAGCTCAGAGCTTCGACATTTTAATGTTTTTCATCATCACAATGATTTTGTAGTGAAAACACAGTTTATCAAATAGGTACTTAAACTGCAAATAAATACATCAAAATGATCTTCACAAAAATATATTCTTGAATCTTTAAATAAACTACGAGCTCATTGCAATTTTGATCTATTTTTTCTATATTTGTTTATTGTTTGGAACATGTATACATAGTTTATTTGGCGTTTTAATAGTTGTGCTTTTACACTGGGGCTGTTTAACAGTTGTGCGTTTTACTGGGTGTTTTAATAGTTGTGCTTTTACACTGGGGCTGTTTAATAGTTGTGCGTTTTACTGGAGTGTTTTAATAGTTGTGTTTTTACAGTGGGGTTGTTTAACAGTTGTGCGTTTTACTGGGTGTTTTAATAGTTGTGCTTTTACACTGGGGCTGTTTAATAGTTGTGCGTTTTACTGGGGTGTTTTAATAGTTGTGCTTTTACACTGGGGCTGTTTAATCGTTGTGCGTTTTATTGGGGTGTTTTAATAGTTGCGCTTTTACACTGGGGCATTACAAAGTAATTGTAACAAGACGAATTCATTTTTAATTATACAAAAGAAGCAACTGTCTAAAAGTGGTTTTTTAAAACGCAAAGTACATAATGTAAATCTTTGATTTTAGGGAAAATATATTTTTTTTTGTTGAAATTGATATTTGGGTAAAGTATTAACCGCTTCCCCAAATTTAGTGAACTAGCCTGTTATAAAAAAAAATTACTGGAGTCTTTATAAACCTTCCATTTCAGTTGATTTACCTACACTATATATGAAATTAAAAAGTTCAATTACTTTAATTACCCCCTCTAAATATTTGTATAAATATATTTGACTTTCAACTTTCTGTATATAAATTCTGTATATAATTATAAATATCAGGTTTCTACATTAAAGGGTTTCAGAGAAAAGAATATGAGATAGAGACGGACACGCAATCTTAAATAAGGTTTACGTTTTTTCCCGTTTTGAGATATGGAACCATAAAAGGGTATTGTAATTTTTATAATTTTACTATACTCATCATTTTTTAACAATACTTGTAACAGATAGCTGAATATGAGATAGAGACGGACACGCGATCTTATTAGGTTTACGTTTTTTCCCGTTTTGAGATATGAAAAATGGTTAAGGGGGAATCCCCATATCCGCCGCAGTGTTATTATATTATTAATGTACGCCTCAAGGAATGACACCAGTATTGACCGGGGGTCTAAGTGCGAGCCAAAGGGGCTGTAAATACCTTACTGTGTCTAGTCCTGTAGACGGGCTTATGAAAGATTCACAACTAGACAGTTGTCCAGAGTTGCTTCTTTAATTTCATAAGCTTACGTATTCATATTCTAGTTTAGCGTAAGAAACTTTTCATAAACACTTATAATATTTCAGAATAAGGTGTCTCCTTTTGTTATCTAGATTCTACAGAATGTTGTAATTTCTCGTTCTTCGTCAATGGCTGTCTCTAGACCGACAGAATTGAGAGAGATTCACAACTAGACGGTTGTTTATAGTCGCTTCTCTAATTCCATAAGCTTACGTATTCATATTCTAGTCTAGGGTAAGACACTTTTCATAAACACTTATAATATTTCCGAATAAGTTGTCTCCTTTTATTGTCTGAATTCTACCGTATGTTGTATTTCCTCGTTCTTCGTCAATTGCTGTATCTAGACCCGCAGAATTAAGAGATATTCTCAACTAGCCAGTTGTTTATAGTCGCTTCCCTAATTTTATAAGCTTACGTATTCATATTCTAGTCTAGCATAAGAAACTTTTCATAAACACTTATAATATTTCCGAATAAGTTGTCTCCTTTTATTGTCTGGATTCTACAGTATGTTGTATTTCCTCGTTCTTCGTCAATTGCTGTATCTAGACCCGCAGAATTAAGAGATATTCTCAACTAGCCAGTTGTTTATAGTCGCTTCCCTAATTTTATAAGCTTACGTATTCATATTCTAGTCTAGCATAAGAAACTTTTCATAAACACTTATAATATTTCCGAATAAGTTGTCTCCTTTTCCCACATGAATTCCACAGTTTATTTTCATGGAATAAGATTTTGGCTTTCTTCATTATTTTCTCTCTTTGCCTTTATTCTACGCAAATTCTTTTGTGGATTGCTTGGAAAAACATATCAAAAGCTTCAAGTTGCCTTCTACTGCGATAGCAGAGCACGATATTACACATTCGTACTGATAAGCATTTCTTTATCTTGCGAGGTCTTCGCCCTTCTTTGATGCGGGATACAGCTTGTCGCAGCTATTGAGACACATGTAAATTTACATTAAACCTGTTCCACATTGGACTGTCATAATAAGTGTAGATTGTTACACTTTGCGTTTTTAACACACATTATATAGCGTTTGCGAATTTTCCATTTGGGATGAAACTGAAGACTGAGTAAATGGAAAATATAATGTGAGTATCTCCTTCAAAATAGATGAAAAATCCTAAACACAGTTGCAAGGAAAGCTGGTAAGTAAATTATCGATAAATATTTTCTTCTAATAAAGAAAACCCGCTTAATAATATAATTACGCGTGAAATTGGGGTCAAACGTACAAATATGAAATTAATATACATATCAAATCAATTGCTGCACATATTTTTGCCGTAAATAATGATATTAGATGTGATGCCAAATGTTGTAAGTTCATATGATAATCAATTTATCAGATTATACATATTTGTACATATAAACAAGTAGGTGCAGAAGAAAGAAAATAGAGCTGATATACCCTTAAGAACAAATATGAAATTAAAATACGCGCCATGTAAATTATAGCTCATATTTTTGTCTTAAATACTTGTATCAGATGTGATGCCATATGCATAAGTTGACATAACGGTTAATTCATTAGTTAATACATATTTGTGTTAAAAAGTTCCTGGTTTATACACTTTTAAGGACACATGTGAAACTAAAATATACGTCACACGTAACATCGTAAATAGCTGTATCAGATCTATTGCCAAATGCAGTAAGCTGATATAATTATCAATCTATAATGTATTATATATATGCCCATCTGTAACTATAAACAAGCTGATGCAGGAGATAGAAAATGTGTTTGGTATATATACTTTTATGAACAAATATGAAATTAAGGGTCATTGCATCAGATGTGATCTTTGCTAATATCCCACCTGAAGATGTTGTAATACAACGAAACCTAGGTCGTGGTTAAAGAAATTAAAGAAAGTAGAAATAATACTACATCACGTAGTTTCATTTAATTGTGAATAATGAATTTCTACAAAATTAACGCCAAATATATTCAATATCAGATGTGATGCCAAATTTAGTTGGTTGATATAAAGGTTAATTCATCAGATTGCCTCCTTAGTTTCATATTTATTACTATAAACCTGATATGTAAAAAAGAAAGCGTTTGATTTATATACCCTTACGAACAAATATAAAATTAAGATACGTTTGAAATGTATTACCTCTTATGTTTTCGTCGTAAATAAGAGTATCAGATGTGATGCCAAATAAAGCTAAGTTTATACATATGAGTAGCTATAAACATACAAGTTTATTCATGTCAGTAATTATACAAAATATAAGTTTATGCATGTTAGTAATTATACATATCAGTAACCTTAAAAACGCAGATTTACAAGAAAATATTTTTTTGTAACCTTAAGGATGGGATTGTAAAGTTCTTTGTGATACCATATATATACTATGGTCAGTTTTTAATTTTAAAATTTTTTTTAACTGTAGTTTTGTTGTGTAATAGTCTGAGTGATATTTCTTTGTCTCAGCAATATAAATAAATTATGTTATTTTTTTCATGTTATTTCGACAGTTTTGGCTACTATAGGCTTATTCTTTAGTAACAGATGCTACTGTTGGTTGAATAGCAATAGCTCTATTCGACATTTTATTTTTCAAATAAATCGGACAGCGCG
Source organism: Druceiella hillmani (assembly GCA_039881145.1). Lineage (NCBI taxonomy): Eukaryota > Metazoa > Arthropoda > Insecta > Lepidoptera > Hepialidae > Druceiella > Druceiella hillmani. The sequence continues at coordinate 3,621,952 of JAYKKI010000062.1, forward strand.
TACTCGGTTAAGCGAATTTTGTTCGACCGTATGGTGCGGCGGTGCGTGGCGGCGCCCAGAGAAAGTGACTTTCTAACGAGGCGGACGCGCGACGTGCTGTTCTAGCTCATTGCGCCGCAACTGCCGCAGCTCTTATTGCGGCCGCCTCCTTTCTGTTTTGTTGCATTCGCATCGAAGCGAGTCTGACACTCTTTCAATGCTGCCAGCTTTGTGTCATTCGGTGTGCCATTGATTTTTTAATTAACGCTTTCGTTGCTATATTGTATTCGAACGCGGTTTCTGTGTTACGGAGGTGACGTGACACTAACGCTTCGGGTATGATAGTAAAGTCAGTTTGTCAGTAGGTGACACAATTGATGTAAGTTATTTGTTTCAATGGTGGCAAAGGATGAAGTCAGTTGCATGTAAAATGCGCAACGTAAGAGACTTAGTTTTGTGGGTTTGTTCTCAAAATTTCTCAAAAACTTTCAGCAAGCGGAAGAAGTGTTGTCTAGTAGGAGAAAGTGTTGTCTATATCTAAATGAATCAATCTAAGAATGGGTCATCATAAACAGTAATCTTGGACGAAAATGATTGTAAATAACTTTTCCTGTTATCCATTTCGTTGAGTGTTAGTTCTAGGTACGCCGCGTTCCATTATCGTCTAGTCGGAGAAAGTGTTGTCTATATCTAAATGAAGTAATTTAAAAATGGGTCATCATAAACAGTAATCTTGGACGAAAATTATTGTAAATAACTTTTCCTGTTATCCATTTCGTTGAGTGTTAGTTCTAGGTACGCCGCGTTCCATTATCGTCTAGTCGGAGAAAGTGTTGTCTATATCTAAAGAAGTAATTTAAAAGTGGGTCATCATAAACAGCAATCTTGGACGAAAATGATTGTAAATAACTTTTCCTATTATCCATTTCACTGAATGTTAGTTCTAGGTACGCCGCGTTCCATTATCGTCTAGTCGGAGAAAGTGTTGTCTATATCTAAATGAAGTAATTTAAAAATGGGTCATCATAAACAGCAATCTTGGACGAAAATGATTGTAAATAACTTTTCCTATTATCCATTTCGTCGAGTGTTTGTTCTAGGGACGCTACGTTCCATTATCGTCTAGTCGGAGAAAGTGTTGTCTATATCTAAATGAAGCAATCTAAAAATGGATCATCATAAACAACAATCTTGGACGAAAATGATTGTAAATAACTTTTCCTATTATCCATATCGTTGAGTGTTAGTTCTAGGGACGCCGCGTTCCATAGTTTAGAATCGTCTGAATTCCGCTATACTGAGTCTCCAAAAGATTAATGGGGAAGCGTTATATACAGACAGATATTTCTCACCGGAAGTATGATATATATAAAATATATGTGTTTACACGTTTTGTGTTATGTAATACATATATTCATTATATTTATGTAAATTTGAAGATTATGTAGTATTTTATGTTTTCTTTCCATTCATCAATTTATTTATGTTTCAAACTACCGCTTTAACGAATAGGTTTGGAAATAAATAAATACATAGTTGTTTAATAAATGATTAGTTATTAATCAACTAAATATATTTTTTTCATATTTTAGAAGTTATGCATGGTGGTCATTGTGGAAAATGACAACAATTTAAATTCTGTTAAAACATAGTTTAATTTCAAACGATATGTTTTAAAAAAGCTCATTCTTAAAAAAATAAAGTGTTTAAATGGTAGAATTTGTTATTTATTTATAAAATTTCACTGTAATTTAGAAAGTAAAGTATCAAGATGGCGAACTCTCTACTGCAGTAACAATCTCTTACAGTCGAACACATTGTGACGAATGTGAAATATTAGTATCGCTCCAAATTCAAAGTATTTGACACAGCTAGTTAATGGTAATAAAAAACAATACTGATTTAATACAACAAGAAAGGTGGTATAAAGATGGCGAACTCTCTACTGCAGTAACAATCTCTTACAATCGAACACAATGTGACAAATGTGAAATATTAGCATCGCTCCAAATTCAAAGTAATTGTTACAGGTTAGTTAATGGTAATAAACAAGAATACTGATTTAATACAACAAGAAAGGTGGTATAAAGATGGCGAACTCTCTACTGCAGTAACAATCTCTTACAATCGAACACAATGTGAAATATTAGTATCGCTAAAAATTCAAAGTATTTGACACAGGCGAGTTAAAGGTAATAAACAAGAATACTGATTTAATACAACAAGACAGGTAGTATCAAGATGGCGAACTCTCTACTGCAGTAATAATCTCTTACAATCGAACATAATGTGACAAATGTGAAATATTAGTATCGTTCCAAATTCAAAGTAATTTTACAGGTTAGTTAATGGTAGTAAACAAGAATACTGATTTAATACAAGACAGGTGGTATCAAGACGGCGAACTCTCTACTGCAGTAACAATCTCTTACAATCGAACAAAATGTGACGAATGTGAAATATTAGTATCGCTCCAAATTCAAAGTATTTGACACAGGCTAGTTAATGGTAATAAACAAGAATACTGATTTAATACAACAAGAAAGGTGGTATAAAGATGGCGAACTCTCTACTGCAGTAACAATCTCTTGCAATCGAATACATTGTGAGAAATGTGAAATAGTAAGTATCACAGGTGGTATCAAAATGGCGAACTCTCTATTGTAGTAACAATCTCTTACAATCGAACACATTGTGAGAAATGTGAAATATTAGTATCGCTCCAAATTCAAAGTATTTGACACAGACGAGTTAATGGTAATAAACAAGAATACTGATTTAATACAACAAGACAGGTGGTATCAAGATGGCGAACTCTCTACTGCAGTAACAATTTCTTACAATCGAACACAATGTGACAAGTGTGAAATATTAGTATCCCTCCAAGTTCAATGTAATTGATACAGGCTAGTTAATGGTAGTAAATAAGAATACTGATTTAATACAAGACAGGTGGTATCAAGATGGCGAACTCTCTACTGCAGTAACAATTTCTTACAATCGAACACAATGTGACAAGTGTGAAATATTAGTATCGCTCCAAGTTCAAAGTAATTGATACAGGCTAGTTAATGGTAGTAAACAAGAATACTGATTTAATACAACAAGACAGGTGGTATCAAGATGGCGAACTCTCTACTGCAGTAACAATTTCTTACAATCGAACACAATGTGACAAGTGTGAAATATTAGTATCGCTCCAAGTTCAAAGTAATTTATACAGACTAGTTAATGGTAGTAAACAAGAATACTGATTTAATACAACAAGACAGGTGGTATCAAGATGGCGAACTCTCTACTGCAGTAACAATTTCTTACAATCGAACACAATGTGACAAGTGTGAAATATTAGTATCGCTCCAAGTTCAAAGTAATTTATACAGACTAGTTAATGGTAGTAAACAAGAATACTGATTTAATACAACAAGACAGGTGGTATCAAGATGGCGAACTCTCTACTGCAGTAACAATTTCTTACAATCGAACACAATGTGACAAGTGTGAAATATTAGTATCGCTCCAAGTTCAAAGTAATTGATACAGGCTAGTTAATGGTAGTAAACAAGAATACTGATTTAATACAACAAGACAGGTGGTATCAAGATGGCGAACTCTCTACTGCAGTAACAATTTCTTACAATCGAACACAATGTGACAAGTGTGAAATATTAGTATCGCTCCAAGTTCAAAGTAATTTATACAGACTAGTTAATGGTAGTAAACAAGAATACTGATTTAATACAACAAGACAGGTGGTATCAAGATGGCGAACTCTCTACTGCAGTAACAATTTCTTACAATCGAACACAATGTGACAAGTGTGAAATATTAGTATCGCTCCAAGTTCAAAGTAATTTATACAGACTAGTTAATGGTAGTAAACAAGAATACTGATTTAATACAACAAGACAGGTGGTATCAAGATGGCGAACTCTCTACTGCAGTAACAATCTCTTACAGTCGAACACATTGTGACGAATGTGAAATATTAGTATCGCTCCAAATTCAAAGTATTTGACACAGCTAGTTAATGGTAATAAAAAAGAATACTGATTTAATACAACAAGAAAGGTGGTATAAAGATGGCGAACTCTCTACTGCAGTAACAATCTCTTACAATCGAACACAATGTGACAAATGTGTAATATTAGCATCGCTCCAAATTCAAAGTAATTGTTACAGGTTAGTTAATGGTAATAAACAAGAATACTGATTTAATACAACAAGAAAGGTGGTATAAAGATGGCGAACTCTCTACTGCAGTAACAATCTCTTACAATCGAACTCAATGTGAAATATTAGTATCGCTCCAAATTCAAAGTAATTGTTACAGGTTAGTTAATGGTAGTAAACAAGAATACTGATTTAATACAAGACAGGTGGTATCAAGACGGCGAACTCTCTACTGCAGTAACAATCTCTTACAATCGAACAAAATGTGACGAATGTGAAATATTAGTATCGCTCCAAATTCAAAGTATTTGACACAGACGAGTTAATGGTAATAAACAAGAATACTGATTTAATACAACAAGACAGGTGGTATCAAGATGGCGAACTCTCTACTGCAGTAACAATTTCTTACAATCGAACACAATGTGACAAGCGTGAAATATTAGTATCCCTCCAAGTTCAATGTAATTGATACAGGCTAGTTAATGGTAGTAAATAAGAATACTGATTTAATACAAGACAGGTGGTATCAAGATAGCGAACTCTCTACTGCAGTAACAATTTCTTACAATCGAACACAATGTGACAAGTGTGAAATATTAGTATCGCTCCAAGTTCAAAGTAATTGATACAGGCTAGTTAATGGTAGTAAACAAGAATACTGATTTAATACAGCAAGACAGGTGGTATCAAGATGGCGAACTCTCTACTGCAGTAACAATTTCTTACAATCGAACACAATGTGACAAGTGTGAAATATTAGTATCGCTCCAAGTTCAAAGTAATTTATACAGACTAGTTAATGGTAGTAAACAAGAATACTGATTTAATACAACAAGACAGGTGGTATCAAGATGGCGAACTCTCTACTGCAGTAACAATTTCTTACAATCGAACACAATGTGACAAGTGTGAAATATTAGTATCGCTCCAAGTTCAAAGTAATTTATACAGACTAGTTAATGGTAGTAAACAAGAATACTGATTTAATACAACAAGACAGGTGGTATCAAGATGGCGAACTCTCTACTGCAGTAACAATTTCTTACAATCGAACACAATGTGACAAGTGTGAAATATTAGTATCGCTCCAAGTTCAAAGTAATTGATACAGGCTAGTTAATGGTAGTAAATAAGAATACTGATTTAATACAACAAGACAGGTGGTATCAAGATGGCGAACTCTCTACTGCAGTAACAATTTCTTACAATCGAACACAAAGTGACAAGTGTGAAATATTAGTATCGCTCCAAGTTCAAAGTAATTTATACAGACTAGTTAATGGTAGTAAACAAGAATACTGATTTAATACAAGACAGGTGGTATCAAGATGGCGAACTCTCTACTGCAGTAACAATTTCTTACAATCGAACACAATGTGACAAGTGTGAAATATTAGTATCGCTCCAAGTTCAAAGTAATTTATACAGACTAGTTAATGGTAGTAAACAAGAATACTGATTTAATACAACAAGACAGGTGGTATCAAGATGGCGAACTCTCTACTGCAGTAACAATTTCTTACAATCGAACATAATGTGACAAGTGTGAAATATTAGTATCGCTCCAAGTTCAAAGTAATTTATACAGACTAGTTAATGGTAGTAAACAAGAATACTGATTTAATACAACAAGACAGGTGGTATCAAGATGGCGAACTCTCTACTGCAGTAACAATTTCTTACAATCGAACACAATGTGACAAGTGTGAAATATTAGTATCGCTCCAAGTTCAAAGTAATTGATACAGGCTAGTTAATGGTAGTAAATAAGAATACTGATTTAATACAACAAGACAGGTGGTATCAAGATGGCGAACTCTCTACTGCAGTAACAATTTCTTACAATCGAACACAATGTGACAAGTGTGAAATATTAGTATCGCTCCAAGTTCAAAGTAATTTATACAGACTAGTTAATGGTAGTAAACAAGAATACTGATTTAATACAACAAGACAGGTGGTATCAAGATGGCGAACTCTCTACTGCAGTAACAATTTCTTACAATCGAACACAATGTGACAAGTGTGAAATATTAGTATCGCTCCAAGTTCAAAGTAATTTATACAGACTAGTTAATGGTAGTAAACAAGAATACTGATTTAATACAACAAGACAGGTGGTATCAAGATGGCGAACTCTCTACTGACACAGGTAGTAAAGAAGAATACTGATTTAATACAACAAGACAGGTGACATATCAGGGATAGGGTTAAGGTATGGAATCGATAACGACCTGGCTCTGATTACATTAGGTAATGCGATTTCAACGACTTAAAAACAACATTAACATAAAAACATAAAAAGCAGTACTGTTCTGAGTAATTGGGAGAGTGTTACCATCTGTAGAAGGTAGTTTAAGGTCATAAGCTAATGAACCTTGGAATTAAAATTCAAGGTACTTGAACTACGTAGTGTCATTATCTAAGCATCAATGTTCGTAAATCACGTATGGCACTAGTGAGGAAATTTCAATTTTTTATTAGTACTACGAACTTAAGTGTCTTACAGTTTCAGCGAACAGTATTAAATGGTATTACATATACCATTCAATACTGTTCGCTGAAACTATGTTTCTGTTCGCTGAAACTATGTTTCTGTTTGCTGAAACTATGTCTATGTTTCTGTTATATGTGATATATGTTGCTATTAAACATTCGATATACCTGCTTTTCAAATTATATACGGCATTCGAAATAGTGAAAGGAAATGTTTTGAATGAGAACTCTTTTACATATGTCTGGCGTGTCTATTATAATAGTTATCCAAGATAAGGTGATGACTAAACCGTTCACTTCTTGTAGAATATGGAAGAAGATATGGTTGAGTTAACTTAAAGTATCTAAAGAACAATTTAAACGTGAATGTTATGGAATCTAAAAAAATGTGTAATCTTTAGTTCAGGTTGATTTTGAGGCAGTCTGTGTAAAATATTCTTTAAAGTTATTAATTCTATAAAAAAATGGACACAGTTGTAACCGTGCTGCAATTTTCAATAGTTATCCAAGATAAGGTGATGACTAAACCGTTCACTTCTTGTAGAAGATGGAAGATGATATGGTTGAGTTAATTTAAAATGTATAAAGAAGAATTTAAACGTGAGTGTTGTTGAATTTAAAAAATTGTGTAAACTTGAATTCAAGTTGATTTTGTCGCAATCCGTGTAAAATATTCTTTAAAATTATTAATTCCATGAAAAAAGGGACACAGTTGTAACCGTGCTGCAATTTTAAATAGTTATCTAAGATAAGGTGATGACTAGATCGTTAATTTCTTGTAGACGATGGAAGAAGATTTGGTTGAGTTAACTTAAAATATATAAGGAAGAATTTAAACGTGAGTGTTATCGAATATAAAAAATTGTGTAAACTTTAGTTCAGGTTGATTTTGACTTAGTCCGTGTAAAATATTCTTTAGAGCTATTAATTCTATCCAAAAAAGGGACACAGTTGTAACCGTGCTGCAATTTTCATTGTAGTACTACGTTGCTACTGCATCGCTTTCAATAAATTTCGTCAAATAGAAAATAGATGGCATTAATTTCCTCCAAATATTATTTTTCTTTTTGTAATAAAATATAGTACGAACAATATCAAATAGAGGGCGATAGTTTCTGACGTCTACAGGAGAATGTAGCATTCAATAATATTGAAATTTAACTACATTTTGTAGCGTACTTAGTTTAAGAGGTAACAAATACAAAATAGAGTTGAAACAATAATTGGACTATACAATCAATTTATTGACATAATTTTATGACTTGATGATTCTTTTTTTTTGCAGATATAAGCCCTAAAATTTTGATATAAATTGTTGCATCACACTCTGAAAGTGGTTATCTAACATTGGGCAAGACGCAGCTCTCTGTCAAAATTTATTTAACAATTATAATATATCGCATTCCAGAAGTCTGGAAGTCAAGAAAAATAATTTCAAAAAACTGCGTGATGTAGTGTTATTTCTACTTTCTTTAAGTTCTTTACCACGACCTAGGTTTCTTTGTGTTACAACATCTTCAGGTGGGCTGTTAGCAAAGAAATCTTTGAATATATTTGGCGTTAATTTTGTAGAAATTGTGAAAGAAATCTTTGCTAAGCTATCTTTGCGATCTTTCCCATCTGAAGATGTTGTAATACAACGAAACATAGGTCGTGGTAAGGAACTTAAAGAAAGTAGAAATAATACTACATCACGTAGTTTCATTTAATTGTGAATAATGATTGTGAATAATGCATTTCTACAAAATTAACGCCAAATATATTCAGAATTAAAAAAAAATTATTGCTACATTGCATTTGTCAGTTACTACGCGTGATATGATATGGTATATATTATGCATGGTTTTAGTTATAATATCACTGCCGTTTCTCAATAATTGATGGTTAGTCATTTTACTATACCAGTATAATTTTCAGCGCAGCCATTTCTGTAACGTTTAATGGTTTCTCTACCTTGTAATTTTGCTATAAATAAACGTCTAAGGCCTTGCCCAGAACGATCTTAACGAGGTTAACGATATAGTTTCTTTCAGCTCTGACGTCGAATGTAACTATTAAAATGCTATTAGAAATAATAATTTCCGATTTGGCTATATAGTATCAGGTTGGAAGTTTTTCAAGCTTTCGCTTTAGGTGCTGAGGGGTTTTTGAACGTCTTTTTTGAGTTACAGTGGTTAATGTTTAGGTGTGTTTCTCTAAAATATACCTGGTGTATCTTGACTTCTGAATTTTGAGGAGGTTTCGCTATATATTTGTCAATAATGACCTAGACATCAAATCCAAGGTTACTTGGACAGTATTCAAGTTTTTACTAGAAGATGACGCTATGGTATTCATATATTAAATTGTATTTCAATTTGATTAAAAAATTTAAAGTTTCTCATAGAAGTCGACTAAATGGCGCTGTATTATTTGGCAGAAATACTGTATTTTTTATTTATATGTTATATATTTGTCCGTTATACACTGGTTTTTTTCTTAACAATGTATAAAATACAGTCAATCGAAACACCTACGCAATTCACGTTTCGGGCTGTCGCTTGCTGTCGGTTTTATTTCAACTGTAACGTTATAAATTTAGACTGGGGTTCATTTTTACGTTTCGTAAAATTAGTTAGCTAGATGTTAATAAATGCAGAAATAATAATCGTCCTTTGATAAAGACCGTTTATTTAGTAGTCAGTAATATTAATTGTCCTTTGATAAAGACCGTTTATTTAGCTCTAAATAGTGAAGTTATAATACCTTCTAACAAACTTTACTTTTCAGTTTATTACTATTGCAACTTTCATACTCGTACATAATACGTAGCTGGCACAAAATGCATCTTTTAATGACTCAACATTTTGGGTTATACTAAAATTCAAAAGTGTAATTTATCCGTATAACAAAATTGCAACAGAGTGAATTCTGTACATGGAAAATATTATAAACAGAAAGATTAAATTAGCGTATAAAATGATAAAAAGAGCCAGAAAACCCGTTTTTTTAATTTTTGTCTGTCTGTGTGTTAATTTGTTCTTCAATCACGCGAAATCTACCGCACGGATTTTGATGAAATTTGGTATGGTAATAGCTTATGTGTTCGAGCAAAATATAGAATATCTGGATATTACATATATGAAAAGAGACCCAGAGTTGATGAATATTACAATATTGGTAATATCATCACCCTCTATTAAAGTTTTTAGAAAATTTCGTGCTCTGAGGGAAAAGACATAAAAACATTACTAATGACTGTTCTCATACAGAATTCCATGCGAACGAAGTGGCGTCGGTACAGCTAGTGATTACGTGTGTGTGTGTATATATAGATATATATATGTGTGTGTATATATATATATATATATATGTGTGTGTGTATATATATATATATATATATATATATATATATATATATATATATATATATATAAATATATACATCGACCTATTTTTAGAGTTTAGGTATGCATGATCGGTTGACATATGTGGCTTATCTAAGCCTAGCTTTTTAATAATTCTTTATGAAAATTTTGTTCCAAATATTGTTTTATTTCAACTTCTTGCTTTTAGGTGAGCGTATCCACATTCCATGATTAAAATAATATTATCCTTTAGCGGTCCATTTTAACAAAAATTTATAAATATAATGAATGAGTAAAAAGATTATATAATGCTTGCAATTGTCGTCTTTATAACATTTTTTGGCTTAATCATTTGAACCAAAAATTAAACACAAATTTGTCACAGTTTACATTAGTTAATTGCATGATTATACGTTCATTGTGTCGAAGACAATAGAAAACAAATTGACAGACAAAATACATTGAACTCGTAAGCGTTGTCGTGAATGGGGAATTGTTGTCGTAATTGCGTTTTATTTTTTTGAATCTAAATGGATGTAACTAAACATTCTCATCAGCCCCACACTGCCATTTCTTTCAGGACAGATAATGTTTCATCTATGTCACGATGTGTTCAAATATAGGCAAGGAATTAAAGGGCACACTGTGAGTAAAACAATTACAAAGATCAACGGCATACTTTGTGCCATTATGCGTACTTATCGGTTTTGGACAGCAGTTTACTGTGAGCCATTTTGTGGGTTTCTTAGTTTTGCTTAGCAGCTCATTCCGATTTAATATACCCTTCATCCTCGATAACTGTTTTGAAAAGTAGTTGAAAAAATGTTACCTTTCCTAAACTTTGCCCTTTTGTTTTTCATTTTTTGGGCTCATTACCTAAATTCTATTGCTCTCACTCGGTTTCTGGCGACTCGTATGTCACCGTCCTCTACCTTCTAAATCGTATGTTTTATATGCAAGCGATATGCCGTTAAAAAGAGTATTTTAAAGAGAGTAGGCATTTTAGAAATAGGAGATCTTCTAAAAAATTATACAATTTTTAAATTTATTTAAATATGTATTATAACCTTAATTTGTTTTTGAAAAATTACTTTCCTCTCTGTCCGCTGGTCTGTACGTTTGTACGTATGAGGACACTAAATTCTTGACCGATTCTGGCGATTTTTTTCTATCAATTGTTTAACTATAACAAATTTTGGTGATAAGGTTATTGTTAACCGATTTTAATGATTTTTTTCTATCGCTTGTTTAACTATAACAAATTTTGCTGATGAGGACACTAAATTCTTGACCGATTCTGGTGAATTTTTTTGTATCTATTGTTTAACTATAAGACATTTTAACCTAGGTCGTGGCTAGGAATTTAAATAATGTAAAAATAATACTACATCACGTAGTTTCATTCAGTTGTTAATAAAAATTAAGTTATAATGAATTTCTACAAAATTAATGCCTAATGAATTCAATATAAGAAATGATTCGACCAATAGTTTAATTTTTATATACAATTTTCTAGAAGAAAACTTTTTCATTATTTTTTTCTGATTATTACTAATGATTTTAATAATGTAAACTTATCATTATGTATACATGAATGTAAGAAGAAAATTCTTTTGATTTCACTTTTGGTTTTAGCAACGATTTTTTTGTTATTTTTTTTTTACACTATTAAAAATAACTTCAGCAGTGAAATACTGTGTATACTTAAATGTTTAAACTTGTATATGTGCTTAAATGTGTTCGGAATCTTCACGGGCGAGTTCCATTCGTACTCAACAGTATTTTGTCAATTTCATCCTATGCCAATACTCATACGAATTTATGGTTTATTTAAATTTGGTATATTTTTAACTATAGACAGATTTATTTGTAATTTGTTGTTTATCTATGTTTGTTTTGCACTTATTTATTTATATATAACATGTCTATAATTATTTATGCTTATCGCTCAATTCTTGAGGTTAGCTTTTCCCCTCAATTGAAGAGATCGCTTGTGTAGTTGTAAGTTCCACATACTTATACGCTATTTTTGTGTTCATTGTGTTTATCTGTGTTTGTTTTGCATTTATTTATTTATATATACCATGTCTATAACTACTTATGCTTATCGCTCAATTCTTGAGGTTAGCTTTCCCCCTCAATTGAAGAGATCGCTTGTGTAGTTGTAAGTTCCACATACTTATACGCTATTTTTGTGTTCATTGTTGTTTATCTGTGTTTGTTTTGCACTTATTTATTTATATATACCATGTCTATAACTACTTATGCTTATCGCTCAATTCTTGAGGTTAGTTTTCCCCCTCAATTGAAGAGATCGCTTGTGTAGTTGTAAGTTCCACATACTTATACGCTATTTTTGTGTTCATTGTTGTTTATCTGTGTTTGTTTTGCACTTATTTATTTATATATACCATGTCTATAACTACTTATGCTTATCGCTCAATTCTTGAGGTTAGCTTTCCCCCTCAATTGAAGAGATCGCTTGTGTAGTTGTAAGTTCCACATACTTATACGCTATTTTTGTGTTCATTGTTGTTTATCTGTGTTTGTTTTGCACTTATTTATTTATATATACCATGTCTATAACTACTTATGCTTATCGCCCAATTCTTGAGGTTAGCTTTTCCCCTCAATTGAAGAGATCGCTTGTGTAGTTGTAAGTTCCACATACTTATACGCTATTTTTGTGTTCATTGTTGTTTGTCTGTGTTTGTTTTGCACTTATTTATTTATATATACCATGTCTATAACTACTTATGCTTATCGCTCAATTCTTGAGGTTAGCTTTCCCCCTCAATTGAAGAGATCGCTTGTGTAGTTGTAAGTTCCACATACTTATACGCTATTTTTGTGTTCATTGTTGTTTATCTGTGTTTGTTTTGCACTTATTTATTTATATATACCATGTCTATAACTGCTTATGCTTATCGCTCAATTCTTGAGGTTAGCTTTCCCCCTCAATTGAAGAGATCGCTTGTGTAGTTGTAAGTTCCACATACTTATACGCTATTTTTGTGTTCATTGTTGTTTGTCTGTGTTTGTTTTGCACTTATTTATTTATATATACCATGTCTATAACTACTTATGCTTATCGCCCAATTCTTGAGGTTAGCTTTTCCCCTCAATTGAAGAGATCGCTTGTGTAGTTGTAAGTTCCACATACTTATACGCTATTTTTGTGTTCATTGTTGTTTATCTGTGTTTGTTTTGCACTTATTTATTTATATATACCATGTCTATAACTACTTATGCTTATCGCTCAATTCTTGAGGTTAGCTTTCCCCCTCAATTGAAGAGATCGCTTGTGTAGTTGTAAGTTCCACATACTTATACGCTATTTTTGTGTTCAATTTATAAGTAAAGTAGCGACCAGCCTCGGCTTCGTACGGGTGCAATGCAGGTAAGTTCTAATGTGGTGTCATTGCGGAGCGATTAATAATATTTCTGTCATTCACGCACCGCCGACGCCGACCGTGCACAGCATTGACATCGCGAATACTGATTTTTGGTAATTTTAAATCTGTGATATCTTCTAAAATATTAATGATGGTGATTTGTTTTAAAGAGCAAATTGTATCTACATGAAATGCCCACCGAAACCAACTTATTTAATTAAATAAACATTAATATAACATTGATCAAAATAATTTCGAAAGTATAATAACCGACAAAACAAATTAATAAAAATGTGGGTTATCCGTAGGATATAGATATACGCCATCGCGGACTTCTTTGTAGATATTTTTAAAATACACAATTCTGTAGTACATTTTGATATATCTCATAAAGTTTAGTCAGCGTTAGCAATGAAAGCGCTCAAAATTCTACTTTTTTACGAAATATTGACTTTTTTCTATTTCCTGTAAATGTAACATGCATATATTATATACCTATAAACCTTCCGGAAGAAATTATCTGAATGATAGTGAAAACCGCATCAAAATCCGTTGCGTAGTTTCAAAGATCTAAGCTTACAGAGGGACAGACAGACACGGGAAGGGACTTTGTTTTATACTATGTAAGGATTACAATGATTCAGAAGAAAGAATGTTAAGAGCTTTATACAGACGATCACGTTTCTATGTTTGAATTCAATATGGCAAATCCGAAACGATGATGCGTTCCGGATTTGCCAGATTTGGCCAAGTTTTGAATACATTCGATGATGTTTTGGGAAATTTTCTTTTATAGTAATGTTTTTTTCAAGTTTCGATAGCTACTCGATGTATCATTCTTCGTGTTTTGTGTAATTGATTGACGTGTGCTGTGTAACTTGTGTAAAAAAACTTTTATTGGGAATTTTTGTTTATAGTAACGTTTTTTCAAGTTTCGATAGCTACTCGATGTATCATTCTTCGTGTTTTGTGTAATTGATTGACGTGTGGTGTGTAACTTGTGTAAAAAAACTTTTATTGGGAATTTTTGTTTATAGTAACGTTTTTTCAAGTTTCGATAGCTACTCGATGTATCATTCTTCGTGTTTTGTGTAATTGATTGACGTGTGATGTGTAACTTGTGTAAAACAACTTTTATTGGAGAATTTTCTTTTATAGTATCTTTTTTCCAGTTTCGATAGCTACTCGATGTATCATTCTTCGTGTTTTATGTAATTGATTGACGTGTGGTGTGTGAGTTGTGTAAAAAAACTTTTATTGGGAAATTTTCTTTTATAGTATAGTTGAAAAAAGTGATAGTTGAGTTGAGTAATAATAATATTCATAATTTCTATTGCAAAGTTTGAAGGTATAAAACTGCATTTCCGTAAAAATCCGCCCAGTGGTTTTTATATGATGCGCACTCACATTAAACTCCAGGTGCACATAGCGCACTCACATTAAACTTAATGGTTTTTAACATGTTCTTATGTATACATATTAAATCCGGTAGGGGAGAAAACTGAATTAATTTTCACGTAATTTCCCCTCTCCAAGACTGACGAGGGCCCTCTCGACTGCTGACAGCGACTCTATATATGATAATGAGGCGTGACTGGCCGAAGTGACTGGGGTGACTGGTTTCGGAGTTATTACAACGCCGTTAAAGGTAGCGGAACTCGCTCTATATATATGTAAACTTATATAACGTAGACCGATATAGGTTGGAGCATAACATGTTTTTTTTTGTGTACGTAAATGTAAAGATCTCCATTAATGTTCGTTCTTTTGAGGCTTTTAGTATAAACATCTCTTAACATGTCATTAACTTATTTCTCTGTAAGAAGAAGCTTTCCATTTTTCAATTACATTACGAGATTTTTAAGTTTCAGAGATAAATGTTCAAAATATTTTTCTCCTCATTGTTTGCATAGTTTTTCAATATTTTTCTTTCCACGTTTCCGCTGTTTAGACGTCTTGGTTACGACATATATTCAGTTGGGTCTTACGTAATTATGCTGGGTACCTTTTTTTAGTCCTTTTTAATATTATATGTTTAGTATATAAATACGTGGTCTGTAAATATAAATAATATTAGTTGCTCGCTTTCTGTTCAATCTATGTGTTCTATCAATATTAATAAACATTTTATTAGTCCTTTTAAATATTATATGTTTAGTATATAAATACGTGGTCTGTAAATATAAATAATTTTCGTTGCTCGCTTTCTATTCAATCTATGTGTTCTATCAATATTAATAAACATTTGCAATATTGTTTTCGATACATTAGAGGCATGAGCTAAATAAGATGCTGTGGCTTTTTTACAATACGGTAGTTGACTCATTCTAAACTGTAATATTTTTCGTACAATATTGTTAAATATAAGTTAATTAAAATCCAGTCTTGAAAAAAATTCAAAAATTGATTGAAAAATAAGCCAGTTATATGCTTCTAAATTTGAAGATACGGATAGGGTTAGGTACATCCCTGTCTCTTTTTCTCTTGTAGAATATAATGTGCAATATCAAAAATGACCTCACAACACAGTATTCCCGTCCTTGTCTAAAGATTAAATTTAAACTTTTATAACTCGGTCAATTTTTAAGATTATTACAAAAATGTTTCACTCTTCATCAGCTTGTACCTTGGAATTATGATTAATGAAATAAAAACAATTTAGTCAAATACCCAATTATTGGAATTATTTTCCCGCATTTGGCTAGTTTATTTAAATACAAGTTGTTTCCGTGACTTCGTTCGCGTGAATTTTGAAATAAGAAAATTTATAGGAATAATGAACATTATCATTTCCAAGCATAAAATTTACTAAGAATGCGTTTTGCTAATATATGGCGTTGGCAGTACCAAACTGGTATAAAGTTTCTAAAACTGCTAATAGATGGCGTTGGCAGTACCATATTGTAATATATCTATGAACATAAAGTTTACTTAAACTGCTTATAAGAAAATTTATAGGAATAATGCACATTATAATTTCCAAGCATAAAATTTACTAAGAATGCTAATAGGTGGCGTTGGCAGTATCATATTGTAATGTATCTATGAACATAAAGTTACTAAAACTTCTAATAGATGGCATTGACAGTACCATATTGTAATATATCTATGAACATAAACTTTACTTAAACTGCTTATAAGAAAATTTATAGGAATAATGAACATTATCATTTCCAAGCATAAAATTTACTAAGAATGCTAATAGATGGCGTTGGCAGTACTATATTGGAATATATCTATGAATATAAAGTTTCTAAAACTGCTAATAGATGGCATTGGCAGTACCATATTGTAATATATCTATGAACATAAAGTTTAAACTGCTTATTAGAAAATGTATAGGAATAATGAACATTATCATTTCCAAGCACAAAATTTATTAAGAATGCTAATAGATGGCGTTGGCAGTACCGTATTGTAATATATCTATGAACATAAAGTTTACTTAAACTGCTAATAGATGGCGTTGACCGTACTATATTGTAACATATCTATGAACATAAAATTTACTAAAACTGCTAGTAGATGGCGTCGACGTTGGCAGTGGTCAATGAAAACCACATTGTATATGTAATCCGTCCTTGTTTCGTTTTCCGTGCGAAAATTGAACTGATTGTTGGTAGTTGTTTCAAATTTCTCATGTCAATATTGAACATGTGTTTCTTATTAGGGCGGAGTTCAAGCCAGCGTCCCGCGATTGACTGCGATTGAATGTTCTCGCTTCAACTATTTATACTAGTGAGTTACAGAGAAGACTGATACGCACTGCTTGATAATATTTCAACGTCAAGCTAAGACTTTACGTAGAGTCGACCCTGAGAAGAGCAATTTTCCAGGTGTTTAATGTGTTAGCGTTCAGTGTTTGTGCCGAGTCATGTTAGCAATATATCAAGGGGCGGTTAAAAGAATCGGGGGATGTGAGGATTATTCGTTGTGCGTAGAAGTGCTTCGAAGTGTAGAAGTGCTTCGTGCTCTGTGTTTTGTGTCGTAGAGTGATGAGGAATGACTGCGTAGAAAAGTGTTTTGATATCATTCAAAATATTATCGGCGCGTAGAAGTATGCTAATGAGTTTACAAAAACGTTGTCGGTGCGTAGAGGTACGCTAATTGTGAAAGTGTTGACAACAAAATTATGTGTCGGAATTGGATAACAAGTTATGCAAAATATCAAGTTTTTAACGTATTAATTTTTATTGTCTTTTCAATGAAATAAACTAATATTCTAATTATTAATGTCTGTTTTTTACTAAACGCCATACTTTATTTAAAAGTGATCGATTTTGAAAGCTGTGAAAGGATAAGGTCAATGGCCATGCAAATACTCTTGCAATGAACTTGTGCATTCGAGGCATTTTGTTGCGCAAAATACATATCCGGCTGACGCCGTAAGTATAAATAGCTGCCAGACTACAATTCACACTGAAGTGAGACGTGAGGTATAACGGTAAAAGGACATATAACTAGGACATGTACGATATGACTCAGCTCTTGTGTACTTACCTAAACGATCTTATTACTTTTACGTGATACAAATTGTATTATGTGCATAATATAAGGTTTTGGAATTGCTGCCTACTCCAGTACGTAATGAGGAAAATTGAAGGTATAAGGATAGAAAGAGCGCTCATTACTAACAACATATAAAGCGCTTTTGACAACGGATTGATGGCTATAAAAGACATTCCAACACAAAAGTGCTTTTGATAACGGATCGATGGCTAAAAAGACATTCCAACACAAAAGTGCTTTTGATAACGGATCGATGGCTAAAAAGACATTCCAACACAAAAGTGCTTTTGATAACGGATCGATGGCTAAAAAGACATTCCAACACAAAAGTGCTTTTGATAACGGATCGATGGCTAAAAAGACATTCCAACACAAAAGTGCTTTTGATAACGGATCGATGGCTAAAAAGACATTCCAACACAAAAGTGCTTTTGATAACGGATCGATGGCTAAAAAGACATTCCAACACAAAAGCGCTTTTGACAACGGATTGATGGCTATAAAAGACATTCCAACACAAAAGCGCTTTTGACAACGGATCGATGGCTAAAAAGACATTCCAACACAAAAGTGCTTTTGACAACGGATTGATGGCTATAAAAGACATTCCAACACAAAAGTGCTTTTGATAACGGATCGATGGCTAAAAAGACATTCCAACACAAAAGTGCTTTTGATAACGGATCGATGGCTAAAAAGACATTCCAACACAAAAGTGCTTTTGATAACGGATCGATGGCTAAAAAAGAATCCATATCATTTCTGTATCGAACTATCTTTTAGACACGTTCATTTCCGCTGCTGCAAGCGGTGGTTTCTTTCAAAGTTCAAAATCTGCCACCCGACGAGTGAATAAGTCAAATTTCAATAAGATATAAAGTACTTTCTTAATGGTATCTGAAGAGGTCAATTTCGTAAATTATGGCTCGTTATCATGACCCTGCCTAGCTTGGAATTTCCATTTTGTTAAACATATTTGCTATTTTCTAGTCCTGGGTCTATAAAATAATAATTAATAAGCTAATGAAAATTCGTCCAGTAGGTTGCGCGTGATTGACACACAAAGTAACATACAGGCAGATAAACGAAAATTCTAAAAAAAAAGTTTTCCGGCTTCTGCTGTCATTCTATACGCTAATTCATTCATTATTTTTAAAATATTTTCCAAGTACAGAATTTAGTCTGTTTCCATTTTATTATATGTATAGATAATCGTTGGTGCGTCTGTTAGAGATAGTGTGACTGCTAAACAACTTGACCTAATGAGGTCATATTCACATAATATGTGTTGTCAAGACGTTGGTTCTTAGCTATGCTGTAGTTAAGTTATTAATACATTATTTATATATGGACCAAAACAAGTTGTATTTTCACAATATAAGTCGGTTTAGTGCCAAAAAAGAAATTTACAAAATTTGGACCCGACAGATGGCTCTGTGTTTTAAAGGAGAGAACAGCGTCTGGTCGGATATATATATATATATATATATATATATATATATATATATATATATATATATATATATATATATATATTCTCTGTTACTAGCTTTAATAAGAATTGAAACGTAAACAGACACTTATTCTTATTTAAAGGCCGAATACCTATACTTATCCGGCTATAGCCTTTGAACATTATCAAAATAAAAGAAAAGGCCGATTGCCCATAGTTCACCGGCTTTGGCTTTTAGAGCAAAGGCCGATTACCCATACTTATCCGCCTATAGCCTTTGAAATATGCACAATTTTGTGTCGAGAAAAGATATGACTAATCCTCAAATCATGCTGGGGAAGGCCAACATAGAAACACAAACACAGATGTAAAAACTGTAAATCTGAAGAGTCGCAGCTAATTCGATTCGACGATGCCTTCATTAAGTCACTTGTGTGCCCAATGCCCAATAATCAAGACTCGCCTCCATTGTTCATTTGTAAGACACGCTTGTTTATGCTTAATGTGAATTGTCTCCATGTGCTCAGCTACCTATCTGCCCAGTAATTAATGTATTTATTCATTGGTGTAATATTTCATCTTCATGTTTGTTTATTGTGAGGCGATAGCTCGTCACTCAGTGATGTTATTGTATGGGCGAGGAAGATAAATTATGATTTTTATGTCGCGATGCGTCTCTGCAACGTGTCGGTGACGAATGGTAGATTAGCATAACGAGGGAAAACTTTAATAAAGGCCGTGACCACTTTTTGTCTAGCAGTATCTAGTTATGTTCACGAATTTAAAATAAATACTAAAAAACTTAAAATAAATTGACGAATTATGCCGTATTTTTATATCTCTACAGCTCGGGAGTAATTATAGTCAAATGAAAAAGGAATTATTTTGGCTTTTGCTTTTCTCTTTTACGTTGCTTCTACGTTATATTATTTTGACGTTCCATTCAACACATTAAAAGTAAGCATCAACACATCGAATAGACTAATGTTTAAATATATTTTTATATCAAAATAATGCAATTTTTATGGTTAAAAAACAATTATTATATTATAAAGGTTGTCTGAACCACACAATATAATACGAAGATGGCATTTTTTTCAAAACTAACTACGTTTTCTATTCATTTTCCCTTTGAATATTTATTCGAGTAAGTCACGTTTTTTATTATGTAATCAAATTATTCTAATTTTCTTCTCTCGATCGCGTTGAAAATTTCGTTATTTCTGTTCATTTGTTGCGACACTCTCACATTTATGCCTCTGGTAAAATCTGTCCAAAATATCTTTGATCTCTTCTTATGAGTGTGCGTGCCTTAATGTTAGAAGCAGAATGTAAAAAAGTTACAATGAATAGGTTGAATATCATGTTTAATCACTAGGTATTGGTTTCGCAGAATTTTCATAATTTTTAGGAAAGCATTTTCGCCTGATCAATCTACAACGAATGTCATGAAGGAAATCGTTCATCATTGTTTCATATTGTTAGAAAAGCGTACTTTTAATATGTGTAAATTTCTGGACATGTAATAAACTATGTGATAATCTAAATATACACAAACACGTGACCAATATAATTGGTTATTTAATGAATTAATTTTGATCGTCGTTAATGAATTAAGTTTAAAAGTCGTTGTTTAAGTAACCCGTGCAGCAAGAAATTCATATAAATGTCACGGAACGACGGCAGAGACGCTCTATGTAATCATTAATGTCTTTCGACGGAGAAGCTCTATGTAATCTTTAATGTCTTTCGGCGGAAAAGCTCTGGGTAATCTTTAATGTCTTTCGGCGGAGAAGCTCTGTGTAATCTTTAATGTCTTTCGGCGGCGAAGCTCTGTGTAATCTTTAATGTCTATCGGCGGAGAAGCTCTGTGTAATCTTCAATTTTTAAAGTTAGTTGTATATTAAATTATACTTTTTGTTTTTTTAATGAGATATTTTCATAATACATATTCAGCGAAGAAAACGATTTCACGACGAAAAAAATTTCTAGAACACTTAAATGTACAGAAATTTTTCGAAAACAAAATGGGCCGTTGAAAAGCAGCTATGAAGCCTTCGGGGAATAGCAGGGAACATGTTGAGGGTTGAAAGTTCCGTGAAGATTTGGGAGGGTTATTGCGAAAGTTGGCGTTCGGGGGAGACGGGGAGACGTCGCTTTCAATGCGCTGTGGTTGGAGACGGTTGCTTAAATTGTGGCGACATCACCTTGTGCTTATGTATTTGTGGGATAAATGAGTTTAGTTTGACATGCGAGTGAGTGATTGTTTATTTGCGTTGTCTTTTTGCTTACTAGTAAGTTAAGGTATTTGTAACACTAAAACGTGATGATATCAGACGATAACAGAAATTAATAATTACATTTTTGGAGTTGATTCCCTATAGTTACATCATACATATCCATCCGTCCGTCTTTCTGTATGCCCCAGCTCAATTACTCCCTCATTGCATCTATTGAGGCGAAATTTGGTATGGAGATAGACATTGATAACTTAAAATCAAAATTGCATTAATAAAATGCAAAAATGTCTCCTCTCATACAATGAAAAGGTGAGTCAAAATAATTACAGTAATAATCAAGTGGAATGTCGTAGGAAAAGATCTTTTAAAGTCGCTATGCCTCTTCCGCCACTTGACTTTTAAAGATCACTTGTAAAAAAATCTAAAAAAATCGAAAATGTAGTGAATATGTTCAATTAAGATTGTAACGGGTGCTATAGAACATACAGTTTAATGATAATTATGAAAAAAATCTTCTAAGTATACCTTATGATCTGTTGCATAAAGTTTAAAGCAAATGTAAACGGATAACCTTATAAATAACTAGATGTGCCAGCGACTTCGTTTGCGTGGAATTCGGAATTAAAAAAGTTATTAGAATTTTTTTTGCTTTATTTTTTTCTCTCAGAACATTGAGTATAAAATTTACTAAAAATGCTAATAGATGGCATTGGCAAAACTGACTAAATAATGACCATATTTCAAATAATTCAAAATAACATGGGACAAATAACTATGTCACTTCTAATAACTCGCAAGAAAATCGGAGAGATAACGAAGATATTTCTAATAATTCATTATAACATTAATTCGGGCATATAACGATGATATTTTTAAAAATTCACAACAAATTAGGGCAAATAACGGCGATATTTTTAATAATAAACAACAAAATCGGGCCCTTAACGACGACATTTTAATAACTAAAAACATAATCGGACAAATAACAACGATATTTCTAATAACTTATAACAAAATCGGATAAATAACGACGATATTTCTAATAAATCGCAGGAAAATCGGACAAATAACAATGACATTTCTAATAAACTTCAACAAAATCGGACAGATAACAACGATATTTCTCACAATTAACAGGAAAATTGGACAAATAATAACGACATTTCTAATAACTCACAACATAATAGCACGGGTAACGAATAGTATTTCTTACAAATAGCAAGAAAATGGGACAAATAACTGCGATATTTCCAATGACTCCTATAGTAAAATCGGTTTTTCTAATAACTTACAACATAATGGCATGGATAACGAACGGTATTTCTAACAAATAGCAAGAAAATGGGACAAATGACTGCGATATTTCTAATGACTCCTATAGTAAAATCGGTTTTTCTAATAACTTACAACATAACGCCACGGATAACGAACGGTATTTCTAACAAATAGCAAGAAAATGGGACGATATTTCTAATGACTCCTATAGTAAAATCGGTTTTTCCTGTGTTTTATAATTTGTGTATAATTAATACTCAGGCTATTGCAACTTCCGTCTCAAGTGCACGGAATTGCAATGTGATGTACCATTGCACACACTCACGAAGTAAGGCGTGGTCTGTAACTACCCAGCGCAATGGAATGGAAACATTTCGACAAAGCTAAGTTTTGTTTGTGAAAGAATTTCTGTGAATATATTATATTATACGTTATTTTCTGATTGATAAAAATTTGTATTAATTTCCATTGTCAATTTTGGGATTTCGGATCGTTATAGGCTGGTCTGTGCGTACGGAAATATTTAGCCTGTTCTTGTCGGATCTAGCTTATTCTGTCTTTATTAATCTCGTCGTTACCGGGATAGTATTTAATATTATAGTTGAATGGTCAAAATTCAGTTTCATTGTCTTCATAAACACATTAATCATTAAACAATAATATTCTTTTTATTAATAATCAAATATTATACAAAATATTTGTTAAAAACATATTATTTATTCAGAAATAATTTGTTTATAAAAATAGGGGTATCACGTACTGGACAAGACAACTTAAGGGTTATGCATTCAGTTTACCAACAGATTTATTAATATCTATTTGACGAGATGCGTTTTCTGACGAGGCTGGCGGGCGGGGGCGTTTGGTTATGATATCATAACTGTCATTTATTCGCGTGCGGGCGGATCGTTGGAGCGCGTTATGACCAAGTTATGATCTCGTAATTGCCGTTGGGCGAGTTAATTACTGTAATTGATATGTGGCGGCCTACACGACGTTCGGACGCTCGTCATCTAACTCAATATTGGGTGCGTCGATGGATGAAAAACCTTGTTGTAAAAATAGTAACAAACGGGATTCTTATGAGGTAACTCGATTGTTCTTGAGAAGCCTTTTCTAGCCGTATACGATCTCTGTATTTGGTTTTGGCTTTTCGACGCGTACAGTCCGACATTATATATTTTTGATAATATTTTTTTATTCTAACACCTTATTATATTCACTGTCAGTACTTTAAAGTAATGTTTTATATACAATTGATAGATTTTGACGACAGCTGACGATTAAAACTTAAACGAACATCGTAGCTTTTCCGAATCAAAAGTTATACTAATTGCAAATCTCGATACGCAGCAAAATAACCTCAAAATGGCGGCGCTTCCCCCTCCGCCACGCGCGATGCGTCACTGTTCTCAATCCTTTAGCTATGCAGTGGTATAATTTAATTTTTGATGTAGATGATAGATTCAAAACTGCAACGCCAAACTGTATCCCTCGATTTTACCATTAGGTTTTTTGGATTGCCTCCGTATGGTAGCGAATTTAAAGACGTATTCACGTCAATCGTATATATATATACACATACATATATATATATATATATATATATATATATATATATATATATATATATATATATATAATTTATTTGTATTAATATTAAATCACCAGTCGGACAATTAACAGTGAATATACAGAGCTAAGTGTATGGTTTTCTGCCCAAATATGCTCAGTTCGTAGGTATACAATTTTATTACGAAAATAGATTTCTATATGAAAGACCAAGTCTTCTTTTATGCCCTGTATACTTTCATGTTGTTTCATTATTTTGGTATATTCTACACAGCTTCCATATTGTTATATATTTCTGTACACCTTGTAAGTTGTTTATTATTTCTTTGTACCCTCAGTACATTGCCTTATTTCTGATGTTCATTACATCTTTGAACCATCTATACATTTTATTATCTCAACTCGCGTGGGAAATGACGTGAAACCGTAAATAGCTCGACTCTATTTTGTATATATTGAATCTCTTTATCCAATTTTAGTCTGAAGAAATTTATAATAAATTAAAATTAATTTATAATATTTTTTTGTTTAATACCCTCATTATACAATAACTTGGAATACCCGCTGTGTTTTATTCTTAGTTCGATATAACATTTAGACTGGAATTGTAAGTAGTCTCATACCTTTTATCTATTTTTATCAGATGATCTGTCCATCATTTTTAGGTTTTCATACCGCAGAAGGGAAAAACGAAACCGTTATAAGATTATTCACTAGTCGGCCTGTCTGTCCGTTTCCAATAACCATTTTTTTTAAAAACCATTTGACGTAGTTCTTGACATATGGTATTTTTACGTCATTTATATGTCATGTAATAGAGGGAACACTGTTGATTATGAAGTAGGGGAGAGAGTTCGCTGGGTCTATTACCAATGAATATTCCCCGTCGGTGTGAGGCAATTTCTTTTATTAATTAAAATAGTTCATATAAAGTTAACTATTGCTTAAACTAGAATTATAGCGAGCTGCGAAATTAACAGTGCTAATAGATAATTATTGTATTGATCGACGAAGACCACTTTGCAGTGTCGTGACTTGTCTTATATGCCGCCATGTGATCCCTTTGTGCGACCGCCGGTTATCACGCCAGGGGTTATGAATCCAGGGCCGTCCGCCCGATCGTCGCGTTGGTTACTGCGGTCGTTCGGAACACTACTAAAAGCAAAAGTATGAAAAAAACAGTATTACCCCAAGATTATTTGAACGCTAAAGCAATGATTTTAAAATTTAGTAATTTTTGGGAAATTCACGATATTTTATACCTGTGAAAGATATAGTAGACAATATATGTGTGTGTATGGAATATTGATAGTGGAAGTTTTACTCCTACTTAACAGGGGTTTATCAGTTATTTTACTTTTTTTTCCAAGAAAAGCTATATTTTAATAAATTTCACTCCTTTTATATGATAATATCACTTTATAAAACATTAAGTGGGAATATTTGATGAGCGACTAAAGAAAGATACTAAGGATATAGCAGTATAAGCATAGTGAATTCGCCTCATAGGCAAATGCTATGAATATTATATTGATAGTTACGTTATTAAATACACTTTTTTTAATATACTTGGCATTAATTTTGTAGAAATTCATTATTCACAATTAAATGAAATTATGTGATGTAGTATTGTTTCCACTTTCTTTAAGTTCTTTACCTCGACCTAGGTTTCGTTGTATTAAACATCTTCAGGTAGGCTATTAGCAAAGTTCATCTAACAAAGCAACAAGAATCTTTGCTAATAGCCCGCCTGAAGATGTTGTAATACAACGAAACCTAGGTCGTGGTAAAGAAATTAAGGAAAGTAGAAATAATACTACATCACGTAGTTTCATTTAATTGTGTACATTTATTTTTATACGTATTTTAACATCGTATCTTTAATCTTTTTTGAATAATCTTGAAAATTGTCCTTAAATAATTAATTTTTGAAACTTAATTTTCTCTGAAATTAATAAAACTAGGATGATGATTATAAAAATAGCAATAGATAATATTGAGAAGAATATTACGTATTTTTTTCCTAATTATACATATGTTGTAATGCTTTTTTTCAAATGATATATTTTTTATTTAAAACTTTTTTTTAGTTCGCTTTAAGCAACCGTTTTGGAAAAATTCTCAAATAATACTCTTACCATGCATATTAACTTGTACAAGTTTCATCAAAGTCGAACTGCTGTAAAAAGCGAAAAAAAATGTTCTTGTTTACGAATGAAAAGATGGTCACTTAAAGGGAACTAAAAAAACTATAAATAAAAAATTATTTATATGAAAAAAAATTAGAAAAAAATACGTAACATTCTTCTCAATATTATCTATAGTCACATTTAATAATCGTCATCCTAACTTTATTAGTTTCAGAGACAATTCAGTTTATAATATTCATCATTTTTAGAACATTTTTCAAGGGTCCTCAAAAAAGGTTGAAGTACGAAAGTAAAATACGAATAGAAATATATATAATATAATAACATATCAATGACATTGCTAACATGTGGCTCTGGGTCAAATTCACTATTTTTATAATGCTATACCCTTTATATTATATACTCTATGCAAATTTCCTCAGAAGAAAATTTCCATAATTTTTATAAAATAAGAATAGAAATATATCTAATATAATAACATGTCAATATGATATTGATAACACATGGCTCTGGTTCAAATTCACTATTTTTATAATGCTATATATTATATACTCTATGCAAATTTCCTCAAAACAAAATATCCATAATTTTTGTAAAATACGAGTAGAAATATATCTAATATAATAACATATCAATATGACATTGCTAACATATGGCTCTGGGTTAAATTCACTATTTTTATAATGCTATACCCTTTATATTATATACTCTACGCAAATTTCCTCAGAAAAAAATTTCCATAATTTTTGTAAAATACGAATAGAAATATATCTAATATAATAACGTATCAATATGACATTGCTAACATATGGCTCTGGGTCAAATTCACTATTTTTATAATATTATACCCTTTATATTATATACTCTACGCAAATTTCCATAATTTTTGTAAAATACGAATAGAAATATATCTAATATAATAACATATCAATGACATTGCTAACATATGGCTCTGGGTCAAATTCACTATTTTTATAATATTATACCCTTTATATTATATACTCTACGCAAATTTCCATAATTTTTGTAAAATACAAATAGAAATATATCTAGTATAATAACATATCAATGACATTGCTAACATATGTCTCTGGGTCAAATTCACTATTTTTATGATGCTATACCCTTTATATTATATACTCTATGCAAATTTCCTCAGAAGAAAATTTCCATAATTTTTGTAAAATACGAATAGAAATATATCTAATATAATAACATATCAATGACATTGCTAACATGTGGCTCTGGGTCAAATTCACTATTTTTATAATGCTATACCCTTTATATTATATACTCTATGCAAATTTCCTCAGAAGAAAATTTTCGTAATTTTTGTAAAATACGAATAGAAATATATCTAATATAATAACATGTCAATATGACATTGCTAACATATGGCTCTGGGTCAAATTCACTACTTTTATAATTCTATACCCTTTATATTGTATAATCTATGCAAATTTCCTCAGAAGAAAATTTCCATAATTTTTGTAAAATACGAATAGAAATATATCTAATATAATAACATATCAATGACATTGCTAACATATGGCTCTGGGTCAAATTCACTATTTTTATAATGCTATACCCTTTATATTATATACTCTATGCAAATTTCCTCAGAAGAAAATTTCTATAATTTTTGTAAAATACGAATAGAAATATATCTAATATAATAACATATCAATGACATTGCTAACATATGGCTCTGGGTCAAATTCACTATTTTTATAATGCTATACCCTTTATATTATATACTCTATGCAAATTTCCTCAGAAGAAAATTTCCATAATTTTTGTAAAATACGAATAGAAATATATCTAACATAATAACATATCAATATGACATTGCTAACATATGGCTCTGGGTCAAATTCACTATTTTTATAATGCTATACCTTTTATATTATATATTCTACGCAAATTTCCTCAAAACAAAATATCCATAATGTTTGAACATTCGTTTTCATATTCATGAAACGATTTAGAGATGTTTATATCAACGATGCTCTATATGGAAGAAGCTCGTCCTTATGTCATCGTCCACTGCAGCGGGTAGCAATATATTACAGCAATATTACACTAGCCATATTCCTCAAAAGGAGGTCAAGTAGCCGAGGTCTTATAAGGAGTTAAGCCGGAGGAAGCCGTGTCGTGCGTGCCTAATCAACGTCGATGCATCGGCGGACAAGTGCAAGCGCAACACCTCGCCTGCCGCTTTGCATTACGACGCGTTGACACGCGAGAGCGTTGCAATAGTAACATTGCATGTCCGAGGAATGCGTTATTAATGACATTAGGAAAAATTACCGCTTCGAGGTGTGGAAATGCAAAACGAACGAGAGAAGTAATGAGTTATGCATTATTCATTTTCAAACTCGATGTGTTCTTCCTGCGTACTCATCAAGAAATTATGGCTATTCATTATACTATCTTCGTGGTTAGATTTAATCAGTGTAATTTTGTTTGCATTGGTATGGTTTATTCAAAAACAAGTACAATTTGTAGTTAAGTGTCGAGGCTTATTAATACAGTAATATGTAAAAGTTTGAAAATTCTATGGTACAAAACTTTATACCTTATGTACAGTTAAAACATGTAGAGGGACACTTAGATGCTGCAAAATAAACTTCGAAATTTCCCGGAATTGGGTTTGTTAAATTTGGAGTAAATCCACCTTATAGAGCCGACATTGCGCCATCTAATTATCCCTTATTCGGCTCCGAGCAATCATATACAATATGCAACACCTTGAAAAAACATCTAGTCAATATTTTGTTAAACTAAGTAATTTATGAAAAATAGCTTTCTCAAACCTGAATGCAACACTGAGCTTCTCATGGAATATGAATTGGGTTATCGATTGCATCTTGCTTCCAGAGATATCTAAGGGGTTTGCAAAAGTTTGATCTCAGTAATTGAATTGATTAGCTAACAAATTAAATAGTGAACAGGACCGAGTTTATTTTCTCCATGGTAACGTTAGACCACATGCCGCAAAATAAACTAAATTTCTAGGAATCGGGTTTGTTAAATTTGGAGTAAATCCACCTTATCCAGCAGACATTGCGCCATCTAATTATCGCTTATTCGGCTCTAATCAATCGTTTACAGAATAAATAAATCGACAGTATGGAAGAAATTGAAAAAAGATCTTGTCAATATTTGTTTAAACTAGATGTCCAGACTTTTACCTAGTTTCTTTATAATACTTCGATTTAAAATACATTTTGTAATTACGTGTCGAGGTTAAATATTTATTAACTTTAGTTAAATGTTAAGTTAGATAGGTTAAATGTTTATTGGCTAATCCTATAATATAAATGTTACACCTTTCGTATTTTCTTGTCTTTTTGCTTGTAATATTAGCCTTTTCCTTTTGGCATTGTCGCCCTTCCTATCCGGATTAAACATATTTCGGCCCGTCTCGATCGGGATGTTGTACGCTCGAAAATAGTAACGTCACTCCGTCGTCAACGTCATCTCGCGACAAAGATGTCATGTACCCGTTCGCGTGCACAATATCCATTAGGGTGAGCTTTAAGTCGTGGATGTATAAGCGTCGAGTCTCCTGTATAAGGGGATATGTCATAATTTGTACTGTCACTGAATAGTCGTGCTATACTGTGGATGTTGGCTAAATTGTAAGAGAAAGTGGGCGAGCATTGTGAGAGAAAGTGAGCGTGGGAGAGAATTTACGTGTTAAATGGTTTAAGTGTGTATCGTCGCTCTGTTTTTTTGGGTAAACCTTGACTTCGCAGAAGAAATGTGTATATTATTCTTTTATAAATATTTCATTGTTATTGTTCGTTTCAGTTTGTAGATGTGTCTGTATATGTTCCAGGTATAGAGCAGATGTTTTAATTCATAAACCATCATTCTTTTTCGGTTTGCTGTTTCTCTTGTCCGATTTCCGGTAATTTTTCACCACTTGGATCTCGTTAATCTTATGTCCAAACACTTTTTTGTTGAGTTTAGTGGATTGCAATAATTCAATCTACAACGAGGTTTTTCTCAAAGATATTGTGAAAATAGGTGGACTTGATACTGAAAATAATTTTAAACATTAGAACATTTTCAAAATTTGTGTAACAATGCATTTTTGGTCTCATGAAAACACGACTGAAGCCCGTGATCAACACCATATGTATCTAGTTATGCTTCTTTAAAATGCTTTGAACAACCCGAATTACTAACCCAACCTACCTACATACCTACGCAGCAGATTGAATTACTTATCGGTTCTTGAGTTAACTCTATCTTTTGTATCTCAATCCTCTTTTGTTGAAACACACAATTACTTTCTGCGAAATGTCTTCGTCTATACAAGCTGTAAAACCTTGGTAGCTATTGAATTCTTACACCAGAAATTCTCCATCAATAAACGTTTTGGAAGGTTATTTGAAAAGTAATACTGAACTCCTGTCATCTCTTATAAATCACATCTTTCTCTTAATTATGTCGTATGTAAATTTTCTTTGATGTGTAAGTCATTCTATAATATTAATTATTTTGTTTCTTTTCATTTTATACACTTTCTGGCGACAAGTCTGCAATACAAGCGGTGAAACCTTGGTAGCTATTGAATTCTTACACCAGAAATTCTCCATCAATAAACGTTTTGGAAGGTTATTTGAAAAGTAATACTGAACTCCTGTCATCTCTTATTAATCACATCTTTCTCTTAATTATGTCGTATGTAAATTTTCTTTGATGTGTAAATCATTCTATAATATTAATTATTTTGTTTCTTTTCATTTTATACACTTTCTGGCGAAAAGTCTGCAATACAAGCGGTGAAACCTTGGTAGCTATTGAAATCTTACACCAGAAATTCTCCTTCAATAAATGTTTTGGACGGTTATTTGAAAAATAATCCTAAACTCTTGTCATCACTTCTGAATCACACTTTTCTTTCTTAATTATGTCATATGTAAATTTTCTTTTATGTGTAAATCATTCTATAATATTAATTATTTTGTTTATTTTCATTTTATACACTTTCTGGCGAAAAGTCTGCAATACAAGCGGTGAAACCTTGGTAGCTATTGAATTCTTACACCAGAAATTCTCCTTCAATAAATGTTTTGGACGGTTATTTGAAAAATAATCCTAAACTCTTGTCATCACTTCTGAATCACACTTTTCTTTCTTAATTATGTCATATGTAAATTTTCTTTTATGTGTAAATCATTCTATAATATTAATTTTTTTGTTTTTTTTTTTCATTTTATAAATTTTCTGATTCATCTTCATAACATATTTTATGTTCTTGTGCATAATTAAATTTTTTAATTTAATCATGGCGGTTGACTGGAAAACATAAATAAGTCGACTCTTAAGTTTTATGTACCCACATTTAGTAAATAGTAATAAATGTGGGTGTATAAATCGTTGTGCACCTGCCCACTTATGTCATTATTCAGAGTATTTGAAAGACAACAAGTAGGATTTTATGAATATTTTATTCTCTCCTTAATACATGTAACATCAGATTTTTCTTTTCATGCTATCAAAAGTTTTAATTCGCCTATTTCTCAATAGATGTTGGGTCTAAATCGCGCTAGAATTTTGTCACTTGACAATTATATAACATGTTTTGATGTGCTCTAGAAAAGTTTTTGAATATTAATGGTGTAATTTAATGTTATCACTATTACAAATTATTTTAATGAATCATCACATTTTATTACAGTCTGCACTAGTTGCCAATTTGTCACTGTAATGGGCGGTTGGGAAATAAATATATGTGATGACTATAATTCAAAAATCGATCGATATATTTTGTGTATAAACAATTCCAGTTCCAAGTAAAATGTCACTTTGGCGGTACGATTGATTCGTGTGACGTTTTTTAATATGTTCTATTAAGAACTTATGCAATCGGTAAAGAAGCCTGCTCCAAGAAGTTCTTGTTACTTACGTCCTTTTTTGTAACATGTTTGAAAGGGTGGGGTGTCTATTTTATTTTACAGTATCTGTCAGTGGTCTTATCATAGTTTGATAGCTGTCAATGCGAAGATGTTTGCTCCTAATAATTTATCACACTTCTTTGTTTTTTAATGGTTCGTACTAAAGTTGAAATTTGGCATAACTGGAGGAAATACTGACCGATTAAATTGAATTTTCATACAGGGGAGCACTTTTGAGAAATAAAAGAGTAAACGAAAGAAATATCTGGTGCTGGCACTAATTTACCACCTCATTTTGAGATATTTTCACATATTGCTTAGCGTTTACAGATTTGGGAAAAATAATATATCGATAGCTAAGTGTAACACTGGAATGTCAAAAATAGTTTAGAAGAGAGATGTGAATAATGTCTGCTATGGAAACTATTTATAATAATTATTGATCGGTGCGACACTGACTTGAGTGACAAATAAATTTATCAATCATTTTAACAAAAAATATATAATAAAAAACAAGTTTTTGTTTTAAGGTTCGAGGGAATATCTTAAGCGTTTCCAAATTGTTAATGTACGAGTATTGAATATATTTGGGGTTAATTTTGTAGAAATTCATTATTCACAATTAAATGAAATTACGTGATGTAGAATTTAGTTATTTCTACTTTCTTTGAGTTCTTTACCACAACCTTAGGTTTCGTTGTATTACAACATCTTCAGGTGGGCAATTAGCAAAGATCTTTGCTAATAGCCCACCTGAAAAAGTTGTAATACAGCAAAACCTAGGTGGTGGTAAAGAAATTAAAGAAAGTAGAAATAATACTACATCACGTAGTTTCATTTAATTGTGAATGTACGAGTAGTAAATTGAGAATTTTAAGATGATTACTAATTGAATGTCTAATCCAATCTATCTTTACTTGTAAACTAACTATTTATTTTATACGTAATTAATATTTATTTTTTGGTCCATCTACCCATTATCCCTAATAATATTCAATCGGTATGGTAAAATCTCTTAAATATACTGTTTTATATACTGTCAAAATTTAAATGTCTACTTACTCTATTTCGATGTAAACTATAATAAATAATAAAACAAATGAAGTATTAGTTATTATATTTAACGTTTTCTAGAATAATAGATATTTGTTAGATTAGATATTTGTTAATAATTCGTTTTATTTGGCTTAGTTATTAGTAGTTCACGGTATAAAGCATACATTATTGCCATTAGTAGTTCACGTTATAAAGCATACATTATTGGCATTAGTAGTTCACGTTATAAAGCATACATTATTAGTAGTTCACGTTAAAGCATACATTATTGGCATTAGTAGTTCACGTTATAAAGCATACATTATTAGTAGTTCACTTTATAAACCATACATTATTGGCATGCCCCTTAATGTGCAGTTAATTGTACTGTGCACCATATCTTATAAGGTTTTATACGCCGTATACACCGTACAATCTTATATATCATTCACCATACCGTACCTAATAAGGCCCATCAGAATTTTCATAACAAAATTTCGCCTCACAGCCACATTGGCGGTTCAAAACTGAGCCCGGACAGTGGGTAACCCGTATCTCAAACCGCTACCCCGCGAGATAATCCCAGAATCCTACTTAGGCGTGTTACGAGATAACTCTTTTATCATTACACCGCCCGCCGCGTCGAATGGATATTTAGGGCGCAGCTCCGCCGCCCCCGTTTTACAAGGTGCGCCCGTCGCTCGCTACTGCAGCGGCCGAGGGCGATAAATAAACAGGGGGTGCTCGTAAATCGCAATTAGTGGAGCTCGGCGCCTACGCCGAGCTGCGGGCTCGTGCATTATGGACGGGTCTGATTAGGACCATTTTTTGCCGCGGTGCGGGTTTAAATGAATTACCCGGATTAGATGCAGTGATTAGGCCGCCGCATTATTGGGAGTGTGGCGCCTGTGCTGGGAGGTTCGGTCGCTGCTACACGTCGGTATGTCGAATTTGAGATTGCTGAGGTCGGTCGGGCGTTGTGTTCTAATCTGATAAGGAGACTTGGCTGGCTACGGGTTCGTTTGAATGGATTTCTTGCATTGTTGGATGTGTTTCGTCTAATTTATTATGGAATGATGTTTATTGTAGCGAGTTGCTGAATTTCAAGTATCTGATTCGATGTAGCTGTGTAGTTGTGTTTTGATTAAAAAAGCATCATTATGAAAAAAAAACAATAAGCTTCAATACAGTGATTAGACTGCTGATTTACTTAAACATTACTGATGCTGTTCAGTGTGTAATTTCATGAAAATACAGAAATATATATATATATGTCATTATGTTGATGTTACAAAAATAGATTTGACCCGCGATTTAGTACTCGTCGACTCTTAGACAAATTCAATGGGCACATAGTGCGGGTATTGCTTTGTACTCTGACATCGATAAGTACTTCTATACTTTAAACGAAAGAAAAAGAAAAATAAGAGAAAGAAAAGAAAGAAAAAAAAAGAAAGAAAAAAAACGAAGGACTAGTGAGGTGTATAAACTCTTCATTTTTGGAATATATAATACTAAAATGAAGATTGATTTTTTGAGCCTTCGAATTCAGGAAACGCTCTCTCTTGACATTTTTTCTTTTATTTCCCAACTACGTAGCATCGTATCGAAATAATATATACATATGTTTACTTTTAGGGCTTTAGGCTGTACAATATTGAAAACTTAATCAAGATATTTCAAGTAGTTTTCTTGCCATTGGTATACAAACAAACAAATAGGAACATATCCAAAAATTTCTTGACGAATTTTCTTGCAGATAATAAATACGTACCCCATTTCACTTCATAGACCTTGAATTCTATAATGTTGGAAATCCAATCAAAAACCGTCTAGTAGTCATTAGGTATACGCGTATATAGACATTTTAAAAAGGACCGAATTCTCCTCTGCAATTTATTTATAATCTGACAAACTTATTTGCTTCACAGCTTTTGTTTATTGTTCATACAAAAGCAGGAATAATACGACTGAAAAGTTATGGATTAATAATACAGTCTGTATAATTTATACTATCATCTCCCTGATGATTATATGATTGATTTTAAGATTGTTCTTATTCGGGAAAAAGAGGGGTTCCAATATAATTTGGTTCTTCATATTAATTTTGCAAAAGTATGTTGATTATGTAAGCACAATAAATTTTTGGGTACGAAGCACAATAGTAATCACATTAACATAGATTATTTAATATTTATATTTAATGATCATGATAGAAATATCTGTTTTATCTCCAGCGACAAGACGCGAAGCTGGCCGAATGGCACGTCGCAACGTGCCATCAGAACGTATTAAATCACATTCCAACGCGCCTTAGATGTTTCACCTTATCGCTTTTAGCTTATGCTTGAAAGCGTTCACGTTCATAGTTATGTAGTGAAACATTTTATGGTAATTAATTTTTTATATTGAAAGCGTTTACGTTCATAGTTATGTAGTGAAACATTTTATGATAATTAATTTTTTATATTGAAAGCGTTCACGTTCATAGTTATGTAGTGAAACATTTTATGGTAATTAATTTTTTTATATTGAAAGCGTTCACGTTCATAGTTATGTAGTGAAACATTTTATGGTAATTAATTGTTTATATTGAAAGCGTTCACGTTCATAGTTATGTAGTGAACATTTTATGGTAATTAATTTTTTATATTGAAAGCGTTCACGTTCATAGTTATGTAGTGAAACATTTTATGGTAATTAATTTTTTATATTGAATTTCACCGAAAATCTTTAGATATTGAGTTAAAACCTAGGCGTGTTGACCATTTTTGGATCTCATGGTTCAATAGCGACATCTGGTGACAGTGTATAGTAAACGAATGTGAACCGTCAAGGGACGCCTGGCAGATGTGAAAGATCTAATTTTTTTAATATTTTTGAATTGAAATATATTTAGGACATTTTACGTTCTGTATTATAAACACCGATATAAACAAGTGAAGTTGTAAGCGTTAATATATAAGAAACAATGTTGTTACACTAACACAAACGTAAAGAAGCGTGTGTGTAGTGTAGCAGAGAGGGAAGTGTTAAGTCGAAAAGAGCCGACAAGACGCGAAGATGGCCGAATTAAGTCGGAAAGAGCCGGCAAGACGCGAAGCTGGCCGAATGGCACATTGCGTGTGCTATCAGAACGTTTTAACTCCCATCCAACCGTGCCATTAGTTGTTTTACTGTATTGTGCACCATATAGTATTGCGATTATTATATCATATTGTGTTTATTGAAAAAGGGTCTTTATTTCATAAAGACCCTTTTTAAATAAACACAATCGGAACACGAAAATCATATATGAATCTTCGTATCTGTAAGATATTAATTTCGTTTAATGGTTTTATTAATCTATATGATAATTTCATTAATTTCCCCGTTTTCTAGCAGCTCTTTAGTAACTTTCCTAAAACGTGTCGAATTTGATTACTGAATGCTTGGTAAACTTATCAATAAAATGGTTATCTTATCCCTGTTAATGATGAAAGTTAAACTTTGGCCGTCAGTATAAAAAGGCGACTTAAATTTACGGCCCGTTCCAACGGAATTGCCTTCTCGTCGAATCTGCGTTTTATTCGCGCGGCATGACTAATTCGCGAGCGGCGAGCGCTCTTGAACAATTCAAAGCCAAATTGTGGATGATTTCGGGCGCGCATCGAAATTATTCAGCGGCCGCTTTCCGCCCGGGCGGATCCGCGCGCAAATTCCTTAATGACGTAATTTCGGCGGCGCCAACAAAAGCCTTTAATTTGTACACCTACTGGCGGCGTAATGAGCACGGCACGTGACGCCAACGGAAGGAGCCTCAGGCGGAGCTAATGGGAAGGTGCCGCTGGATCGGTGCGACAACATCAGGTCTCGCTCTAGTGGGCTTGACGCCGGATCTAGTCCGTCGATCCTCAGAAATGTGGAGCGCTTGAGATAGTCTCTAGAAATAAAACAATATTAACGTCCATATCATTCTTACATGTTCAGTTAAAAATATGAACGGGTAGAGTTATTGAAAGGTAGGAAAATAGTAGGATGCACAAGCTACCCGGGTAACTAGTATACTGCGTTTCCGTGACTACTGGGACAATGTTTTATATAATACTGCTTACACATACACACACATTACAATATTGCTTACTTTAATTTATTAGCATTATTCTCAACAGTCTAGTTATTTATTCTTTGCTTTATTCGGGGACGAACCGCCCAATTTTAGTACATAAAATGCTTGTAACAAGCTGTCTATAATGATTATCCATATGCATCCCCAAACCTTTTTACAAACTAGCTTTGTCATCGACTTGTTCGCGTGAATTCACTGATGATTGTTGTTTAGAATAACCGTCATATGTAAAAATATTGACAATGGATGAAATAGATGGCGTTTGCGGTACCATATCGTGATATATGTATGGCCGTAAAGTTTACTAAAAGTGCTAATAGATGGCGTTGGAGGTACCATATCGTGATATTGTATCACCATAAAGTTTACTGAAAGTGCTAATAGATGGCGTTGGTGGTACTATATCGTGATATATGTACAGCCATAAAGATTACTAAAACGCTAATAGATAGCGTTGGTGGTACCATATCGTAATATATCTATGAACATAAAGTTTACTAAAAATGCTAATAGATGGCGTTGACAGTGCCAATATCGTAATATTCACCGAGACAGAATTTTTTTTAAATCTGTAATATTCAGATAAGAAGTATCCTATGTGTTGCTCGAAGGTATAAATTACTACTATACTAAATTTTATCAAAATCTGTCTAGTATATTTCACGTGATTGAAGAACAAATTAACAGAAAGATAAAAATTCTAAAAATATTTTTTTCTGGTTTCTATTATCATCCTATACACTAAATCAATCCAAAAATATTTTCCATGTACAGAATTTATTATGTTACAGTATTATTATATGTATAGATTTCATTGTCGGGCACAATTCTTTCGAACATTATTTTGGTTATTATATAATTTTTATAATTTATGATCCGATTTTGCAACAGAAAACGGATCATCACACTTTAACAGTTTTTATAAATGAGCAGTATAAAAGTTTGCAGACTTTTACGTTGTCTACAAGACGAATGTCTTGTAGACAACGTAAAAGTCTGTATATATACGCTATTTTAATCTGGTTACGATGGTTTGAAAGTTTAACTCAAAAAATGCATCCCGCACTTTAAAGTTACTTCAGTAAAATCATTATTACTTATGCTGGTAGCATGTTCTGAAAAAAGTAGTACACACACTATATCCGTTTGGGCACTGTATGTTATACGATGGTAAACATTTCACGTCAATTAGATAAACTGTTTTAACCTTCAAAATCGATCAATAAAATTTTCCTCCTTATAAAATGGGTATAAAATATATAGAGAGATGCCGCAGGTAGACCGAATGAAAATAAATATATCATTTAGTTATTATAACAGAAGAAACATTTAACCTAAAGAAAACATCAATATGAAGAAGATTGGTGTTTTCTTTAGGTTAAACGTTTTTTCAAGATATAGAAAATGGATACGGGACGAATGAACAACTCGGATTGAAAAACTCCGTAATTCTACCGTGATTTAAAATTACTGTTACATTGTCTACAAATATTTATTTTTTATTTACGATCTTATATTTTACAAGCTATTTCCTTGAGTCAAGTATATTTAAGTAAACTTTCATAAAAAGCAGACAATTCTAAGGAAACTGCGGGGAAATGTGTTCCTATAATGAATAAAACCATCAAATCTTCCCCAAATTACAAAATCTTAATCCGTTGCAGGTTTAATAGAAGTTTTAGTTAACGTAATGGAAATCCCGTTGCAGCGAGTGTTGAATGTATGAACACCCGTTGCAGCGAGTGTTGAATGTATGAATGAATGAACACCCGTTGCAGCGAGTGTTGAATGAGGATTCTATAAACGTTTTCCTGTTGGAAATGTAAAAAATGTAGAATATATTTAAAAAAGAAAACAGTAGTTCACGTAACTGGTCCTTGACAGGCCCGGTTACTGAAACGTTGAACGTGTGTTGCCAGTTCTCCTTCGTAGATCGAAGCTTTAAAGCTCATTCGATTCCGACCAATTTAAGAAGCTTTCTCGCCTCACGGGCGGAGGCGAGCTCGCGGCAAAATGATTTACGTCTCGCCATGTAAGCTTTTTGCTTGGCGGGCATACGCCTTTACAAAGCGACTTGGTACTTGATAGTCTTTGAAGCGAAATTTACGTGCATATGTAATTTGTGTCGATTTACGTAGTATCTTGTAGGACATTTTGGCAATCTTATGTCATGTATTAATAACGACCGAATTCGTGACACAGTAGTGGTTAATTGCGGCTTAAACATTTTAATGTTAGTAACTTCCGAAAAGCGGTGGCGTGTTTAAGAGTACCCACAAGTCTTTTCGATGATATACTTTAGAATTTTTTGAATCTGTTGTATTACTTGTGAAACACAGTTCCCAGATTATTAATAGATTTAAAAAATATTATTTCATGATATTACCAAATGTAATGTTTATCGTCACTTATACTCAAATGAAAATAAACTAATGTTATAAAAATTAGCTCTAAACAAATAGAAATTAGAAGTAACGTGTATGGTATCTTACATTGTTACTATATAATATAATTTAGTTTATAATACTTTTTGTTATTCATGAAATAAAGAAATATTAGCCAACCTGTGACTGGCTTATGAGAACCGGGGTAAAGACAGGATTAGAAAAAGTAATATTGTATTTTTAATGATATATCATAAGTACTAGTTGTATGTCATTAATCATACAATATCAGTACTGTTTTATGTAAATGTTTTGTACAGAAAATAAACAAATTTTTACTCGGGTGTTTTATAGCTCTCTAGTTAAACAGACAACCCTTATAAATTCACCATGCCAGTTCGTATGTCTGTCTGTTACAGTCTCACAGTTTCTGCAGTTTTATAAATGTGTGCCCGAAATAGTGAAAATACTCGTGTGTGCTTACATAAAATATAAAACAAAAAGATATAAAATAACACAATATGAAAAAGTTTTATATATATATATATATATATATATATATATATATATATATATATATATATATATATATATTTATATATATATCGTTATAACCAGTATGTCGTTATAACCGATGTCGTTACAACCAGTATGTTGTTATAACCGATGTAGTTGCAATCAATATGTTGGTATAACCGATAGCGTTGCAATCAATATGTTGTTATAACCGATGTCGTTACAACCAGTATGTTGTTATAACAGTTGTCGTTACAACCAATTTCTATTGTATTTCACAGACGTAAAATATTGTGAATTTATAAAAAATTATGATATTTGAAACCATTGCTATAGTTTTCAGATAAATATGTAAACTCCTAGTAACGTTTTTATTCTTAACTTTGACTTTGAAAATAGTGGGAGGAATATGTTTTCGTGGACATTTTCGACAAATCTCTAGAACTACCTTCCATAAAATTAAAAAGAACAGTTTGTAAATCCTTATAAGTGGCTTTATCAATTGCTACCCCACAAGATAAATAAAATTAAAAAAAAACGGTTTCTAAATCCTATAAGTGGCTTTATCAACTGTTACTCCATAAGATACATAAAATTTAAAAAACGGTTTTTAAATACTTATAAGTGGTTTTATCAATTGTTACTCTACAAGATACATGAAATTATATATATATATATATATATATATATATATATATATATATATATATATATATATATATATATATATATATATATATATAATTTACTATATTATAACCTTTTAAAATAAAATCAAATAATGTTTTTTGCACACGCCACCGAGTGGTTAGGACTTTCAAAAAATTTGAATTTGATTTAGGGAAGGAACTTCAAAGTGATGTACGGCTTGACACATAGTGACTCTTTTCCCTTCTAAATTTCGGCCTTCAAAATCTAAAACAAATTATAGGTATTAGCATTTCACAACTTTCATTTTAAATGGTTAATTTGCGTCAACAATTTAAAGAGATATATACAAATACAGAACATTACTATATGCTAATTGTAACACGTCCTTGACCGGTTTGAATATAATTAAAACAATTCCCCCATGGCACCCCCAGCAATGGTTTCTTTCTTGGAAGCTAACTTCTCTAGAAGCAAATTATCATATTGCAATAACGGTATTGTATCAATGAAGAGACCTAAATAAGGGGTAAATAAACGACGGTACGTTGTTTGACCAATAGGGGTCGCTGTTGATGCGAAATTGAGGCATTTTAAGGCGAACCGCAAGTGGTTGAAGCCTTGCCGGTGCTATTACCGCACGCAGTTTCCATACAAATTTTGCAAACTCGCCGACCGTCGCCGGAATAGATTGGCCAGCCACGACCTATAACCCTTTAGAAACTCTATTACCGGTTCAATACTCAACTCCCACGTTCAGTTTCCGACGCTGGGTTAACAAGTTTACTATTTCAACAGTTTTCAGATAAACAGAAAATTATACCTTTCGGCTGTGACAATTTTTATTTGGTTATGAAATGTTTTAGTCTTGAAAGTAGTAATAGTTAAATCGTTCATAGAAATTAATTATAAATTAACAATTAGATAACAAGTCCCTCCAGCAAATGTATCCAGTACGCAAGCTTATGAAAATATATGAAAGCTAGATGTGTCCGTTCCCTTGGAATTCGGAATAAGAAAAGTTGTTAGAAATTTTAATTTTTTTTACTCTTGATATCTTTTATTTTCTTTACACTATGAGCATAAAGTTTACCAAAACGGTAATAGATGGCGATGGCAGTAAAAATCTGCAATATCCGGATAAAAACTACCCTAAATGTTGCTCGAGGGTATAAATTATTATCATATCAAATTTCATCTAAATTCGTTCAGTAGATTTCGCTTGATCGACGAACAAATTAACAGACAGACACACATACAAAAATTTTAGAAACAGTTTTTCTGGCTTCTATTATCATTATATATGCTAAACCAATCACTCTTTTTAAAATATTATCCATGTACATAATTCACTTACAGTTTTATTATATGTATAAATTTCATTGTCGGGCACAATTCTTTCATACAGTTTTTTGGTGTAGTTATAACAGTTTGGTTTATTTAACTTTAAAAATAGTTCAGTGATCCGATTTTGCAACAGAAAACGGATCATCACAGACAATCTTTATCATATAGCTGCATACAGTGTTGTAGACTTTTATGTTATCTACAAAATCTTCATACGCTGTTTTAATGTAGCTATGATGGTTTGAAAGTTTAACTCAAAAATGCATCCCGCGCCTTAAAGTTAAATTGGTTAGTTAAATTGTTATTGCTAATGCGGGTAGCATGTTCTGAAAAAATAGTACACACCTATGTTATTTGGGCTACTATACGACGGTAAACTTTTCACGTCAGTTAGATAAACCGTTATTATATGTATGGATTAACTAACCTCGTCGGGATTTACCTTTATATAATGTGTGTTGGTTAATTGGTATAGCAAGATTTTTTTTCGGATTCTTGTCGAAAATATAAGATGTAAATAATCTGTAACATTTTCTTAATTGCGGTTTTATTACACAGAAAAAAAATTGGTTTTCCTTAATGAAATATTTTTTATTTTGAATATTTTCTGAATGATAATTACGTTTAAACGTTTCACTGTCAGAAACATAATTGCCTAGAAAATAAATAGTGAAAAGACAGAATTACCAATATAACCGATTTCCCTTTCTGCAAAGTAATACTCGTTCTGCTCAATATTCGAAGTCGAATGAGGACTTCGCTGCGTCGCGTCTTATCGCTTTGATGATGCTGCACAGCGCCCGGTGTACGTGCACTGCAGGATGCTCAACACTTGTGTTGACATTGAAATAATATGTCTCTAGAACGGGATGAGATACAAGATAGTTTTATTGATAATAATCGTCTTCTTTTATACTACAGAACCCCTTTATGTCATTTTTTGCATTTCGTTTTCTTCTGTTTTAATGTTTATATACTGGGTGCTTATAATGCCTTCTTTCTCTCTTTTTAATTGCCTGTGTGGGTCGTGTAACCATTCGAATAGGAGATATTTTATTCAATATTGTTTCTTGCCACTATTTTTTTCTATTTTTACAAATTTAACCAGAGAGGTTAGAAGGAGTAAAAGTTTCGAGAAATAATTAGACATTGCCAAGGAAGAATATTCTAAATAGCTTTTTTGATAGTTTTGAGTTACAATTATATTTTTTGTACTCATTCTTTCTCTATAAGACTGTCCAGTCGTGATATCTGTAAATGATGTTTAATAATGTCAGAAAACATGAACGGATGTGAAAATTTAGTATTTTAGGATGACGTTATAAAACTTTGTGGCACTCTTCTATAAAATCGAAAAAAATGAGCTTTCCAATGTCGTTTTTCACATAATAATTCCATTTTTCTCTATCGTCTAGTTTTTCGTTTACCTTTCAATTTTTCTCCCCAAATCTTTAGCGAACTCTATAGTCTTTTTTATTTAGCCATTGTTTGAAAATACCTCGTGCGCCGTTTTCTGCATTTTTTCACATCAGCTATGAGGTCACGTTTGTACGAAGTTGCTTGACCTTTACAATTATGGTAGAGTCTCCACGTATCTTATATCTACCAAGCATTGAGCGACTAAAAAGTTTGAAATAATAAAAAATAGCAATCCTCCGCACGGATAAGATTTCAGGCTCCATGGCGCGTGCAGCGTCGACTCGGAGCGCTATGATCGTAGGATACCGTTACTGCAAACATCTTTAGATACCGTTAGGCTGAGTAGGCGCAGACCAAAATCTGATTCAGTTGGAATAATCGTTTCAAGATTTATAGTATACTTGTAGTCCTGATGGCTTTTTACGGTTTTATAAGTTTGCATTAGCGTCGCATAATAATAAGCGAGCAGCAATAGACAAGCAGCAGACTTTAATATAAAGGAATAAACTTACTAGAGTTTTTCATTCAACATAATTTAAATATGCGCAAACCATAAAATATTTAAGATATATGCTGGAAATTTGATGTAAAGGATCAAATGGAAAAAAGTCCTAATAAAAACCCTGATATCGCTTTCCTAGTATTATGAATCAAGATAAAATTGGCACTAGCGGCCAGTTAGCAGCATGATGTCGAGTAAAAATTAAAAATTCTTTAGTTCTGTGTGAGAAAAATGTGTATATAATGGAAGAATAACTTTAAACTTATAATGAATATTCAAATTCAATTACTTATGGTAAAAAACAGACTTGAGAAAAGGTAAAAGATGAAAAAATAATTTTTAGTTTTTTTTGGTAGTTCCAAAAAATTAATATCGAATAATCATTGTCACGGAAACAAATTTCTTTGGAAAGTCTAGCCAAACAGAATATTTT
This sequence comes from Druceiella hillmani, assembly GCA_039881145.1. Taxonomy (NCBI): domain Eukaryota; kingdom Metazoa; phylum Arthropoda; class Insecta; order Lepidoptera; family Hepialidae; genus Druceiella; species Druceiella hillmani. The sequence continues at coordinate 3,666,848 of JAYKKI010000062.1, forward strand.
CACTTTTTACCCAAAGCATAAAACTGGTTTTTCTATTGCTGAACTAGAGCATGAGAGTTAGCATCCTTTTTTTTAAATATAATGTAGGTATTTGGCCTGGATGAGAATTACTGAAGAAATCAAAATTTCTTTTAAATCTTTCGAATCCATGCTTGTGTGTATCATAGGAGAGTACACCTTTCATATATTGACTGTTATTTCCTTTGAGCCATATACGATATCTATAAACAAAAGTTCCCCCAATTTCTTCGTGAAATATAAATATTTCATTTGTTCTTTATTCGACGAAACTCAATTTCTAACTGAACAGTACATCTAACACACGCTCTTGATATACCCCACCAGAGATGTTTGAGAAGTTTCTGTAGCGCTGGAAAAATGTAACTGGTTTATTACTTGGCAGTATAATGTTAGGAAAATTATTTACATGTACTGTTTGTATCATCAAGTTATATCTAAAGACTGCTGAGAAGTCATGACAAAACAAAGAAAATTCAGAAAAGAAACCCCGTTGTTTTTCTTTTCCTCAAAGAATATAATCTATGAAAGAGTTATTTTTACTAATAAAAAAGTCAATTATTAGGAACTCACTGGTTGACGGGCTGATGATGACCAGGAAATTAGTGACTAGCGCTATAAGGCACGGAAGTGTTTAGGAACACTGAGTTTATTTTTAAAAATCGTTGATCTGATTTGAACCAGGCCAATGTCGAATACCAGCTGCTAGTAGTAAAGAAGAGTAACCAACTATGTTCCTTTCAAGTTTTACACAACTTTGTTTCCATTTCTGTCAATAATAAAATTGTGAATTCAGTCTCTTAAATGTTATATAAAAAATTCCATATATTGTGTTACTATATTTCAATATTTTTAAATTATTTTACTTACAGTTTTTGGTATTGTAACAAATATGAAAAGTCGCTTTCAATTATAGTCAATGTTTCTGGCTATAATGAGTGCACCATTGCCTTTTCTATTACCATTATTATTACGTATCATTATGAAAGGTCGCTTTCAATTATAGTCAATGTTTCTGGCTATAATGAATGCACCGTTGCCTTTTCTATTACCATTATTATTACGTATCATTATGAAAGGTCGCTTTCAATTATAGTCAATGTTTCTGGCTATAATGAATGCACCGTTGCCTTTTCTATTACCATTATTATTACGTATCATTATGAAAGGTCGCTTTCAATTATAGTCAATGTTTCTGGCTATAATGAATGCACCGTTGCCTTTTCTAATACCGTTATTATTACGTATCATTATGAAAGGTCGCTTTCAATTATAGTCAATGTTTCTGGCTATAATGAGTGCACCATTGCCTTTTCTATTACCAATATTATTACGTATCATTATGAAAGATCGCTTTCAATTATAGTCAATGTTTCTGGCTATAATGAATGCACCGTTGCCTTTTCTATTACCATTATTATTACGTATCATTATGAAAGGTCGCTTTCAATCATAGTCAATGTTTATGGCTATAACGAGTGCGCCGTTGCCTTTTCTAATACCGTTATTATTACGTATCATTATGAAAGGTCGCTTTCAATTATAGTCAATGTTTCTGGCTATAATGAGTGCACCATTGCCTTTTCTATTACCATTATTATTACGTATCATTATGAAAGGTCGCTTTCAATTATAGTCAATATTTCTGGCTATAATGAATGCAGCGTTGCCTTTTGTATTACCATTATTATTACGTATCATTATGAAAGGTCGCTTTCAATTATAGTCAATATTTCTGGCTATAATGAATGCACCATTGCCTTTTCTATTACCATTATTATTACGTATCATTATGAAAGGTCGCTTTCAATTATAGTCAATGCTATAACGAGTGCGCCGTTGTCTTTTTTAATACCATTATTATTACCTATAATGATGTTTATTTTATTATTTAACTAAATTGTATACGTGACTAAATTGTATATCAAATTGTTATCAATCTATGAGAAACAAACATATGTAAATATGACGGCGCAAAAATGATTCCTTTGTAACAAATTCTAATAATTTCATAGAAGCAGAAAGGTCTAGGTCACAGTTTACCGATAAAATGAACGTATCAAATGAACGTTTGATAAGAAGAAGCTTTCATGAAATTGTCTTGGATTTAATATTATTAAAGGCAAGGTTCCACGAATATGTGTTAAAAAAATATTGTTCATTCGCTCCCGTTCCATATTTCGGTATATGGGAACTCGATTGGGGATAATCTAAACAAACCAAGTCCGAAATATTGGCATATTCACAACTGGCTAATTGGTATTAAATGGTTAAGCGCGGATCTAGTCGCTAGTGCGCTGGTTTGAACCCACCCACGTTACAATACTGATTTTTCGGGTTTCGTTGTAAAACAAGTAACCATTATATTTTTGTCGTGATGCATAACTGAATATACAAAACTGGCTAATAAGTATTAAGTGGTTAACCGCTTGAATATTTTCAATAGTGCGCTGGATCGAACCCCATCCAGATTACGAAATTATATTCTTCAGATTACATTGTAAAACAAGGAACCATTATATTTCCTCTAGGTAATAGGTAATAAGTGGTTAAGGGTTTGAATCTAGTAGCTGGTGCACTGGTTTGAATCACATCCATATTACAATACTGATTTTTCGGTTTCCGTTGTAAAACAAGTAACCATTATAATTTCCTCGTGATACACAATTGTATATAAATTACTGGCTAATAGATATTAAGTGTTAAGTGCTCGAATCTAGTCGCTAGTGCCCTAGTCTGAATCTCATCCAGATTAAAAATCTATATTTTTCGGGTTCCGTTGTAAAACATTATATTTTCCTCATGGCCGTCTGTCCGGCTGTCATAGATTCTACAGTTTTAGACCTATGTGCTTGAAATTTTTACAAACATCTGTTTCACATGGGGATAGATAATGAACGAAATATTACAAAAAAAACACACACATGCAAAATGATAACAAATTATATATTTGTTTTTTTTCTCGAAAAGGTCTTTTAAAATGAGATCGAAGTTCCGTTTACCTTTTTTGTCATTTTTAAGCCACGTTTCTAAAGTAGTAAACTTTAAATTTATGTGTCCACTCTTCCTTCCATTTTTTCAACCCTGCACTTGAAATATCTGAAAATGTTTTAGATAGTAGCAGTTGATTAGAAAAATAATTTCTTTTTAATTTTTAACTGACATTGGAAATTAAAAAGTCAATCGAGAACAATTTCATTGCCACATGAAGTTTACATACATAACATATTTTTTCTTGCAGGAGATACTTTTTAAAGGCAAATTTAGTATTAATAACAAAATTATACAAGAACTTGTGTTACCCTCGCGAGTGTCAAACAGCTAATGAGCATGATTCCACTAGATGGCAACTACACTGGCATTGCAGCGCCACGCCGGCAGCGAAAACTAAAAGTTGTCACCGCGTTATTACCTTTGTTTCATATATTTTTATTTCCTCCACCGTCATGCGTGTACTGTTGCTGTCCCAGAAATAACACGCATTTGCCAATTACTGAGGACTTGAAGAATATTAAATACTTATTGACTGTAGACCAACTGTTGATTAATATCTGAATTGTAAGAGTTTAATCCTATCTTTATACTTAAAAAAGGCGCAAACTATTGAATAATGTAAGTTTATTTTAATAAACAATTCATGATTCTACGGAGACGATATCTAATTTTTTGTTTTTCTCTTATTTTCAGGTGAGGTTCTGACGGTTTTCGACACGAGAGTTTAGTGCTGTAAACGGTATTTGGTTTGTATGAGTGTGGCAGTTGTACTGTTGTGGTAATTGGATCATCATGTCTGTCGTACATCATAATGATCTTAGGATTTGTAATAATTTATATTTTCGATGCCACAGTCAACTAATCTTTGGCATTGACGGCTATAAATGTGACTCCGGGCTAATTTTATAAAATCTCACATGCTTGTGGCTGTGTCTTCTTTAAATGCTTCTTTCTATTTTAGAAGCATATATAGCTATATATATTGTATTAGCTTGATCTATCATAAGGTCAAAAAAGTAAAAAAACTTGTATGAAAAAACTACGAATAGAACTCACACTATGAGGGTTCCGTAAAGATTTAGGCACTTCTAAACATTTAAGGGTACATAATATCTCTAATTAAACTATTTACAAATATTTATTTTTCACTAGATAAATTGCCTACTATGTCTTACAGGCGTAAAAACAAACTAATTTAAAAAAAATCCATATAGAATTAGAAATCATTGATTGTTTAATTGTTATAAGACCTTCCATTATGCCGTCTTTCAAAATTGTAGGTCGACCGGAAGTACCATATAGGTTTTAATGATCAATGCGTAAGACTATTGTACGAATAAAAAAATACGCTTTGAAGGGCGATTATCTTTTTGTTGTGCGAAGCAAGAAATTTGAAATGTTATAGCAATACAAGACTATAGACCTCAGTATACGATATTAATTTCAAGTTCATATCTCAAGCCGTTTCTGAGAAAAGGGGCGTTGATAGACGAACATCCAAGTGATATAAGATCGAGAGATGGAATAGTTACGCCAGTTATCTAGCATCGAAAACTGCGAAGAACTATGACAGACTGTAAGCTTTTATGAGTACCGTAAACGATATTGCCAACTTCGATATGCTTTTCTGTGCGTTGAGAAGTTCTTTTATGAGTACTGGAAACGATATTTCCATCTTTGACATACTTTTCGGGACATTGGGAAGTTGAAATGAAATTGTAGTTTCTTTTATGAGTACCGGAAACGATATTGTCACCTTCGATATGCTTTTATGGGCGTTGAGAATTTGAATTTAATTTCTAGTTTCTTTTATGAGTACTGGAAACGATATTTCCATCTTTGACATACTTTTCGGGACATTGGGAAGTTGAACTTAAATTCTAGTTTCTTTTATGAGTACCGGACACGATATTGTCACCTTTCGATATGCTTTTCTGGGCATTGAGAAATTAAATTTAATTTCTAGTTTCTTTTTATGAGTACTGGAAACGATATTTCCATATTGCCATCTTCGATATGCTTTTCTGGGCGTTGGGAAGTTGAATTGAAATTCTAGTTTCCATTGCAGAGGTCCGAAAGTTATTTGTATACTTCATATAATAAAAGAATAATAAAATTCGAATAATGAAAATAAATTTATGAACTTCCACACGCGTTTCCACGCGCAACGATTCTCTCGCGATTAATGGTAGATTTTTGTAGTTCATAAAATAGTCTTTAAAACTTTTCAAAATAAAATCAAAATCTATGACTTGTTTACATGTCTTTAACTTGCACTATTCCTTTAACTATTTCCGTATCCATGCATGTGATTATTTATCAACAAGTTTTAGGCATGTCCTAACATATCGGTATTTTATGTAAAATATTAAATTTTGTATTTGTTTTGTTTTTTTACTTATAAGTGGTAGTTCTAGTACGCTTACGTCAGAATTAATGGAAACCTCCATTATTTTAACATTTAATAAACATTGTTCCTCTTTTTCTCTATTGCTCTATCTCGTAGTTTTGGAGTAACATACGCCATTTATGGCGTATATTATTCCAGAGACTAAAAATTAATTAGACTTTACCATGGTAGGTTCAGAAGATGTATTGTTTTGAATTTATCTCAAACGACCAAGAGGTATAAATATTTCGTTTTGACAAAAGATAGATAAATGAAGCCATGTTTATATTTTCTCGACATTTTCAAAATGCGTATAGAAATTGCTTTACGATGGTGGAAACAATAATAATGGTACGTTGGTCGGTAGAGAGTGTGCCTGGAACGCTGCGAATCTGGGTATGTGATTTGAGTATCAGCCGCAAAAAATGGTCGCGACGTGCCGCAAGCTCCTGAATCCCTCGGACGTGCCCGGGGTACTGATTGGGCGGAGATCCACGCGGTGAGGCAAATGCGGTTGGGTTTGCTAGCTTTGTTGATTTTATTTTGTTTTGTCGTTTTTTTATGTTTCTCCGCTGAAAGGGGGGTGTAAAGAGAGTATTTTTGTTTTCGATAAAACGTTCATCTATTATAGCAAAATATTTCTCAGAATGCGAGTAACCACGATGTGAAATTTTATTAATTTCTCAATGCCGTGAATTTATCAATTCTATATATCAATACTTGTAAGCCATTTCTCATAAAATTGAGGTAACCACCTTTAGTACAGCGTTGTGTTGGATTTATGTACCGACTTATGGCCATTGTTTCACGAAGGTTCCTCTTTTAGATCATAATTTGAAAGTGGCCAGTTATTCCGCTTCTCTTTAAACATATAACGTGGAATAAAATACGTTTTATGTCTTACTGTAAATGAAAATATACTGTATATTTTCTTCCTTGGTAATTCCTTCCAACGAAGAAGTCGATTGGAAGAGATTAATCTGAATGAATCAAGATTAATATTTTAATTATAATTTTATTTATCTAAAAATTGATCAAAACGATCATTTCAGAGATGCTCTTACATTTCCACTTTATACAAATGACAAAATCTACTAAACTTATTTCAATTTTGGGTTTTGAATACGTATCTGATATAGTTTTCAATAGTCCTTTCTCCGCGCACATCATTCATAGATATCTATATAATTTTCATTAGATCTACGTAATTTAGGTAACGCAAAATAGGTAACGTTTTACTATTATTCGATTTACGTGTCGCAACAATTGAACAAGTCATAAATAAGTACTTCACATGCGAGTCTCTCTCACTGCTGCAAATAGACGACTGTCATTATTGAAGATAATAATTCTTTGTATGTAAATATTGTACCCACGCCCTTATTTTCATAGATATCGGATTTATCTCTCAAATCAAATTTATCGATTTTTCTTTCTATCGAAACACGGACATCACTTGAGCGAGCCTCGAAGAAGACAAAAAACAAATTAGAAAATAAGGGATATGGCAAAATAATTTATCGCATCTACTCTTTCCAAATAATAATTAATTGTATGATCATAAACTATGCGGCAAATAATAACATCGCTATCGGTAAATAATAACATCGATGCGCTATGTTATTATGCCGTATCTTTGTAAATGAATACGCTATATTATCTATCAATAAAAAACTTAACAGTTTCTTAAGTAAGGTGGAAAAATAAAAAATAAGTTAAAGACAAAGGGAAAACCTGAAACCGTCATTTTCTATATATTTGTAAAACCTCATATCAGTCCTTAAGACTCCATCCGTCTCGGAGAACGCATGCACAAAAATTCTACCTGACATTCAGCCGTAGAACCGATACATTAAGAAATCGGAAGCTCATATCAAGACGAAGGTATACCTATCGAAAGATGTCGAGACCGTCCATGATTTTCTAGGGGTCCACCACAGTAAAAAAAACGAATTTATACAGACTGTTCCACTTTTTGTAGACAAGTCTGTATACAACTCGTATTACAAATTGAATATTTTGTTTTTAAAACACTTTAAAGTGATGGTTAAATAGCAGTCATCGGAGCACGGCATCGTTGTAACGTAGAAAGTTTTTCCTTGTTTGGAGTATATCAACTGATTTCTTCTATATATTACCATAGAAAAACATGACACAACTATTAGTAGCTTTAAAAAAAAGCACTGTATTTTATCAATTTTTTTTATTAATGTATCACAATAACACGCAATAAACGTCTCGATGAAGTTTAATGCCACAAGTACGATACTGCGCAATGTCCGTTCGTACTGCACACGCCAAGAAAGCGTGCTAAAAAAGGATGATATAGAAACTATTAAGGTTTATACGAAATAGATGATTGTTTGCTTCATCCTTTGTTTTGGAAGCATAAAAATCCTTTGTAAACTATTTACTGACGAATTTACTAGACTCCAACATTTTATTTTGAGAACTATACTCATTACAGTTTTTTTATATATGGGTATACATATATATATATATATATATATATATATATATATATATATATATATATATAAAAGAAAATAATTTAAAAAAAAACATTACAATATTTCAAGGCACTACTATACCGACAAGGGCTTATTGAAAAAGATCATCAAAAACATTGTGCGTGTACTTATGTCCTCGCGTTAGAAGTTATAATTCTTTGCCATAATACAAAACTAACTTTATGTGGCACGCAAATAATTAATGGAAATACTATAATAAAATGACTGGAATCGTGATTATAAGTACGGTTGATAAAATCTAAATTCATTCAGGTAATTAAATATTAAATAATGTATAATGCAATACGAAGCTTAGCCTCACTTAGAGAAATACACTTAAGATATATTTTATAAAACATAAATACACTATTTCTATCACTAGTACTATCAATAAATAAATCGATTTTTATTATATGGACCACCATTTAAATTTCAATTACTAAAAATATTGTTTAAAAGCACAGATATAACTTAGATTTGTATGAATATAAAAGGCATGTATATTTACAACCACCTCAGTAACCAACATGAATATAGCATCAGTCACTACAGGCATGTTTAGTGTGCAACTTCATCTTGTTGATTTTTGTTGTCATAAAATTTCACTCTCATCATTTTTTTATAACGCGCTTAAAGAAGTATAACTTCAAAAATATCAGTCTATGAAAAATCAGCACAGCAAATTTCAGTCATTGCTATTTTTATGTTTTTGACACATAAATGCAGCTTCTTGCCAAATAACTGACGCGATAAAATGACGTAATAACTTCAAAAATTCACCCCCTTCAAACGCAGCAGTATGCAAGTGACTGAAGTTGGTTTTATCGTTTGTTATCACTTTGCGAAACTTTTGATATAAGGGACACCGACGATAACATTATATAGTTTTTAGTATATCAATAATTAAAAAAAAATAATTGCAAAAAAAAAATACCTACGTTTCAGTCAACTGCATTTGTATTAATATGATATTTGCTAGTTCCGTTTAAAATAAATAACTGACCCGATAAAATTACTTAATAGGACCTTTTCTTTGCATTTTCAATTAAATGTTAAAAAATAAACAATGCGGGAATAACTGAAATGCTTTTTCCGACTTTTAATTGTAATGTCTTTGCAATTACCAATTTTAGTAGCACGATAATATTACTAAAAATTCCTTCCCCAGCCTTTTTACTTACGATACATAAAAATGCCCCAGTTTTTGTCTACCATGAAATATAAAAAATGCCCCGGATTTTGTCCACGATTAAACATAAAAAATGCCGCGGGTTTTGTCTGCAATAAAACTTAAAAAATGCCCTGGTTTTTGTCTACAATGATACATAAAAAATGTTCCGGTTTTTGTCTACAATGATACATAAAAAATGCCCCGGTTTTTGTCTACAATGATACATAAAAAATGCCCCGGTTTTTATCTACAATGATACATAAAAAATGCCCCGGTTTTTGTCTACAATGATACATAAAAATGCTCCGGTTTTTGTCTACAATGATACATAAAAAATGCCTCGGTTTTTGTCTACAATGATATATAAAAAAATGTCCCGGTTTTTGTCTACAACGATACATAAAAAATGCCCCGGTTTTTGTCTACAATGAAACATAAAAAATGCCCCGGTTTTTGTCTACAATGTCAAATCACGCCTCCTCCAGGTACAAAATAGTGCGTTGAACTACTGTAACGCACACCTGCCGTGGGTGATCTTATCGCGCGACGACAGTAGTTTGCTGACAAACAGCGTCATCTATTTTGAAATTCACCTGTCGGCCTTGCCGGGAGTTCCGCCTGAGGTCACCGTCGCAGTGTGGGCGTGTAAACAGCGCAGCGGTTGCCGCAGGTTGCGGTGCACGCGACACGCGGATGTGTCATCGCGCTATCCGTTTCGACATCTGTGCGACGGTGTGGTGTCAGTGTGTTGGTCGCACTTTATGTTACCGTTGTTGATAACGTACACTGTAACGCCTGTATGCACCACACATGGACCACTCAGGACTCTCAGTCGGGTTTAATGACAGTTAAAAAGGTATTTTGCATGGATACTTTAGGAATTGGACCATGCAATATGGTATGCTCGATAAATTTGACTCTTGTTTCGACTCGACTGGCAGTTAATGAGAAACAGAAATACATTTGTAATTGTCAGTAAGTCCGACTGAATGCTTGACCGTATGTGGTGCATATGGGCGTTAAACGAGGGACAAACCGCATACTGATTTCTCGAGCGAAGCCAAGAGAAATCGCGGTACGTGCTCTTTTGTACAGAAAGCCTTTGCAAAGAAGTCTGTTTCTTGGATTTAGCTGCAACTTTGAAATTAGTGCAGCTAGGATGATATTTCAATTGTTTTGAGCTGGTCTCGTAAATGTATTCCGTTATTCCAGCTCGAGAGTTGGCCAAATAGAAACAAACGAAGGACTACATAGTTGTATTGTTAGAGTGGAGTGGACAAAAACGTCGCAAAACCTTATATTGACAGTTTGACATTTGAAAACGTCTGGGGACGTTTTCTGCGGTTCTGTAATCAAGCTATTGGCAGATGTTAAAATTTTCACGTAATTAACACAAAATTCGAATAAATTAAAAAAGTGAAGAGTACAAAATAAATTTATTATTATTTTATCGATTTTCCAAGATAGTCGTTGGTGCAGCGGTAAAGTGCTGATCTCCGAATGCGGAATTGCTGAGTTCACATCTTGGAATGAAATTGTCCATCTGATCTTTTTTTTGGCATAAAGTACTACGTAAAAATCTTTCATTCTAAATTGTGATATTAACAAAACCAAAGCACTTTTTTCTTTTGAAACCGTTTTTTAGGCATTCTATACATCCTTAATAATTAGATAAATTGAATGAAATAGTTTTTCTTATCTTATTTGATATTATTTTCTTCTGGAAATTAATGTGTAATAAGTATAGGTAATTTCGTTAGGCATTTTCTCTCAAAGGGTTTGCAAGTGGCACTCAGAAAATGTCGTGGTTCTTTATCAAAATAATACGTTTCCACCCGGGAGTCGATATTGATCTTTAACAGGCTTATATTAGCTTCACTTATATGTATGTATGATGTAACGGAATCTGCCAATTAAATTTTCACCCACTTCTAAATAATTTAAAATTTTACACACGTGTCAAGATCAGATTACAATACAATCATTTAAAAAGGTGATTGACCAAAAAATTAGATTTAATATAAAAAAGTGCGTGGTGTTTGATTTCAATTGTCGTTAATGGCACCCCACGTTTTTTACATTTTTCACATGATTGACAAGTTAACTTTTTTGTCAATCATTTTATTCTTATTTTAAGCTTATTGAAAAAATTAAGTTGTACCGAGTTGTAAGACATCTTTTTACTCTTGGCCAAAATCTTTATATTTTTAGATTGTTGTTTATTTTTTAATACACATTGCTACGTAAGCGTATTTTTTAGTTTTTTAAACTATAATTTTCTTTTTTATAAGTCTATGATAAACGTTTCAAATATACTATTTTATGTTTGCTTTTTGCGGCTCGTGTTTAACCGCGCGTCCGACCATTTTGTTACCGCGAGCCGAACATCTCGCTCTGCTCTGTGTATGCATGCAATACAGTTGACCCGCGGTTATCCGACAAACGTTTTGCAAGGCGGTGTCGGATGATCGAATTTGTCGGACTTCAGAGTACTGCCACTGAACCCTTGTAGTCCGGAACTTTTTTGAAAAGGAGTACCTTGTAATCCGACAAATTGCTTTGTATGTACTGTTGTAGGCATGTCGGATTATAGGATGTGCCGATTAGACAGGGGTCGGATTACTGCGGGTCAACTGTAATATACTTTGATGACGATCACTTCGAAACTCTTAGTAGTAAACTCTAAATATACCATATGTTTTTGAACATTATGAAATGTTTATTTTATGAAATAGAAATATTTAAAACGCATGCACTGTTTTAGAGATTATAAATTTTCGTCTTTCAGCGAAAGACTAGTTTGCACAATTTTTTTGTCAAAAATGCTTTTTAAGTGTTATATTGACTTTTTGTAGCAAAGGTTAAGCCCTGCATTTGTTTTATATACCGAAATCGTATACTTCTTGTGGTTGCGTTAGCGTTATCTGATTCAAAAAATCGTCTCACGTAACAACTTCCATAGATATTTAATCCACCTTTTGCTCCATTGCCCAGTTCCTGAGTGAGATTTAAGTGAAGTTATAAGAATAAAAACCTGTCAAGGACGACTAGAACTCATACCGTACTCTTTTAAGCACTTATAAACATTTAACTGTCCATGGTATTTCTAATTAAACTATTTACAAACGTGCATTTTTGCCTCCCAGCATAAATATATTGCCTATTGTGTCTTTCACAGGCTTAAAAACAAACTAATTATATTTGGCGTCAATTTTGTGGAAATTCATTATTCATAATTAAATGAAACTACGTGATGTAGTATTATTTCTACTTTCTTTAAGCACTTATAAACATTTAACTGTTCATGGTATTTCTAATTAAACTATTTATAAACGTACATTTTTGCCCCCAACATAAATATATTGCCTATTGTGTCTTTCACAGGCTTAAAAACAAACGAATTATATTTGGCGTCAATTTTGTGGAAATTCATTATTCATAATTAAATGAAACTACGTGATGTAGTATTATTTCTACTTTCTTTAAGTTCTTTACCACGACCTGGGTTTCGTTGTATTACAACATCTTGATTGATAATTGTGAAACTAATTATGATTCTATATAGAATTAGAAATTATTGATTTTTAGATTTTTTCTCTTTTGTGCTATAAATATACGTCCCATAACGTTGACTTTCAAGATTATAGATCGACCGGAAGTACCTTATAGGTTTTGATGATCATTGAGTAAGTTATTATATTAATAAAAAATACGTTCTAAAGGACCATATCTTGCATGAACCAATAAAACTAAACATTTTTACAGCAACATAAGGCTACAGGCCATGTCCATAACTCAAATAGTGATCGATTTAAATGCGTTCGTATAGAAATGAAGACAGATTAACGGGCAGGTAAATTTTTTTACACTTTTGATTCGTTTTAGCAATAGAATATACAAATAGAAAAAGTATTTATAGAATATACAATAGAAAAAGTATTTGAAAGCTTAAATTTCGAAAATCATGGACAGGCATTTCGATTTTATTTATCTATATTGATTTCCAACTACGATGGAATAAGCACTTTAACGAACCCGCTATATTGCATATTCGTGTTTATACGAATATTCTTACTTTTAAAGAATTCATCGACGCAGCACGTTATTGGGCAGTGGTTAGTTTTTCCATGTGATACGTGTTCTATTCCAAGAGTAGATATAGTCGACTAATAATTTCGATGTAATTATTATTCGTTGAAATTATGTTGCACGCAGATGAATCGGTGGTTTCTTTGGATCCCAGATTGCGTGCAGACACAGACACAGGATACTTTACAGTTTAAGTATCGCATATAAACCTTGTTTACGACCCTCGTTCATTATCGCGTTACATGGTATATGACGTAGTAATAACACAAAATGACTATTATAATAAAAACTTTTACAGTTCCCACGTAGCGTAACGGAAACAGTCAAGCGAATAATGTTACCAAGGTAATTCTTAAATCTAAAAGTGGGTCGTATATGCACCCTATAAGGAATTTTATGACGGTGCGTTTATGTATTAGAAACCTTGGCATTATAGCGAGTGACAGGCAAAAAAGAAGCGGATTTGGGTCAAGTTAGCCGCCATTCGATGTCGCTAAATCTCAGTTCGGTGATTAAGCCGCGTCCATGGCGTAATGCTGAGTTGGTGACAACAAAACAAGAAACAAATGGTGCCTTGTGTACGAAAGTGTCAGGATGAATTTTAAAATGTTATTGCTAATTCAACCGTCAGATAATGGTTACTGTACAAGTTTAATTCATCACTAAGGGTTTACGACGGTTACGTTCTAATGCTTTCTTGACGAAGGTTATGTTTTGTCGATGCAATGGTCGTGTTTTATAACCGATTTTCAATTATATCATTTATAATTTGTATTGTTTGAGAAATGAATATGAACTGTGTAAAATTGTATTTCGTTTCATTAGAAAGAATACACTTAATTTTTATTACAATCTTACTTTTGGTCTTTTTTAATGATTTATACTGAAAAATATTAAATAAAAATATAATAGTCACCCTAGCTATCGTGCTAGTGTGATTATTTCGCACTTTTCCTTTGTGACAATTTAATGTTGAATGAAAAACTTTTGCCTTCGATCTAGTGAATAAGTTAATTTAAGAATTAATTAATGGACTTATTTAGGAATTTTCTATTTGTATTTTCGTGTTAAATTTTTTTTTTATTTCTACGGTTATTGATATTATTTTCAAGTGTTATTCTGAATCGTTTACATTTTAAAAGTACGCGCCGGTGAAATTATGTGCAAGTTGTAATTCTATCCGACCTAGAAATACCTTTTCGGTTATGAGGTATATTTCACTTAGGGTTTGCATCTGCTTACTACCAGGCTACACACCATACAGGCTGATGAGAGAGATTTAATGTTAGTGATATATATGACAATGGAGTCTGATGAAAGTCAATTTATTCTCCTTTATGGGACTCTCATGTATCACAAAACGAGGTACCAACATATAAGTGCAATGTGGCGCTGCATTAAAGTCAATTTGTTCTCTTTTATGGGGGCTCTCATGTAAAACAAAACGAGGTGCCGATATATAAGTGCAATGTGGCGCTACATTAAAGCCAATTTATTCTCCTTTATGGGGGCTCTCATGTATCACAAAACGAGGTACCAATATAGAAGTGCAATGTGGCGCTGCATTAAAGTCAATTTGCTCTCTTTTTATGGGGGCTCGCATGTAAAACAAAACGAGGTGCCGATATATAAGTGCAATGTGGCGCTGCATTAAAGCCAATTTATTCTCCTTTATGGGGGCTCTAATGTATCACAAAACGGGGTGCCAGCATATAAGTGCAATATGGCACTGCATTAAAGTCAATTTATTCTCCTTTATGGGGGCTCTCATGTATCACAAAACGAGGTACCAACATATAAGTGCAATGTGGCGCTGCATTAAAGTCAATTTGCTCTCTTTTATGGGGGCTCTCATGTAAAACAAAACGAGGTGCCGATATATAAGTGCAATGTGGCGCTGCATTAAAGCCAATTTATTCTCCTTTATGGGGGCTCTAATGTATCACAAAACGAGGTGCCAACATATAAGTGCAACGCGGCGCTGCGTTAAAGCTAATTTATTCTCCTTTATGGGATGACTTTCTCAAGACTTTGTATTCAAGATTCCGCCTCACAGTATATTGTCAAAATATGTACCGATGTTGTATTGTCAAAAAGTTGGATTTATTTTTAAGATGCGAACGCCTGTTCAGTATGTTACGCTTAGAACACGAAAGGTGATCGAAAAAATATGCCTGTCGTTATAAAAACAAAATGTATTCTTTTAAGTTGGTATCTTTTAGAATATAAAAAATATATTTTTCGTTGACAATCGGGAAAGAGCAAAACAAATTAAATACGACTTGTAACCGTAATACAAAAAAGAAAGGTTATCTTTATAAAGCCGCATAATTTATACAAAAATTAAAATTTAATGAAATATATAATACCTTTTTAAAAACTGTTACAAAAAATGATCATTACCGTCTGTTTTATTTTAATACTAGCTGTGTCCCACGGTTTCACTCGCGTAAAATTACGGTTTCACTGTCGAAACTATTATTACTATTATTATTATTATTACTGCAAACTAATGGATGTCGTCTACATTACCAATATCGAAATGTTATCAAGTTAAAGGTTTTGTTTAATCTAATATCTATATAAAAATTGCATAAAAAATCCCATATGTTGCTCGCGGATCTAAGCTATTATCATACCAAATTTCATCCGAATCCGTCTAGTGGATTTCGCGTGATTGACGAACAAATTAACATACAGACAGATAGACGGTCAGACAAAAATTTTAACAACAGGTTTCTGGCTTCTGTACACTAAATCGATCATTCTTTTTGAAATATTTTCTATGTACCGAATTCACTCTGTTACAATTTTATGATATGTATAGATGTAGTCATTGCCTAAATTAATTAAACGTAAACTACTGACAGCAAATGTCAATACATACTTTCCATTTTGTCGAAAATTAAAGTTTTTTTCGCTCTTTTCGAGCTTTAAGCGCCTTTTTTCCATGAATCTGTTGCGCCTGCGAATTTCAGGGGCCAATATGTTACGTCTGTGTATGGAGAATACACTGAGTCATAATCTGCACTTTGTTTCATCTTGTTTGTTCAAATAGTTCTGTAGAAGTAGCATTTACAAGTTATGATGAAAAATAACTTGACTTAATAAAAAATTGTGCGTGTCAGCTCCGACGCGCGGCTGGAGTTTATTCCTTAAGTACGATTGTCTTGGAGTGTATTTTATACAATTTATAACTTTATATAAATTGTTACCTTATATTTTAATTTTTTTTTTAAATATAAGGTAACAATTTGTATAAATATCAATATCATTAAATGTAAATGGAAAATTCTTTAATAAAAAATGCTGACAATATAATTATTTTCAAGTAAAACACAAATGAACAAGATCAAATTTATACAATAAAATTAAAAACATTTAGTAACGTCAGACTAAGAAGTTAAAATTAAAAGAGACTTTTTAATCTTGTATGATAGAAGACACATAATGACATTTAATAATTAACATCTTGATATAAGCGAACGATAGATACTATGGGTGTCACACTCATTGCAATTACGCCATAAGAAAAAGCCAAATAAACGTATTGATATGTCACTCTAAAGATGCGCAGAAACGTTGCGCAGAGAGGCCACTTAACGGTTACACTGTTTATCACTCTGAACTTCGTACGCTTTGAACTTCTGATTTTACTCCTCATAAAACTTTATACCGGGCGCTATATGTGAAAATCGACTCTTAGGAGTAAGTTCCAAACAACAAGATTCCTTATTTGTCTTACTTACGATATAAATAAAACTTTTAATGGGCGTATTTTTTTATTTATCTCTGTTTAAGAGTGTTATTCTTGCAACTTCTGGGCCTAACACTATATGGAGTTTTGTCGATCTCTTTGAAATGATTACTACAAAGACTGCTATGCCTACAAAGGCATTTGCGTCTTTCCTGAAAACAATCTAGTTTTGTATCGAAACCCACGTTCGCTTAGTAATTAATGGTTATTTCATTTAGTGAATTGTAATTCGTTAACTGTCGTCCTGTCGCGCGTTGACACGAAAACAGCTCGTCGTGTAAATATGTTGATCCGTAGTCACTGTCGTCGCTACGCCTCTGCCAAGTAATGTTAGCGTAGGCGGGCGGCGCGCGTACGCGGGCGTGTTTTATTTAGTACGCGGCTGTTTATCCGTAGCGGAGTGTTGACTGATACACTTGTACGTGTAATGTATGTAGGTATATTCGGCTGGTGTAAATAATATATTCTTCCAGCATTGTTATTCAGTTGAGATTATTTTTGACTTGCGGTTATAGTAGGACAAAATCTACAATTTAGACGTTAGGCCATTGTAGCTTATATTTTTATAATTATTAAAATGACATTAAGCCTCCTCGGTTTTGCGTTACAAACGCATTGGATATTTTTATAAAATATAATATATCGGTCACGAGCAAATTTTTCTGGAAACTTGAATATGTACACGTCGTCTCACTTTAGTTTTATTATTCGCCATATATCCCAGTATATATATATATATATATATATATATATATATATATATATATATATATGTGTGTGTGTGTGTGTGTGTATATATATATATATATATATATATATATATATATATATATATATATATATATATAGCATAAACTTAAAACTTATTCAAAAGAACCTACGAAGGATTAATGGTTAATCGTTTAAGGTTTAAGGTCTTTATACCGGTTAGAAAATTTTCGCAGTTTAGTCTCAAATTGATACAAACCTTTTTTAATGTTTTGAAACCCAGAAAAAAACGGAACTGGCGTATTCGTCTGTCAGCGACGGTTTTTTCAGAAACTGCTTGAGGTTGAAACTTCAAATTTGGTATAATTATAACGCACTTTATATAAATAATATGAATAGCTAATATTCATATGGAAATTTTAGGCGGAAAAATTAAGCATCGAAAAAAATATTTAAAATTTCCATATACATAGTGTAAGGGTATCTTTTGAAAGGGCATTTATAAGAATCTCAAAAACATAATAATAATTTTTCATAATTTTAGGTACCCTCAGAGATATGTTGAAAAATATGAAACAAAATATCAGCCTCCCCGCCCTATTTCCGACACTAAAGAATTTTTAGATTCTAAATGTCATATTTTTTTTAAATATATACATATTAAAAAAATTGACATTTAGAATCACCGCTATAATTATACGCCCCTGAATAGAGGGCATTATATTTTCTTTGTGAATATAGAGGGTATTCTATAATTTTACGCCCGTGAATATAGAGGGCATTATATTTTCTTTGTTAATATAGAGGGTATTCTATGATTATACGACCTTTAATATAGAGGGCATTATATTTTCTTTGTGAATATAGAGGGTATTCTATAATTATACGACCTTGAATATAGAGGGCATTATATTTTCTTTGTGAATATAGAGGGTATTCTATAATTATACGACCTTGAATATAGAGGGCATTATATTTTCTTTGTGAAAAATTTGTAATTGTAAATAATTGATTAGAAACTAGTGGTCGAAATTCGACCGTAATTCATAAAATGTTTACGTTTAAACGTTATTGAGTTTATTTCATCAATGAGTATACCTTTATAATCAGAAACTGAAATTCCGAAATAAAATTACGAAACAGGATTTAATTGAAATAATAAAATGTAATTACCTTACTACACACTTAGTTGATAATACTAATAGATAGGCGAGAGTAACTGAATTCAATTTGCTGCTGCAAAATTTTCCTTTTGCAACAGGTGGATGTTAGCAAACTGAATTTCACTGATACATAAAACAGATATCTATTTTACAAAATATAAAATAACAAAAATGCGTTTGAATTTTTGTCTTGACATACACTCTACAGACTATTGAAGAGGGAACATTTGAAATCGCATAACATTCACAGCTCGAAACTGATTCAGTCAATATGACATTTTAAAATTCTTTGGTGACAATCTCTACTCTGTGCGATCGTTTAACCACAGTCTGTGACAGTATGAATGTAAACAATGAATCTTTTAAAGTAATTGTAACATATATATATATATATATATATATATATATATATATATATATATAAATTTTAGCTTTCTGCACTCCTTCTCCATATAAACTTTAACTATGCTATATCTCCGTGCACGCAGTGTGCTTAAAAAAGTGTTTAATATATAGACATATTATGTTATATATAAATTTTAGCTTTCTGCACTCCTTCTCCATATAAACTTTAACTATGCCAAATATCACACTCCTCAGTGCGCGCAATATGCTTAAAGAGGGGTATAAAGTTTTTTCTTCATATTTCATATAATATAATATATAATTTTTAGCTTTCTGCACTCCTTCTTCATATATACTTTAACTATTAAATGTTTATAAATGCGTAAATATGTGTGGTCCTCGTAGTGCGAGTTTTACATGTACTTGACAGACACTTTTTTAAAGACCGTATTGTTTAATGACGGTATTGTTTATAGATCGTATTGTTCAATGACGGTATTGTTTAAAGACCGTATTGTTCAATGTTAAATTTTTAACTAGACTTGGGTGAAACCAATCTTTAAAAAGCCTCGTCTAATTATACTGGTACTAACAGCATAATTTTACAACAGCTTCGTGTTTAATTTGTTTTAGGCTGGGAACTTAGTACTTGAGTATTTAGATTTTACGGTGTATTATTTATAAGCCAACTCATCTACCCATCATCTATGTTAGCTCGCTGAAGAGTACGTGGCAATGGTTAAAAAATAAACGCAGATTATGTCTTCATAATAAATGGTACATTCAAATCGTCTGAATAGTTACTGGATATATGAGATTAAATCTTACAATAAAATAAACTGCTTGAATATTGCCTTTTAAATGCGTCTGAAAAGAAATATATTCATGATGGAACTCTAAATCGTTCTCTCTATAGTCCAATTTCTTCGCTTTGTTTTAGTCTAGTAAATTGTGATGTTGATCCAACCACGTCCCACTGGGTCTTTCACGCCTTAACATCCAAGTCGCTTAGTCTTCACCGAACGTTCTCTATTTGCCCACTGTAGATATAAACATTTTCCTCACGTTCTAAAGAAGTAGATGTTCTGTTTAATCTGTGGGGCTTTCGACCTCGACCGCGCCCTCGGGTTGAAGGGCCTCCTGTTCCGGTCTCTGAGATTTGATCGTCTACGAGCTTTTGACGCGAGCCGCCTTTAGAGTTCACCGACACCGCTCATCTCACCCTCTCTCGACATAATTATTGCGCTAATATTTACCGAGTACCCTTCGGATGTCTGAACGGTTTAGTATGTTTACACGCGTCATAAAGTTCGCTTCGGTGCCATATTGAATTTTTTGTTGCTAACTGATTTGCCCGCCCCAATTTTGGTGTGAAAGTGGGAAGATGAACATTTTTTTAATTTATTCTCTTACAATTTTTGTCGGTTTGTAAAGTATTTCCTCGCGCATCAGATCGTTTATTTGTTCCGTAAATTTTACGAAACCCATATCTTAGAAATTTTTGCAAAATAGAAGGATTTTTTTGAATTTTGTTTCGTTGGGCAATGTTAAAGAATTTACAAATCATTCGTGCACCTTTAATATGTCTCAATACGAGGCGTAGAGACGTTCATCTATCGAGCGACTCGATATCGGTGTTCCCTTAAAATATCGATTGTTATTTAAAGGATTGGATAAATTATAAGCGTCTGATCAAGGCCGGTATAATCACCGCCGAATACAAACGTATTCGGCTCTCGAATTGATATAAATAAATATGTAAAGGTACTTTGTAATTTATAATGATTACTTTCCAATAAAAATGGTAAATTAGGTTATAATAACTGTAATTAACGTAGTAATAGGGTATTTGACTGATGTCGATACTTTTTGTAAAAATGGTTTAAAATTGCCTACTCTAGGTTTAAAAAAACCTTGTGATGAAAAAAATAATGCATATAACAAACAATTAATCGAAATTTCTAAATATATACAATAAAAGTATAAATTTTTGTTCATTAAATTGAAGAGTTATTATGAATATAGTGTTTCCACACAAAAAAATGAAAAAAATTATAATATGCGATATGTAACTTAAACGCAATATTTAACGAGATACTAAAAATATTTAAGTTATAATGAATGCACAATTAAATGAAACTACGTGATGTAGTATTATTTCTGCTTTCTTTAGTTTCTTTACCACGACCTAGGTTTCGTTGTATTACAACATCTTCAGGTTGGATATTAGCAAAGATCAGTCTCAATCTTTGCTAATATCCACCTGAAGATGTTGTAATACAACGAAACCTAGGTCGTGGTAAAGAAATTAAAGAAAGTAGAAATAATACTACATCACGCAGTTTCATTTAATTGTGAATAATGAATTTCTACAAAATTAACGCCAAATATATTCAATATTATAATGAATGCTAAATAACTGGCCAGTGACGTCATAAGCCAGTTGTATTTTGTATGGAACGTTTTCGCGGGAATCGTAGTTCGTCAGTTTTTAAGTCGTTATAACATTGTGTTGAAAAGTCCTAGGTAAGATATATTTATTTTAATCGCTTTTAATGTTATTACTTATTCGATTTTAATAATAAAAAAGAATATAGTCAAATACCCTATTGTATAAAGCGAATAGTTTTGTTTTTAGACACAAAAACAGCTTTTTCGATTGACCTGAAATTTGCACCGTCAGCTTACAGAGTCCAGATATATGTAGAGTATACTGGTATTAATTGGTACAGCAAGATTTTTTTTTAATTCTTCTTAAAAATATAAGATGAAAATAATCTATAAGCTTTTTTGATATAGGACTTTCATTTTTAATTTATTTTTCAATGATCACATTTTTTCCATCAGAAATTACATTTAAACTTTCCATTTTCAAAACAAGACCTTCACGAAAAACAGTAGGAAAAAATGTTAGCTGTCATGGGACGCCTAACAGATGTGGAATATCTAATTTTCTTTTGTATTTTGTATTACAGTATGTTTAGAACTTTGTACGTTCGATAAGAAAATTTGTAGACACCGATATAAACGAGTTGTAAGCGTTAATAAATAAGAAATAATGTTGATACATTAACACACACGTAAAGTGACGTCTGTATAGTGTACTAGAAAGGAAAGCGTACAGAATAGAAAGGAAACCTTACAGCCGACAAGACGCGAAGCTGGCCGAAATAAGTCGGAAAGAGCCGACAAGACGCGATGCTAGTCGAAATAAGTCGGAAAGAGCCGACAAGACGCAAGATGCTAGCCGAAAGACGAAACGCGACAACCCCCATCCACATGCGCCCTTAGAATCTTAACCTCAAAAAATTAATTGGCAGAATAATACATTTTTGTTTCTGCGAAATAATACTCTTATCCTTCACTACTCAAGGCCGAATAAGGTGTTCCATGTGTCGCGTTGTACATAGCTTTAATAACGCCGCGCATCGCCAGATGTGCGTGGACTGCAGGACGGTTAATATTGCATTCAAATTTAAATGGAGTGTCTCGGGAACGGGATGAGACATAAAGAAATTTTATTTATTATAACCATCTTATTTTATATATATATATATATATATATATATATATATATATATATATATATATACACACGTAGTGATATACGTAAACTACTATAGGTATACTAAACAAATTAAGATAGAATAAAATACTGCCAAATTTACAAACTGAAAATAAAATCGACTCGATCGAGATTTGCAAATGTAAATTTTGGATAAACCGTAACTGACATACAGGATGTTGGATTCTAGTGTAATAAATATATAACTAAGAAGTTTATTTCAACTAAACTAGTACATTTATAATTAGAAATATATTAAAATACATTTTTACAACCAATCGTCATAATGATATAATAGATATTTTCGACATAATTCGGTAATGCAGCTCCACGTCTGCTGACGCCCCACTTCGCGATCTCGGGTCGAAATGTTGAAAGACGACAAGGAGAGTGAAAAATTACGTGTGACGTTAGATGACGCAGATGGGCATGACAGACAAGTTATATAAAGATTTCCGCAACTGTGTCGCGTTTATTTATGTACGTATCGATTTGTACATAAATAAACGCGACACAGTTCGTATTTTTGACAAATTGCCAATTTCATTCAATATTTTCATAATTTTGACAATGGGCTCGAGAGTATAATCTTTTTGCCATTGTTGTTTTTTAGTGTTTTCATAATTGAATAATTTACATTGATAATATCGTAATTATCTTTTTTCTCTCGTAAAGAAAATGAACTGCGCCATCTGTTGTCTGTAGTTCAAATTTCAACAGTCGTTTCTATGAAAAAGCGTAATAAAAATATTTGCATAAACTGACCGATAGACGGCGCTAGGATAGTGTCATAGGTCGGAGAAACTCGGATCGGAGTATTAGTATTTTATCTACCAATACAAAAGAACAAAAAACAAATTGATGATAATATTTTGACATGTAAAATAAAATAATATTTCAATAAATAAAATTTCTAAAAATATTTATTTCTAGAACGATCTCTCGTGTGATGAATCTGAAATTATATCTTAGGGCTTATTAAAATAGAACGTATGAAGAGACACCTATGTATAATAAAGGAAACTTAGTGACTTAACAGTTATTATCATAACTGAAAATTTTACATTAAGGTACCGTTAAATATACTTTGGATTCATTCAAATATTTACGTTGTTGTACTTCGCCATAGTGAATGCGACGGCGGCAAAGTGCGTTTCACTTATCTGAAGGTCGCCAGGGCTCATTGTGCGTCCACTATTTATATGTTAATTGTAAGCTGTTCCCAGAAGGTAGTGACTTTATTATTCCCTGAAGGTTTAGCGATTACTGGAGCTTTGTTCCGTATGTGTGTTTTTAGGGTTTTTATAAACCATCCTTATAATGTTAATCTATACATACTTGAATATATTTGGCGTTAATTTTGTAGAAATTCATTATTCACAATTAAATGAAACTACGTGATGTAGTATTATTTCTACTTTCTTTAATTTCTTTACCACGACCTAGGTTTCGTTGTATTACAACATCAACAAATATCCCACCTGAAGATATCATTTAACTATGAAAATTTTGAAATGTTTGATATCATTTAACTATGAAAATCTGAATTTCATTTAACTATACATACTTGTAAATAAAAATGCAGTGTGTTGATTTTAATCCGATTTGAGCTGATATATTTATCGTATTACGAAACGTATTAAAAACAATTATTTTTAGAAATTTTATCTGTCGAAACACTATTTTTTCTATCATTCATTACGTGTCAAAATATTATCATTAATTTGTTTTTTGTATATGTAAATGAAACACTTGAGGGGATCTCATAGCGTTTCACCGACATATGACACTATCCTAGCGCCGCCTATTGGTTAGTTTGTGTTAATATTTTTATGATGTTGATTCATTAAAATGCGTGTTGAAATTTGAACTCATAGATCCAAAAATGGCGCTCTTCATTTTCTTCTTAATCTAATATCCTGACGTAATATAAATTGTTATAAATAAATTATGAATAACATTCATATTTAATTACAAGAACGTATAAGTAAAGTTTATATCGTATATAATCAATCATAATATTATTATTGAACATATTTAACACAGTGTTGAAAATACAGAAATTTCACTTCAGCCCATTAGGTTTCCATTAATGTTTAATTTTCTTTGTTATATTTTTATTACGATTATTTTTCTCTTTTCCCTCTTAAGGCCATAAGATTAATCAGAGTTTAAAACAACTGTTAACAAATCTCAGTTTAAAATTGAATCTTTCCTTTATTTTTAATTAGTCATCAATAATACTACAATAATCTTCCTTTAGTTAAACTTAGTTAACTTCATTTGTAGCTTGTAACACTGAGATTTTTTTTGACTAAGTGCTTTTTTATATTGACATATAGCGAAAGGATTTTTTTTGCAAATGGGTCTGTTTTTAACTTTACAATGTCGGTATTACAAAAGAGAATGCCGAATCTTATTGAAAGTAGGAAGGAAATTTTAACACAGTTGGTTTTCGTCATTCCAAAAGTTAATACGATTAATCCGCTCTCTAACGGTATGGGGGGCGAGGGTAGTTATTGTTAAGGCCATTCTGCAATAATATAATCTTCATCATAATTGCTACTAGCTTTTTCCATTTTGTTTTGATTAATAATGTAAACCTACTGACTAATTATGTAACTCTATTAATATTATAACCTATTAATATTGTAAAGAATTTTCTAAATAACGACTGAAATATTGACTACTGAATAACGTTCGGTAGATTGACAGAAACAAACTATTGATAGCCAGACGGCCATATTACCACAGTTTATCTACGAAGAGTAGTTTAAACCACCAATTCAAAATAATCTATAGTTAACTAAAAATGTAAACTTACTGACTAATAATGTAAGTCTATTAATGTTATATCTTATTAATATTGTAAAGAATTTTCTAAATAACGACTGAAATAATGACTACTGAATGACGTTCGGTAGATTGACAGAAACAAACCGTTGAAACTAGGCGGCCATATTACCGCAGTTTATCTACGAAGAGAAGTTTAAACCACCTACTTCAAAATAGTTATAGTTAACTAATAATGTAAACTTACTGACTGATATTGTTATAACCTATTAATATTGTGAAGAATTTTCTAAATAACGACTGAAATAATGACTATTAAATGACGTTCAGTAGAATAACTGAAATATAAACCGTTGATAGCTGGACGGTCCTGTTACCGCAGTTTATCTACGAAGAGAAGTTTAAACCACCCTATTCAAAATAATATATAGTTTAAACTTTCACCGAAGTTAAAACGTCAGGGTTTTTATGAACCATCCTTGTAATATTAATTTATACATACTTATAAATAAAATTGCAGCGTGGTGATTTTAACCGATTTGAGCTGATATATTTAACCTGGTACGATACCAACTAAAAACTGTTATTTTTAGAAATTTTGCCTGTCGAAACAACATTTTTTTGTCATTGCTTACGTGTCAAATTATTTTGTTCAATTTGTTTTTTGGTCGTTTGTATACGTAGATGAAACACTTGAGAGAATACCATAGCGTTTCACCGATATATGACACTATCCTAGCGCCGTCTATTTGGTTACTTTATGTTAATATTTGTATAATGCTGGTTCATTGAATATAGCTAAATCGTCGTTTAAGTGGTTTACACTTTGAATAATTTTACGGGCCTTAATTGTAATCAGATTATATAACGTTATTTATGGTTTGATACGAAAAAATTAAAGCATAATTAAGTTACAAAATTTTGTTTATGTGCCAAAAACGTATACGAAATTAATCGTAAGCAAGAGTATTTTGTTTTTTTCTCTAGTGATGTATTCAGGGACATTAGCGCTCGCTCGTGTATATTCGTATTCAGGCACATTAGCGCCCGTATAGTAAAAGCAATAAGAGCGAAATAATAAATTCTTTCCTCAAAAAGTAATAGCCGATCGGTCTTCACGCCCGCATGTGTACATATGTGTACATAGCACCGAGGTATCCATATGTGTACATAGACACCGACGACATCGTAACCTACATTGCAGGCACGCGACGGGAAGGTCTAAAACAATTTATCCGCGGGCGCGGGGAGTGCGAAATTAGAATTGATGGCGCCCGCTTAAGCGCAAAGAGCATAAATTCTAATATTCGAGAGATCAGCCGCCGAACGGCGGAGCCGCTTTATCTGCGGGAGCGAAATGTCACTTCTGTGTACGGACGGACGAACGGGAGCGAAGTATGGCCTTATTATAGCCGCGAGCAAAGTCGCCGAGGAAACGGGCGACTCTATCGATTTGCTTTCGCTTTCGTCGAACGTGCGACGTTCGGGTGTCAGTTTTGAATATTTGTTGAAAGTTCTGATGAAACTTTGGCGGTCGATCGGGCATGTTGTTAAAATTGTAGCGGAAATGTCGTCCTCCTTACAATCGTGAATCTCTAGTTTAATAGAAATTACAAAATGTATTGGAGACATGGAAATAACCCAATCGCATTATTGGTTTCTTTAATTGATTTGTTGGTTTTAGGACTTTTATACTTTTACTAGTTTTATTATGTCATTTGTGTTATTTGACGTTATCCGCAGGTTTTATACAATATACTATTACATACGTTCTACACAGCTACACACTTCTATCAATGAGAGAATGCCATAGCGTTTCACCGACATGTGGCACTATCCTAGCGCCATCTATTGGTTACTTTATATAAGTATCTATTGGTTACTTTTTAATAATAATATTTTTATAATGTGTGTTGAAATGTGAACTTACAAACCCTTAAATGGCGCTGTTCATTTTCTTTTTAATTTAATATTCTGACGTAATATAAATTGTTATTTATAAATTATAAATAACCTTCAAATTTCATTACAAGGACGTAAGTAAAGTTTATCGGATTGCGATCCGCAGGCATAAAACGATTGCAGTTTTTAATGATTAAATTAAAAAGAATTTATTAAATTGAATCTCTTCACGAGTTATAAGCAAAGACAATAACATTAACCATAATACCAACTATCAAAAGAAAATATCACAGCAACATAAACACATGACGAGCATCTTTAGAGCGTAGCAACCAATAAATATGATATGTTCGACGTAATAGTCATCAAATTGAATCTTGAACAAACACCTCCCAACATTCTCAAACTGTTATTCGCGGCCAAAGAAGAATACTTCGAATATATCTTAATTAAAAGTGAAATACGTTTTTGTACAGTTAGCGCAAAGTTAAAACAAATAATATTACGTATGGAATTTTTGTAAAAATATTATAATCGGTGACGTCTGTTTAATTTCATTTTTATTAATTATTAAATATTCACGTATTTCGGAATTAAATAGAGCTTAACTGAAAGAAAAATTTTAATTAGTTCTATATATTTCCACATGCTTTTATCTGTTTAGTATAATATATATTTTATAAGAATTTAAAGCGAAATAAGCACATATTTTGGAATTAAATGGAGTTTAACTGAAAGTAAATTTTAAATTAGTTCTATATATTTCCACACACTTTTATCTGTTAAGTATAATATATATTTTACAAGTTTTTAAAGCGAAATAAGCACATATTTTGGAATTAAATGGAGCTTATCTGAAAATCAATTTAAAATTATTTCTATATATTTCCACACGTTTTTGTCTGTTGAGTATAATATATATTTTACAAGCATTTAAAGTGAAATAAGCACATATTTTGGAATTTAATGGAGTTTAACTGAAAGTAAATTTTAAATTAGTTCTATATATTTCCACACACTTTTATCTGTTGAGTATACTATAACTTTGCAAACATTTAAAGCGTATGCTTAATAAAACAAAAGACAAATGTTACCAACTAGCTTTACCCACGACTTTGCCCGAATAAATCTTTAAAATATGTAAAATATGTAATATATATTATTAATGTAACTTTAAAATTGAAGGTTAAAACAAATATTTTCTGAGACAATATAGCTAATATATACAATAAACAGTATAGCTAATATATGTTGTAAATACAAATCTTCATTAGATATGACAATCGGAGACTTACGATCAACTATTAGTTACTCTGGTATTTTTCATTTTTTTTTCTAGAAATAAT
Organism: Druceiella hillmani; assembly: GCA_039881145.1. Lineage (NCBI taxonomy): Eukaryota > Metazoa > Arthropoda > Insecta > Lepidoptera > Hepialidae > Druceiella > Druceiella hillmani. Next base: position 3,695,598 of record JAYKKI010000062.1, read on the forward strand.
GAGTTATCCAGAACGAGAAGTAGTCCTGAGATCACGATGAGAACTTCATAGTAATTCGCATTCAATAAACGTTTCTGAAACATGAGATAATATATAGCATTAGCTATCAGCGGTTATGGGCGCTTTACATCCTTCGCATTTTTTCGAGAAATGTAGAAGTATCGAGATTGAGAAGTAGTTATGTGATCGTGATGAGAACTGCAGAGTAATTCGCTTTCAGTAAACGTTTCTGAAACATGAGATAATATATAGCATTAGCTATCAGCGGTTATGGGCGCTTTACATCCTTCGCATTTTTTCGAGAAATGTAGAAGTATTGAGATTGAGAAGTAGTTATGTGATCGTGATGAGAACTGCAGAGTAATTCGCTTTCAGTAAACGTTTCTGAAACATGAGAGAATATATAGCATTAGCTATCAGCGGTTATGGGCGCTTTACATCCTTCGCATTTTTTCGAGAAATGTAGAAGTATCGAGATTGAGAAGTAGTTATGTGATCGTGATGAGAACTGCAGAGTAATTCGCTTTCAGTAAACGTTTCTGAAACATGAGATAATATATAGCATTAGCTATCAGCGGTTATGGGCGCTTTACATCCTTCGCATTTTTTCGAGAAATGTAGAAGTATCGAGATTGAGAAGTAGTTATGTGATCGTGATGAGAACTGCAGAGTAATTCGCTTTCAGTAAACGTTTCTGAAACATGAGATAATATATAGCATTAGCTATCAGCGGTTATGGGCGCTTTACATCCTTCGCATTTTTTCGAGAAATGTAGAAGTATTGAGATTGAGAAGTAGTTATGTGATCGTGATGAGAACTGCAGAGTAATTCGCTTTCAGTAAACGTTTCTGAAACATGAGAGAATGTATGGCATTCGCGATCAGCGGTTATTCGCGCATTACATCCTTCGCGTTTTTTTCGAGAAATGTAAGTATCGAAGTCGAGAAGTAGTCATGTGATGATCTGAGAACTGCAGAGTAATTCGCATTCGGTAAACGTTTCTGAAACACGAGGTAATGTATGGAATTAGCGTTCAGTTGTTAGGGGCGCTTTACATCCTTAGCTTTTTTCGAGAAATGTAGAAGTATCTAGGTCGAGAAGTAGTCATGTGATCGCGATGAGAACTGCAGAGTAATTCGCACTCGGTAAACGTTTCTGAAATATGGAATACTGTATGGCTTTTATAAACAGTGGTTAGTCCCACTTTATATCCTTATCTTCTTTCGAGAAAATAGAACATAAAGATCGAGAAGTAACCATGTGATATTGATGAAAATTTAAGCGTAATTGCCATTTAGCATAGTCGCGATTCACGTTGAGTAGAGGTTTTCAATGCGCCATTTTCTGTCTGATAGCTTTGTCTCACGATCTTCATCTGATTATTACGATTTTAGCTCTCTTATCATTTTAGCATTTTTTTTAATACTGAGACAAACTTGATCTTTTTCTTGAAGGCATTGTGCCCGGAGAAGGTCATCAAGGCAGTATCATGAAAAAAATCTACTTCGTCCACATCAGCAAACCACGTCACACAGTAGGTAAGAACAACCAAAATTTCCAATCGATAATAGACAGATATAATTTCTAAGAAACCGTATTTAAGGTCTGATCAATAAATACAGCGTTTATACGTCGTAACAAGTTGAACGTAAATAACACCAATATATTAGGAAAGGCAGGCTGTATTATCAAGATTTTTTTTTATTTTTGGCATCCCGCGTCGCAGTTAGGCATACTTAAAATATACGTGGTACCGTCTATAACATTACAAAAATAAATGTTTCTCTAGTAAGAGCCCTCATATTGCCATGTCCTCCTCACTAGTAAGTTGATTGCACTAAGCATATATATTAGCCCATACTCAACAGAATTCACCAGTAAAAACTCCATTAAAATTCTTTCAGATATTGTTGCGTGATCCGCGAATAAACAGACCACAGACGAACGAACAAAAACTCCAAAATAAATTTTTCTGTGTTCTTTTACTTTTAATATGTAATGTTGAAGGTATACAATAAGTAATTTGCGTCAATATCTTCAAACATACAGACATGCCAATTCTAGAATTTATCATGTGTAACTATAGACATTTCAAAATATTTCCTTAAGTTTCGAAGCGAGGTTAAGAAAGCAGCGAAGCAAGATAATGATCGGTGACGTTTGTTGGACCGCTGTCAAGTGACATTTCACGTTACACGTTTCCGATTTCATAGTTTGGTTGCTTTTATGGTACTGGCGTTTGTTGATTTTGCGCCAGACGGCTTGGCGCCGCCCGAGAGTGGCGTCCGACTGGCGCAAGGACGACGGGCGGGTGGACGGCGGCGGGCTCGCATTACGCATCGGCTCGTGTAAACACGTCGATACTTATAGTCGAGTGAAACGATACAAGCGGCGAACATAAAAGGCTTTTCTCGCGGCCCGAATAACGAGCCGATGTGAGCGGGCTCTCGCTATAGACAATGTTCGTTCGTAGGTGCGTACAGCTCGTAGGGCGTTTGGAGGGCAGCGCTACGTTATCCTGATGCTATAGTGTTGTGTAAGGATATTGTTGTGAAGTACAGTGATATATCAAGAATTATAAGCGCCGTCGCTACGCTAGAATTATAGGATGAAGTGTGGGGGCTTTGTAAAATATTGTATCGAAATTATAATTTATTATCGATAAGGAGAAAATTGTCGATATTAATACCGCATCTCGTTGAGGTGTCTTATTTATTTTATACTAGTTTTTCTTCACGATTCGACCGCGAGGATTTTCGCTGTATGCGGCCAGATTTAGATGCAGGTTTTCGGCTCCCTGGGCACCTAAATAATAGATTGAATATATATTGATTGTCTTTATGACCCAGACGGTTCATATATTGACCCGTTGTATTATTATATTGTGAATGATTAGTAAGTAATAAACGCCTAATTCATTTTACAGGAAATAACCTATTTTTTCGAGTAAAAAGTATATGTTAATTCGAATCATGAACCATACTAAATTTTATGAAAACCTATCCAGCAGTTGGGCGTGAATAAGTAACAAACATTCAGATACACTTTTCGTGGTATTAGCTTTTGAAGCGAGCGAATCCACGGAAATACACTCATGCAATAATTTTGTAGCGGTTCATTGCATGGTTGCATAGTTACTAGATAACAAACAAACAGACTTCGGATTTATAATATTACAAAGGATTCTTATCGTATTTGATACTATGAAAAAAAATTTGTAACAAATTTCTATAATCAGCATATATATGTGTGTGGATATATATATATATATATATATATATATATATATATATATATATATATATATATATAATATATATATATATGAAATTTTTTAATTGTCTCCGATATCCAATTAGCTCCATTCCAAAGTAGTTAAAGTTACCATCCAAAAATTACTTAATGATACGTATATGATTTTCTGTATTATAATCTGTCATGTTAATCTATGATTTGCTGCTTGGTTCTCTAATAGATATCTTTATGAATATATTTTATTATTATGGTTAGTCTATGCTGCGTTTTATAGACTGTGTATATTAAATAGATATTTGGTATCTAGCGCTGCGTGGCTTGCACGCGTCTGTCCACCGCGGGTGCATTGATCCCGCGCCGATGAACGAACTTTTGCCTTATATAAAGCACAGGCGAAGCGCATTTCGACTCATTAGCGAGGTAGCGGTGGCTGGCGATGGACCGCGAACGTGTCCATCTAGAGACCAGTCATCTAGAACGCTAGGTTTTGGTCAAATTTTGGAATCGGTGGAAGTAAGCCTTTTAAAACAGCTTATTAAGCGTAAGTATATCTAAAAAGAAACATAGTGCATATTAATCGAATCTAAAAAATGGGGTTCTCATTTCACTGGGTCAGCTTTAATCTTGGAAAATACTAGATCGGCGTGAATGAAATTTTTGCCTTTCAAAGAAGACTTCCTCAATGCCATTGAAATTGGTGACTTAAGCCGTAATTCAGGACACAAACTAAATATAAAGACATGTATTCTTCAAGTAGGCATGCAATGCAATGCATTTTTGCATTCTCACATTTTATTCTGTTATTTGCTAATATTTACACAACACAGATCACATCGTAAATATAGAATAACAACAAAGGAGTCAATACAAAATCAAGATAAAACGTACGTAATATAAAGATGTTGCAATAGAATGTCAATCATCCTAAAAACCCGCATTCGCTCTGCTGGGGCTGCCCTCAAATGAACTTATCAAAATTTGGCACAGAGCTCATTGCACGAAAATATATTCTATATAGATAAAACGAATGATATCACGGTACACGCATAGAAAATATGTTGCAATAGAACGTGAAGCATTTTTAAATCCCGCATTCACTCTGCTGGGGCCGACCTCAATTGAATTTATCAAAATTCGGTGCAAAACTCATTGCATTAAAATAAATACTATATAGATAAAACGAATGATATCACGATACATACATAAAAAAGATGTTGCAATAGAACGTGAATCATCCTGAAATCCCGCATTCGCTCTGCAGGGGCCACCCTCAACTGAACTTATTAAAATTCGGCACAAAGCTCATTGCACGAAATTTAATTCTATATAGATAAAACGAATGATATCATGGTACACACATACACATTGGTAACTCTTTAGTTACACTAACTTTAACATGCCTCACCAAACGGCACATTTATCAAAATACTTCAGACACGAGCACTGTCCACTACTGCATTATCTAACTGTAAATGCTGATTAAATATATATTTTTAAATTTTCATTTATTCAACTCATTTATGACATTTTACTAATTTTTCTAGTTTGAAAACTGGCGAAGAAAGTCTGACATGGACATTTTTGAGGCCTAAGAATTTCTATGAAGACGGTTAGTATTGAAAAGAAATGACAAACATGGCCCGTGTCAAAATGCCAAATAGTTACTCCATTTTATTCAGCTACTCTCAGCTTCAGCAACTTCGATCAGTGAGACTTAGCCAATAAAGTAAGATAAGTTTAATATTATAAATATTAACTTGAATAATTTTAAACGAAAATTATTAATTATAAAATTTACTGTTAATGTTTTGATTACAGCAAAACTCAAAACATACCGTATTCGTCTAAAGTGCACAATATTTAAATATGTATGAATCTTCAGCTACAATAGACACTTGTGTCCAGTAGTTAAAATAGAATTAACGGACAAAAAGCCACCACACTCTAAACCACATCAACCGACATTGCGAAGCCGACAAAAGCCGTTTTCTGCTGACCAGAAAATTGAGTTTGAACCAATTCATTGTCATCAAACATCGATGCCGCCATCTCAATGTCGTCCGGTTTACTGAACTCTTCAACTTCTTCGCTCGAAACGCGCGCCGGACGTCTTCTCAGGCGCAGAGTACAGTACGACACCAGCGTCAGACGATCGAGGTGAATTAACGGACGATACTGACCCGAGTAATTAGAATACGGTTAACATTTATTTAAAACGATAAAAAAGAGCAATTGGAGTGTAGTGTTTATGTATAGCTATTGTGTTTGAATATAAGAACCTCCGTTTACTTTGCACAGTTATAATAACGGTCAGAGAACTTATAGGTCGGTATATACATACGTTATTAAAAACGCCATTACTTAAGCAATGTTTAATCGACTTCAAATGAATGGGAGCTTCTCAATCGAATGTTTTATCTTGTCTACAACTTTTTCTATGTGCTATTGTCCTCATGATCATGTATCCTCAGACGTCGCACGTTCTATTATATCTATTACTAAGATATACTTAATTCAAAAACTTCTAATAAGCGGAATGTTTGTTGGTTGTTGTTTATTTATGTTTGTTGGTTTGAGATAATAATAATTGAAATTATTTTACTGCAAACCGTTTTTGTAATTGTGTCAGTTACTTTAAGTGTGAAAATATTTAAAAAATACAACTAATTCAAAAAGCTCAAATAAGCGGAATGTTGTTCCTTGTTGTTTATTTAGGTTTATAAGTTTTAGATAACAATAATTGAAGTTATTTTATTGCAAACCGTTATTATAATTTTTTCAATTACTTTAAGCTTAAAAATATTTAAAAAATACACTTAATTCAAAAAGCTCAAATAAGCGGAATGTTTGTTAGTTGTTGTTTATTTAAGTTTATTGGTTTGCGATAATATTAATTGAAATAATTTATTGCAAACCGTTATTGCAATTTTGTCAAATACTTTAAGCTTAAAAATATTTAAAAAATACACTTAATTCAAAAAGCTTAAATAAGCGGAATGTTTGTTAGTTATGTTTATTTAAGTTTATTGGTTTGAAATAATATTAATTGAAATAATTTATTGCAAACCGTTATTGCAATTTTGTCAAATACTTTAAGCTTAAAAATATTCAAAAGAATACACTTAATTAAAAAAAAAAGTCAAATAAGCGGAATGTTTGTTGGTTGTTGTTTATGTATGTTTCTTGGTTTGAGATAATATTAAATGAATTGATTTGATTGCAAACCGTTATTGTAAATTTGTCAAATATTTTAAGCTTAAAACATTCAAAGAATATATTTAATTCGAAAAGGTTAAATAAGCGGAATGTTTGTTGGTTGTTGTTTATTTATGTTTGTTGGTTTGAGATTATATTAATTGATATTACTTACTGTAAACCGTTATTGTAATTTGTCAGTTACTTTAAGCTTAAAAAAAGTAAAAGACTAAAGGCATTATTTTTAGATAGTTTGCTGATTCTAAATCCTGTTTTGACAATATTATAATATGATGTCAAACGTATCGTACGTTAGAGATAAACAAAAAGAAAGAAAAGACAGAGTATAAGATAAAAGATCATAAAGGTTTTTTTTAGATACAAATTCATTCATCGAAAATAAAAAAAATACAAGCAAAAGAAACTAACAAATGTAGTTATTCCACAAAAGAAACGTGTTGATGTTAATACTGTCGAAATAATTTTAGACGAACGCGTTCACTAAGCATTATTTTTTAAGATTTTCAAATTGGTTTTTGCGTTTATTAAAAATTACAGTTGGCACACTTTATTAACCATTTAAAATATTATTGCTTCCCGGATGTTCCTTAAATATCTTTTAAGGAAAACCCGTTTCATTTATAAATATCTATCCAATGACGACCCTTTCTATTGAATCCGAAGAAAATACTTTTCCGAATCCTCTTTACACGTATGGAGGAGTATACCAAAGTATTTTCATTAATTTTTCACAAATATTTGTATGGGCAGGTCTAAAGTTGTCGAAATCGTGAGTCTATGACAAATAGGAGGACTTAAAATTGCAAGTAGTTTAATTACGGAAACCATGAAAATTCGTCAAAACGAAAACGTAACCTTTGTTGTGAAAATGCAGTTAGCATATTACTTTTAAATCTTCAGGTTGGTTATAGTTTTGTGTTTTTTTTTTCAATTTAAACCATTGCCAATTATGTAACTCTGTGTAACCAAACAAAAATAAATAAATAAATATTTTAAACTTAAACTCTATGCATTCACTTGTTTCTAACACCAACACGGCATCTAACGTTCACGTGACTTATTCTTATATTTAAAAGACTTACGGTCGTGGCTTGGATATAGCCTCCGCTTATTAAATAAATTTCGCGGAAATACATCTATTGCGGAGATCAGCGGTCCACTTACTTTATTTACGTATACTTCACCGAAATGGTAACAAGTCTGACAGCACGCATATTTATGCAACTTCTGAATTCCGAGCAAGTAATTATATAAATTTAGAGTTTATAATAATTTTAAGATTTACACACTTTCGAAATGGCGGCGATTTAAAGTGTAAAATTTTTACTTAAAATTATTTTTACAAGATAAGTACACGAGTTATATTTTTCTAGAAATAATATTTAAAAAAATACAACTTTCGTTTAAACAAATATTTTCATCACTCGGTGGAAAAGTGGAAAACTTCCTGAAGTTTACGATACCCTCATGATATTTTCAGCGTCTCCATATAACGTGATATAATGTAGATGAATATTTCTTTGAGAAATGGTATATTTAATTTGATATTTTAGTGCATTCGTTAACGAAAATCTCACTAATTCGTTTAATGTTCATTTTTACGCCATCCAAACTACATACGTAGATAACGTCGTGCAACAAAATTAAACGAATTAAACTAATAAAGTTTATACTAAAAGTTAACTCGATATTGCAAGGGTGGAAAATATCCAACCCCCGTGCATTGTTTCTCTTTATTATATTTTCATCAACATTATAAGCAATTACAAACTATACAAACTTCACCTTTCCTACTAGCACTTGCCATCGGCTTTATTCAAATATATAATCTATCTTTTAATCGAATTTCATTCAAAGAAACTCCTGAAATCGAATTTCATTCAAAGAAACTCCTGAAATCGAATTTCATTCAAAGAAACTCCTGAAATCTAATTTCCTTCAAAGAAACTCCTAAAATTCCTATTTTGTAAGAATTAATATGAAATATACGGAACTATAGATAGACAGCGACGTTGCTATTTATCAAGAGAGGGCTGTCCAATATTAGGCATTACTGAACAGCCCACTTGCTTTAAATCATGTCTAGCGACAATATTACACACCACCGCCCAATCGATAATCGTTTCACATTCCGTCTGCCGCTTTCAGTGCTTGTTTAGCTGGCCGGATCGGCCTTTTGTGTTCCTCCCTCTCTCCCCCCACGTAAAACCCTCCTTCCTAGCCGCCTCGACGGTGGCGCAGCATCTCGTGCCCGATGGTCATTTTTCGGTGCCCGCTGGACCTATTTCGATTGGTTCCTAGAGTTGAAGGGGGGGATTAACGACGTGATACATGTGGTATTTTTCTTATTTCATTCTGAAACGTAGACGGAAATGAGACGTAGGCGGAAATGAGACTAAGAAGAGTGGTAAAGCAAGTTGTTGTTTGCGATAAGTACGATTAAAACGTGTAGATTGTGGCCGTGATTAAATTTGGATGCAATATATTAAAACACCCTATGCATCACTTCCATCATTTGCAAAAATATGATCCCATTTCTTAGTAGTCAATTAGTAGTGAGAGATTAGTAGTCAATTAGTAGTCGTTATCTTACAGTATTCACTCTCCTTCAAGACATATTAAATCGGTTACAGAATCCAAATTACATCATAAATAAATTCAGATATTTGTCTGCACATGGCCTTGGTTTATGTTATGAAAACTTCTTCGTTCTTCTTTCTCTCTGACACACCCCTGTTTTTTAGAAAAAAAAAACCTGCCAAGCACGAGTGGAACTCGCACCACAAGGGTTATTAGGGTTACATATTTAGGTATTTATAAACATTTAATGCTTCATAATATTTTTATTGAACTATTTAAAAAAACTAATTTTTAGATCGAAAATATATTGACTATTATATGTTTGACGGGCGCATATTTAAAAAAATATTCTTTTTATGTGATATAACTAAAAATTAACGATTTTTTCCTTGTGCTCTGAGACCTTGCTTCTTGCCAAATTTCATGATTCTATATCAACGGGAATTACTCTATGGGTTTTGATTTATTTGCGAGTGTCAAAATATGCGGAATAAAATTTTTTTAGTGTTCTTCTTGATTGCGTTTACTTAGCAGCTTGACTTTTTTACAGCTCCAAGGAAACGCAGACCTAAGAATTTGATATTAATTTCAACTCGATACCTCCACGCGTTCCAGAGAAAAAGCATCTGATAGACAGACCGACAGACGAAGTCTAAAAAACTTTCCAAAGCTTTCGTTAGTGGTAGAAGTTTGGAGTAACATAGAAGGAGAACGGGAGAAGCGAATGTTTTATTCTTTGACTGATATTTGAGTACGTCTATGATACTAGTATATGTGATGGTATTTACGAATTTGGTGTCACCAGTACTTAATATTAAAAAAAATTTAACCAGTAATTTGGTGCTAAAACACATAAGTTGTATAGAAAAAAATGTGAACTTTTTAAATATATGGTTGGCGATCTTTGTAACTATCTTGTAATAAGGTTTAATATAATTTTCCTTTCAATAAAATAAAAGAAATCAGTGGAAAAGTCTTTTACAAACGTGATATTGTTTCTATACTTTATTACTATTTCTGACCCGTACTCTTTTGTGATGTGCGTACGAGTATTTGGTTCTCCTGGCCACTACAACCGTTGCAATAAATTCGAGTTATGTGTAAATAGTACGTAAAATAGGCTAAAAGTAAGATAAACATGGCGTATCTAAGTGAAATCCCGCACGAGGCTTATGTTTGCCCAATGAGTAGTAAGTGTGTAGTCGGTCGGTCGCGGCCGGGGCGACGGTAAACAAGCTACACGCACTTAGCCGAAGTGGGCAAAGTGGCCGCTTTGTCTCGCATCTACGACGTCGGACCAGTCGCGTCCGAGAGAAGCTGTACGATTTGTGCCGCTTTGATCTTTGTTTAGAGTGAAGGACCGCCGTCAGCGCAGAGCATTGTGTAGTGCTGCGGTGAGTTGAATATTTTCGCAAACTGGGACAAAGCAATACGGGTAGTGAATCTCGAGTTGTACTGGTGTGGATCGTATGTGCTAAAGGTCGACTCTAAGCTTTATTTGTTTCTTGCAGTTTACTTGTAACTGGGGGGTGAAATGGTTGTTCCTAGAAGATTCGCACATAAAAATGTTGTTCGTTAGTTTTCTTTTTACTTATGACGTAGTGAGACGGACAATCCTAACAAAAAAAAGAATGTCAAGACGTGTTTTGCTGAAAAAGAGAAGTCATTTGGCGAAATACGTAAATCCAAGTGATAGCTGCCCGCGCGATTTCTCGAAAAGTACTCGAAAGATCGGCATATCGCTGTAAATCAATCACTAATTGAAATTGTTTGAAAAAAAATGAAAAAGTATCTTCGGAAAAAGCTAGTGAAGTGTAATCATGTCATTGACGTTATCTCAGTAATTGTTGCTAATATAAATGACTTTGACGCAAAATTTAAGTGGGATATTTATTTTTATTATTTTCAGCAATATTTCGAAAAAAGTCTTACATCAAAATGATTTAAAAAATAGTTTTGGAGTCTTTGTGACCCGCATTTTTCTTTATCAATTATATTTTCATTTTTATCATTATGTTTAAAAGCCATATGTTTAAACGAAATACGACCACAGGCGTTGGCAGTCAGTAATTAAAACACTTTAAATAAATTTTTTACTAAATTTATAAATTCAGACATACTTTTTCTTATTCAAATATTGAACTTATTCAATCTAAAAGGTATCATGACACTAGAAATAAAAAGACCGTATATTTGTCTCATCCAAATTTTCAATATGAATATTTTTAAGTGTTAAGTATTGAAATAAATGGAAAATAATATGTTTTATCACTATATTAAATTTCAAGTTTCTACATCAGACGATTTTTAAAAAAAAATGACTGACAGACAGATGAATATCTTTGTGATCTTATAAATATCGGTTATTTTTTATATTGAGGTGTAGAACTTTGAAAATTAATATTAAAAAATTTTTTAATTAGTTTGTTTTATTACACTTAACTTGCGTACATAATATCTAATATATTGGTCTCATATACGAATCTCTACGTTACTACTTGAACATAATTATATACCTACGTTATTTACTAAATACGAATATATCACTATTTATTTTCTTGGCCGTAGTAAATTATGACTTAGTTATTATTATATTATACTTAGTTTTAAAGTATAGAGCTTTTTTGCACCCAATTACATTTAAGTTGCGTACATAATATCTGTAAGATATTGGTCTCATATCTCGTATCTCTCCGTTATTACACACGCATAGTTATGTACCTATGTTATTTATCAAATACGAATATATCACTATTTATTTTCTTGGCCGTAATAGATTATGACTTAGTAATGAATATATTTTAAAGTATAGAGCTTTTTATTGCACCCAGTTACATTTAAGTAGCGTACATAATATCTGTAAGATATTGGTCTCTTATCTCGTATCTCTCCGTTATTACACAAGCATAATTACGTACCTATGTTATTTATCAAATACGAATATATCACTATTTATTTTCTTGGCCGTAGTAAATTATGACTTAGTTATGAATATATTTTAAAGTATACAGCGTTTTATTGCACCCAATTACATTTAAGTTGCGTACATAATATCTGTAAGATATTGGTCTCTTATCTCGTATCTCTCCGTTATTACACAAGCATAATTACGTACCTATGTTATTTATCAAATACGAATATATCACTATTTATTTTCTTGGCCGTAGTAAATTATGACTTAGTTATGAATATATTTTAAAGTATACAGCGTTTTATTGCACCCAGTTACATTTAAATTGCGTACATAGTATCTGTAAGATATTGGTCTCTTATCTCGTATCTCCCCGTTATTACTCAAGCATAGTTATGTACCTGTTATTTATCAAATACGAATATATCACTATTTACTTTCTTGGCCGTAATAAATTATGACTTAGTTATGAATATATTTTAAAGTATACAGCGTTTTATTGCACCCAATTACATTTAAATTGTGTACATAATATCTGTAAGATATTGGTATCTTATCTCGTATCTCTCTATTGCTATTCGAGCATAATTATATACCTATGTTATTTACTAAATATACCATACTATTCATTTTTTGGCTATAATAAATTATGATTTAGTTATGAATATACTGTAAATTATATTACTTTTTTTTGCACTCGATTACACTTAAGTTGCGTACATAATATCTGTAACATTTTTGGTCACTTATATTGTATTTCTCCGTTACTACTCAAGCATAATTATATAACTAGATTATTTACCAAATATATCATACTATTCATTTTTTGGCGATAATAACTTATGATTTAGTTATGAAGTATACTGTAAATTATATAACTTTTTATTGCACTCGATTACACTTAAGTTGCGTACATATTATCTGTAACATTTTGGTCTCTTGTGTTGTATTTCTCCATTACTACTCAAGCATAATTATATACCTAGATTATTTACCAAATATATCATACTATTTATATTCTTGGCGGTGATAATTATGACTCATTTATGAGGATATTGTAAAGTATATAGCTTTTTATTGCACTTTAGTTGTTTACATAGCATCTATCACATGTTATTTTACGTATCTCTCTAACTACTCAAGTATAAATATATACCTATGTTATTTACTAAATATATAATACCTCAGTTATTTTTGACAGTAATTATGGCTTATTTATTAATATATTCATAAATAATATATATATTAGTATTAAAAAAATCAGCTATATCTACAACGCTTCAGACGAGTGACTTGAGAGATTAGTCAATATGTTAAAGTAAAGAAGGTTGTTTTAGCTGAAGAAGATATGTGTTATTCATTATATCGCTATCACCAATGAGTAATGAATGCCATGCAAGATGCGTTAGTGGTGGCTTACAGGTGGTGCGTTGTACCTACCTCACCGAGGGCCTCGAACTTGGCTCTCGGCGGTTGCTGTGGTTTAACCGGTTTAGCAATCTGTTGTTTTTCTTGTGTCTCGCTCGTTCGCTCGCTTGCCGTCACGCTCTAGTATTTTTTGTGAGCTAGTTTAGCGGAAGATTTTTTTGTAACATTTAATCATGGATAAGTTAACCGCTGGATGGCGCATAAGAACACATTTGTAGAAAACCAAGCTAGCCACTACTCATTAGGGTAAACGTACCACGTGACACCGTTAGCCAATCAGTGCTTTTTTTCTTGGGGTAGCATAGAGATGTAGTTTGCTCGATACTTACGTATTTTCGATATGTTTCAAAGTAAGGGTTTTAGCAAATTAAAAATATCGTTATATAAAAAGAAAATTTTATTATATTATAATCACTATATTAACTTAATAAACTATTGCACGAAATAATGTTATATATATATATATATATATATATATATATATATATATATATATATATATATATATTACACCGTTATTTTGCTAATATGAATTGTGAAATTTATTGGAGAAAAAAGAACAACACTGCTTGTTGATTACACAAAACTCAGAGATATAAACAATTTTAGTACTAAATGCCAAATAACCATGATGCGCATTGCCCACCCACCTGTATTCATTTTTATTTTCGGTGCGGACAGTTCGGGAACCTAAAATGATGAATGAAATATAAGTAAAATATAATATTATATGCTTAGAAATCAATGAAGTTATTTTACTTTATAAAAAATATCTTACATATAATTTTTTTCATTTTTAGAAAGTAACAAAAGTATCGATTCAATTATCGATAACGGCGTGATGCCTAGTGACGAAAAAATCAATAATAAGCAGTTAACAGTGTACTCACTTGTGAAAAGTAATTACGTTTTTCTGAAGTGATGATATAATACTTCTGTTTTGACAATATTTTATAGCACAAAAAGGCATGGTTTATTTAATTTTTATTTAAAATTACGAAAAACTTTCGCTCTGCCGTTCGTTTTCTTAAAAGGCGCGTAAGCTCTTCCCCCGGAGCGGTGGCACAAATTGTGCCAGCACGCGGCTAGAGATTTTGTGTTGATGCGTCATCCAGTGGTTAATTTATCCATGCATTTAATATTTCTAATATTTGTATAAACATTTAAGGGTATATTTTATTTATATTAAGCTATTTACAAATGTAAATTTTTTCACAAGGTAGATGTATATTGCCTATTATATCTTTTACAGGTGTAAAAACATAATGTATGTTTAAAAAAAAATAAGATCTGGGGCAATCCTTATAGTCTCCTGTAATCTTCTAGTTCGCTTACAGTTTTACTAATCCAGTTTTTTCATGATTTTTGATTCCGTAATTTCGGAAGTAGGGAGTGGGGGATGCTCTGTTTTCGTAAATTTTTTAGAATATCTTCTTAAATATGCAATTTAAAATTATGAAAAAATATTTTTGTACTCATAACAAGCCCTTTCAAATATCCAACCATATATATATATATATATATATATATATATATATATATATATATATACACATATACATATACATATACATATACATATACATATACATATACATATACATATATATATATATATATATATATATATGATTTTCATCTTTAAATTTTCTATCACGTAAATTATTGGACAGAGAGCGAAACAGATGTTAATTCCATGGCTAAGTTTTTTCACGCGTTACTTTTGTTATGTGGGGTCGAGCATTGTTATTTAAAGAATAAACGTTGCTTTGATTTCACTTAAGTTTAGCAATGACTGCTCATTTGTTCACTATAAGTCTTAGTTGTAATTGTATGAAAGAGTTCCCAATGAATAACTCATTTATATCCCACCATGATATCAAAACTATCTTTTGCCAATATTATATTTTGGTCTAGGTACACCTTTTTCTCAACCCCTAGCCACTGGCGTTTACGCGAAAAATTAACATAAGGCACCCACTTATCGTCTTCTGTAACCAGATACTCAGCCTCTCTTTGGTACAATGGAAGCCCAGTAGCTCCCAAGTACTGAAAATGAATTGGTTATCCATTGCTGTATAAGAACATGAAAATAGCTCTGCCAAACAACGCGAACTTGAAAGAGTCGTCTAAGTTCACTTCGAAACACTTCCATTTTTAATTTACTGTTTACTCGCGGGTTACTCAACTGCAAACTGAATGGACGTTCGAATGTCGCACTTTTTATATACCATGCAAGGAATATTCTAGTAGTTTCTATAATATTCCAGAAATTGGTCGAAAAAAGTGGCGGGTTTATCAGTTGCCGACCCTGTGCCATTGCAATTTATCCCAACCCGAGATATTGTGCCATTGCAATTTATTCCGACCCGAGATATTTGCCATTGCAATTTATTCCGACCCGAGATATTGTGCCATTGCAACATCAAATAAATTGTCATGGCGTACTGCAATGTAATGTCGAGTATTTTTAGTAACTATTTCTTCATATTCTGAAATAGATGTGGTTTGTATTAATTGCATAGAGACGACGTTTCAAATAATATCTAATTGAAATTCTGTTATTTTTAATTGTTCGGTAATCATAGTATTTTTTTGTTTATTTCAAGTAAGGTTTTCATCTCTCGTTCACTCACACGGAGACGCAAAGGAGTAATTAGTGTTTACCTTTTCACGCTGATCGGAAAATACAAGCAGGTTTGAGCGTGACAGCATGACTATGAAAAATGGCCGTTATTATCAATAAATAAAATAAATTTTATTGTATAATTAAAATCAATAAGTAATTTTATCCCAAAAATTGATATTTACATAACTTCATTTTTATAAATTTGTATTTGAATAAATTCTTTCGGTGGATGGACGAAAGGCTGGAAAATTATGGATGATTGTCAAAAATAGAAGCTTACGTCATATTGTTCGACTTCATATTTGATTTGTGATAAGTTATAAAGTCTCAAATAAATATGTAACGATATTATTTTTTATTTGTAAAGGTTAATATAATTAACTTTGTGGAGGTTAACGTAAATAACATGTCGTTGATAGCTTGCGTCGTATTTTTCAACTTCATATTTGATTTGTGATAAGTTATAAAAAGTCTCAAATAAATATGAATCGATATTATTTTTGATTTGTAAAGGTTGACATAATTCACTCTGTGGAGGTTAACGTAAATAACATGTCGTTGATAGTAAACATTAATGTAGTTATAAAAAATATCTTGTTCTACATTGATATCTACTATTACATGTTACACTGAAATAACTCTGCGGTATTATGGTTAATATAATTAACTTTGTGGAGGTTAAGATGTCGAGGAAAATAATATGTCGTTGGTAGTAAAAATTAATGTAGTTATAAAAAATATCTTGTTCTACATTGATATCTACTATTACATGTTACACTGAAATAACTCTGCGGTATTATGGTTAACATAATTAACTTTGCGGAGGTTAACATGTCGAGGAAAATAACATGTCGTTGGTAGTAAAAAATAATGTAGTTATAAAAAATATCTTGTTCTACATTGATATCTACTATTACATGTTACACTGAAATAACTCTGCGGTATAATGGTTAAAATAATTAACTTTGTGGAGGTTAACATGTCGCGGTAAATAACATGTCGTTGGTAGTAAAAATTAATGTAGTTATAAAAAATATCTTGTTCTACATTGATATCTACTATTATATGTTACACTGAAATAACTCTGCGGTATTATGGTTAACATAATTAACTTTGTGGAGGTTAACGTAAATAACATGTCGTTGATAGTAAAATTAATGTAGTTATAAAAAATATCTTGTTCTACATTGATATCTACTATTACATGTTACACTGAAATAACTCTGCGGTATTATGGTTAACATAATTAACTTTGTGGAGGTTAACACGTGGAGGTAAATAACATGTCGTTGGTAGTAAACATTAATGTAGTTATAAAAATTATCTTAATCTTCATTGACATCTACTACTACATATTACACTGAAATAATTCTGTGGTATTGTGATTGACTTTTAATCATCGATGGTGATACCCAAAGACTTTAACCTGCTTTGTAAAGCCACTAAGCCGGGGTTTCTTGCTCTTACAGAACCCAAGTGACTCAAACTTGGTTATATCTGCCGGTCTTTGTATATTGGATAGTACTGGTGATGTAACACTTATTCTGTAGGGCAATATTATAATTAATTTTGTCTCGTATCTGCACCAATTAATGAGTATGGCGAAAGGCACTCCCTTACTAAATTAGGTTTGCTGGTCTGGCTTTTACGATGAGTTTCGACATAAAACTTGAAATAAATTTATATCTTCATATCAGCATCGAACTGGGACGTATTGGCGTCTACAAGACTGCGCTTTATGGCGATCGTAAAGTCTATAGCTGTAGCCGTTTGGTCGCCTGGCGTCGGCTCTATGCATGAGTCGCTGGAATATGTGTCGATTTAGATCTTTGGAAACTGGAATGCATACACGGGAAGGAGATCGGTTGCGATCTGATTTTATTACGTTTACAAACCTAGATATTAAATGTAGCACTGAATACTGCTGCGTGGAGATTTTCTGGTGGAGAATGTTGAATTGAAATTAACATTTCCTACCATTAGCGCTTTTAGGCGGTATTTATTTATTGCGGCTTTTGCACTTGCGTACTTCCGGCAGACTATAGAACACTGTTTTTCGCAGAACCATAACTGAGAAATATAAACATTGAGTTCCGAGGTGGATTGTTCTTAAATAAAAAGGAGTAATGAATATTATAAATGAATAATAAATATTTACAAAAAATGTAACGGCCTAAATTGGCATGTTGGGAGGAAATTTGGAGAAGGATATGTCCAAAAGGAGAGAGGATATGAACTTATTGATGAGGCAGTGAATAATAAATATTTACAAAAAATGTAACGGCTTAAAGTGGCATGTTGGGAGGAAATTTGGAAAAGGATGTGTCCAAAAGGAGAAAGGATATGAACTTATTGATGAGGCAATGAGTAATAAATATTTACAAAAAATGTAACGGCCTAAATTGGCATGTTGGGAGGAAATTTGGAAAAGGATGAGGCAAAAAGGAGAACGGATATGAACTTATTGATGAGGCAGTGAATAATAAATATTTACAAAAAATGAAATGGCCTAAATTGGCATATTGGGAGGAAAATTGGAAAAAAAGATGAGGCAGAAAGGAAAAAGGATATGAACTTATTAATGTTGCAATGAATAATAAATATTTACAAAAAATTAAATGGCCTAAGTTGGTATGTTGGAAGGAAAATTGAAAAAGGATGAGGCGGAAAGGAGAAAGGATATGAACTTATTGATGGGGCAAGTAAAATTAGGAGAGGTATGGTCTACACCAATCAAATATAGTCACCTTCCTTCCTTGAAGAACTACTATCTGGAAAAAAGTAGAAGTTTTTACTACTAGTCATAAATTACTTACATCAAAAAAAAGTCCAAAATTTACAATAAGAGAATATTCACAATAAATAAATGTTTTTTTATTATATGAACCATTATTAAATTTCTATTACAAAAAATATTATTTAAAAGCAGATATAAATTAGATTTGTATGAATATAAAACACGTGTTGTATATAGGTTATATTACAAATACCTCAATAACTAATATGAATATAATATCAGTCACTACACGTATGTAAATATGTTTAGTGAGCAACTTCATCCTGTCGATTTTTGTCGCATCGTGCGCGCTCATCGTAAAATTTCATTCTCATAATTTTTTTCATAACGCGCCTAGAAGTATAACTTCAAAAACTAAAAATTCCAGTATAGTTCTATTTTATCTGGTTTTAATACATAAATAAATGGATTTTGCTGATAACAGGTCATTTATAACTAGATGTTTCGAATTTCAATGTTTTTATCGATAGGAGAATAAATTTCTGTAAAACTGTACCGAATCTGTTTTGTGTTAAAAATAATTGGAGGTCGATATGAGTATATGAGCTTTTGATGAAGTCGATATGAGTGTATGAAGTTTGCTATTGGATATGTGTAATATCTAACGATATTATACGATGACGATGTCGCGCGACGAGAGTATACCGCGGCCCCTGACGCTGGTGCAGAGATATCGCTTTGCGTAAGGCGCGGAGTAAAGCAATTACACAATTGTGGCGATGCAATGTTGTCCGCTGATTGTGTAAATCTATGAATATGAGACATTGTGTTATGATGTACAGTTAATGGAGTCTGGTATTAGTTATATTGGAGAGGACGAGCATAAGAATAATTTTAATGTCTTCGGGAGTCTAAAACTCCCGAAAGTCAAAGTAAGTACTGCACTGCTTGTAGTGTGTGTGGTTTTTTAAGTAAAACTTTTTTATTCGGGCGCCACAATGAAAATGTATTACGTAGCCAGTGCGCATTGTTGAGTTTATGTCGAGTACGAAGTTTAGGTATAATTCGCATGAGCATAGGGAAGAATAATGTTGATTCTATGATATTATACCGAAAAATTTGGACAACGATAAGAGATAAATAAATTGGTGAATATAATTTAAAATTTGACATTAAATGAGCAACAGACTGATAGGTGTTTGCCATCGATAGTTACACGGCATGGATTTTTACATACAACTTAGAAGTTTCACGTCTTCCTTGTGTTCCTGTTCACTTATGCTAACTTTAATTTTATATCGCTTTTAGCTTATAGCTAAAAGCAACATAAAATTAAAGTTATTAATATATCAATTATGTATAATAAAGTAATCCTACCTAATATTAAAAATGCAAAAATGAGTTCACGTCTGTTTCTTTGTTTATTCCTCTTTGTTTATTCAGAGCAAAAATAAATCGATTTCCATGAAGCTTAGCAAAGAAGTAACTTGATGACCGAAAAAAGACATAGTACATTAGTTGCCATCACAAATTCAATATCGCTAATGTTCCAAGATGGCTAATTTTTATACGGGAACCCATCTTGTTATAGATATCAAATGAAAGGAATTGGCGAGGGGAATACATATATAAATGTATATATATATATATATATATATATATATATATATATATATATATATATATATATATATATGTATATATATATATATATAACTTAATACTGTTTTATTATTCAATGCAAGGTATCACAGTGCTTCCTTCACCTCGTATTAACTTTCACCACACTTCAACAACGCGCTGAGCGTACATGGGGATCTAATAGTATGTAGTTTACACTCAAGGTGTCATGTACACGCAGCCGATATCAGTGACGTATCGTGAAGCGGGCAGAGAAGCTAAGGATACGCACCTCAACTTACGCCTATTTAAACGTCGTGATAATCTTTGTATTTGCCCTTTACTATACCTATACCACCTAAGAAACTTCAAATTCGGCCATAAATAAATTTTTACACGAGCGTTGTCGCGGGTAAAGTTAGCCAATAAATAATTAAACTTGCAAAAGCTTCTCGCGACGACTTCTCAAACTATAGACGTTTAATAAATAACATACAGCGCTGCTTAAATATTAGTGGCTTAAAAGAGGTTAGTTTTTTATAGTGACCGTTATTCTGTTATCTGTAATAGGTATCCGAGTGACTTATCCGCCTCGTTAGACCGTTACTTATATCGATTCTCTCTTATTTCCAATCACTTAGGTATTTATTGATAATATACATATTACAAGAAGTTTCATTTGACTTTTCAAGAACTGAGACTTAATGCTACAGTTGTGTCGACACCGGTGACGTGCTGCTATTTTGAAATTCAATGCGATATACAACGTTTACAAAATGGAAGCGTACATTATAATGTCTGACACGTTCGTTGCATGCAATTGTTTATCTGAGAAGTCGCATACAATTATATTATTGCTATCTGCGCCTGTAATCGGTCTCTCGTTGTCAGATTTCTTGTTTTGATCTGTCGAGCGTGGGAATGATTCACAAATGATTAACAAATGTTTCACTTTTCAAAGTGTCATAACAATTACGCCCGTCTCGACGTTGGATTTGCATAAATTTTAATCTGCGCGACTAATTTGCGGAGAGCCTTTTTGGTATTGTTGTATTGTTATGATTGTACTGTTTGGATTTGGAATTTGTTCCCGTTTTAAGCGAAATGACTATTGTGTTCTTAGCGTGACATTTGTGTTTTGTGTATCGGCGAGTCGTATGCAATGTTCGCGTTGGTAAATAGAATTGCAATAGAAACGAACATTTTGCTGAGGTATTATCAAGTTGTTCACGACTAGTCTATTTATAAATAAAATGTTAACATCATTTTACGGAACCACCTACATAAAATCTTCGGATTACGGTATTTCGACTTATGTCGAAACAATTTTCGTAAATATTTTTCAAATTTACTTGCGTTTAAGTTGCATCATAGAGGCCTTTTTTCAAATTTAAAAAGTATTTGATAGCTCCTCTATTAAATAGGTTTAATAGATCCTCCATAAGGCATAGTATTATATATATGGAATTAATAAGTTGATAATTTGTTGTGGTAGTATTCATCTAAGATACAAACGTAATTGAAAAAAAGGAATTGAAAAAAAAGTAATTAAAAACAGTCCGTATGCGCGCGAGCATTATTTACACGAATCATTTCGACCTATTTTTGAGGAGGAGGGACTCAATGTCCATTCGTTATATAGAATTAATAAGTTAATAATTTTTTGTGATAGTATTAATCTAAGATACAGACGTTAATTGAAAAAAGGCTAAGTCAAAAAATGATTCCCAAGTTTAAACTTAAAAGCTGTATTACTCTAAATATTTTTACGTAGGCTTTTTAAATATACGTGATATTCCAAGTTCGTCGTGAAAAGAGGACGTGAAACTTGGTATTGGTTCAGATTTTTACTCTTTTTGGCTAAAATGGTAATGTAAAGAGAACTTGCCTTATTTTTCACAATAATCCACATATCACAATCACAATAAATTCTTTTACATCTCACGAGCAAGGTTTTATTTTTTCTAGATTAATATCTGCAATAGAAGCTGATGATGACCAGGAAAGCAGTCATGGATATAAAGAACAGACGTGACTTGGAATACCGTACTGAAATGAACTCTGATAATGCCGTGTTACCATTGGGTATATCATATTCTAAATGAATGTAATCACACTGCTTTCCTAGAAATGTAGAATGTGCAGAAATGATTCTATCATTGAAGCCTTTAAAGTTCCGCGATTTTTAAAAGTTTATAAGAATATTCGCTACCAGAGACAATTTTTAGGAAGAAAGCAAATTATACAATTCGAAATGCTTCAAGTGAGTGGCTCTGTATATCATTATATTTCTTGAGATCCTATATGGTGGATATGTTTAAAGTAATCTCACGTACCATTAAAAGCGTAGTACTTGCGATACGATCCGTGATTAAAAATAAACAGAAATCTTAGACAGTTTCTAAGGAAAGAAGCAGGACAAGAAAATTCTGTTTCCCTAAAAACTAAAAAGTTTTAGCGCAGTGACTGAAAATATTGATTTTGCAAAACAAAAACGTCTTAAATGGAAATGAATTTTTTTTCTTTGTACTACATCAAGGTATCTTGTACTTTTCCCTAGAAAGTAAATAAAATCTACTGCTAAATACTTTGAAAGTACTGATTTTATAAAAAAAATGTTCCAAATGTAAATTTAAGATCATTCTTTTTTCTACAAAAAAAGTCTCTTGCATTTTCTTCATATGACCAGCTGTTCTAAAAACATTCGTTAAGATGCGTTTATCAAGATGGCGGATGACTTACTCATGTAATGCTTTATCGTAATTGATATGCTAATAAATTACATTAAAAAAATCTATATAAGGTTTCTTTGAAAATAAAAAAAAACTCTGCTGATTGGACTGTTACTTAAAATGCGGGATATTCAAAATTTTACTATGATATTTTTTTGAGTACCGTAAATGCGTATCATAACTAAATTTTAGTTTCTTTAGTGATACGGTCTAGATTTTAAAAGGCTGTGACAGACAATCGGACGCATACAAACTGAATGAGTCTGTGTTTCCGTTATAACCTTCGGCATTTTATTAGTGTTTCGTAAACTAATAAAATTAGGATCAACCGACTAACGCGTTTAGATATCCATGGAAAAATGTATACCAGCATCGAACAATGACAACGTCGATATGACGAACTATCGACATTCTCGCATATGTCGTTATTCTTCTTCATCGTTTGGCGCTCGTTTCCCGTCGGGGTCGCATCTGCCGCTCCGTTAATAATGGATGGCGAACTCGCGTGCCCCGGCCGCGGGTTGCCGGTTTGCCCCCACGTTTGTCTGCTTCCTTCCGCCTGTTGGGATTAAGGAGCGGTATTCGTACGGTAGATAAATCAAAATATAGCTCGCCCTTAGCAACCAACGCACGAAACGTTTAACTTTATTCTTTTTAAGATTTCTATGTATTAAAGAAAGTTTCTTATCGAGACAGTGAGATTAAGTCGAGTAGATAATAGATGAAAATATGCGGTCGTAATAAATATAATTTAGGCTTAACATCTCCTTTCTTAAAAGAAAGAACAAGAGGTGTCGTGGGACACCCGGTTGGAAAGAAGTTCTTTCGCTAAATATTATGTATTATACAACAGTCACAATGAAATAAGTTAACAACGTTTGGGAGAGATTAAGTGAAAAATTAAAAGAAATAAATGAAATTGTAATTAATAATAATAAAATTGTAATTAATAATGTTTTTTTAAAAGTTATGGGATATCCGTTTAGAAAGAAGTTAATTTTGCTATATACTATGTATTAAACTACAGTCACAATGAAATAAGTTAAAAACGTTTGGAAGGTATGAAAATAAACATTTATACCAAAGTTCATTTTAAAATAAATCATCCACTTATTGTCACTTAAACACTGATACTTACCTGACTTCATCATCACCATCCTCAACTTTTACTGACTCACTTTCACAATTCATTTTTATTTATAATAATAACACTAGGTTGAAAATAGTGAAGAGAGGTTGAGTATTATGGCGCGCACGGTTTGCTAAACATATCCATTTAAATTAATACAGTTGTTGCGCACGCCGCAAGTATCTACTGTAGTAATATACCTATACATTGACAAACGCTTGTAAACACGCAAATGCTTATACTGTAGCAAAAGTGTCGGTCGAAATCTTACACTTTTATACTGTAACAAAAGGGTCGGTCGAAATCTTAACACTTTTTTCGGGGTAGCACTTATTATTTATAGTATGTAACGTGCGATAAGGAACTTTGTTCCAAAAAGTAAATAATTTCTCTACACGCCTCCACAACATCACAGTATTAGAATGTAACTCTATGTTATCTCATGGAGTTTAGTGTCGAACGTCGCGCGTGTCGATGTTCTACTTGGTAATGTATTTAGTAATATTTGCACGGGAACGATTACTCGTTAATATATCACGTTGGCTTATTCGCCCTAGCGCATTCACAGCAGCACGCGCCCACGCGTATATTTGGATCCAATGTTTACAAGTGTATATACTTTATTAACCCTTGTAAAGAAGGGAACGGTTTTGTGAAATCTGGTTCGCCGCGAGCCGGGGGACATGGTTTTATCTTCCTGGCTAAGTTTTTCATAGATTCTCTCGGGCGTTTCGGTAAAATTACGAAGCCGTATTTACTGTTTTTATATTATTATAATTATATATTATCGACAGTAGACATTTGTTGATGTAGATTTTAAATATTCCCGTTTATAAATAATGTGTCGCAATAATAACGCAATCGTTTTCCATATTATACGAAATTGTTTGTTAAAATACTTGCTGTTGTCCATGAATTCGTTTGTATGGAATTAGAAATTCAGAACAATTTAAATTTGCGAAGTCTTGCGTTGTCTTAAAACCGATAATTATTGAGAATGTTATGGAATAGATGTTATCATCCGATATTTACTTATTTTTTGTATTCCAATAGTTTACAAAACCAAATGAAATTAAAATACGTAACTGAGTACTTATTGGTACTCATTAGCTATAATTAAAATCAGAATTTAGATTAAAGGATTTTTTTGTTTCATTTCAGCCAAAAAAAGAAACGAACTCAAGAGTTTGACGGCACTCATAATCCCTGTCCATTCTCGGCAGTTGCGTAACCATGACTTTCTTCTAAGACCGTCTTTCTTTCTCCCAGCAACTTTTCCTATCATTACTAGTTGCAAGAGGTAGTATCTGTCACGCCTGAGAATATGCCCCAGGTAATAACTTTACGATGTCTGATGATTTGGAAAAGCTAGTAGAACCTTCATTAGTGACTTTCTGAATCCAAGATGTGGACATCATGCATCTGTAGGACCACATTTCCAATGTTTCTCTGCCTTTTCTGAGATCTTTTTCAATAGTCTAGGCCTCGCATCTATATAGAAGTGTTGATCAGATGTAAAACTGGAGAAGACGAATTCGAAATGAGATTTTAAGGCTATGATTGCAGAGTACCTTTCTTAATTTTTTCAAAGGTACTGCGGGCAATTTCGATGTGAGCTTTGGCATCTATCTTACTGTCCCAGTGTGAGTAAATCATAGAAAATACTATGATCGCAAAATGTCCCTATAAATGTTTCAACCGTTAAAAGTGTCTAGTTTTTAAATTTCTCCTGTTTTTAATACTTAAATTGAGATTATAGGAAGCAATTTCCGCCATTGGATATTGACGATAACAGCAAAATACAAAATTTAAATAACTATTCGTCGGGAAGACGTATTGTTTTGGTTATTTCTTGAGGAACTATTTTTTATAAAAACTGTATATGGTATTCTATATATTAAACTTTATATTCTATATATTAACTCCATTATGTTCTATACGAATGAAAAATTTTGTAATTATAAGAGTAAGTAATTGTTAAATTATTGATAAAAAACGAACTTATAATTAAAACACGTTTTAATTAAAAAAAACATAGCTTAAAAACCTAAATATAGTATAATTGAAATACAACCAGTATATAAAAACATACCAAATGCCATTACATTCTGTATGTGAAAAAGGGTTTCATGGTCCGTAGGATGCGATCCGAGAAATTTCTTATTCGTGTATAGGTCAATTTGGAGATGACCGCATTTAGCCAGTAGTGGAATAGGCGGATAGTTAGAGGCGTAGAGTCGTAAAGCGAGCCGTAGGCGCTATGCATGCAGATGTAGAACGCAGCCGGTGCAGTCGGCAGCACTGTAGTGTTGCATACCTACTTATATGTATATTTGTGATATTTGTATATTTGTGAAATCAATTTGAATAGATAATTGGTGATTCTACTTCACGGGATGTGTTAAGACAACAGTTTTCATTGTAATCAGCCCATTTTATTGTTTGGATTTTAATGAAGTTTTACAGTATTTGAATCCTCATATATTCAGTAAAGCGTTTCATCTGTAGGCCATGAAATATGTTTCTAAATAACTTTTTAAAAAATCCAAAAGTTTGTACATATTCATGTTTCAGTTGGTTTTGTTAAGGACGGTTCTAACACAACTTTTACAGTGTGTTAGTTTTTATTTAATTTTATTTCGTTTCAAATATTTATTTACGAGTAGTCTTCCACACAGGTCTTCCACAAAATAATATATCTAAGACCGAACAGTTGTCGAGGTATAGGTCGTGTGTGACACGAGGATACAAATTGTAATGCAACGTACGAGTCTGCCGCGCTGCAGTATTGGAGGTCCTGTCACGTGCCAGTGTCATTGTGTAGGTCGTAAGTCGCGTCGCCGGTGCATCGGACGCTCTCGTAGAGCTTTTAAACGGAACTAAGCGAAAAGCTTTTAACGTTATCAGATGTAGCTTTTAGTATTATCTGACAGTATTAAAAGCCCGATAGTCTGATTACCTTGAATCGTGCACTGCATTGTGAAGTACGAGTATGGGGCGCCTTATCAATGAGGATAAAGATGCGTGATCGATAGATAGTAAAATGTCACCTTATGTAATATGTTAGATACTTTGTTCGGATTCTTAATCAGTAGATTAAACTGGATATTATCAAATATTATCATATATATTACAAGGATAAAACAGCAAAGTCGGATTTTATAAATGGATTTTTGGATGAATTGTAAGTTAAATGTACTCGTGTAAAGTTATCGAATTGAAACTTCTTTTTAATTGATTAAACGCGTTGAGATATAACTGCATAGCGTTTCATTGAAATATAATGCCATTCTAACGCCATCTCTGGGTCAGTGTTTATCAGTGTTTTTATAATATGATAATCATTGAAATAAATATCGATATATGAAATTTGAACTGTAAACCACAGATGGCGCTGTTCTTTTTTATTTTATAATGAAATTTTAAAATAATGAACAATGCCATCTACGTTATAATGAAATTCTTGAACTAATATCCTGAAATAAATTAATAAAGAAGTTTAACTTAAATCGCAAGAGAATATGGATATTGGTTTCCGTATACACAATTTTCTGTACCGATTTAAACGATACATAGCGTTTTTAAAAAAATTATAGGGATTACAATGCAGTTTTGGCCGTTTTTAAAATATTATATTGTTATGAGCTATTGATCGATATAAGTGTTATTGATAGATCATAATATTTCTTTAATAAATTTTTGAAGATTTTTAATATTCGTTGGTTTTTATAGTTTAGTTTTAGCTGTGTAAGAATGTATAATTAATGTTTTAATATAATTTAAACATTGATATTTTTATTTTTATAATAATAAAAGATATTACAGAGGTAATTTTTCTAAATAAAATTACCTGATATATATGCGTAAGCCACAAAGTAATTCTATTAACGTAGGCTTTGAATAAGCCGATTTATTTAATATTGTTTGTAACTTGTTCTGTGGAGCGTTATGTGGTTACGTTTTCATTCAATATTGTATATTCAGATTTAGTTAACATAAGTAGTACTCGTCCAACTAAAAGTTCCCTTTGTATATGAATGTGGTAACTGTCAGGAATTTGAATGAACCCGTTCTCTCTTACGTAATTGCCTTGGCTACATTCTTGCCCATTGTACAGACCATATAGACTATTGTAACCTGATAGAGACTACGAAATTGGCTTGCGAGTAAGTGACGGGCGAATGAGGTCTCTGAAAAGGCAAAAGGTACCTTTCATCCGACCGTAGGAATTACATATTTTTCCAATATATCTTTGGCAATATTGCGGGCGGTCTGTCGGTCGATCTTGACGGTGGGCGGGCGGGGGTCGGACCCACGCGGTCTCAGGGGATGCTCGAAGGTCGTCTTCGTTATTGGGCAGGGTTAACGGGTGGAGATGGTCAATGGGACGAGGGCTGTATTTTCATTTTTTTACTGTCGTCGTGTAATGATGAATGACGTAGGAATTAAGATGTAATACTGCCTCCGTGCTTTTGTGAAAAAATAGAGCCTATTTTTAGGAACGTTTTCTTAAACGAAGCACTTTTCTTTGGATTGACATTTTCGAACGAAGTTATTTTCGAGCTGTTCATGAGCACCAAAAATTTCTATTTGGCTTTTAGTGTACTGGTAATTTGTTGTTTTTTGATGGATTTTTAAACGATTCCATCTGGTTTTTGTTTATGAGGTTCTTTTGGCATTGTGTGTAAGTGCTTATGCTCTTCAGGTTTTGTGCAGGATTTTTCGGTGTCCTAAAGTTGGATTTCTTCGATACAGGCTTGATTGTTTCAAGCAATCGACATTGAATTGAGTATACGAATAGCGTTTCAATTCGAATCGGTTTAGGTAGATCCCTCTTTTCGATTGCGTGTCGCTTGATGCTTTTTTAACTTTTAGAATGTTGTAGTTTTATTACTAAGCACTGTAAGTAAATGCACATCTGTGGATTGTTATTAATTAAATTCACGTTTTCTGGCGATGTTTGTGTTAATTTTTGTAAACAAGTCACTCTAGATTTTCGCATTGGTTTACGTTACTAAGATTATGTTTTCTGGCGATGTTTGTTTAACTGAATACTGTGTATAAACCCTTTTTGGTTTTCGTTATATTTGGAACATATTCTCAATTATTCAATATCTGTCTTTAGGAGCAGAAGATAAAAGCAAAGTTTAATGAAATTTCTTTTAAGAAGTACGAGTATGCATAAAGGTTTAATGACGTTAAATTATTTTAGTCGTCAGATTTTCTTTAGAGTATATCTCTTTCAAAGATCGCCAAAAAATTTTGCTATTTCAATCTAAAGTACGTATTTGTTAAACTCTACTTCTGGCCATGCTAGATAATGGAGATGTATGCAATCTGAACTTAACCGGTCAACTTGTCACTAACTTAGAACTACTTCATAATCTGTGTAGTCGGTTCATCATCGACCTCAAAAATATGATCAACCGAGCATTGATCACGGCTAAATTTCGTAACCGATCAAATCTACATCTTTTTATCATTTTAATATAATATAGTTGATAATCCTATCATCCCCTGATATCTTATATCTTAGTTCCAATTTCCAACACTTTTCGGCTTATGTTACTTAAAATATAAGCCAAGGCTTATATTTTAAGTATAAGAAGTCTCTCCTAATCCTTCGAATCATAACTGGATTGTTTAAGAGAATTATTTACCTTAAATTATTTACTTAAACCTTTAAAGTGTGCCTTCAGGGTCTGTAATCAAAGCCGTCTAAAATGGCATTACCTTGAATAATTTCTACGGATACAGAAGTTCATCCCTTGTTACTCCCTATTCTGAATGTACAGTGTTTATTGCTTTATTTTTATTAACAATTCTGTTAATTACAGTATTAAAGCATGGAACCCTTATATTTTCATCGTATCCGTCTATCCTTCCGTCTGTCACGGCCTTACAGTTTCTATAGTTTTAGATTTATGTGAATGAAATTACAATTGAATGCTTTAAATCTAATTTATTATGGTATCTCTATATAAATGATAGTATCTTCACAATTAAATGAAACTACGTGACGTAGTATTGTTTCTACTTTCTTTAAGTTCTTTACCACGACCTAGGTTTCGTTGTATTACAACATCTTCAGGTGGGCTATTAGCAAAGATAATTTTTATTATTATATAATTATATAAATTAACTTTGCTAAGATGTTGTAATACAACGAAACTTAGGTCGTGGTACAGAACTTAAGGAAAGTAGAAATAATACTACGTCACGTAGTTTCATTTAATTGTGAATTATGAATTTCTACAAAATTAACGCCAAATATATTCAATATTTGATAGTGTCTTGATACGTTTTTTAAAAATATAGTGGGGTTTCATTTATAATTTTTCGTATCATTTCCCCGTATGTGAAACTTAATGTTTCAACGTGACGTGCAATGTTTCCCCACCCTCTAATTTTCCAACCGTAGGTTTGAAAAATGTGAGAAAATTCTTTTTTTAAAACGTGAGAAATTTAAAGAAAATTTGATCCGATATTTTAAATAAAATGATTTGTGTTAATTTGTATCAACAATTTAAAAAAATATGGACGACTGCGGAATCCAGCTTTTATTTTACTTTTTCAGAAAATATGCGGCGTATAAATTTGAAATTTGGCATAGTAATACAATGTACTAATCTACATAATTTGCACCACCTAATTTTTTTAAAATAGTGATATAAAAATTAAAGAGGAGGGTGATAAATAAAGAATCAAGTTTTTTTTAATTTTATGTTCGTATAGGATGTCATTTTGAAAGGGGTTGTTATGAAGAATAAAAAATATTTGAGAAATTTGATTCGATATTTGAAATAAAATTATTTACGTTAACTTGTATCAACAATTTTAAATATATATATAGACGACTACGGAACCCAGCTTTTATTTTACTTTACTGTCTGCCAATCCGTCTATCACATCCATTTTCTTAAAAAATATGCTGCATACAAATTTGAAACTTGGTATAGTTATATATTGTACTAATCCACATAATTTGCACCTAACGTAGGTTAGGTTAGGTGCAAATTATGTGGACGGAAATTATGTAACCTAACCTAACCTTTTAAAAATAGTCATATAAGAATTAAAGAGAAGGTTAATAAATAAAATAATCAAGTTTTTTTTTAAATTTTATGTAGGATATCATTTAAAAGGGCTTGTTATGAAGAATAAAAAAAAACTGTTTCGTAACTTTAAATGTCATACTCATTTAAAATAATATTCTAAATTACTTTTCCCCGTATTTTTCAACCTACTGAAAAAAAATCAAGAAAAAACGGGGTTAGAAAAATCTAGCCTTATCTAGATCTTATCATTTTTGAGATATGAACCATGTTTTACGCCTGTGAAAGATATAATAGGCAATGCAACGTTGTGAAAAATTTACGTTTGTAAATGTGTACGTAACCCTTGTAGCGTGAATACTACTCGTAATGACTGGTTTTTTGGATTTCGTTTATATCTGTATTTAAGGTTACTGTCTGCATTAATAATTACAGTCTTCTTCTTCTTCTACGGGAGTATCTACAAGATGTGAAGATTGGCAGTCAGCTCTGCACATTGGTCTTGTCTTTGACAAGACGGAAGAATTACCAGTAACCATGACATTCTTCTACAACCGGCTTTCCTTCTCCGAGCATCTTTTCCCGTCATTATTATTAGCAAGAGCTGTTAACTGCCATCCTGAGTATATGCTCCATACATGCAACTTTATGTTGTTGGATGGTATGCAAAAGCTTGCGTTTCTGTTATCGTAGAACTTCCTCATTGGTGACTTTCTGAGTCCAAGATGTAGACATCATGCGTCTGTAGGCCCACGTTCCGAATCATTCTATACGTTTCCTGAGATTTTCCTTAATACACGACCTAAATGATAATACAAGACCTGGACTCTTGTATCCGCATAGAAGTTTTGGCCAAGTGTAGCACTGTAGAAGACGTATTCAAATTTTTTTATCGAGGCTACGATTGCAGAGTACCTTTTTCGTTTTTATAAACGCACTACAGGCAACTTCAGTTCGACTTTTGGTCTCTATCTCACTGTCCATGTTCTGAGTCAACCAGATTTCGAGATATTTATATTTATTATTATAATCTACCATTTCATTAATATTTCTAACTTGTAACACTGTGGTTGGCTACGATAAATTGCACTCGTAGAGTAATAATCCCGCAATCAGCGCCGCAGTAAAGTTTGATGAATAAATAAATACGATTTCACGCAATAAGATCGCTACTTACTTCGTTTACTATAGAGGCTTTCGTAATATCGGCGTTTTTAGGATAAAAAAAATACCGCGTTGTCGAACAATTTCAACGTGCCGAAACTAATCCCGATTCTCGGTCGCAGTCAGGATTACGCAAATAAATCTATCGGTCTCTAATACAACAAACAAGTGAGGTCGGATCTACACCGATTCGGCCGGTTTCCACACAGCGTCTCGTAACTAATCCCAGTTCGGCCCCTCTCATTAGCGGCCCGAATTGGTCGCAATCAACCGACAGTTTCCAAACAAAACGCTGCCGTACGCTCGATCGTAGTTTGCATAATGCTGAGATAGTTGTTACGCAAAGGCGTATTTGTCTACGATAGTTCGTACAAGTGCGCAGAAAACGGATGGATTTAGTTTGGGTATTTATTTATTTTGTTTCAGACCTTAATATATTTACAATTGAGTCTTAAAGTTGAAAATAAGTTATAAATGTTAACTATACATATATGATAAAACAGAACCCGTCTAGGTTTCATAATTGCTATCTATGTACAAGAAGTATATTTTTGAATTTTTGTCCATTGTAACAACATCAGGCAAATATTAGCTATTAATTTTAAATGAATTTTGGGTTTTATCTAGCTCAGTATCTGAAAATAATTAAAGTTAATCATATAAATAAATTGGTTTATTTATTAGAAATCGAAAGTTAGTTCCAAAAAAGCCTCCGTACTACATTTTTCGTATTCGTCACATTTTGATTACTGAATACTATGCTTGTCTTGCCTTCGACTTCTCCCCAGTGATAATTTTAGTTCCATTGTGTTTTTTTTACTTGAACAGATCAGCGGCTAGGATGCAAGGTTTTGCCCTTTACTTTCCTTATAACAACCAGTTTCTCTAGGTTGTTGTGCTATCTATGAGCTATATGGCCAAAGTAACTGAAAACTCATTGATAGCAAATCATTGAAGATTTGGTGTTAATTTGGAGTTAGTCGAATTATGGATTTGTTGGTAATTTAAATGAACCATAAAATCCACATTCGGTTTGTTCAATATCGTCATCTAAACCATTTACTTGAAAAGCTGATCTAAAGCATTAATATGCCTAGAGGTCTAAAAGTGTGGTAATTCTAAGGCTGTGGCCGAGGGATGGTCAAACGGATGGAGATGGCGAAATCACATAGGTTCCTTATTTCTCTATGGATTCCTAAAAGCGTTTAAGTGTTTTATACGAACGGTACAATACCACTCGCATCATTAATTTATCTCGTCACTTATCCTCTTCTTTTTATACATAACATCCCTGAAGCTATAGTTGACCAATGCGGTAAATATTTCTCCTATCTGCGATTGCTCTATTATACAGTTATCATAATTGCATTTGTCACCGTCGGCAACAGTTAACAATTAAAAATACCTGACAGTAACGGGAGCAGTTCCAAGAGTGGAAGGTTGGAATGTAAATGAATGTATTAAATATTACTCACAGCATTTATTTCATACTGCTTATTGCGATACATCTTTCTGGTCTCTTTCTGGTTTCTGCAAGATCAGAGCGTGCCAATATCTTTTTAAAATGCTTTCATACTTTCTTCGGTATCGAGTGAAAACGTTTCGCCCTCGAGGCAGGGTTTATTAAAGTTAACAACAGTTAAAAAATTTACCAAAAATGGTGATTCATTTTATTGGATTTATATTCAAATGTATCAGCTTCTGCTGTTCCATTTTTGTGGTCTTTGTTTTATTTTGGTTTACGAGCAGGATGCTTTATGAATTACCAGTGGATATGACAGAAGTGGTGATTCATTTTATTGGGTTTATATTCAAATGTATCAGCTTCTGCTGTTCTATTTTTTGGTCTTT
This sequence comes from Druceiella hillmani, assembly GCA_039881145.1. Taxonomy (NCBI): domain Eukaryota; kingdom Metazoa; phylum Arthropoda; class Insecta; order Lepidoptera; family Hepialidae; genus Druceiella; species Druceiella hillmani. The sequence goes on from JAYKKI010000062.1 coordinate 3,729,906, forward strand.
GTTTTATTTTGGTTTACGAGCAGGATGCTTTATGGTTTAATATCATTTCGTTCCCTTTGCAAAATAGTTTAAATCGGAGCCTTTTGAAATTTCAGAACTCAAAGTGCCATGAAGTTGTAAACAGAAGTTTAATTGTAATCTTGGTTAAAGACACAATGGTTGCCGTACAGGTTAAGTTTCGTTTTGTCTCGTTATCACTATTCTCAACTGAAAATAGTGGTAAACGATTTTTCTCATTTTTAACGTCGATACGATGGTCCGAAGTAAAACTTTCAGATTTTTAGTTAGGGAGGTATGAAATGAATCTCAATCTTGTCATTCCCTTCCACAGTATTAACAATTGGACGTCGTTTGAACTATATCTATAATCAGCGTGTTAAAAATATTTGGTGGCTTTATATATATAACTATTTTTCAGTACGAATACAGTTGCTTAAGAAAGCAGATCCTGAATCTCTTAGCTCTTTATGGAGTAATATATATGTAAATTGTTGTTAAGAATGTGTTAAATTTACTTAGCAAACTCCGTTCGTAACGTAGGTAATGATTCATTTGAAGTGATGTGCTAAGGTCAATAAACTCGTATGGTAATGAATTAGCCTATGTAGATATAATGAGTTAGCGTATGTAGATCTGCACATTTTATTTGAGATGTGTTATTCGAGTGTCAATCATATTAAACGTCATATTGGCATAATATGTTGACAGAACCTATTGGCTTAATATGTTGAAAATTTTCATTTTATTACGTACTTAGATACGAATAAAATCGTCAAGAAATGCATTTTGCATTTTCCATCGCATTTTTCCGACGTGCTACAATTTTAATAATTCGTAAATGTCGAAATTATGTAAGAGGATGAGATGATTGAAACCTTGTCCCATTTCTTTTTCTTGAAGATGCTGTAGAGCACAAATTTGAAGAAATATGAAGAAATGATTGTTTTTGAATGGCTAGGGTATAAGATTGCGACTACCCTACGGCCGGTTTAAATACACTAATTTATTTAAAATAATAATTAAAGGAAAAATACAACATAACAGCAAATGATAGTTTGTGAATGTTTTTATTGACGGTTCTATTCGACGACATTAACGTCAAGTATTCTTGAAGGTTATTGGCTGGATAAACGTCAAAAGGGTATATTAATCCGCGCAATATAACTATGGCTGACGTACCTTTATTGTCGTTGGCATGGTGATATTTTATTTTGACAGTTCGTGTGTGAATTTTTGTATTGCGTAGAAATTTTATACAATAAATTATTTTTAACTTAATTATTTAAAAAGGTTATCGTAAATTAATCCGATACGTCGGGTTACTTAATAAAATTTGATAGCCCTATTAGTTACGTGGTTTACCGTTGACAGAGTTCAAGGACCCCACGTGGTTTTGGAGAAGTCATGCACTCGTCGAAAAATATAAAACATGCAATTAGATCTCCGTCACTAGTCCATTTACGTATTTTAAATTTGCAGATGTCGAAACAGCATGAAATATTACAGCGTTAGTTATCTTCTACGAAAACTGGTAAACACAGTAGGTTTGCACACGAAACGTTACTGAAGACATATTCGTGTACCTTAAAAATTTCATTATGTAAAATTTCTTGTCTAGACTGGAATGGCGACCAGTTTTGCGAGTGAGTTTGTCGTTGGGTTCCTTCACTAAATTTGTCGCTGAAATGTAGCCTGGTTCGTTCGTCTGTCAGAGGCTTTTGGTGTTTAAATAAGAGCAGTTATCCCAATATCTAAAATTGTATTTAAAATTTTTATTTACACCTCTTCGTTTGAAGTGGACACTCACATTAAGTGGTTGTAGGGGAGGCGTATTTTTTATACCTAAGCATTTGGAGTATCTGTATAAAGAGTAGAGACAAAGTTATTTTCTTTAGTTGTCGTTGAAAGGTAACGATGTTTGAAAGTGTCACAATTGCTCTTTTTAGACTTATTTTGTTACCAGGTCTATCTTGAAAAGTTTGGTATTAGACACATGGTACTTGATGTTAATATAGGACTTCTTTTTTATCCTGCATTTTACAACAAGAACTAAGATTACGTACAACTATTTACTTGAAATATAGAATAAATGAGTAAGTCTTCTGTTCATACTACGCTCTTTAAATTAAAAAAAAAATACACCTACTTTGTTCATACTACATTCTTTCAATTTAAATAATACACCTACTGTGTTCATACTACGCTCTTTAAATTTAAAAAATACAACTACTGTGTTCATACTACGCTCTTTAAATTTAAAAAATACACCTACTGTGTTCATACTACGCTCTTTAAATTTAAAAAATACACCTACTGTGTTCATACTACGCTCTTTAAATTTAAAAAATACACCTACTGTGTTCATACTACCCTCTTTAAATTTAAAAAATACAACTACTGTGTTCATACTACACTCTTTAAATTTAAAAAAAATATACCTACTGTGTTCATACTACGCTCTTTAAATTTCAAAAAAATATACCTACAGTGTTCATACTACGCTCTTTAAATTAAAAAAAATATACTAATCTAAGTATACGTGACCTAAAATAATTAAGTACCCCACCCCAAACCTAAAACCCCATAGCGCAAACCCTAATTTTACATTTGCTATATTTAGTGAAATGTTATAAAAATATACCAGTAGTGACAAAATTATAAAATGGATTAAAAAACGAGTTAATAACTTCTAAATTTAATGTAGAGATGTCTCCCTGTCACGTTCGCTCTAGTAGAATACAGTAGGTATTGTAAAAAATGACTTCACAATACAGTATTACCGTCCTTGCCTAACGTTAAATTTAAACCTGTATAACTCGGTTAATTTTGAAGACTTGTCAATTTTTTTCAAATTCATTAGCTTATATTTTAAAATTATGATTTATGAAGTAAAAAAGTTTTAAATATCCTATTATTCTGTTGAAAACAAATGGCGATCTTGATTAAACAATCATTTTTCAACAAGTCTTTTGGTCTGGTAATCAAATTGTGACATAGGTTACTTCGATGTAAATTATGTGCCTTGAGAGATTTACCACCTCTGAGAGAAATCCTTCAGTAAGAATATATGAAGAGAAACATATTTACTGAATCTTAGAGCGATCTCCGTCTTTGAGAATTTCTATTGAACATGTGACCGATTTATTGCGAGACTCTTGCGATAAGTTTTGCACAGGTTTAAAGTGGGGTTATACGCAAACTTAAAGTTTACATTTATCTTCAGGTTTATAAGTCGCCTATGTATATTTAATTTGACATACCTATATCAGTTTGCGAATAACACTAATTAAATATTGATTATAAATAAATTAAGTTGACTCTTACAAAGACTTTACACGTCGTTCGTATTTGGAGATAACTAATAATTTAATTGCTATTCATTCATTCTAAAGTAATAGTTGCGGCATAGGTGACAAACATTTACATGAAAGTTGACATTAAAATTATTAACAGCAGAATATATCAGAATGGTTCGCGACACAACCAGACACCACGTTACCTTGGAATTTCAAAGTGACATCGGTCATGTATAAATTAAGAACGATTAATTTTGTTTTTTTTTATTATCATACTTTAACGATTATTCGTAAAAGTCCTTGAGTATAATGACAAATTAAAATCTAACAGTACTTGTGGAATCACTCAATGTTAAATGTTATACTGACCTTAGCACTAAGGTGTTAAAGTTAATATATTCGCACATCAACGTATGTTTTGGTTCACGTCGTCCAAAAGGTAACCTAACTAAAAAAATTAACATCCATCAAACCAATGTAATCTAATGTTGTTTTTGTTAAATAAATAAAGCCTAGTAGGGCCATCTGTTGAGCAGTTAACGAAATCTTTATACTAGTTATTCTATATGCTGTAAGCCTCATCAAAATATAGAGAAATCTCCAGACAATTTTTAGAGCTTAGTAATTTCTCAAGCTATCATCATTGGTAGTCAAAGGCTAACTTCTAAAGTAAACCTATCTAGTTTACCGAAATTAATGCTAAATACCACATACGTCAACCGTTAAAATTCTACTGATCGATTGAAATCTTAGTTGGCGGCCTCAAGTAAATGATGTTAGTCGTCGTGTTTTCAACAGGATACACTCTTTGAAACGTCTTCAAAATTTTTTACCAACTAAAACGAAAGTCTACTTTTGCCAAACACACATATTACCACTAATTGATTATGGAGATGTGTGCTATCCTGATATTAATGAAGAATATTTGTGCAAGTTGGAACGTCTTCAAAATTTATGCATCCTGTATATCTTCGGCCTCAGAAAATATGATCATATTTCTGAATACAGGTCACTTCTCAAATGGCTGAAGTTTTGTGATCGACGCCAACTTTACATACTTACACGTCTTTTTAATATATTAAAAAATTCTCAGAGCCCAAACTATCTCACTGGCAAATTTAAAGATCTGTCTGCTCAAGACCTTGGGTTACGATCTGAAAGTTCACTCACCCTACTTATTCCTAAACTACCTCTACCTCTTACGAAAAATCCTTCACTGTCCAAGTAGCAAAAATTTGGAATCACCTGGATCCTGGCTCCTGGGAAATCACGTCCCTAAATATTTTCAAAGATTGAGTGAAAAGTCCTGCCTTTCCTGAAACCTTTTCCTTTGAGCGCTTGTTCTTTCCTGTCTTTCCTATTCCAAATCATGTCAATAGTTTGTATTACATATACTTTTGTATTTTTTTTGTCTAATGTACTATATATAATTTTCATTGTAAAATTTCTTACAGTCTACAAACTAAATTTCAATACCAATTGTCATGGTTGACTGGAAGAGATTGCTCATGTAGCAATAAGTCCGCCGTATGTATTACGCCTAAAAGTTGATGAATAAATAAATAATTTTTATGTAACTTAATAACAAAGTTGTTATTAATTAAATGTTAATCGGAAAATTCGAAGAGACTACAGCTTCGTTTATTCTTGTCAAATGCCATTACTTTTCAATCTTGCTACTCGTTGATCTGGTTTTCTATGTTGCGTAATAACTTGTCTACGTTCTTCATATTATTGTCTTAAACAAATTATTATAATTATCAACAAGATAATTCTAATGGTTTGTTTGTTTTATCCATAGTCGTGAGTATTAAATGGATTACGGTGTTAATCGTATTCATATATTTTTTTAGCAATATTTGTTAATTTTGCGTATTGAAGGTAACGGTGGAACACTTAGAAACACGGTGTCTGTTCGTCTCTCATAGCTTTATAAAATCTAACTGTATAACTTAGAAAGATGGAAGTCAGCTTAATTATGAAGTTTGATTACCGAAATCTATTTTGAGAAAGAAATTATAAAATGTTGTTTTTAAATATAATTAGGAAGGGGAAGAATATCATATCAAATGAAATCCGATGTAATACCACACTCATTTATGTATTAAAAAAATAGCAATTAAAATAATTCTGTAACAAAATTAGATAATTGCTTGTGATACTCCTTTCTTTCCTAAATTATTTATTTGAAAAATCTGTAAAAAATTTTGCCTTTCTATAACACCGGAAGAAGGTTATATCCAATAAGGCCATAAAGTATTTAATTATTGAAATGGAAATTCTTATTAAAGTATAAGTTCCTCATATTAAAATAAATAAGGAATGTTCAATACTTTTTTATATTATAATTATTTATCTAATTATTTGAAAGTAATAATTTGAATTCTGTTTATAACAACGTTGTAAGCGCCAAGGTTGCAGTTAGTACACATGTGTATACAAGTTTGCTTACGAAAGTTGTATTGAAACGCCGAGTTTCAGTAATACCAAAAATTTATAATTGTGTGCTTTCATATGGAACACTCGTTGCGCGCATTTCAACTTGCACTTTACCAACATTTTTTGAGTATTGTATTAGCATTGTGTATCGTTGAACTCTAGTACAATGATACTGAGTGTACATCCGCCCAAAAACAAATTCGTAGTTAATTTCCAATCGTAACGCCTCGACAATGATCTAAACGTTTGATTATTTATTTACTTGCACTCTACCGACTTATTTTAAGTATTGTATTAGCATTGTGTATCGTTGAACTCTAGTACAATGATACTGAGTGTACATCCGCCCAAAAACAAATTCGTAGCCAATTTCCAACCGTAGCGCCCCGACAATGATCTAAGCGTTTGATTATTTATTTACTTGCACTCTACCGACTTATTTTGAGTATTGTATTAGCATTGTGTACCGTTGAATTCTAGTACAATGATACTGAATGTACATCCGCCCAAAAACAAATTCGTAGTCAATTTTCAATCGTAACGCCTCGACAATGATCTAAACGTTTGATTATTTATTTACTTGTACTCTACCGACTTATTTTGAGTATTGTATTAGCATTGTGTACCGTTGAACTCTAGTACAATGATACTGAGTGTACATCCGCCCAAAAACAAATTCGTAGCCAATTTCCAATCGTAACGCCTCGACAATGATCTAAAGGTTTGATTATTTATTTACTTGTACTCTACCGACTTATTTTGAGTATTGTATTAGCATTGTGTACCGTTGAATTCTAGTACAATGATACTGAGTGTACATCCGCCCAAAAACAAATTCGTTGCCAATTTCCAATCGTAACGCCTCGACAATGATCTAAAGGTTTGATTATTTATTTACTTGCACTCTACCGACTTATTTTGAGTATTGTATTAGCATTGTGTACCGTTGAATTCTAGTACAATGATACTGAGTGTACATCCGCCCAAAAACAAATTCGTAGCCAATTTCCAATCGTAGCGCCCCGACAATGATCTAAGCGTTTGATTATTTATTTACTTGCACTCTACCGACTTATTTTGAGTATTGTATTAGCATTGTGTACCGTTGAATTCTAGTACAATGATACTGAGTGTACATCCGCCCAAAAACAAATTCGTTGCCAATTTCCAATCGTAACGCCTCGACAATGATCTAAAGGTTTGATTATTTATTTACTTGTACTCTACCGACTTATTTTGAGTATTGTATTAGCATTGTGTATCGTTGAACTCTAGTACAATGATACTGAGTGTACATCCGCCCAAAAACAAATTCGTTGCCAATTTCCAATCGTAACGCCTCGACAATGATCTAAAGGTTTGATTATTTATTTACTTGCACTCTACCGACTTATTTTAAGTATTGTATTAGCATTGTGTATCGTTGAACTCTAGTACAATGATACTGAGTGTACATCCGCCCAAAAACAAATTCGTAGCCAATTTCCAATCGTAACGCCTCGACAATGATCTAAACGTTTGATTATTTATTTACTTGCACTCTACCGACTTATTTTAAGTATTGTATTACCATTGTGTATCGTTGAACTCTAGTACAATGATACTGAGTGTACATCCGCCCAAAAACAAATTCGTAGCCAATTTCCAATCGTAGCGCCCCGATAATGATCTAAGCGTTTGATTATTTATTTACTTGCACTCTACCGACTTATTTTGAGTATTGTATTAGCATTGTGTACCGTTGAATTCTAGTACAATGATACTGAATGTACATCCGCCCAAAAACAAATTCGTAGTCAATTTTCAATCGTAACGCCTCGACAATGATCTAAACGTTTGATTATTTATTTACTTGTACTCTACCGACTTATTTTGAGTATTGTATTAGCATTGTGTACCGTTGAACTCTAGTACAATGATACTGAGTGTACATCCGCCCAAAAACAAATTCGTTGCCAATTTCCAATCGTAACGCCTCGACAATGATCTAAAGGTTTGATTATTTATTTACTTGTACTCTACCGACTTATTTTGAGTATTGTATTAGCATTGTGTACCGTTGAACTCTAGTACAATGATACTGAGTGTACATCCGCCCAAAAACAAATTCGTTGCCAATTTCCAATCGTAACGCCTCGACAATGATCTAAAGGTTTGATTATTTATTTACTTGTACTCTACCGACTTATTTTGAGTATTGTATTAGCATTGTGTACCGTTGAACTCTAGTACAATGATACTGAGTGTACATCCGCCCAAAAACAAATTCGTAGTCAATTTTCAATCGTAACGCCTCGACAATGATCTAAACGTTTGATTATTTATTTACTTGTACTCTACCGACTTATTTTGAGTATTGTATTAGCATTGTGTACCGTTGAACTCTAGTACAATGATACTGAGTGTACATCCGCCCAAAAACAAATTCGTAGCCAATTTCCAATCGTAGCGCCCCGACAATGATCTAAGCGTTTGATTATTTATTTACTTGCACTCTACCGACTTATTTTGAGTATTGTATTAGCATTGTGTACCGTTGAATTCTAGTACAATGATACTGAGTGTACATCCGCCCAAAAACAAATTCGTTGCCAATTTCCAATCGTAACGCCTCGACAATGATCTAAGCGTTTGATTATTTATTTACTTGCACTCTACCGACTTATTTTGAGTATTGTATTAGCATTGTGTACCGTTGAATTCTAGTACAATGATACTGAGTGTACATCCGCCCAAAAACAAATTCGTAGCCAATTTCCAATCGTAGCGCCCCGACAATGATCTAAGCGTTTGATTATTTATTTAAAGCCGGTCGGAGCGCGCGGCCCGCATTGACGGATTACTCAGTTACGTTAAAGAGAGATACAAATGGCGGCCATTTAATGAAATCGGTTTCGCTCTCGCCTGGCTCCGAACATCGGAGATCACACGGGCGGATTTTAAACCGAATCTGGTCTGTTGGATGTCTCAGATATGATAAGTAATTAGTGCTCAAAATATATGGCGATGTTTACAGTGTTTTGTTTTGTTCTATTTACAAGCGTCGTATGTTATGTAATAAAGTTTAAAAAAAGGAAAACCCAAATAAAAATCAAATTGTTCTGTGAAGCAACGAAAAGATAAAAACAATTATTATTTACTCTAAGTACTATTCCCAAGCAACCACCCGAATCGTCCCAGAGTCCCTCCATTAGACCGTAACAACTCACCTCATACAAAAGAATGGACCTTAGAAAGTCTCCTAATAGTGCCCCGTATCTGCTACCGAGCGTATCCATCCAATAGGATTAGGTAATGTCCTTAGGCAATGAGTCATTTAGTACCTCCATTTTTCTAAAACGCTTTTAGCGAACGCTTTAGATGCCTCAAAAACTGGTCCACACTCAACTAAATCATGATGGCTAAAGATCTCTCGTCCTAAAGATTCGCGTGATTCTAAGTTTATGCTGTAATCTCCCCGAAACCTCTCCTGAAACCTGTTTTTTTTTATTTTACTTTTGTATTTTTTTCTAAATTTTTTTTCGTGTAACGTGCATAAAAGAAAGTAATAAAATAAAGAATTTTCATTGCAAAATCTCTAACAGTCTACCAACTAAATTACAATACCAATTGTTATGGCTGACTGGAAGAGGTTGCTCATGTAGCAATAAGTCCGCCATATTTACTATACATAAAAGATGATAAAGAAATGAATAAATATGTCTCAATCAAAACTCTACGCACTTTGTCGTGCTCACTGCAATCGAACAAAACGTGATTCGAGTCCTGCGTATCGAAACCGGGAAACCATTGGGCAATCTCTTAAAGAAAATCGATATAAACTCGCGCGGAAGAAGGCGATGTTAAGGTATTACGAAGTAAAATAATGACTGTTATTTGATGTTATCTAAACGTCCACAAAAATTGGAGAAAAATAAGTCGGGTAACCTGGTGGTTTCTCTTTTGGATTCAGGGGAGATCCACCTTGAATGCCAATAAGCACAGACGATTTCAAAAATACTTCTTTTTCTAACCGTAAAGGGTTCATTTTCTAGAAATTTGAAGCCCAAGAGATCCACATCAACACTCCTGCCTCGAACCAAAATAATTTACCCTAAGTGCTGTGACAACCGCATGAAAGAAAATAGTAATATATATATATATATATATATATATATATATATATATATATGTATATATATATATATATATATGTATGTATGTATGTATGTAATATATATATATATATATATATATAACGATGCAATATTATTCATATATGAATATTATTGCATCGTTTGTTGTATAATCGACGTGGCAACGCAGTCCGCCGAACGTTATCCACTTGTGTATCAGATATCAGTTTTGTCGAATCGAAGCGGTTACTGTTTCGTCTCGAGTTGGGAAAATGTGACTCGTCCGAGATGGGTGGGAGGGAGGCATTGGGGCCTCGGGTGGGGGGCGAAATTGACTTCTTCCAGAGAGACGTTTTTTTGTTATATCTAGAATTGTATCGATTTAACTTTTGATTAAATAATTATGTTGTTTGGATCCCGAAAGGCTTGGTATTGACAATTAAAACAAGTAGTTTCAAGTATCAAAGGGGAAAATAATGTTTTTTTTTTAGGAACTATACTTATTTTACTAGCAAGCCTAGTAAACAAGTACTTTATTTGGCGATCACGTTCTGAAAATAGTAATTTTTCCCTAAAAAATGAACGCTTAAATAATCGTATTTCAGCATATTTTTAAGTTCTTAAGTATGTAATTTCGGCCAATCGTTTGACAAACAGCCGATTTGTTTCTCTGAATACGACATAGTTATTAGATGAAAACTATCACTGTGGTGATTCTAAATATATATATTTTTCGTTTATGGAAAAACTATAGCAGAGACAGGTTTATTATAATTCATTAATTTATTGTTAACTTTAATTTGCTTCAAATAATAGACTTATGTTAGCACAATTATTTCCAGCCAACCAAAAAAATGTATTGTATATTTCAATAATAGTTAAAAGTAGGTATAGTTTTTAAAGTAAACGAAATATGTATAAAAGAAAGGAAAAATAAACTAGCAAGCAATTCTTAAAAAAATATAATTTAGTATTAATAGTAATGATAAACAATAATATACTTATATGTTAAGAAAATGAGGCGGTAATATGAAAAGGATGAAGCAAAAGAAGAATAAATAAAGACAAGAGGGATAAACAACAAGGGTATGAATGGGATTAGGAAGGGTGTGTTTTTATTACATGGTTTTTTGGTGCATGAATTGACCAGGAACTCCTGACATCGGGGTTTAGTCTGTTCGCAATTTGGTGGGGTAGACCTTAAAGTGGTATTTGTAAAAAGATATTACTAGACTGTTTTTGAGGATTAGAAGTGCGTGTGTTAGACTAACACTGGTCGTGAGCAGATAAAGACGTGAAACTAGAAGATAGATAAGGCGAACTGTGTGGATTATTTAAGATCCTAAAAAGTAGCTTAAGGACAGACATTTGGCGTCGATCTCTAATTTCCACTCACTTCATCTGCGTCATCGTTGCGTTCATTCCTCTAATTTAATACGTAATCTTTAAGAGGCAATGGGTAATACAGTTCTTATTCTATTTCATACACGATAAAAATGAAAGTAATCATGCACATGAGATAAAACACAAAAAGATGTAACTTTCCACATAATTAATTATCGCGTTTCCCGCTATGAAAATTCCAATTTTATTATAAATTAATGAAATATTCTGTGCAAAGAGAGTCAGCTTACGATGAGATATATTCATCGTTAAGCTTTCAGAGATAGGAAGAGTCCAAATATGAAAATAGACTCGGGCATTTTATAATTTGATAAATTAATGGAATATTCTATTTAAATGTTTAGGGAGTTATGGTAAGCACCATAAGCTATATTCATCGTTAAGCTTTTCGAGATAGGAAGAGTCCAAATATGAAAATAGACTCGGGCATTTTATAATTCGATAAATTAATGGAATATTCTATTTAAATGTTTAGGGAGTTATGGTAAGCACCATAAGCTATATTCATCGTTAAGCTTTCAGAGATAGGAAGAGTCCAAATATGAAAATAGACTCGGGCATTTTATAATTTGATAAATTAATGGAATATTCTATTTAAATGTTTAGGGAGTTATGGTAAGCACCATAAGCTATATTCATCGTTAAACTTTTAGATATTTGTGAATATTAATATTTGTAAATAAATATCATAGATAAATAATGAAAAACGTTAACGAGTTTTCTCCAAAGGAAGAGGAATCATTGCAGTTTGTGGGTTAAGAAGTTCTTGGTTTTTTTTCTTAAAAAAAAACGATCATTGATCCGTCCTTTCACGAATATTTGCTTGTATTTTGACTGACAATTTACCACTTTTTTTCAAATCAGACATATTCTCGTGCGCGTCCCTCGGTATCCAATTAAATGCTCCGCTTGGTAAGTCGGCAGATCGACGCGTAACGCGATTCTGGCCGGTCCGTCCTCGAGGAAAATTGTCGCAGCGCCCGCCCTTCGTCTCTCGTCGTGTTTACAGCGGCGCCGCAGCCTCGGCGTAATAAAGCCGCGTCCTCTCGATCATTGGGGATCTGTTTGTAACGAGCTTTCATCTCCTGCTGCCCGGGACGGTGATCTCGCAGTATGGTCACGTTCCGCGGCCGGCCCCCGCGCCGCCCTTTAATCGAATGCCTCCGCCCGCCCTTTAATTGGATACGTGCCTCGAGCTCGCCGGCGGAAGGCTTTGATTGGCCTCCTGGAAGCACGCTTTAAGGTGATATGGTAATGATACTAATTAAAGAGACGGCGCTGTAGTTAATATTAGGTCATCTAACATTATATAGATGACGTCAGATCCGTCTTGGTCAATAGAAGTAATTTCTCAGTTTCCTAGATTAATTAACCGTTTTAGTGCCCTGGTTTTTTACTCATATATACTTAAAAATTCCAAAGAAATCTTTTGTTTTTGACATCATTTACCCTTGTCTCGAAAAAAAACTGTATTTCTTCCAAAAATTATCCAATTTTAATAATTTTTTCGGTGTTTTCTTAATAAAAACTTGTATAAAGATAATAAAATACAAAGAAAATTATGGAAATATACATTGTGAACAAAAATTATAACAAAACTGAAATCAAGGTCACATTGTATTTTCGCAGTCCGGTACATCCTCCGTATCAGCAAAATAATTGTTATCGTCACCATTATCACTATCACTCAAAATTTGCATTACGCCAAATTATGAGCGCACCACAATGTCACTCCCATTATCACTTTCTTCACAACTTGAAAAACGATCATTTTCACTCGAATTATTTTCGTATTCCGACATTATGGGTTAAAATGTTCTTTTCCTAGATCCTTTTTATATTGTAATTACTAATAATATTATAATTTGAACTTTATGTAACACGTAGAAAGATAAAAAAATTAGCGATGCATGCGAGCGACCTCCCCTATCGCGCGCTAAACAGCAACTGATTTCGCGAGCGCCATTACGCTCGTGGCAAATTTAGTTAGTACACGCACGAGCGCGCTGGTGCTCATCGGCGCTCTAACTGTTAAAACCAATTTGAATGTATATGAATCGAATGAAACGGAAACCAGGCCGCCTATGATTAACGTATATATAAAACAGAAAATGGTTGTGAAAACCAAAAAAGGGAAACCATACAACACTCCTTCGATACAACGCTCTTCTAAACGCACACGCATGAGCAAGTATTAATATACAGAAGTAGTGTAAACGCTGCACTGCAATTTAGCTTATTAAATGATTTTTTGGATATTGTTTCATATTTATAGTTTAGTCACAATTTTTTTCGTCTTTCTATTTTATGAAAAAAAAATAATACGCTTTTTTTTGTAATTTTTCTGATATTCCCTAATAAGAATATAATTTCATTGCAGATATCTTTTTAAATGTCTAAAAAAAACAACATATCTTTAATTTCTTTCTTAGGAGTCCGATTTTGTCTGCGATTGCTACTGACCTTTAATAAGTATAATATCTAAAATAGTTATTATTTTTACATGTTGCAGTTTACTTTGAAGGTATGATGAAACTAGATTTGTGTTAGAAACGAGCCTTATATACTAGCCTATTTCCTGTCAAGAAAGATAAGGTATATTTTTGTTTATTTTCATAATTTTTTTTATTTCGGTTAGTGAATACATAATCTAAATACTCTTCAGATTATGATTATGATACTAGATAATCTAAAGCTAAGCCGCTATTTAAACCTAACAAGCGTTAAAGCATCACTTTAAAACCATTTTCAAGGGAGAACACATTTCTTTTTATGTTTTTTTACCTAAAAATGCTTATTTACAGCCGGGAAATAAAACTCTTATGTAATAACCTGGCATTCGCCGTCCGTCAGCCTTTTTATCACCAGGTCATAATTTTTATACCGTTTAATGTGCATAGGTTCGTAGAGTTTGAAATATGTACGTCTTGCTTGAAATTTGAAAAAGTCGAGGAAAAAAACAAACTGAGGTGCAGCGTGAGGGTTAATTTTTTATGAGTGTCATACGGGTGTCAAATCAAATTATAGAAAGGAAACTGATATCCTATAAATAAATAAATGTTATGTGTTCCACCTATTTTTTTCAAAGTTGTTTAACAGTAAGAGAAAAACTGGTTTGTAGATATACCTAAACATACATATGGTATATTTCTTTCACTCTTAGAAAAATATACAAAACTTATAGAAAAACTATTTTAGTTTCTGAAAAAGCATTTTTTCAAGAATTGCAGGCTACTCTTTTTTATTCACTCCTCTATTTCGATCTTCAGCTTTTTTGCGAAATGTTTTGACCATTGCGTTTAAAAGTCGCACAGAAGTACGAAACCTTTGGCGTGCGGATCTTATTAGCAATTGATCTATTTCAATTATTTTGGACATTCTGTTAATATAATTATTTTAACTTTGCCAAACTGCAAGGGTGCTTTCAAGTCCCATTCATATTATAAAATATAGTCTGCTAAATAATAAAATTATTGACAAAACTCGGAAAATTAAAATATTTTTAATTCAAATACCATTACGTCTAAGTCTTTCCCAAAATCTTGGATTTCTCAAATCTGCTCGCACCGAGTGACATTGATATTTGTATTACCATGATCTACAAAAGTACATGCAAACTCCCAGGCGATGTGAGCAGACAAAGTTCCATAGAAATTAGAGCAATAGTTTGGTAGTGTCTGATATAGTAAAACCAGTGGCGCAAAACTTTCGTGTCGCAGTCCGCATAACGAACTTGAAATTAAATATTATATATTCTAACTCCACTATCTGGACTGAGCTTTTGAAAATAATTAGGGATTTATTTTCTTTTTATTTTCAAGTCTTTACGCTTAAGATATAAATTTTAATGCTGGGTTTAAGAAAGTGTTCTACGTTTGAGAATTTATCTTTCTCAAGTAATATAGAAACAAACTATATTTCCATATTATAAGTAACAAATTTTCTTTACTATATATATAGTTTAACATTTAAAACAGAAAACTTAGCATGTATATTACTCAAAGTTACCGTGGCGTTAAAGCATTATATAGGGAGGGTTTTTCCTTATATATAAAGATGTTTTTCCCTTCGTACTTTTTAGCTTTTCACTATTTTACGGAGAATTTATTTAGATAGATCTTAACTACGGCTCTCGTAAATTTATGAGCAAAAAATACGGTCCTATCGCAGAAAGGCTGCTATCATGGGTTTAGATCACCTGTGCTTAACGTCAGATAATACTGCGTCGATATATTACAATAAATGGCTTCTTTCGAATAAAATTGCTTGTACTAGAAGATAAAGCGGTCAAAATTAAGAGAATATTTTATGAAACGATGCATATTTTAAATATTTTTCAAAGTTTTTCGTGAATACTTTGTGTATCTGTTTGCTGTTAATTATTATCCTCGGCCATATATATATATATATATATATATATATATATATATATATATATATATATATATATATATATATATATATATATATATATATATATATATATATATATATATATATATATATATATATATATATATATATATATATATATATCTAAATGTCAGTTGGATTACTGTTTGTAGCATTTAACAGAAATACAAACCGAATGCAGGAAGATTTTAGGTTATGACTTAATTTATACATATAATAAAATGGTATATCAGGTCTGTAGGAACATCGCGAAAAAATTACTGGACATATTTGTATGAAACCGTGGTTTTATGGCTTACAGCATTATTCAATATCTGCAATAGAAATTATCTCGATTATTAATCAATTTAATTACTTAATCAATTGACAGCGACATCTGTGTTTTTATAAGCAAAAACGCAAATGTGTAGCTTTATAATTCTCCACTAGGTGGCTGTATTAATTTCGTTTGTAAGAAAGATTTTTAATTTAATTAAGCATTTATATTTACATATGAGTAATTACAATATAATCGCTATCTATCATGCTCTGGACAAACTCTTGGGTAAACCCAAAATGGAAAAGTTTGATGATGTAGAAAAGTGTAATATAGCATTTTTCCCGCGTCATGAGGGGGCGAAAATGTTAGTGATTTATGAAAAAAGTTGTTAGTGATTTATAAAACAAATGCCAGTTGAGTTTGCATGGCAACGCTATGTAATCTCCGTAATGAAGTAAAATTCAAGTATTATTAAGGTTTTCGACTTATGTATACTTTTTTAAGATATATTCTTTTTAAAGATAAAATTATTATATTTTGTAAAATATATTTATATGTATTTTAGAAAATAGAAATAGGGGAGAAAATTCACAAATGTTGTTACATTATGTCAATATCTCAGTTATTAACTAACGATACCTTGCCACTTCGTCTACATGGAATTCCACCTTTGTAATGCGTTTATTTTGTGCTCTTATATTAGACACAAATATTAGTTTAATCTTAATCCCGCGCGGATCGACTTGCGCTCTCCCCCCCACCCATTCCCCTCCTGACCGCACCCGTGCGTCTTACAATCCGCCGTTGTACGCCGTCTATAGGTCGCCCGCGCTGTCCGCATCCATAGCACAGACATTCTGTTTAATTTTCTACGCAACTTTTCGTCATCATAACTTCGGAACCGTTTCAAATATCCCGATGAAACAATAACTATATTGATCCCAGGATCTTACTGTCTAAAATCTGTGTAAAATTCATGTCAATAAATTCAGTGGTTTTCGAGTTAAATACATTCGTACGATGGGAAGATAGATACGGACAATTTTTTTTAACATTTGATTCAATTTATTAATCGATTATGTAACCGGAAAATTGTTTAAAAGCTGAAAATACGAAATCGACAGACGTACATTTCAATTTTATTTGTCTGTATTGATTTTATTTTAATCTCCGTTTAAAAACCTATTTCTAATGGTCTGTTATATGCGTTATTATTTTACTGTCCTTACCAAACTGATAAAATGTTTGAAAAATAACGCTGTATTGTGTTTTTTCGTAATGTCGGCGATCGATTTGTAGAACAATTCAGTAAAAGCAATTCAGTATAGATAAATGTTATTTTAATAAAAAAACTTGTTACATTTCAATTTCGAATGTACGCAAAGGACGGAAATGTGATAAGAGAGGCCTGACCTTTTCTTCTGAGAGACGCTTAAATAGGATAATAAAGGTATGTTTTTTTAAGATAACTCTTGAACGAGTGTATTGCCAGCAAAGTTCGCCAGTGAACTTTGAGTGGGAGGTTCAAGTTAATTTCGTGTTTTAAGAGGACGAAAACTGGGGCCAAGTATTCGTTGTAAGGTGTTTTTGGAGTCGTTTTCGTTAGATAATAGACTAAATACTTGTAGTTAAATTTTTTACTTATATTTGTGAAAGAAAATGTTAGTTTCAATTAACTTATTTAACAATTGCGAACTTGATATTAATTAAAAATACAATCATTTAAGTTTTGAAAGAAAATAAATACGCAGTATACGTAATATGTTATACTAGCGCTATTAATTTTGCCCCTTTTTCACACGGAGTAAGTTATATTGGGTTATTGGGATATTTCCAGAATATTTTGCAATTGAAAACTTGATATTAATTAAAAATAAAATGAATTTAAGTTTTGAAAGAAAATAAATACGTACTATAAGTATAATGTTATACTGACGCTATTAATTTTGCCCCTTTTTCACACGGAGTAAGTTATATTGGGTTATTTCCAGAATATTTTGCAATTGAAAACTTGATATTAATTAAAAATAAAATGAATTTAAGTTTTGAAAGAAAATAAATACGTACTATAAGTATAATGTTATACTGACGCTATTAATTTTGCCCCTTTTTCACACGGAGTAAGTTATATTGGGTTATTTCCAGAATATTTTGCAATTGAAAACTTGATATTAATTAAAAATAAAATGAATTTAAGTTTTGAAAGAAAATAAATACGTACTATAAGTATAATGTTATACTGACGCTATTAATTTTGCCCCTTTTTCACACGGAGTAAGTTATATTGGGTTATTTCCAGAATATTTTGCAATTGAAAACTTGATATTAATTAAAAATAAAATGAATTTAAGTTTTGAAAGAAAATAAATACGTACTATAAGTATAATGTTATACTGACGCTATTAATTTTGCCCCTTTTTCACACGGAGTAAGTTATATTGGGTTATTTCCAGAATATTTTGCAATTGAAAACTTAATATTAATTAAAAATAAAATGAATTTAAGTTTGGAAAGAAAATAAATACGTACTATAAGTATAATGTTATACTGACGCTATTAATTTTGCCCCTTTTTCACACGGAGTAAGTTATATTGGGTTATTTCCAGAATATTTTGCAATTGAAAACTTGATATTAATTAAAAATAAAATGAATTTAAGTTTTGAAAGAAAATAAATACGTACTATAAGTATAATGTTATACTGACGCTATTAATTTTGCCCCTTTTTCACACGGAGTAAGTTATATTGGGTTATTTCCAGAATATTTTGCAATTGAAAACTTGATATTAATTAAAAATAAAATGAATTTAAGTTTTGAAAGAAAATAAATACGTACTATAAGTATAATGTTATACTGACGCTATTAATTTTGCCCCTTTTTCACACGGAGTAAGTTATATTGGGTTATTTCCAGAATATTTTGCAATTGAAAACTTGATATTAATTAAAAATAAAATGAATTTAAGTTTTGAAAGAAAATAAATACGTACTATAAGTATAATGTTATACTGACGCTATTAATTTTGCCCCTTTTTCACACGGAGTAAGTTATATTGGGTTATTTCCAGAATATTTTGCAATTGAAAACTTGATATTAATTAAAAATAAAATGAATTTAAGTTTTGAAAGAAAATAAATACGTACTATAAAAATAATGTTATACTAACGCTATTAATTTTGCCCCTTTTTCACACGGAGGAAGTTGTATTGGGTTATAGGGATATTTCTAGAAGTGTCCCTCTGGGATGCGTACCCTACAGGCTGAGGTAAATGTTAAGGTGGTAAGATATTAAAAACATATATTAATAAAGTAAATTGTCAAACACGAGTAGAAATTGCACTAGGGTTGCGTACACATTTTGACACTCAAACATTTAAGTGTACTTAGTATTTCTATAAAATTATTTACAAATATTAATTTTTCACAACCTGTATATATTACCTATTATTCTTTCACAGTCATAAAACATGGTGCATGTTTCAAAAATTATAAGATCTAGGGTAACAACAATAGTTATAGTACAACCTATGTGTAAGCTTCTAAAACTCTTATTTTTTTGTAATTTTAATTAGAATAGTTTTAGAAATAAGGGTGGGGAGAATATTTTTTGCATTTATATCTCGTAAAATAAGCTATTTAAATTTATGAAAAATAATTTTGAGGTTATTATTATTAGCCCTTTCAAACGATACCTCGGAATATATATATATATATATATATATATATATATATATATATATATATGGATTTAAAAAAAATTCTATTTAATTCATTCCCCCTAAAATTCGTTTATAAATATTTTTGAGTATTAGCTGTTGAGATGTGTACAGGTGGGTTATTAACATATTTTATTACTATGCCGAATTTTAATTTTGTACTTTAAACGGTTTCTGAAAAAAAACGACTGTCACAGACGGATAGAAAGGCAGACACGTCAGAGATCTTGTAAGGGTTCCTTTTTCGCTTTTGAGATATAGAAAACTAAAAATAAAATAAATATCGCCATCTTCTGATGAATAACGTAAGTACACATTTATGACGATTGCTTACATACGAAATTATTTCGCTGTCAATTAAGAAACTAGATGTGTAATTAAATAGTATATAATAGTCGAATAATAATCTTGATGATTTCTATAATAACTAGTTGATTTCTGTAATAATTTTCTAAAACTAGATAGCAATTAGATGTATAATTAAATAGCAGGATAGTTGAATAATAGTCTTGATGATTTCTATAATAACTACCTGATTTCTACAATGATTCTCTAATAACTAGATAGTGATTAGACATGTAATTAAATAGTAGAATAGTTGAATAATAGTCTTGATGATTTCTATAATAACTAGCTGATTACTACAATGATTCTCGAATAACTAGATAGTGATTAGACATGTAATTAAATAGTAGAATAGTCGAATAATAGTCTTGATGATTTCTATAATAACTAGCTGATTTCTATAATGATTCTCTAATCACTAGATAGCAATTAGACATGTAATTAAATAGTAGAATAGTCGAATAATAATCTTGATGCTTTCTATAATAACTCGCTGATTCCTACAATGAGTCTCTAATAACTAGATAGCAATTAGACATGTAATTAAATAGAATAGTCGAATAATAATCTTAACGATTTCTATAATAACTAGCTGGTTTCTATAATGATTCTCTAATAACTAGATAGTAATTAGACATGTAATTAAATAGTAGATTAGTCGAATAATAATCTTGATGATTTCTATAATAACTAGCTAATTTCTACAATGATTCTCTAATAACTAGATAGTGATTAGACATGTAATTAAATAGTAGATTAGTCGAATAATAATCTTAACGATTTCTATAATAACTAGCTGATTTCTACAATGATTCTCTAATAACTAGATAGCAATTAGACATGTAATTAAATAGAAGAATAGTCGAATAATAATCTTGATGATTTCTATAATAACTAGCTGATTTATATAATGATTCTCTAATAACTAAATAGCAATTAGACATGTAATTAAATAGTAGAATAGTCGAATAATAATCTTGATGACTTCTATTGCAGATATTGTAAAAATCGCCAAGTCGTAAATAAAGTTTCAATTAAAGTTCGTCCTTTGTTTTTTGCATAGTGCGCATACAAACAGTTTTTTTATAATTTTATTGAAATTATACTTCATTAGGCGCGTTATGAAAAAATGATAAGAGTGCAGTTTTACGATACGCGCATGCAACAAAAGTCGAAAGGATGAAATTAGTCATGATGCGCGCGCACGATGCGACAAAAATCAACAGTATGAAGTTGCTCACTGAACATATATTTACACGTGTGTAGTAATTGATACTATATTTATGATGGTTATTGCGGTGTTTGTATTTAAATATCCAACACGTGTTTTATATTGATACAAATCTAAATTATATATGTGCTTTTAAATTATATTTTTAGTAATTAAAATTTAATAGTGGTCCATATAGTAAAAAACATTTATTACGTAGACTCATGTGTTACAAAGGTGGTGATTTTTTTCAATGTGATCAAATGTCAGACACATGTTTCTATGCAAATGTAAGTAAACGCCACATGAAGGTGTGAATCTTACACAAGATCAGCTTTAGTTAATTTGATTCTATCTTCGGCAATCACAGACATTGATACCTTTCGTATAAGTGTGTGTTTCATATCTTCACATCATCTCTCGCGCGGAATACTAATTACTTGCTTATATGACGTTAACTTTGCTACAAAAAATGCTTTTATCGACGGTTAGGCCTAATGAAAGTTAACAAAAGCTCATTGGCGTGAGCGACGTTCTTCGAATCTTGATAACGTTTTAGTACAAGGACTAGATGAGTGGTTTGAAGCGCAGTTGAATAATGAAGTCCTCAATGATGCCACGTGACATCTCGACGTTGTCGCTTATCACGCAGTGGCAAGTGATCGCGTGGTGATACCGGAATATATTATCGGAGGTCAAGCGCCAAAAGGTCAAGTTAGGTTAACCGAGATCGCGTAATTTCGGCCGACCCATGACAATTTAGAATCGGTTACATCACGTCGGCCTCTGACGTCACTTCGCATTCGTTGTTGTTGAGACGGATGGCGTCGTAATGTCTATAGATATATAGTCGGGGTCACTTGTTGGCGACCGCTGCGCGGTGACCTTGCGACAAGGGGGAGAGGCGGTCTGGCAGGGGTAGTCGTCGAATAATTTTTCAGGTAACGGACGTTTGTTGCGTCATTCAGTCCTATATTGGATGATGTACTTTACTTAACGTATAACGTATAAGCTATATCTAGCGCACGATAATAGAGGTTTCTTAAAATTCCCTTTAAAACTCGGCACTGACGTTGTCGTAACCCTTTTTATTCATTAACGTAACACTATTTTTGGTTGGCTTGAGAGAAAAGAATAGCACTATATAAAAAGAAATAAGAAAAGAAAAGAATAGCACTTTTATGGGGTATTATATTTTGTTTTGTTGCATGCAATTTTCGTGTCGTTTTCAATATTGATCCCAAATTGTCAATTATACATTTTGTTATTTCTTTAGATTGTTGAAAGTATTTTACAAAAGTATTAATTGGTAACGTATATGGATCTGAGATATTCGAAACCGAGACAAATGCAATGTTATTTTTATGAGATGAAATATATAAAGATGTTTGTTGGTATATAATTTAATAAATTACATAATTTAATTAAGGTAACTATAAAAATTAAACATTTTACTTTCCAGTCCCCCAATTAATTTCACCAGTAATGCTAAATTTATTAAAATGTCGAAAGAAATATTTGAATAACCTATAAAATCAATCGTAATGTCTACTTTTTATGAGATGAAATATATAAAGATGTTTGTTGGTATATAATGCCTCGTTTTTTACTCACATGTACTTAAAAATTGTGGACAGAAGCTATTCGTCGTCGCTATTCGTCGTGTTATCAAGCAGTAATGTTGTATTTATCTTTACCGGATCCATCGTTGGCTATTCTCTTTACTATGCAGTTATCGGTTAAAAATAAGTTGATTATTCGTTTAATGTCTATTGTTTTATTTTGATCTGCATCTATATTACCTAAATATTTTGTTCATATCTCACCAATTGCTGTGTCAATTCGGTCGGTGACCAAAGTGATGTAATCGCATTTATTTTGTTGCCATGTAATTAGGTATTTATTTCCTGTTTCGCTTGAGTCATTGGTTTATTAATATTATTTTAACAAACGGTTTGATTGTAAAACTTCCACCAGAAGTTAATTTTCAAAGTTGCTATCTGAGGTTTTGAAAAATACTGAGATCTAAGGAATTTTCGTTGCTAAAATTAATTGAAGGAAAATATGCCAGTCCAACTTCCATAATATTTAAAAAATTACTTTTTTTTCATTCAGCCAAAATTACTTTTTTTTCTTTACTAAGTTCTATTTTCAAATGGTTTTCGTTTTAATCCTTAAATGGTTTTCGTTCTACTTTTTAAATGGTTTTCGTTCTATTTTTAGATTATTTTCGTTCTGTTTTAAACGGTTTTCGTTCACCCCTGTGTGGGTAGCATGATTTGATATTATTGTAGTTTCTTTTATCTCATTATTATATATTTATTACTATACTAGATCTGTAAAAGCCCTTGTCTGGTTTCCAGGAAACTTCAAAGAGAGTATATTGTCATTTAAAAGAAATTTGATCAAAAGTTTTCTTTTTAAGTAAGTTTTAGAACTGTTAGAATTATGTAGTACTAGATGCTATTCGCGGCTACATCTTTTTGGAATTAGAAGTTAAGAACAAACCAAATTTATAGAGGCTTACTAGATACCCAGCTATATCATCACCATCATTAGTTCGTTGGTGTCAAATATTAGACATAAGGGCTTCCCCTGAATCTCTCCTTTGGCTGCTGTCAATGTGTTTCTCTGGAATATTATATATTCTTCGGTATACCGTGTCTTCAGCTTGCAGTTCGGGGTCTCCATTCTCCTATCAACTCTGCCTTCAATGCGTTTGGGCAACATCCCCTAAATAATTAATGGTACTTATCTGACTTGACAACAAAATAAGAAAGTACGAGTATTAAGACGCGTTATGGTGCTGAGAAGACAAATGGTTTTTATAAATTATTTCTAAAGAAAGTATTTGATTTTTTGAGAAAATACTATATTATATGTTAGTCCGTAACGGGGTCTACGTATTCTACGATATCTAGCGTCAACGAATTATTGATTATAGATGGTCAGGCTTTTTTTTAGTCAGATAATATTTGCCACAAATTTCTCTGGTAGACAGCAAGATATAAACCATATTTTTGAAAGTCTTTAAGTTAGGAGCGTTTTTGTGATTTTGTTCTTTCTACTTGTATGTGCCATAATATTTTTGATTTATCGTGATAAAACTTTATAAGTATATTTGTCTTGCAAACGTTAAGAAAGTGGTGAAGGATAGGGAAAAGAAAATTGCCAGAATCTGCCATAGGAACAAGTCAACACTAAAAAATACCGAATGAAAAAACGTTATCCGAACACATTTCGGCGAAATCGGATACAGATAACGAGTGTGCTTGACACATGCGGGCTTAGTTGGATTCCGAACGGAATATGTAATTGCCGACACACGTAAACAAAAATACAGCGATTTCTCTCGCCCTGCAACATAAAGCCGAGTGGAGAACTCGCGGAGCGGTAATTACGTTCCGTAATTACGTACGGTGCGATCGTTTTGTGAGTTCGGGTTTTTCGCGGGACCGCCGTCGGCATGCCGTGCCTCAAAACATTAACGGCGAAAGTGAACGTGACAGGCCGTGAAATATTGTGGCGGCGAATCGATTGCGATCAGCCGGCGCGCACTTGGAATTGGAACGAACCCTGTTTCGATGTTTCCGACGATGAATTTAATTAATCCACTTTGTCACGGGTCGGATGGGCGGGCGGGCGTTCTGGATTACTGCGGCGGCTCCCGTTCTAGAAACTCTTGCGTAACTAGAGCTGGAGGACATAAGCGATCCTTCTGTGGTGACGTTACGGTAAATCCTAGATTAACTCGACGTGTAGATCGCAATACACGTGTCTTGTTCATCTCGAAGCTAGGGATGAGCGGTGTGAAAGATTATTGATGTTGATATCCATTTTAACACTGCTAACTAAATGTCGATACCCTATTATTATTGAAATCAAAACAATTCATTCGTTCGGTAATATTGATGGTGTTTTCTAATAAAGAAAAAGTAAACTAAATTACCTTCGAACCTGGTTACACTGACAAATAGAGAAAGCTCGATAAAACAAACGTCATTCATTTGATTTTTGACATGTGATTATGTTCGTTTGTCTCCTTCTCACGCCTTAACTACTCAATGAATAATAATGATTTTTTTGTAGCCTCTGTCATGAAAATGAATATAGGATGAACTTTTGATACCAGAATAGAATTTACAAGAATTTTGTTTTTAAATGATACCATTTTTTTCTTCATTTTACGTGGGCCAGAGCTAGTTTTATAACATAATAGATTCTGAAATCGTAGTTAATATTAAAAACGTCCATAAATGTTAGTATTTAATTCGTTACTCGAATTATTTTCGATGTTTCGCGTATTACATTATCGATGTTATAATATTTTCAATTTAATTGCTCAACATCGATGTTACGTGAAAATCGATGAACATGGATCATGCCTATTCGAAACCTAGCGACTTTGTTTCGGGCGGATGTACACTGGGCTGTTTAGTTATCGAAGATTCTGTAGCAGCCTAAATGTATATTCTGTTATAGTGTTCTACGTGTAATTAATGTTACGTAATTTAATATTCCTGTCGGTTTGTGTTTAATTCGTGTTCGTTTACGGCCGATACACGCTCTCTCACGCGAGCACGCACGCACGCAGCAAGTACGCGCTGGCATACATACGAAACGTAAAATTGGTAATTTATACATGTAAGTAAAGATAAGTAGACTAATTTTATGACATTTGGTAATGGATTACCTTTGGCCTTCAGTTGCGTGTAGATTTCGAGATGTGACAAAATAATTTTCACAAACATATTTCTTATGAAGTAATTACATTGAGTAACACTTTATCGCTTTTGAAAGAAAATTCGTTAAGACGTCGAAAGTTTTAAAAATGATTTAGTATAGAAACTTCTTTTGAGTTAGGCTGCCGAAGATGGGGAGAATATAGGAGGGGGCTGAATGAAACGAATACAAGAAGAGTGATTGGAAGAGAAGAAAGGAGGGAGAGTGGGGGAGCAGAGAGTGGAAGAGGAGGAAAGGAGAGAGTTGAAGTGGATAATAAAGAAAGATGGATAAACTGATAACGGTATGGACAGAGAACAAAAAAGAAGAAGTTTCACTTCCAACTCTATAGTAAGCTTCCTAGGGTGTTCTAACACTTTAGGAAGCTTTTTTCACTCCTTTATATTACAACTTCACAAGTTGTATTTATACCACGTGTATTAACCTGGGGAATATAAATGAAAATCATTTTAAAATGTGTCAAGCCAACCAACCCAAAATAGAGACTGACAGCCATACAAACAAATAGGCGGGAAAAAATAAACTAAAACCTTTTGTTTACTGTAAATAATAAGTAGTAATTATTATTCTTCACAAAAAATGTTTTATTTACAGACACAACCTCGTTTATTTATCACTCTAATGGAAAAGGAGAAAAAAAATGTGATAAAATTTAAAAAAAAATGTTCTGCTGGAAAAATGAGATCTTAGAATTAGAAATGACTAAGTAGTTTTTGAGGTACAGAATGGCCTAAAAAGAAAACAGCCCTTGCCCTGCAGTTGGTAGCCACGGGTTGACATGTTATCGGAAGTATCGTTACTTTATTTAACTCTTTAGTCCTTAGTATCCTTGAAACCAATGCCCTTATCTGGTGTCTGTTTGAAGCTATCCATATCTTCATGTTTGAAAAAATATTAAAAAGTTCAATATGTTTTTGTGTTACAAAATGTATGGGTATTATCCTTACTTATTCGCCTCAGAATTTGTAATGGGCAGTTCCAACGGGAATTGCTTTTGATCATGCATTTTTTTTAAATTATTAAGTCATTGCGTCCATAACCCCTCGATTTTAAGCTTAGTAGCAATTTATGCTCCTGGTTGCTACATAAGGCATGGTCGGGTGTAAAATTCTCTTAAATTCCCACGGGAATTGCTTTTGATCATGCATTTTATTTAATTATTAAGTCATTGCGTTCATAACCCCTTCGATTTTAAGTTTAGTAGCAATTTATGCTCCTGGTTGCTACATAAGGCATGGTCGGTGGGGTGTAAAATTTTCTTCAATTCCGACGGGAATTGCTGTTGATCATGCATTTTTTTTTAATTATTAAGTCATTGCGTTCATAAACTCTCGGTTTTATGTTTAGTAGCACTTTATGCTCTTGGTTGCTACATGAGACATTGTCGGGTGTAAAATTCTCTTCAATTCCGACGGGAATTTCTTTTGATCATGCATTTTTTTAATTATTAAGTTATTGTCTTAATAACCCCTCTATTTTCACTTTAATAGCACTTTATGCTCTTGGTTGCTACATGAGAGGAAAAAAGTTGATTTACCTACCTAGAGCGCGCACGAATATTCTACAGCGTTCACCTGTCATTCATGTACTATATTGTTCAACACAGTATTGCGAGACGCATCCAGGCTAGATATTTTTTCCGCTCCAATGGCTTCAGTGATAGGATTATGGAATTGCTTGGTATTTCACGACTTACTACTAAATTATATTTATCCGAATTGATGTGTACTTTTGTCTTACACCTTATTTTTACTACTTTTCTGTCTTATTCGTTATTTTTACTACTTTTTTGTCTTCTTCGATATTTTTACTACTTTTCTGTCTTATTCTTTATTTTTACTACTTTTGTGTCTTATTCGTTATTTTTACTACTTTTCTGTCTTATTCGTTATTTTTACTACTTTTCTGTCTTATTCTTTATTTTTACTACTTTTGTGTCTTCTTCGATATTTTTACTACTTTTCTGTCTTATTCTTTATTTTTACTACTTTTGTGTCTTCTTCGATATTTTTACTACTTTTCTGTCTTATTCTTTATTTTTACTACTTTTGTGTCTTCTTCGATATTTTTACTACTTTTCTGTCTTATTCTTTATTTTTACTACTTTTGTGTCTTCTTCGATATTTTTACTACTTTTCTGTCTTATTCTTTATTTTTACTACATTTTGTCTTATTCGTTATTTTTACTACTTTTCTGTCTTATCCGTTATTTTTACTACTTTTTTTTCTTCGATATATTTACTACTTTTCTGTCTTATTCTTTATTTTTACTACATTTTGTCTTATTCGTTATTTTTACTACTTTTCTGTCTTATTCTTTATTTTTACTACTTTTGTGTCTTCTTCGATATTTTTACTACTTTTCTGTCTTATTCTTTATTTTTACTACATTTTGTCTTATTCGTTATTTTTACTACTTTTCTGTCTTATCCGTTATTTTTACTACTTTTTTTTCTTCGATATATTTACTACTTTTCTGTCTTATTCTTTATTTTTACTACATTTTGTCTTATTCGTTATTTTTACTACTTTTCTGTCTTATTCTTTATTTTTACTACTTTTTTGTCTTACTCGTTATTTTTACTACTTTTCTGTCTTATTCTCTATATATACTACTTTTTTGTTTTATTCGTTATTTTTACTACTTTTTTGTCTTATTTGTTATTTTTACTACTTTTCTGTCTTATTCTTTATTTTTACTACTTTTTTGTCTTATTCGTTATTTTTACTACTTTTCTGTCTTCTTCGTTATAGTTTTATAATCATTTGCCTTACGTTCTTCATGTTTCGTATACGAAACCTATACTTTTGGATAAATCTGTAAGCTGGACATGAGATTTTCAAGAAATAAATAAATAGTTCTTTTAAAGTACTTAGTCCTTTGAACTTTTTAGTTGATTACTGCAAACCGTACGGGAGACATATATCTCTCGAAGGAAACGCCGTTTAAAGAACTAGCCATTTTCAGTTAAGTCTTAAAAGTTCTCTGCATTGGCGTACTACTCGGTGGTTTTATCCCCAATTTTTTTCTTAATGTATTTTTTTCTATGTATTCACGTAATTTAACTACTACTTCCTACCCCCTAAAATTTCATCACAAACTTTAAGAGATATGATGCTGTGACATATGGACCGATGGACAGTCATGACGAAATTATAAGGATTTTTGCCATTTGCCTGTTTTGTCATTTGATAAGAACCCTAAAATAGAATAAGCGTCTTTCTTCACTCATGTACAATATTTATGCTAAGAAAGAGTCGGAAATATAAATTTTTAAAATCAAGTAATTTCTTCTGTAGTATGTCTGCTCATCATTTAAAGTAAAACGGTTGCACGTATTCACTTGAATTAAAAAATTCGTAAATGTTCACCCCGATTTTTTAAACGTTTTAATTTGTGAAACTATAACAGTGTTACTAAAAACTATTAATTAAATGTATAAATTATTAATAATTAAAATTAATATTTAATACATTGTACCTGTTATACACGATGTCCGGGAATAAGTGGCCGACAAAGGATGACGATATTCGTTGGCTATACATTTTATACATAACTCTTTTTAATACATACGATACTTGGCAGGAGCGCGGTGCCTACCCGGGCAGCTAGATGTCTTGGCAGCTGTTCGCGAGTTATTCCCCTAAGCGGCGCTGAATAATGTGCGCAAGTATCGTGTGTAGGAAAAAAATGACAAATAATTATGAATATTATTTTCAATATTCTGAAAAAAAGACATCTTTTAAATTTTATTTTAACAATCAATTCTTTTTCAGTCAACGAATAACGTCTTTCTTTATCCGACACTTATTCTCGGATACCGTGTATAGATGGGAATATATTTAACTAAAAATTATTATTATTTCATCATATCTATTGAAATTTAAAAATAATTCTACTTTAAGGTTCCTTTTTATACGAAAAAATAAAGTGTCTGTTTACGTATTTTATTTTCCTCGATTTTCATCACGCAAACTGTGAACTATTACAGTTTGCATGATGAAAAACTGATTTGTAATTTCAAACGCTCATCAAGCATGGCGAAACTTGTGCGCCCGTGAACGGTCACGTAATTATCGAATTTCCTACAGTTACTTATTAGCGAACCGTCACTCTGGCGTTTCGGCTAATTAATAATTTCTTTAATTTGAA